>OX383922.1:7462330-8662330 GCA_947532125.1 Saturnia pavonia
GAAACCTTCAGCAAAGTTTCGCCATGTCCATGCCATGCCATGCCTTTCTGCGGCTTAGCTCAGAGATTTTTAGTACTAGAAAGCTGTGATTATGTATGGTTATATGAAATAAACTATAGAAAAAAAAATTTTGCGGTCTTTCCTATACTTAAAGTGGAGATTTTTTTTTAAGTGAAACTTCTTATGCGACTTCCAAGCGTTAAACGTTTAACGCACATTATCGGTCTTTCCTCTTTGTGTGAGCCAGAGCGAGAGAGTAAATGTTGGTGTGTATGTATATTGCGCACTGTTTAAATAAAATAGAAAATATCTTTTAAAATGAAGTTTCACTTTTATCGTGTGTGAATCGCACACTCACCTTTTTTTTCATCTATCCCATGGTATGGTGTCGTTGCATAGATCGGGTTGCCAAATATTGCGGGTGTGTAAAATATTTTTTCGATTCACGGCTCCGTTTGCGAAATATTAAGCTTTAAGGTGTAATTTTTTAAAGTCAAGTGTCCCTCCCTACCAGTTAAATGGTTGCTTTTGGATGTGTGAAAAACTATCACAGGCTTTGCAAGTTAAAGAGTATTAGTTGACCAACTTAAGAAATTTATTTAGAAAAGTAATTAAAAGGAAAATTTCCTACAAATTCTAGTGAAAAGTACTTAAAGCCTCCTTCCAAGTCTGCATATTGTAACGGTCAACTACGAAGCCCTAACTGCTTGGGGTTCGATGTCCATTATTATTAATATTATTACGGACCAATTGAATGAAGTTTAATCGTGCTACCAGCAAATACTCTGAAGCAACCCGTAATAATTAACATAAGCAAAATAATTATTTAAAAGAAGACTTGAGCTGCACCTCAAGAAGTTTTACTTCAAAATCCATAAAATTATTATAGCTTATAACTATAAACACCGAGATTAAGCTTTTAAAAATATTTGACACCGATATTGCTGTCGCATTTCACATACTGAATACATAGTACAGTATATTATGATTTTATCTGAAATCAGTCAGTTACGTTTTTTAGTTCAGGAAAGTGATCGCACCAGCACCTTAAATGCTTGGTGCATTTTGATATTCAGCAAAATGTACCACGCCCACATGAAACTGAATTTAATATCTCAAGACGTTATTACATAGTTCTCATACCTGCATCTACACAACATATACACACTACCTAGAAAATGACATGAATGGAGATTTTCATAATAAATTATTTTTTGCTTTGACCTTTTTGCCGGTACAATCTATCCAAGCACTCCTTAATACTAAAATTTATGTCGTTCAAGATGTCGTTCATGTAATGTTTTGCAATTTTAATTTGTTCTTCTTCCACATCATCAGATTATCAAAACGATTGACTGCACAGTTAGATATATTTATTTCAACTTACCTGTAGATAACCAGCTACTAGAGTCCTGATAGGTAAAGGGTTGTGGCTGCGAAAACAATACAACCCGTAACTCTTTACTCCAATACAACTGCTTTGTGACCAAGCAACTTATAACAGTCCAGTTATCTCCAGCACTGAGAGAGAACACGTATGATCCTATCCTTTCTTCTTCACTCTTCACAATGGAATTCTTAAGAACCGTATCTGAAAACATTTTTTGAAGTGAAACTTCTGATGCGACTTCCAACGCGTTAAACGTTAACGTTAAATGTTAAACGTTTAACGCACAATATCGGTCTCTCCTCTTTGTGTGAGCCAGAGCGAGAGTGCAAATGTCGGTGTGTATGTATATTGCACACTGTTTAATTTAAATATAAAATATTTTTTAAAATGAAGTTACACTTCTATAGTGTGTGAATCGCACACACACTTTTTGAAGTGAAACTTCTTATGCGACTTCTAACGCGTTAAACGTTAAATGTTAAACGTTTTACGCACATTATCGGTCTCTCCTCTTTGTGTGAGCCAGAGCGAGAGAGCAAATGTCGGTGTGTATGTATATTGCACACTGTTTAAATAAAATATAAAAAAGGTGTGTGTGCGATTCACACACGAAAGAAGTGAAACTTCACTTTAAAAGACATTTTCTAATTTATTTAAACAGTGTGCAATATACATAAACACCGACATTTACTCTCTCGCTCTGGCTCACACAAAGAGGAGAGACCGATAATATATTGCTCTCTCGCTTTGGCTCACACAAAGAGGAGAGACCGATAATGTGCGTTAAACGTTCAACATTTAACGTTTAACGCTTGGAAGTCGCATAAGAAGTTTCACGCTTCACGTTTCACGCAAGTTTCAGTTAAGCGTTAAATGTTATACGTTAAACGTTTAACGTATATTATCGGTCTCTCCTCTTTGTGTGAGCCAGAGCGAGAGAGTACATGTCGGTGTGTATGTATATTGCACACTGTTTAAATAAAATAGAAAATGTCTTTTAAAGTGAAGTTTCACTTCTTTCGTGTGTGAATCGCACACACACCTTTTTTTTATTTTTTTTGTATTCTTCTTTTCATATTTATATGTTTTGCTTCTGCTGAAGATTAGTTATGTTATGATGCATTGTAGTTGCAACTGACCAACAAGGTATTGGATTTTCATGGCAGTTTAAATTCTTACGATTGCATTCGTTTAAACTGGTTGTCTAAAGTCAGTCAGTCAGTTAGTCAGTCTAAAGATAAGAGTCTAACAGCGCTCGCTGAGGTATTGGCATCCTACAAATACTACAGCGAGATGTTTTAGGTGCTACAAATTGAATCAGGTTGGAGCGAGCATATGACAGGTTTCTTAACTCTAGTGTGGAGTCAAACACCGGTAGACCAGCAGTCTATCCTTAGCAGCAGCTATCATTTGAACAGCAAATATGAGACGGTGTTTTTTGTAATGTTACGAAGTAGCAAACGGACATGAAGCGTACTTGATGTAAGATCGTTACTCCAGCCTATATTGTTATAGACAACCTCGAAAGGACTGCAGTCCTGAAGCCAGTCATAATATGTTGCTCTTCCAAATAATATTCTTTGGAGATTTCTCCCTATTTGTAGCAGTCTGACTGGTGAAATACCTCCACCTTACAGAAGATCGCAGGTAAATATCCTTGTTTTATGTGCCTGCGGTGAATAGGATTTCCAAAGTTCCTTGGGGAAGAGGGGTTTCAATGAGAGGTAGGGCACAGATAAATTTCTTTGGAGATTTCTCTCTACTTGGGGCAGCCCGACTGGTGGAATACCTCCACCCTATAGAAGATCGCAGCCAAATAACCTTGTGTTTTTTCTTTGCGGTTAGTAAGGTTTTCAGAGATCCTTGGATTAGGAGGGTTGAAGAAGGTTAGCAACCCGCTAGTTGATAACTATGGTATTATTACCGTCTACATGCTACGGTTGCCGCTTACCATCAGGCGAGGCTTATGCTTGTTTGCCACCTTAGTAGTATAAAAAATGTTCACAGACATTAAAATAATATAAAGACATGTGATATAAGGATACCTTTCCATGTTATGCGTACATCTCGTTTAGTATCGTCCTCTGACTTTAGGAACCATGTCAAATTTAACAACTCTTTGTCTTCGTATTCGTACAATATAACGTCGACATTGATTTCATTCCGATATTGCAGTAGAATGTTAGATGGTTTCAGTCCGTACATTGTTATGTCTGTATAATTGAATAAAACGAGATAAAAAATTGAGTGTCTTGAATCATCTCTCAGTTACATCTTGCTGGGGTTCCGGACACGACATTATTAAAGAAACTAAATCCCCTAAAAACCCTTGTTTTTGCGTCAGGGGTTACTAAGAAATGGTACACTATAGATACAGTTATTTAATATTTTTTTTATTTCTTATGTTTGTATAATGATCATATCTACAAAACAGCCATTAAATTTATTTGGCCAGAGCTTCCCTGTAAACGATATTTAATAGACGGCGGAATAGACGACGTTTTCACGCCATCCGAGGTGTACGTAGACTACTCGTAATGACGAGCAACTTCCTATGCAGCCACAGAAGCCATTGAAAATATATAAAACTGGAGGCAGCAAATATGTGGAGCGAACAATGAATGACATAACCCTATTACCACTACATCAATGTATGCTTGAAGCGCGTAGAACTGCCTCATGTAACATAGCAAGACCTTCTGTAGTCAGGGCTCACGCTCTACTCTTTTTTATCGAAGCACGGCAAAGTGACTACACTGTACCTGATGGTGAGCACAGTGCAATCCAATAATATCGGCCGACTACCAAGGGATCTACAATACATCGATAGTCGTGGCTCTGATACCAGCCAACTTTAATGTCTCTGCACTTTATGTTTGAAGGTCTTCATGTTATAGGAAGGAGGGAACACACTAGATTGGAGACAGTTCCACAGCCTCACAGTACGGCAAAGATACGACGTAGCAAGTTTCTTTGTTCGTGCCGAGATGGACGTTACCGTAAATCAGCGCGTGTGGTTCTGTTATGAAAGGGAAAAGAGGGAATTAGGTTGAACAGCTTTTCAGAACACTCACTATCGGTTGAAAATACAGCGTGAATTGGACAGTTCTAGTAACTTTATACAGTGTTTTGTCATTCTGTAGTTCGTGTACCAAACGATGAGATATAACAAAGAAATGAACTCACCTTCACTTGCCAACTCATGTGTCAGTACCAAGTAAACTCTTACCACTGCGTTTTGATATTCGTTTCGCTTTACAACGCAGTCTATGTATGCATTATCGTGTGAACTTTTCATTCTGACCCGGGAATGTATTGAAGTGTGTCCGTATATAAAGCCAGTCGGTTGATAAATATCGTCTGAAATATTTAAATATGTTTTTTTAACTGTCAATATATTTGGAGGTCAATGGTTTTTTAAATTATTTCTTTATTTAACTGCAAGCAATTACTCCACACACTTAACACAAATAAATTTTTCACATTTAATACATTTAAAATACGGTACCACATTATTAACTTTATACTAAGTAAGTTCGTGCGAGATATGTGTCTTTTAGTCCGCAACTTCAGCAGAACCCTATTGTTTTTTTTCTTAGGGGTTCCTAGGTTTTAATTTTATATAAGGTTTTCCTATAAGAACGAGGTATCTTTAAAATGAAATAAAATACATTAATTGTATAGAATTATATCATATTATGTATTTTCGAAAGTTTGATGGCTTCATGAAGCAATGATTGCTCAGTGGTATCGTGTACGACTTCACGTTAATTGACGTGAGTTCAAATCCCTGCAATGAGCCGGAGCTTTCGGTGAAGGAAAACATCTTGAGGAAATCATAGCTTGCTGGTAGGGCATTTTTTAATGACCGCCTGGCTAGCTACCACCCTCAACCACCAATATGTATGCCCAGCAGCTGCACTTGAGAGCTAGTCTTCCACTAGATTTAGTGTGTTATCATCTTGGTCCATATCGTCACTTAACACCAGGTGAGATTGTAGCCCACTACGCTAAACCTATATCGATAAAAAGGACAACCGGATAACTGTTTGTTTTCAGACTCTAAACTTAAAGATCTAGTCTTAAGGAGCTAGTCAAGTGATTTCTAGAAAATGCTTGAACTGCATCATTTTTCAATCCGATGTCTATCTAGTACTTAAGATCAATATATTTTTGAAACAGAGTCATCAATATATCTGTATTCTACTTATTAAATCATAAGACAATTTTTACCAAAAAAAATATTCTACTTCAACTATTTTAAGGAGTTCCTGGGTTTATCCTCAAAGTCGAAGGTCCAATGTCAATGAAATTAAAATGGGACTGCCCTAGAAGTAACCCTTTTCAAACGTTTATAAACAAAGTAGTTATAGCTGAACATACATTCGAACTGGGAACCTGCTCACTTATTTAAGTCTTTTAAAAATTCTCGAAAACAAGGCGAAGGGTTTTACACCAAGATAGATAAAGTTTAAACAAGTCTCTTACTCTCGCCTATTCCGAAACCGTTGTAAACAAATTTCATCCCCGTCGGCTCTGCAGAGGAGCAGTTGATATTAAGTAGTTCTCCTTCAACGAAATTGTATTGTGTGGCTGAATCACAATCGGTTACTGATGGGTCCGGTCGGCTTGCGTATAAGTGTTCGTCGTTTATTTTTAATATTGGTATTCCTGTCAACAGATAATTAATATTAATAAACAGTAGAAATACTTAAGTTCTATTGAGGCGATAGAATGTGCTCGGTGCTTGCCTTCAGAAAGATCACAGCCGAGTTTCCTAATATTGTGCAGCAATATTAGTACTCGAGCTACAATATTGTCGAACAATATTTTGACATCATTCCTCAAACAAACGTCACTTTTTTCGAGTTACGTCACAGGCGAATCGTTCTTGTAGTCTCAAGTTTTTTTTTCTCATATTTATTTCCACTGTGATAAAATCAGAAATAGTAAACCAATGGGTACCAAAAATAATTACTAATTCAATAAATAAGTATTTTAAGAACATTTTTATACTAGCTCGGCAAAAGTATTGTACATCACCCGATAGTAAGTTCGGTACAATTCTCAAACAACGGTAACCGTTGGTGATACAAATAACATCAGTAGTCGCACCGTCATACCGGCCTGCTGACATGCCTCTTCACGTCTCGTTTAAAGAACCTAATATAATAGGAAGGAGGGAACACGTTGGTTGGAAGACTATTTCACATCTGCATGGTACGTCAAAGGTAAGAATTAACGAATTCTTTGTTAATGCAGACGATAAAAGGCAATGTCTCTTCGCAGCTGAATCGGTTCTAAATATTTAGTGACGTCTGTCTCATTCATCGTGTCGTATAACCCGTCGCTACAATCTGTCTATGGCATCGAAAGGGCCCTGCATTGTTTGAAGCAATGATGACTGGTATGATGAGTGGTAGCGTGTACGACTTCGCGTCGATTGACGTGAGTTCAAATCCCTGCAATGAGCCTGAGCTTTCGGTGAAGGAAAACATCTTGAGGAAATCATAGCTTGCTGGTAGGGCATTTTTTAATGACCGCCTGGCTAGCTACCACCCTCAACCACCAATATGTATGCCCAGCAGCTGCACTTGAGAGCCAGTCTTCCACTAGTTATAGCGTGTTACCGTCTTGGGCTATATCGTCACTTGACATCAAGTGAGATTGTGGCCACTACGCTAAAACCTATAATGATAAAAAAAATGCACGGCCGAACCTGAGCCTTGCAAAGAAGGTACATTTGGTCGAACGTGAAAAAGCATCGCACTCTATCCGGGAAACTCAGTCTCCTGTATGTTGCGGAGGTAACATTTCCAATGTGATATCAGAGAATAAGGCCACAACGAATATGCATTCCTAGTATACGGAAGCTGCCACGCTTTGGGAGTGAGACATTCTGAAGAGTATGGAGAGCCAAGATAGGAGTTTTTTTTTTCAAAAGAACATTGACACCTGTGATTTCTTGTTATTGATACCTCATAATAAGTGGATCAAAAACTGATTGAAGTCAGTAAAAAGATCTGCCCGCATCCTCTCTGTTTCAACCCGGCTACAACTGGGCTTATTGAAGTACCACTCAACTTGCTTTGAGTAAGTAATAAAACAAATTTATTTATGTAATAAATACAGTTTAAAGTTTTAAGTGATAACTCTTGGGTTTTGTGTTGCCCATAAGCGACGGTAGCTATTTACCAGCAGATGGGCCGTCTGCCTGTTTGCGTCCTTTGTCATTAAAAAAAATCTTTGATAATTAGATAACAAACCATTAGAGTGTTGATTTGTAGAAGTTTTTGGCTTCGAAAGTAGTACGATCCATAACTTTTCAGTCCAATCGAATTGCTTTCTGACCAAGCAACTAATGACAGTGGAGTTATCTCCAGCTCCGAGAGAAAACACGTGTGATGCTCCAACCCTTAACAGCGATGTGTTTAACATAGAATCCTCAAGAACCATACCTGAAACATATTAAAGTTGTATCTATATTAGTTTTTGTTTTGGCTCTTTAAATGCTAAAGCTTGGCTTTCAATTCCATAACATGTACCAGTTCTATGATGCGGTATAGTCGAGACTTACCAAATAGAACCTATTGTGATAGTTATGCATTTAGTATTAATGATTTGGTTATTAGCTCTATTAGAAGTGTATGAACAGATTTTTTTTTATATGTTTTTAAGTATTACGCTATCACTATGTGTTTTGAGAAAGGTAGGGCACATGGAAAAAAATTCTTAAGAGATTCTCTCTAGTTGGGGCAGTCCTACTTCTGGAATACCTCCACTCTACAGAAAATTGCAGCCAAATAACCTAGTGTTGTATACCTGCAGTGAGTAGGGTTTCCAGATCTCCTTGGGGAAGGGGGGTTGAAGGTGAGGTAGGAAAACTTTTTTTTTTGGAGATGTCTCTCCTTGGGCCGTCATACTGGTGGCATACCTCTACCCTACAGAACATCGCTACTAAATAACCTATTGTTGTGTTCCTGCGGAGAGTAGGGTTTCCAGAACTCTTTGGGGTAGGTGGTTCAAAGTCGGCAACGCGCTAGTGATACCTATGATATTATAAACGTCCATAAGCTTTGGTAGCCGTTTACCATCAGGTAGACCATATGGTTGTTTTACACCTTTGTTGTATTAAAAAAAATGTACATTGTAGTCGTGATCCAGGTATCCGACAGATATCTTAGCAACCCGCTTGTTTACCGGATATAAACTAACTGCATAGTACTTGATGTAAAGTGCGGTATAGCCCAGACACAACAAAAACCATTGCTATCAAATTCCATTGGCAAACATCGCCGTCATTCCAACCTACAGAAATGCCTCTTCACGGCTCCTGGCGTGCAAATAACCATATGAACTTATGAAAAAGCGTTTTTTTCATTTCAGAATGACAGGGCGACGCTTCAATTTTATTTATATGTATAGATTCTGGCTCTGTTGTATTGTTTTTTCGTTAAATTAATGTTGGTTTGAAAATTTTTTCACAAAATATTCTTGTGAAAATAATACAAGATGGATTACAATATCATTATTTATTAATTATTATATTATGATTGGATGTTAAGAAACTCTTAACACAGCCATACCACAATGCAAGTGAAACTTTTTTTTAATATAAGAAATCACAGATCTTCGTTTCATTTAATGGCAGTTTCCTTCACCTCTCCTTAATAGATAAAAGAAATAATACAACGGATATTATAATGTATTTCCTAAGCAAAAGATACAAATTATTGAAGACATGTGACGTACATTGTTTAATAACACACAATAACATATACAATGTTCCGAATTTACGATTATAATCCTTGACTGGACGGCATAAAATCCAATTTTATTTGCGACAATGTAATGTAATGCGACATGCATTGCATGCATCATGAACGATTTTTTTTTGGGGCGATAGAATAAAGTTTCACTTTAATAATAGAAACATGTCGTAGAAACGCACCTTTCCATATCATGCGTACATCTCGTTTAGTATCGTCCTCTCGCTTCAGGAACCAGGTCAAGTTTAACAACTCTCTGTCTTCATATTCGTACAATATAACATCGACATCGATTTCATTCCGATATTGCAGTAGAATGTTCGATGGTATTAGTCCGTACACTGTGATATCTGTATAATTGAATAAAACGAGATACAAAATTGAGTGTCTTGAATCATCTCTCAGTTACATCTTACTGGGGTTCCGGACACGACATTATTAAAGAAACTAAATCTAAAGAGAACTATGAATTTGCAAAATATAATAATGATTTTAAATTTTAATAATATTTGTTTGATATCTAAGAACAAACTTTTGTCTCCACGTGATGTAAACAAAATAAATGTTACCTATCTCATTCTGTCAGGCATCCAAGCGACCCGAGTTAAAAAGAAATAATATGAGACGCTATTTATCCGTGGCCCATGATTATTGTTCTGATTGGCTATCCTACATGTATCTACATTTACTTCGACGGTTACAAGTGATATAATAATTATGGCAGACTGTGCAGGTAAGGTGCAGTATAAGAGTGCTGACATCTCACCACCGTGAAGCGTGAACTACGTTGTAGGAAATTTAAATGACCGTCAGTCATATTCCCAAGCTCCTGTATAAATGAAGATTAAAATTTTTGCTTACCTTGATCAACATCTTCTATTAAAGCTACGACAGCTGCAACGTTTACTATTGAACATTTAGCGTATAATGCAGTATGTTTTATAGACATATATTTTGACATATCAACAACACTGCTTACGAAATTCGATGTCACAGTCGTATCTAGAATAAATAAATAGATTTTTTACATTTTTAAATACCTTGTTATAGTGCAGTTCATAGTACGATGAATATTACGCCTTCGTAGATATTATCACCCTTATTTAATATTTAAAAAAAATCCAAGATTTATATAAAGTCTTCATCTCTCTTCTTCTTTTTAATGATCATTGTGTATATCTACAATTCTGCTACCGTCAAGTTAATAAAATATTTTTCTACTTATTATTTTAATTCTCAAAGATAACTCTAAACAGATGTCGGCTCTCTAGTTAAAACTGCTTAGGGAGTTTTTGTGGCAAAATGCATGTTCCTATAAATAATTTATAATCCACTTGACTTGAGGGTTGAGATTTGTGCCATTTGGAAAGATTGCAGTTAACTAACCGCGCTGTACCCTAACTATGGTTCAAATTATACCGCATAAGCTCGGTAATCGCTAACGCCAGCCACCTATAGATGTCGGCAAAATATATAGTGTTGAGTGCAGCACGGGGTAGCTACGTGACTTATATTGCGCTCACCACCTGCGCGCTCGAAGCGCCATCCCCCGCACGCAAGTGAATTAGCTGCCTTCTGTCTGGTGAGTACATTGTTTTAATCATCTATTTATAATAGTCAACGTGAATCATCCGCCCGGCCCGCCTTTGTGTACTCATCACCTATTTCCGCAGTTCTATTTTTTGTATTGTTTTTAAATTAGTATCCATCGCCTTGAATAAAAGGTAGGTGGCGAACCTTGGTACATCCCGCAAGGATCGCACGTCGTTCTATATACCAGCCAGTGTGCTCCATTTTACATCGAAAGCTTTGTTCCGTATATTGGGAACTGAGTAAATAGAATTGTAAAGAAGCCATAGGCACAAAGACGAAAAAGGTTATCTTCTTTATTATGACATGGAAAGTGTCAAGGAAATAATCAAGGTAATACTAGTGATCTCGTTTAATCTGATATAATCCAATAACGATATTGATGATGTATTTGAAAATGTACGTGTGGGTTTGAAGGTTATTTTAGGTCTTCAGTAATTTAACGTAGCGGGACAAAGTGACGACATTGTACCTAAGTACAGATAGTCCAAAAGCTCCATAATACGGTTCTTAACTACGTATTACTTTAATCACATTTACAGTTCTCCAAATGGTAACATCCTTACAGTGGAATCTTTAATAATTTAAAGTTATTATTGCGGATTTGTACTCTTTATAAAGATTAAATACGAATACAACCAGCTGCTTTTAGGAAAATCTGCGAGGTACTCTAAGACGGGTTTCCAGTATGCCTCAAGTGATTAATATCTGCTATTAGCGACCAATACAGGCTGTTTAGGCTAAAAATATGCACATATCCCTATCATAATGATATGCACAATTATACATCTTCCATCATTTTTCCTAGTATTTGTCTATTCCTTCCTCCCCTACCTTTCACCAAAAGTCAGTTCAAGTTTGAAATCGGAACGGCGAACATTAATGGTGACAGTACCATTTACAAAAATTAAATAATAAACTTTTAACTCCAATATTGGTTGTGATGGTGCATGGTGCGTTGCTGGAACACAAGTGAACAAGGGAAAGCCTACTAAACTTCGTAAGAACTGTATACTGGTGAGTCCATTTACTCCTTCTTTTTTCATTCCGTATTATTGTGCATAGTTGTAATCGACCTAAATGGGGGTTTTATCAATAAAACGAAGTACTATGAAACTACCATATCAAAACCAACCAAGCCATAACCAATAACCAATCAAACCATGCCATATCTCCTATCGTGCCTTCTGTGTCCCTATTCCAGCACATTCGCTGACCCATCGGTAGCCTCTTTATATGCTCAGACGGTGATCGAAAGAAGAACGACCATTGTGTTTAACTTTCTGTGATATAATGATATATTTATTTTAATCAAAAAACTGGCATACCGACTTCATTGGAATCTCGTTAAATGACCGTGATCGTGTCAAATATCGAAATAAGGAATAGAACAGTGCACAAAGTTTCAATGGGATCATTAAGAAGAGATAGCCATGTCTTGAATTCATTGAGGTATTATACATAGAGACGACAGCTCAACCAGATTGTTTGAAACACGCGTTCCGGTTCATACCCTTGTGTTATGGCGCGTAACCATGACAACCATAAACATTTGCGCTAGAGAAGTGAACCGGTTCGAATTACGTTAGTTAGTTATGCTGTTTATGTTATTGTTAAAATCCCTTATCCTAGTAAAATAGTTCACAATTGATACAAACAACTTCGTCCGATGGAACCGCTTCAAGCGTGCGATATTTATTCAACTAGTCACTCAGCACCTAATCTCCTTAAATAAAATCGCACTTAATTTTAATTTTATTTTTAAATAATAAGATAGGTAATTAAAAGGGGAAAAAATGTTTTTTAAGTATTCGGTTCACATCACTAATTTGCGTTCTCCACTCGCGTACCACGCGGGGAAGTGGTGCACAATTTCTGTTTTTAATAGCTGTTCTAGTACGTAGTACATAATACCTCAATGACAAACACCTTCATTTATACTGCATATTTTACAAAAATAAGTGCACATGTTTAGTTCATGGCTACATTTCTATAGATAAGAGTCAACGCGCACGCCGTCAACGGTCTAAATTTCTATGTGTGGGAACGAGAACACAATGATATTTCCTTTCGGTAACCACATACAACAAACTTCGACTCGATAGCGAAAATAGCGACATTTTTTCGTCGCACATAATATTCAGTGTTTGAGTAACGACAGAAACCGCTACTAAAAAATAGATAGTTTCGCTACGATGTAAGAACGATGTATAGTTTCAATAATTATCTATGTTGCGCTCTCCCCGTGCGTGCCCCGTGCGGAAGTGATGCATAATTTTTGTTTGTAATAGCTGCTCTAGTACGTAGTACATACTAAAATCAATGCTTGAATTGAATTAAAGTTATAATTCGGCATGACAATGTCGAATAATAAAAAAATACAATAATAACAAAAAAGGTTTCACACGATGCTGAAACAAACAGGAAAAACAGACAATATCCAGATAATAGTTACGTTGAAAGAGAAATGGGTACATCGGATAATTCGTAGGTATGACGATCGCTTCAGTCGCAAACTTCTAGGCCGGTAACCTAAAACCGTTCGCAGAATTTAAGGGTTCCGCAGCCGAAATGTCACGAAAATATTATCAAAGCAGTTGGTGTTCAGTAAAGAACAACGAACGGTTTCTAGTGGCAATGGTCTGAATTGAACTGACTATGATAATTATTATTAATTATTATATCACATCGTATCTTCCTACAAAATAATTATTGAACTAAATAAAATAAAGCACACATCTTGGTATATTATCTATCTCGCTTCCTCTTAACTAGTGTTATGCTAATGCGAGTAGTGGCATCAGAACTCTTCAAAAATTTATCCGTACTTACCGTGACCCGCATTCCACTACAGCCAAGCCCATTAGACTTCTGACAGTTATGACAGGGTTATTAATTCGATTTGTATGTCTACATATAAAAGATAATAAACACTTAGGAAATTCAAACAAAGGTAAGCGGGTAATACATATACTTATAATGGGTAATTACTTACTGCTAATTTTTATATAGGAATTGTACTCTATCTTAAGATGTCTCTTTGATTCACAACTTATATTTATTATTTCTTGTGGCTTATACAAGTACGCATAAACATTAGTTCTCCTCGGCGTCAGTCTAATCCCATTCACTCGTACGATTATTTCATCTGTAGAAATAATAAAATATAATAATCTTCATTTATTGTGCATTCGTTTGTCGCATAATTTTTTAACTTTAAATTATTGTTTATTGATTGAATTTTATATCAACAGCGCTTACTTCCATCCAAAGCTTCGTTATTAAATATGAGATATTTTTGTACAAGGCCTTTTCCATTGGAGAAATTATACAATAATTTGTCATTAAAATTAACTGGATTACATCCCAATATAAACATCTTTAAAATATTCAAGCAAATATACATAAAAAAATTAAAAATGCTTCTTTAAACAAGAGAAAAATAATGCAAATTCTTCATTTTTAATTCACAGTCATTTTAAATACACTGAAAACATGCCTCTTTACTAGAAGTAAATTATACTCTTTTTTTATTTTACCTCGGCAAAGTAACAGCACTGTATAAGCACAGTGTTATCGCTGTCATGCAATTCTGTTAAATATGCACCCAACCTAACCGTAGGGGAAGGTCTTAAAAGGTGATGATAGTGTTCTTTTTTGTTATCTTTGGCTGAACACAAACAAGAAGATCCCTAATGATGGCTAACGTCAAGTAGGAGGCCGGTCGTTAAATACTATGCCAAGTTGAAGTTCAAAACATAAAGGAACCTGCAGTGCCGAACTAGTCAGGTAAGAAAAAGAAGATGGTAACCGTTGATAGTAGGCTTAACTAGAAAATGCATTTATATATATGCGGTCCTCGGTCATTAGATAAGAGTTTAGTAAATAACTAAACCTAATCAGAACTAACTATTTTGAATCAGTGATACAAACCAAAAAGTCTTCGCCTTCGAATTTGCCACTTCGCCACACCGATGCTACGCAATTTCTTGTCAATTTTTGGGTTGAAGCTGATGTAAATCTGACTCTACTATGTCACGTCAGTGATACCTTGGCCGACCTACTGGACGGCTCATTGTCCAGGCAATGTCTTTGAGATTCTGTTCGCCGATGGTATTGGGCTCAGCCACTTTCAACATTCTTTAGAATCCTCCAAGTGCTATTGTCTCTTTTAACCGGTACCAAGATCTTTCAGAGAACTTTCCTTTTTACCACCAGGAGATGTTTTTTTTAAGGTCCAGACCTCACAGCTATCTAAGTTAATAATACTATAATGATATTCTTATACATCATTAATTTCGTGGTTTTGCTGAGAAGTTTGGACGCCAAGATTTTATGGAGGGTTGCACTGTAAGGTATGATCTCTTCCTTTTCGTTGTTACTGTCAGTAATAGTGTATCCAAGGTATCTAAACTTAACTGCCCCTTGACCCCAACATGAAGGCTATTATGCTGACTACTCGTATGTGCATTTTTGTGTCGTTTAACATGGATATAGTCAGTTTTATCTGGTTGAACTTGAGACCTAACTCCTATTCCTCTTACTTCAAGACAGTGGCAGCTTGCACCACTTCTTCACAGGTCTCCTCTAATAAATCTGTGTGTATTGTGCTACAATTTCTGCGTAAACCCCATTGATAACCTCCAAGTACTATTTTGGCATGTGATCTAGTCTCCTTAGCAACAAATTAGATAAGATCTTGTACGCTCTTGTACGTAGAACAATCGCTCGGTAATTTGTATACTTCTTTTTAGAGCATTTTTTATGGACTTTATAGACATTTTTTTACGACACCTACATTTCATCCCTGCGGTTGTTTCTCTGATTCCCACATTTTAAATAAAAGCTTAGCCTCCACAATTCTTCCATAGTTCTGACAGCAACTTATCAATCCCAGAAATTTTATTGTTCTTGAGTAGCACCGTTGCTCTGTGGACCCCATCAAAGATTGTGGGTGGGACTATGATATCGTCAGTGGTATTATCATTGAGAGGGGCCGGATTGGGGCAATTGAGTATTACTTGAAATAATCTCTACACGTCTTCTTAATTAAAAATGTAGATCTGATGAGATTTTCGCTGTCATCTTCTTCCAATATTTGAGAAAAGGGTTGGTATAATTCCTTATAGGTGCTGAGCTTTTTATTAAAATTTTGGCATTTGTTTGCCCTTAAAACAGAGTTAACTCATCATCCTTTCTTAGCCGATTTCGGCTACGGCGACTAGCTCGTTCTTTGGGCTAGATGTTTCGCCCTTAGGTGGCTGACATAGCCTATTTTGTGGGAGAACGTGCGGCCACACGCGCACGTCAGGACACCGTTGACAAAACTATAGGTTATGTCAGGAGGCGGTTTGCTTTTAAGATGGTCTCGCTTCAGGTCTAGTTGTCGCCTCCTTTCATTTTCAAAATCGTAGATCTTCGACTGTACATGACTCCTCCATTCTGTACGTTTAGCCGCAATGGACTCTCAAGGGGATGGCTCTATGTTGCATCTATTCGTATGTCTTTTCTGAACATATTTAAAGCGTAAGAACTGGCCACCGCGCTTCCGCTTACCAAGTTCGAGATCAGAAAAGAAGATTCTCTTCGCCTTCCTCTCGTCTGACATACGAGACAGCACCAGCGCAACCTGCGCCTCATTAAATAAGCTTCCATGCAACATACATTAGCCAACGAGCCTAGTCATATACATAGGATATATTAAGGTGCATAAGTGGGCGCGCAGAAAAACACAGATGCACACTCTCGTCCATTTCCTCCGGATGCAGTGTTCTGGTTAGCTATAATGAAATCCCTATAGCAAACTTATGGCATTCACACTCATGCCACCAAGCCAAGGTAGACTTAAACAAGCTTAAAAGACTAGACAAGCTTAAAAGCCGAGGTAGACTTCGCACTAATGCGGGGGATAACCGCAACTTGGAAGATGAACTCCGAGCCCCTCTACCAGGTTTAGCCCACGAGCCGACGTGTGGCCGCTGCATGCAGGACAGCTTCTTGGAGCCACTAGTGAGAGATTGTGAACTGTCGACGATATTAACTGTGCTACACCACCTGTACCACAGATCGGCCGACATAGCCAGACGCTGACAATTCACTCCACCCCCAGAGTTAACTAAGCAAAATAAATTATCAATTTACAATTATCAGTTGGTTTCAGTACTTGATGGCCTGCAGGTTAAGGCTGAAATAGGGGGTCTATTTGTCTCATGCGTCAGTTATTTATTACGTCTCTGTAGTAGTTTATATCTATGTTTACTTTATTGTGCGCTGTGTCAAATAAATGTTTTCTTTCTTTAAAGAGCAATATGTATTAGTGATTACCATTTCAATACCACCGATGCTGATCACTAGCGGTTAAAGAGACTGTAAATTTTCAGTCATTTTATACCGTGTTTACAGATCGTATATCAAACGTTGAGATATAACAAAGAAATGAACTCACCTTTACTTGCCAACTCGTCTCTCTTTACTAAGTGGACCCTTACTACTGCGTTTTGATTTTCGTTTTGCTTTAGAACGCAGTCTATGTATGCACTATCGTGTGAACTTTTCATTTTGATATGAGCATTTATTGAAGTATGTCCGTATATAAAGCCAGTCGGTTGATAAATATCGTCTGGAATATTAAGAAGAACGTTTGGTGCATCGACTTGTTTGGGGCGAATGGGGTTGAAAAGTATAATATTTTCATCACAAATAAAGAAACTAAAAATACAGATTTATGACGAGTCACCACAAAACGCCATAAAGGATCAGTGGTAGAGTGTTCAGGCAGCACCTTCATCGACATAGGTTCGAGTTATACAATGTGCTTGAGTTTTCGGTGAAGGAAAACATCGTGATGAAACCGGAGCATTGCGATAGGCCTTTTTCTAATGTCCGCCTGACTAGCTACCACTCTCAAGTTGAAAATCTGTCACAAGCATCTACAGATAGGTTCCAGCAGTGGCACTTAAGAGCCAATTCTCCTCGACCAGGCTAAGCGTGTTACCATCTTGGACTACATCATCACTTAACATCTGGAGAGATTGTGACCAGAACGCTAAATCATAATAGAGAAATTAAGAAGTGCTCTTCTTACTCTCGCCTATTCCAAAACCGTGGTAAATGAATTTCATCCCCGTTGCCGCGTCATAGGTGCAGTCGACGCGAATTATTTCTCCTTCAACAAAATTGTATTCCACTTCTGCGTCATAATTGGTTGCAGGAAGTTTCGCTTGCGTCATGGTTAATTTTTTATCGTTTATTTTTATTGATATTATTCCTGTTAACAGATAGTTTAAATAAATAAATTAAAATCAAATATATTGAAGACAAATCGCACTATTGTGGATCTGAATGTCTTTGCTGGTTAGTAGGATACAACAATTGTGTCTGTCATGGGTACACTTTTGCTTGGAGGAGCGAGTGGTTATATGAGATAATGTCGTGTCACGAGATCGCGGAGTATGTACTACGACATCCCGGCGGCAAGGCCCGGAAGGGCTGCCCTCTGACCGAGAAGTCCGGTGCAACCGAACTGTCTCCCCGTCCGCCAAACCAGTGCAATGGGAAGACAGGCCCGTCGGCCCATATCCCTTTATTTCGGCCTGGCAGGGGAAGGAGGCGAATGAACGCACCTCCTCCCCCATCCGGCCGGAGTTGGTTTTTTATAGAGCTTTCCTCATGTCGTCGTCGATCTCACTCGACCCTCTGTATATTCGGTAGTGATTTTTAAGGTGGTTGTCTTCCACCGTCCGTCCTTGATTTTTTTATGTGTTTTTCTACACCACCGTCGTCAACCCGTATTTTTTTAGGTGGTTTTCTCCAACGCCGCCAGTGATTTTTAAAGAGGTTGCATCCTTCAAATTTTTTAACGAGGATTTTTCCTCCGCCGTCAAAGACGAGTCCCGTCCGAAGTGGGCGAGCCGAAGCGAGCCCAATCTTGCCCCATCTCCTGTCTTCTCTGATAAGCACAGAGGTACAGGGAAGGGACGCCGTCGGTCTGGTATTAGCCGACAGTCATAAGGATTGACGTTATACGTTAGAATACAGCGAAGACTGGAAATTTCAGTCACTTTATGTCCTGTTTTTCGTCAACATACTGTAGATCCTGTACCAAAACGTTGAGGGTTAATAAAGAAACAAACTCACTTACAACCTATCTGGTCTAACAAGGGACTCTATCGTGTCATCAAGAAGTACACTGATCACTAGATTTAAAAAAAGCAGTGATCATTGGACATAATTGTCCTTTTTTTCGTCCTCAACCTTTGGATTATGCACCAAGACTTGAGAGATAACAAATAAACAAACTCACCTTTACTTCTCAACTCTGGTCTTTGTACTAAGTGGACTCTTACCACTGCGTTTTGATTTTGGTTTCGCTTTACAGCGCAGTCTATGTATACATTATTGTATGAAGTTTTCATTATGATCCAGGTAGATATTGAAGTCTGGCCGTAAAAAAAGCCAGTCGGTTGATACATATAATCTGAAATATAGTAAAACAAATGTTGGTACGTCAACTTGGTTTTGTAGTGATGGCTCAGAGTAGCGTGTACGGACAGCGTTACTGAAGGAAATTATTGTTATTAATTAATGAGGAAATTAATGACTTATGCTTCCCGTCTACAAAATTTCATCCAAATCGGTTGAGCATTTGAAAATGTTTTTTTTACGATTACTAAAAGTATTAACGAATATTCTTATAGCCTATCATTTGACCTACGAAATAAGCTCCCCGTGTACAAAATGTAACAAGAATCGGTGAAGCCGTTATCGAGTTAAATCCGGACATACAAACTGACATACAGATAGACAGAAAAAAAATGTTTAATGGCATATTCGTGATCAGTGTCTCTCATATAGGATTTGAAAAAATATTTTTGTGTATGATAGCCAGATTCACGTGGAATAGTTTAGGATATCTAGCATTAGGCTTTCAGAAGATAGCTTTAAATATTTATTTTTGGTAAGTAATTCTGAAGAAACTTCGTATCCGTTCCGCGGGCGCTGGCGTAATGGTTAGTGATAAGTAAATACAATGTTCTATTAAAATATTGCTCCTTAATACATCTAAAAAAAATATCTGTAATACTGTATGTCTATCTCTTGCACATAAATTATATATATTGCCCCAATAAGGTATTTTGTGATTTTTTTTTAAATTTATAATTGAAAAGTGATTTATGCGCATTTGCATTATTATTAGGCATGGCATATTAATCCTTACGACCGAAAGTTACCTCATCAACAAGACAATTTTATGAAGATAAACTTTTCCCTTTATTGCATGTTCTTTGGACATATAGTTTGGGAGATATTGGAAAATTAAAATAATTCCACACTCGGCTCGAGTCTGTGACGCGAACGAGCCGTGTGAGTTGTGAGGCATAACCCAGGCCGCCCGGTAAATATATTGCATATTATTATATTATATTATAGATCATCAATGAGTGATTTCTTAAAAATTATACGCGGGCGTAACCGCGGTACACAGTTAGTTAATATATATACGCAGGACACCCTCGCAAAGCGACGCGGCCATTCGATGGTACAGACAGGAAGAAGTTGTAAGTAAGACTCTAACCCTTACCTTTTCCAAAACCATTATAATCGAATTTTATGCCTGTCGACTCGTTATAGGTGCACTCTATTAAATAGATTTCTCCTTCAATGACATTATATTCGATTTTAGCGTCATGATCGATTGCTATGTTGCTGGGTTGTTTCGGAGCTAATTCATTTCTGTTTATAACTATTTTTGGTAATCCTGTCAACATATATTAGTAAAATAATAACAAATCAAATAAATAGCAGCGCAGTAAGTCCTATTGTGGTCTTGAAAGTCTACCGATATCTCAGGTGAAATAAGATCAAAATATTTAACAAAACGAAACGACGAACGAAATAACATCGTCTCAGAAAACAACTCGGTTGAGGATTGCAGTGTATAATGGTTTTCTATTTCAAAAAGTTTCCATTGATAGAAATTACACGAGATTCGATTTTAACCCATCATTCAGTAGTTTTTGCACATAGAAAACTTTTAGAATCGCGTATACACACTTCCTGTCCTTTAGTATTATATACCGCACCTGCCTAGTTAGTATAGGGATTTGGTATAGTTACCACGAAACTTAGTCTATGAATAATATCTGCGAACAGCCGTATCTTCTTCACAAGGAACAAGTTCGGCCTTGTAGGGAATACTGTTCCCGCCTTTGGGACAAATCCGCAAAATACCTACTTGAAACCCTGGACAGGTTGCAAGACGGGCAGAGAGAGAGACGCATTGTAAATGATGCAGACGTTACTAAGTTCATTCAGACGATACGCTTCAGATGCGATGATCGTGTTTTACCGTCTGTATCATGGCGAGTGCTCTGGAGAGCTGCTCAAGCTAATTCGCTCTTCTCCCTTTCATAACAGAACCACACCCGCTGGGCTCTGAAGCCACAGCTTTACGGTAACCTCCATCTCGGCAAAAACAAAGAAACTACGTCTTATCTTTGTCATACTGTGAAGCCGTGGAACTGTCTCCCGGCCAGTGTGTACCCGCCTTCCTACAACATGGAGTCCTTCAAACATAACGTGGAGAGACATTTCAGCAGGCCGTCATCACAGCGACGACTGACGATGTATTGTAAATCCCACGGTAGTCGCCGATATTATTGGACTGCACTATGCTTACCATGGGTACAGTGTAGTCATTTTGCCATGCTACGATAAAAAAGAGTAGAGCATGAGCCCTGACTACAGACGGTCTTGCAATATCACATGAGGTAGTTCTACAAGCTTCAAGCATACATTGATGAAGTGGTACTAGGGTTACGTCATTGTTCGCGCCACATATTTGTTGCCTTTTCTTCTTTTACCTTCCGGTTTGTTATATTTTCAATGGCTTCTGTGGCTGCATAGGAAGTTGCTCGTCATTACGAGCAGTCTACTTTCTCCACGGACGGCGTGTGGACGTCGTCACTATGCTGATATTCCGCTAATTGTCAGCGAAGACCATCATTTTTGCAGATCCTATAAAGAGTCTATGCCCGCCCAGGATGGCGTGTCGACGTCTACGGTATACCGTATATACCTACCCCCTAATGCTACTGCTAATGCTCAGGAAATGACCTTCATCGTGAACTATTATCACACTCCACTCCATTCCACTTAGTCATCATGAAGTCTGATTAGCGAAGGACATCTTACTTCAGAATGCGAAAATCGTATTGTTTCCGGGAAAGCACCGGTAAGGAGAACAGACCAATCAGTTACTTTTTATCAGCCATTATATTCCCGTCGTTGACTTGTTCGACTGTGCTATTGAGTCAATGCGTCAATGAATCAACAGTCATTATGTCGTGTTTCAGAGAGTGTCGACAATATGGCTGATCACACGCACTGGCACGAGTCATTCCAACTCAGATCACAAACAACTCACAAGACACCGACTTCGATTACGAGTAAGCAATACTTTCACAGTATAAAAAATACAACAAGAAATAAATATAATTGATAAACCTAATCGAGTTTTTTGTCGATAACTGGTATGCATGGTATGTTGGTATTTCTAATTCAATGCTGTCAAACCCTTTGTCTCATAGCACGAAAGTATTATATAGAATTGTAAAATTAGCTTATAAGAATTTAAAATTGTCTCGAATCGAGTTAAAAATGCCGTCGGTCGAACATACGCGCGAATCGTATTGCTCCCGCTCAAAAGACGGAAAACAAAAAATGATTATTTTGGGTGATCATTAGAAGGTCTGATGTTATTGCTGAGTTTTTTGTAGGTCTTTTTAAGATCTACAAGTATGTATAACATTAATTTGATATATATCTTAAGGTTTACTCAGCGTAAGCTATATAAGCACCCCAAATGCTTCTTTTCTTCGAATTGATTTATCTTACAAAATACGAGTATATTCTGTAACCTGACCAGATAACATAGCTATGACGTTTTAAAATAAAAAACATTGGATAAGTGGATTTCTCTTGAAAGAATCATAAACGGACAGACAGACAGATACGTTGAGTTCTATAATATTTATGAATTTGTGATATTGACAATAATAGTAATATTAACCATGCAGTGACCACTCAACATCAGGTGGATATCGGGCCATATGCCCGTGCAAACCATGAATAATAGGATAATACATACTGGAACTCCTTACGTGTACTGGAATATCGCATTTCCACATTACATTTGTATGGACAAATATATCACAAGTCCATATAGTTGACATAGAAAGCTAAAAAAAATTAAGACATCTTAAATTGTTATAAAAATAATAATAAAATCAGACCCTTTATTAGTCTAGTAGAGAATGGTCAAAGAACTATTCCTGAGGAAAGATAGCGGCTAATTCATCACGACAGCGAACTATGTACTTCTTGTCTATTTAAAATACATATAAATTTCATATGTCAAATGATTACACATTATAACCGCTCTACACTCACGCGCGAATCACGCACGATGACGAAAATAATACGTGAAAAATGAATGTGGAGTCGATTCACATTTTCTTCGCAGGTTTGCGCTGTGTTCCTCATTTTTGTCGGTTTTCTAGCTCGCGTGAAAGGAGTCATATGCATGAACATGACTTGACTCCACACTCGTAGGTTTCTTAGTAATATTCTGCATTAAAATGAGTGTTCAATCACAAACTAACGAATTCGAAATTTCTAGATGAACCACTTTTGTAGATTTTATTTTACTTTTATTGTGTATTAATCGTAATTACCATAACATAGGTGTATAGTAATAGGCTGGTCGTAACAGCAACTTCGTCCGTCTTAGTCGAGTACGCGAACTATACTGTGAACGAACAGCTAAAAACTGCGTATTTGGATCTTAGATAGTTCTCGCCCCGGTTCGCGCGTGAAGTGTGGAGTGGCTATTACACTGTGATTTATAGGTTTCGAGAATAATTCTCCAGCATTCAGTTTTCCTCGGGATCTTATCTTTCACCGTCAGTTGATAGGGATATTAATTATATTCAAATAACTAAACAAATACCGAAGAACTCTTTGATACAGGTCGATGCTCTCGAACTTGCGAATATAGATTAGATAATCAACTCGTAACTGGTCACCAGGACTACGACAAGTATTTCAAATTATTTATTAACGTGAACTTAGCATTGGCACCAATATCAAATTGCGCAGCCATTTGAATTATCATTTAAAAGTCGTCGCGGTTGAGTCGTTTAGATCGGTGGAATATCAATTCGATATCAAGAGATTCGAACCCTGGCATGTACTAACGAATGTTTCGGAATTCGCGAACATATCCTAATACATATAGTTAACACTGACGCTGAAGGAAAAGATCGTGAGGAAACCTAAACTGTAGAGAAATGATCTTGAAGCACAAACGTTTGAAGTCGCCAAGATATCGTGTTTTAATGAGCCCCTTGCCTTCCCTCGGGAAGAGAAGTGGGACATTTAAAGGCTGGTATATAAACTTGTAAATGACAGGCACAATTTTAATACTAGAAGGGAATATAAATAAAATAGTAATTGCATCTTTTAGTCTTAGTAAGACTAATAAATGTTTTTTTTAGGTAAGCAAGCAAGCAAGTTTATTTTCAAAAGGATATTATAGGGTGGATTATTACGTGAATGACGAAGATGTCTGGAAGTGATTTTTTCTCTGTATATCCATTAAAAATGATAATAATTCTTAATAATAAAATACAGTAAATTCAATTTAAAAAAATGACGATATACCCCACCGAGATTTTTACTGTTTCTTCGCTGGGACTGGGAATGGGGACTGGGACTGGGAATGACTGGGATGTTTTCCGAACCGATAGTAGTGTGTTGACATTCATAAGTGCCTTTTTATTATTATTTGAATTTTTGGGTATTTACTACAAAGATTATCTTAACATGCGGGCGTGTTAGTGGTTAGTAATGGCTGCGGCGCTGGCCATAGCGGACGGGCGAATGCTATATACTTACTGTAACGGGTATAGAATCACTTTTATAATGAATTCTTGTACCATAATTGACTTTGTAAAAATGTGGAACAATAATAGTATCTTTGTAGTAACATCTGAAAATAAAAATAAATGATTTAGTAGTTTGTTTGTATTTATTAATAATACAATAATATTATGGGTTTTAATGAAGGAGATAATTGTGAACCGGCAATCCCCTTTGCTTCGCATTTTACATGAAACTTCAGTAGAAATGTACGATCAGAGGAACAATAACACGTGCAGATTATACCGTAGGACACGTAACAGAATATTCATTAAAAATATTGGGTGGTACAGAGTATAAGGTAAAACCACCAGTAATTGACACTGCACCAATAGTTGACACTGTGACGAAGAAAATTAAATATTTGATACTAAATTGATTTGAAGTCTTGAGTTTGTTAACCGACTTTTATAACTGACTGTACCTATATGTATTTATAACATTAAAAATATATCAGTAATCAGTGATTTTGGCCATCTCGATCTTTGGCTTCCTTTTTTTTCTTAATATTTAATTTTCTTCGTCAGAGTGTCAACTATTGGTGCAGTGTCAATTACTGGTGGTTTTACCTTAAAGACTACATTCAGATGTAACGCGAACTGACGCGCGTTACCACGCGATAGAATTTCGAATGTGTTCAGATTGCGAGCGATAACGCGCGAAAGTTCCTACCATTATTTGTCACACAGTGTGTTTCGGTCGAGTTTAGAAACTGGACGTAAAAGAAGCTATAATTTTGTGGTCATATCATAATTAACTATACTTGTAGTATAATAAAACTGAAGAGTTTTTTGTTTGTTTCTTTCTTTCAACATGCAAATCTCTGAAACGCCTAGTCATTTAAAAAAATATTCACGAGGAACAAAGAGTTGTCGGAACAAATAGCGCACCCTAACTGCTTTATCCGCTTTCATTGGAGTAATAGTTAGTGATACGTTAATACAATGTTCTACAAAAATATTGCTACTTAGACCATCTAAATAAGTCCGCGATACCATTTGTCTTTTTCTTATACATACGCGACAATAAGGTATTTTGTGACAAAGTTTTATTGAAAATTTATTTATGAGCATTAGTATTAGGAAGCGATGATGGCGCAGTGGTAGCGTGTACGACTTCGCGTCGATTGACGTGAGTTCGAATCCCTACAATGAGCCTGAGCTTTCGGTGAAGGAAAACATCGTGAGGAAACCATAGCATGGTGGTAGGGCATTTTCTAATGCCCGCCTGGTTAGCTACCACCCTCAAGTTGAAAATCTGCCGCCAAGCACCAATAGGTGTGTTCCGGCAGCTGCACTTGAGAGCCAGTCTTCCACTAGGTTTAGCGTGTTACCATCTTGGGCCACATCGTCACTTAACATCAGGTGAGATTGTGGTCACTACGCCAAACCTAAAAACGATAAAAAAGACATGGCATATTAATCCTTACGAACGAAAGTTACTTCATCATAGAGACAATTTTATGTAGATAAATCTTGCCCTTTATACAATGTTAAATGAATGAATAGTGTGGGAGATGATATAAAATTAAAATAATTCAAAACACGGCTCGGGTCTATAACTATAGGTGTAGTGGCGCGAACAAGCCGTGTAAGTTGTGACGCATAACTCTGGCCGCCTGATAAAAATAATGTCTATACTGAAGTATTATAAATTATCAATCAGCTATTTCTTTCAAATTGTACGCGGATGTAACCGCGGGGCACAGTTAGTAATAAAATCCACCTATTATAAAGAATAGACTCTATATAAGTTTATTTACAAAATTATATCAGATACTGAGAGACAATCAATGTAAAAATGAAAACCCGTGATCAACTGAACAAAAAATGAACATGATCATGGACGAGGGGAACAAATTTTTAACTGAAAATTCGTATCATAAATATCAAATACTGAAGAATTATCTAAGACAACGAAATGATACTAATATTATATATTTAAAAAACATATGAAAATTTTTACCAAATTTCAGACATTTTCGTTATAATAACCTCAAAACGCAAACCACGTCCAAATTGCAAGAAAATATTCAAAATAACTGACCGCTTTCGCTTCACCCCGTATCGCGTTCGCGTGCTTTCGGTATGCAGGTAAAATACTAAAAAATCATCTAAGACAATGGAATAAAACTAATATTGTATATTTGGAAAGACATATTCATGGAAAATTCCACAAAATTTCAGAAATTGTAGTTATAATCGTAAGGAAATATTCTAACCAACTGACCGCTTTCGCTTCATCCCGAAACGCGTTCACGTGCGTTCGTTATGCAGATAAAATACTAAAAAATCTTCTAAGACAACGTAATAAAACTAATATTGTATTTTTGGAAAAAACATATTCATGAAAAAATTTACCAAATTTCAGACACTGTAGTTATAATAACCTCAAAAAAAAACGTAAACCGCGTCCCATTCACAAGAAAATATTCAAATCAACTAACCGCTTTCGCATCATGCACTCTTCCTAGTAGGCACAAAACGTGATATTATCGGGATGTGACGATGCACAGCATCTGTGAGAGGGCGTTGTATACTTCCGCTTATTTTCCACCAATCACAGCGCTTTAAACTGATGACCTTGTGCTCTGCAGCGCCATCTACTGAGTTTAAGTCACAGGAGGCCGGTGGGGGCATTTAATCAGTCATAGCGTCGCTACTTCCCGAACGAGCAACACGTCTACAGACCTACGTGGTCCTGTATTCGTCGAAGTTTAAAAAACCCTTTGGTTTTCTGTGTGAATTTGAGTTATATTTTTTGTTGTTCGTTTAAAAAAGTTAATAAATAAAATAGAAGAAATAGTATGACAGTGTTAGTGCAAGTGATATGAGTGTTACTGCGCGCGCAGCATATTAACACCGGTGTAGCACTGTCGCGCCCGACAGGCGACGGTTGGGGGCTCCAAGAACATCCTAAATCGTCATCCTAAATTTTTCGGATAGTGAGGTAACACGGAGAAGATGCGGCGAGTCTAGTTTCAATTACTAGTTTACTTACCCCTCACTACGGGGCGGGTATATTTTATTATAAACAATGTGTAATAATTTATGCGCTTTAAAATCGGAGGGTCTCCAATACGCGTGCCAGCTTGCACCGGGTTAAAAACGGCTTACCGCAGTTACTATTTAGACCTTTCCTTTACAATCGCGTCTTTTAATTCGTGAGTACATACTTTAAAAGTCATTAGAGTACCTCGGTTCAAAGCGAACGTTCAAAGCGTTTGGAATGATTGCATATCGGGTCCATCTTAGATATACGTTCAGTATCCGATACTGAAAATAATACTCGGTTTCGTAGACCTGGAGTAAATTTTTTAATAACTTTTAACCTGTAATGTTTCTTCTGGTACGATGTTATCGCTAAAACAGTATTATTATGGTAAAAGAATATTTGAGATTTCTCACCTTATTCGAAATTTCACGTAGTAATCACATACCTCATGGCGCAGTGTTTAAGCTTTACTATTGACCCGAAAGGTCGCGGGTTCGATCCCCGCATATGACTTACATTTGAGCATAATTATTAGTTGTCTGGATGTTAAATACCCTATAATATGTATGTGTATATCCAAGCCTTGCTTGGTTTGTAATTAAAATGGTCGTTTATAAATGTTCGGACACATGCCCATACTTACTTTATTTAGTAATGAAATCATGCCCTTATGTGTATATCGGCCGTTAGTACCATAGTACTAACCACAGTACAAGAAACCATACTTACATACAAGTAACCATAGCACAAGCTTTGTTTTAGTTTGGAATTAAATGGTCATGTAAATATGGGGATTCAACCAATATTTATTTTATTTAGTACTGAAGTCATTCACCCATATGTGTATATTAGATTTTAAACATCGTACAAGCTATGCTTAACTGTCAATGAAATGTTCGCGTTTGCATATGAAAAAAAACCCCATATTTATTTTATGTACGGAATCACGCACACGATATGTAACATACGGTCATAACACCCTTGAAAACAGCAAGGAGGGTATCCTGATCGATTTGTGTGAGGATTTGCGTAAAATCCGCGCCAGTTTAAAAATTTTTCTTCGCCAAAGAGCAAGCTATCGCTTTGCTGCTATAGATTCCGATCTGAAGTTCTCGCGTCGCGGTACCAGAATATTATAGTAACATTTTTGTAAACTGACTAGATGTTCGGGGCTCACTCCACTTCATGTCACGGGTCGACCCGGCATGTCAGTGCCACCGGGATCAGGCCACAATGAAATAAAATGTTTGTTCGAAGGGATAATTGTGTAAAGCTTTCACGCTTGATACTGGTGGAGTAGATAGTTGGATCCAGTGGTTTGAAACTGATAATTTGAACTTTGTTAATGCTGTCGTTAAGCGTATTGGTGAAAGTGGCAGACTCTGCAGGCCTTCTCGTATCATGCGAATGCGCCTGCCATTCACCCCTAAGCCCAAGCTTCTCGTCTCATTATAAAACACAGTCGAATTAAAATGGGTCCGTATCAGCGGCTTCAACCCTAATTTTACGAGGCGAACCCGAGCGTATCGGGAACAGTGGCAGAGCTGCAGGCCTCATAGGCTCTTCTAATTTTCACGGGAATGTGTCTGCATTCACCCTCAAGTTCAACCTTGTGAAAAAGTCTAATAAATTACTATCAGCGGCTTCAATTCAAAGCTTCAATTCAAATTTTCATGAGGGCTGTCCCCGAACGTATCCTGGACAGTGGCAGACTCTGTAGGGTCCGTAGGCCTTTCTCGAGATTATTACGGGAATGCGTTTATTTACCCTCTATACTCAACCTTAAGTAACATTAAGTAAAAGACGATTAAATTAAGCAGTGGCTTCAGCATAAAACTTACAAGGGCTGTCCACGAGCGTATCCTGGACAGTGGTAGACGCTGTGAGCTCCGTAGGCCCTTCTCAAAATTATCATGGGAATTAATCATGGGTATGCGTCTGCCATTCACCTTCAAAGTTCGACCTACTGTCAGCTTAATGAAACGTCATCCAATTAATAATCGTCAATAGCTTCAAATTTTACGACAGCGTACGAAAGCGTATTGGGGAAAGAGACTGCTCAGACTCTGATATGTCACATAAGATAAGAATCCAAGAACAATGTTCTTGAGGTTACTGACTGGCACCAACTCGGAGCCCAGTTACTTTACGAGCATATTTTTGTCAAGAGCATTGGCTCTTTAAGATCCTGCTGAACTCTCTAAGTACATGATGTTCTTGAGGTTACTGACTGGCAGAAACTCGAAGCATAGTTTCTTTATGATATGTTTTCGACAAGAACATTGGCTCTTTAAGACCCTGCTGAAACTAGGTCAAAGATATACCACACTAATCGGGCACTTTCAGATCCCTCAATTCCCTCGGAGGACAGAGTGGATAGTGTAGCTCAATTTAATTCATACATACTTTCACGCACCTTTTGTTATTAAGGTGACTGGCCTGTCGTTGGCGTATTGTACTCCGAAGAACTTTGAGTTAATGCTACTGTTCTGGACACTTTCGTCTAACTAGTCATGCTCGTTACTTCAAGCTCAGGTGTGGATGGAGTACATGAGTTCAGGACGACTTTCATCTAACTAGTGATGTTCGTTATTCCAAGCCCAGGTGCAAAGTACAGGAGTGAGTGAATGTATAAATTGGGATGGACTGTCATTCACGTAAAGTCAGTTTTGGATCCAGGTCAGCAGATAACTTGGGCCTGAAAAGTCTGCCGTTGACAGAGACAGATTTTCTAACTCTCGGCAGAGGTCACAGTTAAATACGTAACCTAATTGTTCAGACAGTCAATGGAACAATCCGTATTATATATTCGCATAGAAGGCGGACACGGTCACTAATCCCACGCAACTTGACATGATCCCTTAAATGATCTACTATATCATCGCGGATACATTCTCACGAGGGACGCAAGCAGCTGAGTGGCCAGCGCTGAGGACAAAATTTCATTTATTTGGATTCTCAGAAAACATTCGTTCGCTTCCATACAAATAGAGTTAAGAAGAAATCACGTATAGAAGGATAGTCGACACAGCCCATCCAGGACGTCGGCTTAATTACTCGAAGTGAAGAAGGCATTGCAAACTAATCAAGCTGCAAATAATGTTTTTAAGTTATATAATATTTAAAACATACAAAGCCTCATGGGATTGATGAGTTAGGTCAAGCTATGGAATCGAATTTTAGTTTCTTAACATTATAATTCCTAAAAGATACATTATCTTATCAATATAATAGGTCTTTACCTATGATATTGCCGTTCTGCACTACTGGCCATTTCAAATCAAATTAATTTTTGTTTGGCTAAGAATTCTCATTTCAAATTAATTTTATTTTAAAAACATGGAATTCTTTTTCTAAAAGTAGTCATTTGTTTATTGATTAGTGTTACATTTTCATCGCATTTCATCTTTTTTGTCATCATGGATACGTTAAAAATTCGAGTAATTATGGAATATGAGTACCGTCGTGGCAGTACCGCGGCACAAGCGGCACGCAACATCAACTACGTTTACGGAGCTAACACTACAAACCAACGCACCACCTGTTATCGGTTTGCTCGCTTCCGTTCTGGGAATTTCGACCTGAAAAATGAACCTCGTAGTCGTCCGAAGACTTTGGTCTACAATGACGAATTAAAGGCGATTGAGAAAGCTGATGATACACAATCTATGGCTGAATTAGCAGCAGCTTTCGACGTTAGCGTCAAAACAATATTGGTCCATTTGCGTCAAATTGGCAAGGTTAAAAAAGGTTGACAAATGGGTGCCCCACGAACTCAATGATCGCCAGCGCGAAGTACGCGTCGAGACGTGCCTTGCACTGCTCAACAGACGCACAAATGAAGGAATTTTGAACCGCATTGTTACCTGCGATGAAAAATGGATTCTGTTTGATAACCGCAAGCGCTCAGCAAGTTGGTTGGATCCTGGTTGAGTACCTAAACAATGGCCTAAACGAAAACTTACTGCTATAAAAGTGATGGTCACTGTTTGATGGTCTAGCGCCGGTGTGATTCATCACAGCTTCTCAACAAACGGGGTGAGCATTACTGCAGATGTGTACTGTGAAGAACTGAACACAATGATGGAGAAGCTGGCACATCTCCAACCAGCATTGGTCAATCGCTCGTCTCCGCTGCTCCTGCACGACAACGCGTGACCTCATACTGCACAACAGACGGTCTCCAAGTTGCAAGAACTGGGGTTGGAAGTTCTCCGTCATCCGCCCTACTCACCAGACCTTGCGCCTACAGACTACTACTTTTTCCAGAATTTGGATAACTCCTTGGCGGGAAAAAAATTCAATATCCGAGAGGCAGTACAAAATGCCTTTGAAGAATTTGTTGCCTCCCGTCTAGCTGATTTCTTTAAGAAGGGCATCAATAAACTGCCACTGCGCTGGCAAAGATGCATTGATTGCATTCGATGTGATTACTTCGATTAATACAAATAAAAAATACATGAAAAAACATCGTTTAAATTTTTTCATACAAAACGGCAATTTCATAGGTAAAGACCTAATATTTTATTGCATAAAACATTATGTACTCGCGGGAGAGTTGTAATAGCAAAAACTTTAATTCAAATTTTTCTTAGTTAAAAAGGTGTAAAAGCAATTTCCAATCGTAAGTTTAGAGCAGAGAAATCGTCAATTTGGTGTCCAAGTGCCATGGTTGTCTGAGGTTGTTTTAGGATAATCCACCACGAAGGCTATAAGACGTTATGTAGGCTTGCATTCTGCTCTTGATGTCGGGCCGACGACTACTCGGCCTAGTTTTATTGGAGGCATTCTAAAGCCTCTACAACGATGTTGAAGACCATGTCATTTTGATTCCCATCTCTGTGTAAAGCTGACGCAGGCTTAGACAGAGGCTATGGACTTTCAATATCTTAGTATGAATAATATTAATATTCTCCGGATTCCTGCTAGTGGAAATTGGTATAGTGGTCACACAAACTTGGCCGAGTGTAATAGTTAGTCATATATTACTATGAAAGTTAAGAAAAGCTGCTTCGCGGACTCTTGTTGGTAACTAGATAAAAACTGGGTTGAGATTGAGTTAACTGAGTTCTTTGGAAATGGTTGTCTTTCTAAAAATGGTATTGGGATTTCATATTCTTGGCCATAGTTACAGGTGTAACAAAATTACATCTCTTAAGAAAAATTAAACATTTGAAAAGTACTTTAGTTACTGTACTAAAACATTGAATAGGTACTGGATGAATCATGGAAATCAAGTTTAGAATTATTTTACTAGTGTTGTTGTGTGACTAGTTTAAATTTTATTTTTTTCTGTGTGATTACAGCTTAATAATACTAATTACATCCACTTCACATAGCGTCGTTATCGCGTCACCAGGAGTTATAAACACGTCTCTCACAGATGCTGTGCATCGTCACATGCCGATAATGGTGCAAGTTTTACATAAAAATAAAACTTGTATTATTGAGCATTGACGATGCACAGCATCCATTTCAAAGATCCTGATGAGAAGCTGCTATGACTGATTAAATGCCCCCACCGGCCTCCTGTGACTTAAACTCAGTAGATGGCGCTGCAGAGCACAAGGTCATCGGTTTAAAGCGCTGTGATTGGTGGAAAACAAGCGGAAGTATACAACGCCCTCTTATAGATGCTGTGCATCGTCAATGCTCAATAATACAAGTTTTATTTTTATGTAAAACTTGCACCATTAAATACATAAGAATGGTTACTTACTTTTTTGGTGTTATTCCGACACCAGCTTCAACTGTCAGTACTATCATATCATTTTCATTGATAATATTTATGTTATCATGATAGCAATGAATTTTATTCTGTATATCATATTTTACTTGGAAATGGATGTTTTTGCTCTCTGAAATGCAGAAGTTAATTAATAATAAGTACATAATATAAAATTTTGTCATTTGTTTCCAAACTAGACACTATCTAATGCATACAACATTTGCATTACATTAAATTTACATACATTACAATTATTATTAAAGTATTGGATAGATTAACAAAATTAAAAAGTATTTAATGCTTACTTAAAAATACATGTTAGGTTATTATTAAATCTTAATTGTAAATCTTTAGCCTACGAGTGTGTCCTTGCTATAAACGACATAACCTAAAGTATATTTCCAATTATTACATTTATCTAAATAATGTCCTAAAATGAATTATTTAGTTAGCAACCCCTAGGGTAAGGTATTGGGTTACACGAGGCCAGTGTGGCCAACGACGGTCGACACGGGAAGGCTGTGTACTTCCATTGCGGAGAGCCAGGCTACAAGGCGCTGGGTTGTACAGCTGAAGCGCAGCATTGCGGCTACTGTGCCGATGCCGCAAGGTTGCCGGCTGCAAAAGGGATGGTACCACCAGCGCCGAGTCCTCGTCTGGCCGCCGGGACGACGCGGTGAATGCAACTGTGAACCCGTTTCACCCCACTATAGGCGGCTGATGGTACATCGCTGGGTTTTAGTCAGTAAATATACCCCCCGAGGCTGGATCAATGTAGGATTTCCCAGCGTTAAAAAAAGGGGTCGCGCGACACTTCGGCTATCCTCTGAATATAAATATATCTGTGTTAAATTGAAATGGTTTGTGTTTAACTGATTACCAAATATAATAAAATAGTTATAACCTTAAAAAAGCATTTTATACTACCAAAACTAGTAAATGGTCACGAACATTTTAACCACATGATAATTTTTTTTTGATCTAAAGAGCTTTAGACATATTTACGCCATCCTGTTTGGCCAGTTTAATATTTTTTTACTGTTTTGACCGCATTCTCTGCCGCCCATTTACTTTGAGGACGATAAGGTGCCGACGTCACCTGTTTTACATCGTTTTTTTTTACAATATTCCTTAAAATCCAAAGACAGGAACGGAGGCTCGTTATCGGTTACAATTTGTAACGGTAGCTCGAATCATAAGACAATTATTGTCGACTTTGCATCTGTTCATTTCATATCTATCGCTACCATCCGTTTTGAATTCGCGTTGACTAAAATAAAATATGTTTTCCCTCATATTCTGCAAATTCCGCGTAATTACATTGCCAACGTTTAAGGGGAACTCCCACGGTTGCAAGAATGCGCGTGGGGGGTCGACCCTCACGGCACGACAAGCCTCACATGATTGACATACTGAAGCTGTCCAAACTGCCTTCAAAGATTTTATTGATTCTCGCTCCCACAATTTTTTCAGCAGTGGAATCAATGATCTACCTATAAAATGGCGAAAGTGCATAGTGCAACACATAATAATGCTACATACTTCGATTGATTAACTGTATAATTTCATATTTTTTTTACTTTTTTACATAAAACGCTAGTTTCATATGTAAGGGCGAAACGAAAATCCGCAACCGTATTACTTCGTGCGCTAGTCCAGATAGATACAAATTGATCGCGCAAATTATCTTCTAAATTCGTTCCAAAATTACAAGTAGTTGCTAGATGCTTGAGATTAGGTAACTATTCTGTTAACGATTTGCCGAAATGTTGTCTTCGCAAGCAAAACATATAACGTTAGCGATCTCGGAACGTTGTGATTCCAAATGATCCGAAATAATACAAACAATCAAAGGAATACAAAGCATCCTCGACCACATTAATTAATAACGGCACAAACAATTCTGTCTTGATCTCGTTTAAAAAAATGTATTGCTTAAATAGGTGGATATATGAGGGCCACTGTAAGAATTTATCTCGAACGGTTCTAATTTTACAATAGGCAGTATATTTTTAACAGTTTATGCACTCTTAATATTAAAAAAACGCGTACATTCGACTCGTCGCCAGTGGGACAACAATGAAACAGCAAGGTAGGAAGTTAATTTATTAAAATAATGACATCTACCTACATTAGGGTGGGCCAGAAAAAATCTTTTAATTTTTTTTTCTTAGTCGCTACGAAAATATCGTTCAAGATGACGAAAAAAAAATTCTGGTAAAGTTTCAGCCCTTAATATTGATATTAAGAGGTGACATGTCGTGATTTTTGATTTCCCATTTAAATAACAAGAATATTTTTTTTGTTTGTACTTTTGATGCACTTGAACGAATGAATGTCTAGTAATAATAAATAGATATTCTTGTAGGAAATTTGACGATCTACAAAAAAGGTCTGAAATGATTTTACGCTAAGTTGACTCGTTTAAAAGTTATTCGAGGTTAAAGTCCAACCTCAAATAGTTGATGATAACTTTTACAATTTTTTATTCTCTATCACAAAATAATGACTCAAAAATATAAAATATCTTAGTTTTCGTAAATCTTATTTGTTTTTACTAGACATTCATTCGTTCGAGTGCATCTAAACCACCCAAACAAAAAAAAAAACTTATGTTATTTAAATGGGAAATCAAAAATCACAACATGTTACCTCTTAATATTAATATTAAGGGCTGAAACTTTACCAGAATTTTTTTTCGTCATCTTGAACGATATTTTCGTAGTGAAGAGGAAAAAAGAATAAAAGTTTTTATTGCCCACCCTAACCTACATACATTTATCGTCACACAGTATACCAACCCTACAATTACGAAAACAGCTAGAAACTATCAGGGTCTCAGTGTATTATTAGGTAGTAATTATATTTATTCCTAATCTAGACAAACTGTAGTATAAAGGACACTGCCCTTAAAAAATGTTTGTCTCTGTTTTTATGTCCAGATTTAACTCAATAAAATCCGGAAGCACAGACAGATAAAAAAATAATTAATTGCATATTCGTGACATTTCCTTCACATAGAATGTCTACCGGGAAATGTTAAAAAAATGATATACAGACAGAACTATAGCTTTATTAATGAAGATCAAGTAATTAAAATTCTATAGTTTCAAATAAATTTAACTTAATATACTCGCGTGCTCGACGCGGCAGTTCGATGTGAATGTTTTTTGCATAATTGGTTAAAATATATTATATATTATTTATAAATATTGTTTTCTCGGTACCTACGGGCACAAAACTATCTATCATAAATAATCCCATATTATAAAAAAAAACGATTTAGTTTAGTTCCTCCCACTTTAGGTTTTCCAAAATGAAACCAGTGCGCAACGTCACGAACGGCGCCACCACTAAGAAATAATCAGTGGATGTTCTCATTATAAGAAGAAAGCATACGCCCAGCAGTGGGTCTAAATAACGAAATCAAAATTGTCATATTTACCAGCTTCACTTAAACTCCAAATTATGGATACCAATACTAATATAATTTTCCTCATGACTGACACATAGCACACACTTCGAACAAATATTCCTGTTAGGATATAAAATGTTATTCGAATATAATATTGTGATTCATTATAAATAGGGTAGCGGCATCTACACTATTCGATATTCGGCTTTATTACCTCGAAACTGAAACTTTTTATCGACAAGCGTCATCGCTTGAGATTGAATTGCAATCTACTTTTTAATTCTATCTTAGTTAATTTAGTTTTTGTCTGACTAATCTAAGGTAATAATCTAAAAAATAATACCAATTCAAATATCTTAGCAGGATCACTGATCAGTCAGCTTTTTTTACGCTGGGAAATCCTACATCCACCTAAAACAGCCCATAGGCTTGCGTTCCAAAAGGTGGACTCGGGCCACACTCCAATCGACAAGGAGGCACCTAGCCTCAGTCAATGTTCTGGTCGCGGCTACAAGCGCGGTGGATCACACCTAGGACTTCTCTGTAACTACGGATTTCCCTTAGCTTTTATTTGGGCTGACTTGCAGCCGCTTAACGCCTTAGAAGTGCCAACTTCCTCTGTGGACACAGGAGTCATCCAGACTTACGATGTGGATCTCTAGCCTCTTAACGAACCTGTACTGATCACTAAACTAACTTAAGTATGGTGATTACACCAGACAACTATGCATGAGCGAATTCAATTGCCGAGAAATTATACTTCTTTGTTTCTTGCTGTACTTCTTCATTCTGATTTTATTCCGTTTTTTTATCTCATTGGAGTTACATGTTATGATGGAGTTTTTCAAAGTTACGGGTCATTAAAGTACTTCAGTCGCCTCTTAAACACCTGGTATTAGAGAGAGGTAGTATTCTACGGTATACTGTCCCATCCTGTAGAAACCTTAGCCTTTCACGAGCACTTTAACAAGATGTTCTTTCAAACCGGTCATAAAAACAACAATTCCTGGCTCTCGCGGGATTGGTATAACTGTATTTTCATTTAAATTGTGACAAGTTTCAGTGAACTAATCGCAGCAATCTGCCATCACCGTAACCTTGACAGCAAATATTATTCAGAAAAGTTTAGCCGAACTTTCGGTAGAATGCCAAACCTATAAATCATATGTTCACTAAATTATAATAAGTTAATACTTGATTGCCTTTATTAAATACTTGAGAGAGCATGGGTTTGACATGTAATTAATAAGAGTACCAAGTTCTAGCCGGGCCACGCGCTTTGTAGGGTTCCATAAGCAAATTGTACCAAATTTTGCTTGTCAGTTATTTCTCCAAGTACATTTTACAAGTTGGTCGACTATTACTCGTTAAGTTGTAAAACATACTTGGCTGTGATAGTTTTCCTTTTAACTTCGTTATATTTAATGGGGCAAACTTGACTCTAATAAAAATTAGCAATGTATAATATTTTGCAAACGGATCCTTCAATGATTTTTTTTCACACACCTAATTATAAAAAACAATATTTTTAACAGCCTATCTAACGATACCACACACTATGAGATAGACGAGGAAAAAAAATTATGCCATGTTTACATGTAGGGGAAAATAATAATTAAAAAAAATCGGGCTTTTTTACCACTTTGTCGGCGTGATTAATATATATTATACCCATACCAAATTACAGCTTTCTAATACTAGGAATCTCTGAGCTATGCCGCGGACAGACAGATGATATGGTGGAACTGTAAGCGGTCCTTCTTGACTTCAGAACACTAAAAAAACACTTGTTAAAAAATCATACGTGTCACCTTTACGCAGGTTTTATTGAAACTCCTTTGAATTTAATACTTTTATATAACTTACTCCAAACGCGCATAAAGAACTATGACTACAAACTTCAAAAAAACTGCCTTATGCTTGTCGGGCCACGCGCCTTGTATGGTTCCGTAGTTGCCCGTCACAATAAGCAGACTTAAGAATTATTTATGTTACACCGGAATCAGGTCGGGCCCAGGCCGGGACACGGCCAAGCATTTATAGGATATTTTTGTATCAAGTAATGCATGCTACACCGAGCCGGATTCCTGCCACCATGCCAGCCTGGGGCACGGATCCGGCCGGTGTAGGTAGCATTGATAAAGGATGATTCATGTTACACCAACCCGGGGCCGGGTCAGGTCCAGGCAAGTGTAGCATTAATTACTTCATACAAAAGTATACTATTACTCACCCAAAACTAACCATTTAGCTGGCAGAGGATGCGGAAACCTGACTCTAACAAAAATTTGCATTTTAAAGTTTACACACACCCACAATATCTTTGAATGACCTATCCAACGACATCTCACTCGATGTGATAGACGAGAAAAAAATAATTTCCACTTTACTTGTACAGGAGTTACTCTAAATATATTTTTTTCAATTATTTATTTTTTACCTCTTTGACGGCTTGATTAATTTGTATACCCATACTAAATTACAGCTTTCTAGTTCGCAGAGTCTCCGAGCTAAGCTGCGGACAGACAGACGGACATACCAAAGCTATAATATAATATCTTTTGACTTCGGTACCATAAAAAATAAAAGTGATTATAACACAACACTTTCAATCTTGTACGCCAACATGATGGTATATTTCTTTATAAAATCAAGATAACAACTTATAAAATATGATGTCTATTCCAATATCGAAACTAATATATTACAAGTTTATTATTTTATAAATTAATCAAATCAAAGTATACATTAATGGCCATAGTTTTCAAATGTGTATTACACATAGCTACCACAAACCATTTTAGAACCAAAACACTAGTTGTGAGCATACCAAATACTTATGTATCTACATTTTTATATTTTGTCATGAGCATATAAAAATTCCAAAAACAACTTAAATGAGTTTTTAGGTGTGATAAAAAGAAATCTTTTTGGTGTGAAATTAGTTTATATCTCACCACCACCACACTCAAAACCACCCCTACCATCCTGCACCAAAGTACCATTTTCCTTTTCTTCCCTTCCAAAAGACCCTATATCTATAACTTGTAGCAAAGTTCCAGGTTCTTTATCACCCCCAAATTCAACCGTATAGCCATTACATGTAGCACCCAATGTAGTTGCTACACGGTCTCTAGGGCTTCATCCGAAGGGATGTACATTTTTCCACCGCCAGTTTGGGGGAAAAAAATAATTATTAAAACGAAACATGTTATGAGTTTGTTGCACATTTTTTTTTTATTGCATGAAGTACAAACATTCAGATTATTTTTCCGTAAAGTAGCATTACGTTTCCAGGCTACTTTTTTCAAATTCTCCCATTTTAGACGAAGTTGTTCGAGACGACGCATTTCTCCAGCTATCGCACTAAATTCGTGCGCTGTTACTTTCCATGCTTCGTCTTTTAACTGTCTTTTAATTAGGGTGTTTTGATATTATTAAGTCTAAAAGACATATTACTTCTTAAAAAGTAAGTGTACATATATTTTAGGCGCCAAACAACCAAGGACAAGTTATTTTGTTATTACCAATGTTTCGTAGTAATAATATGAATATTCAATTCAATAAGAAGGTACATCAAGCACAATACTTACGTTGTTTAATAGAGCCATGGTATCCATATTTAATTATAATTTGTTATGTTGAATTATTTATTAGTTCAATTTTTTAGAATTTCATCAAATGACAGATGCAAACTGTGTTTTATAAATATTTATTTTTGTTTATTAATCATTTTATAATATCGTTATTACTTAACCATAATAATCTTAGTAAATATAAACATTTATTATACGTTTGTATTAAGTATATTGTTAATCTTAAACATGACGCCAATTGTTTTAAAGGCAAAAACAAAACGTTTTTTAACTGGAGTTATTATCTATCTGTGTTTTTATCTATGTTTGTGGGAATAGATGTGGGAAAGACCAGTCATAGATAGATTACAGAATACAATTTATCTCCGATAGCTAATAGCATTTAACTAGAGTTAGATTAATGTGAACGGCCGTTAACCATATGTATCAAAGCGGAATTTGGGTAGTATTATGCATCCGTCACTCTGACGTCACCCCATGTATTTAGTTACCCTTTAGTAGCGGCCCAAGAAGTATATTATTATCTTCGATGAAACAAAATATTGAATTTCTACTGATGTTGATAGGCGATTTATGTACTTGGCGATGATAGCAAGCTTAGGTTAGAAAGAGTACCTATTGCCTCTCAAGTGCAGTCGCGGAACCAAAGATGTTTACTTGATATTATTGATAGATAGCCAAGCGACCACTAAAAATATTCTACCATCTTGCATATCTCTTGCCTCTATCACACAATTTATTTACAAGTATTTAATTGCACGATTCAATAAATCATTATGGGATATTATAAGCTATACATGTAAATTATCCTGTTCATTATTTATCATGTTTACATTTAACTCCAGCTAAATACAAACAATTATTCATTTTTACTTAACCACAAGTACCATGTTAACGAGAAATGAGGATAATTAATTGAGGATAATTTATTATAATTGCTAGCAATATAAATGGCAAAAAAGGAAAAAGAAACAATTCAGTCTTGAATATATTCAACAAAATGATTCAGTTTTTCACGGCTCTCTACTGCCATCTAGTATTTAAAAGCAGAATTACGTAAATGTATATCTTGAAATACAGTTTATGTAGTTAAAGTATTTAAAGCTAGATGACGTAACATACAGTAAATAATTATTAAGCGAAGGAGGATTGAAAATTAAACATATTTATGTTTCAATAACAACAACAACAAACAATTGATTAATTTTTTTATTGGTATTAATCAACTGTTTTCTCAAATTGTGAAGCGAAACTAAAAAAAATACTTCTAAGAAACTTTGAAACATTTTAATATTAAATGGAGAAAAATAAAAACAGGAGCAGGGCATTTTTAATTTTATTTATAGCTTTGAACTGATTGTATCGGTAGTAGCCGATGTCATTGGATTGCACTGTGCTCACCATCAGGTACAGTGTGTAGTCGCTTTACCGTGCTACGATAAAAAAAACCGTGTGCACGCAACACGTGGTATAAGTGAAAAACCTTCACAAAACATAGAAATATCTTCTTTAAAATCCTTTTTTATAGAAACTCTAAATCAGCGGGACTCGAACTATCGACTAATCGCACTATATATATCAAGCCCGGTGAAGCTGTAAAAGCCGCAAAGGCTCCAGGGCCCCTAAGGCTTACAGTATAGTCAGTATAGTAAAACTGTACATACACATTGTGTACAAGTGTGATAGCCACACCGCTAGGTCAATTCGACGACGATCATAATCGTGAAAATCAAGAGTTGCCTTGACTGTGTATAATATATTCTATCTCATTCTCTCACAGGCTAAATCCTATAGATGTATGTGATTGTCTCTTTTTAGTGTCACTTATTCGTTTCATCGCGTTTCAAATCGCAACGGAACTAAAGAAGTATTCATTTCAAAAAATTCAACATTTTCCAATATATTAGATAAATATTTACGTATTACATAGTTGTTAAGATAGACGACATAAAGCTTTTCAGATTGATTAACTTTCATGGTTACTGCTCCGCTTCTTAGAGTGGTATCGTGAAGTTATACAGTGAAACCTGGATAAGCGAGAGTTCAAGGGAGCACAATCTTATTCTCGGTTATAGAGGTTTCTCACTAACCCGAGTTTCTCGCTAATACAGGTACATGGGTAGCGTTTCTCTCTTATAGAGGTACGCAGCAATAACAAGTCACAGCAACTTTGTAAGGGTAGGTATCAAGATGCTTACGAAAAAAAAAAACAAAAATTCATGCACTATGTAATTTTATTTTATTCAGAACTTACTTACGAATTAGTCATATATTATTAAGAATGAGCCATAAAATAGCAGATGTTAAATTTGTAATTTGTTTTGTCATTTGTTCCTCCTAAATAATATAAATAAATAAAGCTCGACTGTCGCTTATAGAGGTATAGATAAGTAGCAGTCTCACTTACGGAGGTCCATGAGGGAAAAACGACTCTCTCTTACAAAGGTTTCTGTTTCTCGCTAATAGAGGTTTTGGGAGCTTAAAATGACGGGTCCTGGCTATTACTCTCACTTATAGAGTTTTCTCACTTATCCAGTCCTCACTTACCCAGGTTTGACTGTATATTTTATAACCTTACTCAATAAAAATACTATAAAATGTGAAAACTATTTTACAAATATGGTTGGTACTTTTAGAGATTACTACGTTCAAACAAACATTATAATCAAGCTTTATAACATTAGTTTAGATTAGGTGTAGCGAGAAATATAATAGAGTAAGATCCCAGAGCGATCTGACATAACTTATTTTCACATAGATGAAACCTTAGATTCTCAGTAGCGTCTCATGTTCTTTGAATACCGGCGTGATTGTTGAGCTCGCCTGGTGACACATGGGCAGGTACGAGGTAAGAAAGGTAACTAAAAATAAGATTTACTTAACTTAAATTTACATGGCTGATTTTTATATATGTTTTGTAGAATATTATTCTAAAATAGTATCATAAGTGTTCAGACACTTTCCATGGACAAAAACTTTTGTCAGACGCTTTAAAGCTTCACAAAAAATTAATAAACATTACTTATTTTTACATGTATGATTTTTAAATATGTTATTAAGGTACCTATTACAAAGTTATATTTCATTAGTCAGACAAATTGTAGTGACCAAACATCCACTAATCACAAAAATTATTAAGCCGAGAGAATGAGCGCGAGAGCACTACACCGTCGCTATGGACATCTGCAACACCAGGGGAATTACAGCCATTTTGCCGACATTGGAGACTGTATTTCAATGCCTTTTTGAAGAGCCCCATAGCCCAGAAATAGATTCAGCCAAGACATAGAATAGATTTTAAATAGATTCTATTTTTTTATTATTAATTTTTAACATATTTTTTTATTATTTTTTATTTATTATATGAAATTAATAAAGCTTGATTATTATGATTATAGTGATCGGTGATTTTTATAACAAACGTCTATTACGTAATTGGGAAAAATAATTACATGTAATTACAAATATAATTACAGATTTATTAGTATGAATAATACATTTCTATTTGGTAAATAAGGAATCATTTGGTGAATCGCAGTTGGTACAGTTGCATGGTGGGCATACGGTGGCATATGCAGACTCTGACGTACTCTGACTGACGTAACGATGACGATTCACCTGAAAGCAAAGGAAATAGCTTTAAAATAAAATATATTCAAGGTTGGTACCCGTCCGGGTTTCCCCGGATTTGTTCTAGTTTGAAAGGTGTCCGGGGAGAATCCGGGTGGGGTTTTAAAAAGCGTTAGAGTAAAACCCGGACACTTTTGCGTCGAGGGGAAATCTGAATGTAGGCTAACTTAATTAGATGACTTATAATTCGTTGGTTAAGTTATTATTTAAATTTTATTTAGCATTACTTAGCCTACATATACAAATATTATTATTTATTAAAATGATGCCAAAAATAAGAGAATTACTAATTACTTTTGATACTTGGAGTGAGTATAGTTAGTTAATAACTAGTTAGGTATTTTATGGGTTTGCTATGTTATAGGTTCAATTCAATTTCAATATTTAATTAGTCCGGGGATTTTCAATAACTTGTCCGGCGTCAACAATTTAGATTATGGCAACCCTATTTATACTCAGAATACTTCTATACTGTATAATTATATTGTATCGGCAGCCGGTGGATAATTTTATGTAACCGCTTGTTTTTGACAAAGGCTTAGAGGAGGTCCAAGACCATATCCGGGATGGATCCGTAAATCATCAATAATCGATCAAATAACTCTTTGATGTTCTGGACAGGTTGCAGAGATGGGCTGTTTAAATCCATCAAGCCGCTTCAGCTGCGCAGAAACATTGTCTCACTGAGCGTGTCCTACCGTTTTATCATGGTGAATGTTCTGAAGAGCTGTTCAATCTTATTCCTTTTCTTTTTCCCATGACAGAAGCATATTCGCTGGGCTTCGGAGTCACAGTACGGTAACAACCTGTCTTGGCATGAACTAAAAAGTTCTCTTTGTCTTATCTTCGTCGTACCGTGAAACTGTGGAACTATCTCTCGGCCAATCTCCCTCCTTCTTTTGACATCGGGTCCTTCAAGCGTAACCTGAAGAGATACTTAGCAGACCGGCATGACAGCGGCGACCGCCGATGGATATCAATCTCTCGGTGGTCGCCGTTATATTTGGATGGTACTGTGCTTACTATCAGAGACGGTATCATAATTGTGCCTAGCTACTATAAAAAAAAAAACTCTCTGTTCTATCCTCTGTGATGCAGGTGCATTCGGGATCATATACTTGCTTAAACTAGTCCTCCCTTGTTGTATAGTCTCTTGGATACCATTCTGTGTTCATTTATACTTCTTTTCTCTTAACATATGCCCTGTCCGGTGTAATTTATATGATAAAAAATATGATAAGCTATTAGTTAAAGAGAATATGTTTGTATTATAGTTATACATAATAATAATATAGTCTATCATATATTTGTTTCTTCCTTAACTATAGTATCTATATATATTATTTGTGATAAACTTTATATTATATATATATATATATATAACTTTATATATATTTATAGTACACCTTTATATATATTTAAAGTTCGCGTTACACCCATACTAGCTCTAATTTGTCCTTAAAACATATCCATCCAAAGGTTGCCTGGAAGAAATTGCTTTCAGCAATAAGGCCGCCCTTTGTAACAATAAGAAATTTTATGTATTTAAATGTTTTTTGTAATATATGGTGTACAATAAAGTTTAAATAAATAAATAAATAAATAATATGAAAACCAAGAGAAGAGGAAAAGGGGGACCATCGACCTCACCATTTTCTTATATTAAATTGCCAAAAAGCAATACATTTCGAGATTTTTTTTAGTTTTGTTGGCGTTTTATCACAATCACACTTGATAATAAGTGACGATGTGGCCCAAGATGTTAACACGCTAAGCCTAGTGGGAGAATTGGCTCTCAAGTGCAGTTACCGGAACATACCTATAGGTGCTTGGCGACAGATTTTCAATTCTCAAGTTAGTAGCATGATAACCCTCCGGTGGTAACTATTCAGATGGGCATTACAAAATACCCTACCACCGTGCTATGGTTTCATCACGATGTTATCCTTCACTCTTCAGTAATAATTGCTTCATCCTTTAAAAATTGAATTATAAAGGTGATTTACCTTAATGTAGGGAAAGTGTATGTTCCCAATCAGCTTGAATTTTGACAGTGGTGCTCTTGTTATGCAGAGACACTGTAAAAAAAGCCATGAATTGTTAACATTACGAGTTTCTTAGTGCCATTTGCTCGTAGTGACTTTGTGACGACGATTCCATACGAATGAGCGACGTGGTAATTTAGCACGGCAAAGCGACAGTATTGTTTGCCTGATTGTGAGCACATTATAATCTTAAACACCTATAAAAAAATATTTTTGAAACCCCCGACAAAAGTAACCCATTCATTGAGACTATTCAAATAAACCCAAACACGATATCTCTGCTGTAAATTGGTGAAGAGTTAGGCATCCTGCAGATTCCAGATGATGCTGCAGCATCATCTCAATGTCGCCATATTGAAGTAACAGTATACGAAATTTCGACGTGATTAGACCTGTGAAAGATGCTCACATCGATTTATCAACTAGAAAAGAGCTGATAATCTTCAACGCCTAAGCTGATTTTAATAAAACATGTCTACGAAGTACGGCTAGAAAATCAGCTTTCGAATACAAAAAACCGAATCCAAATCGGTTCAGCCGTGTAAGAGCTACGGTGCCACAGTCAGACACAAACACATAGTGGTGAAACTTATAACACCTCTTTTCGTTGCCTCGGGGGATAAAAAACAATGGTAATTCATCACCGGTCGCTGCTGTCATGTCGGCCAGTAAGCTTCTTGGCAACTTCATATACCCTGGCTGATGCTTTTTTTTATATAATAGCTCGGCACATTGACTGTACTGTACCTGATGGTAAGCACACTACAATCCAAACACAACGACGACCACCAAAAGATCGAAATCCATCGGTGGTCGCCGCTGTCATGCCGGCCTGCTTAAATATCTATTCACGTTACGCTTCAAGGACCCGATGTCATAAGAAGGAGGGAACACATTGGCTGAGAGACCGTTCCACAGTTTCACGGTACGACAAAGAGAACTTTTTAGTTCGTGCCGAGATGGAAGTTACCGTAAAACTGTGATTCCGAAGCCCAGCGCGTGTGGTTCTGTTGTGGAAAGGAGAGGAGGGAATTAGATTAAACATATCTTCAGAACACTCACCATGATACAGACCAAGCTAAAACTTGACAAACCAAAAGGAGAGCCACTGTATCAGCTTTATCACTGTGTACATGGTGATTGTGACTGAGTTGGGTACAGATTGCTACTATCCCGATTAATTACTGGATATACATCGGCTAAACCCATAAATGGACTGTTGTGGAATTATAAAAATCCCGGTCGGTCCGGGGGGAGATCGGTGAGCCCGAGCAGCCAGAGACCGGTTTAGACCGCGTGAGTTGGACTTGGCTCGTCGCTATTGTTATTATTTATTATTGTCGTCTAGCAATGCGATTACCATGTTTAATATATTTAATGAGTATTTTAAATCTATGTTTATACCCCACAATTACTCTTCTCAAACTGATGGTGACTTATAAAATTTGTGACCCTTCCTTAATTAATATATCTACGGTAGAAATTACGCAAATATCTGTTTCTAAAATGTTGGAAAAAACTAATGTACATAAGGATGATTGCTGGTTTTGATATGGTTCATCAAATTCTTGTTAGTAAGCTTAACAAGGAGTTCTCAATTCCCCTTACAATTATATATAGAAAGTCTATTTCTGAAGATTGTTTCCCAAGCATCTGCAAGAAATCCTTAGTGACACCTATACCAAAGAGTGACGATAGATATGATATTAGGTAATATATACCTATCTCAAAATTGTGTATTTTTGGTAAAATCTTTGAAAAAATTATTACTAATTCTTTGAACGCTCACATGCTGCAAGTTTTGTCGGCGTAACTGTATGGGTTTTGTCGTGGTCGTGGTGTAGATACTAATCTGGTCTACTATACAGAATTTATACTTAATGCGCTTGATGCAGGTTTTCAGTATGATGCCTTATATACTGACTTCTCGAAGGCATTTGATAAAACTAATCATGATTTACTCATTATAAAGCTTTCGAGAATTAGTATACATGGTGATCTGCTGCGATGGGTGGCGTCCTGTGTCAGTAACCGTAGTCAGGCTGTTGCATTGAAGGGATATCGGTCAGGGAATTCTCTCTGGCGTACCACAGAGATCTATCTTAGGACCGTTCTTATTTACGCTATACGTGAATGATTTAGGACAATACTTTTATAATCCTCATCACCTACTTTATGCGGACGACATGAAAATTTTCAATGTTGTGAGATCTATTGATAATAGTGCTAATTTACAAAAATATATAGACAATTTCGAGATTCATTGCATTAGAAATAAAAAATTGTTTTTTTTTTTTTTAAAATGACATATAATTATAAAATTTCTGATAAAATTATAACACGTGTCTCAACAGTTCGGGACCTAGGTATTACTCTGGATAGCAAGTTGGACTTTAATACACACATTGATAGCATAACTGCTAAAGCAAACAGACATTTAGGATTAATTCTTCGTATAGGAAACCCTTTTACTCGGGCTAGTACCTTAAAACTACTTTATAATGCTTATGTTCGCAGTGTTTTAGAATTCGGAAGTGTAGTTTAGAGTCCACAATATGACGTTCATAAGTCCCGAATCGAGACAATACAACAAAAGTTTATTAAGTCACTTGAGTATCGCGTTGGTTCTACTTATACTGATTATAATGAAAGCGCAGTAAGACATCATGTTCAGAGATCATCATGAACTTAGACGCAATTATTTAGATATATATTTTTATATAAGATAATTAACTCTGCAAGTCTTCTAGAGAAAGTTAAATTTAAAATACCTCGATTGTCTTCACGTTCGACTGATACATTTTATATTCCTAAGTATCGTAAATATGCGAAAAATACCCTCTCCAAGCGATCATGCTCATTTTATAATACTTTTTTGAAAGATTTAGATATTTTTATATTAATTTAACTTCATTTAAAAGACAATTTGGTCTTTTATTAGATACTCTTTGATTCTTTGTTAATTTCTATGGTTATAAACAACTACCGCTTTGTCATATAAGTGTGCTATTTTTTATTATGTTTGTAAAAAATGTATGGTATTTTAGGTCTGCTAGTGTATATAATTGTAACTTTTTTTACATAACTGTTTGTTACCTAAATAAATGTTTTTGGTCATGTAAATCCGCTCACGCACCCGCTTGACGCGAGTTTCGATTAGCGTGTTGTGAGACCAGATTTGAAGTACTGAGTGACTGTGTTTGAGGTATTTTATCTGGGCAACGCTAGCACCAAGTCATACATTTACACTGTCTGACATTCTATACATTCATACCGACTGGCATGGATTCTCCGAGTTCGTCCTGTCCTCCGGGTGAGTAATTTGGTATAAGTTTTTCTTTGGTATTATGCGGATTTAACCGGTACTCATTGCAGCAATCTTCTTTACCCCCATGTCCCTTTTCAGCACACTTTCATACTAGGGTAGGGAGGGCTCGGAGGCTGACCGTGAGGCCGAGTGGCTTAGCCCAGGGTTAAGCCCGAACAGGGATATTGCTAAGCGTGCCATGGTTTTGTACCTAGTGTATGGTAATCGTGATCCACTCTGACACCATCACCGTATACTCCCACCCAGAAACGAATTAAATCAATATATACTAATATTATAAAGTTCAAGCGATTGTTTGTTTGTTTGAACGCGCTAATCTCTGGAACTACCAGTCGTATTTCAACAATTATTTATGTATTTTATAGACTATGTATTGATGACAGTTATATGATATATAACATTACGCTTCGACTCCGAGAAGCGGAGCAGTGACCATAAATATAAAGAAATTTGGCAAGATGTAAGCAAGTACGGGTAGTGAGAACATTTATACACTGCACGGGTGCATTGGCGGCCTATAAGGATAGATTAGAATGCACAAAAAAACTGATTTCTGAGGACACTAAAATTTTAACATAGAACTGATAGAACCGTCTTAAATATTAAGTTTAGCAATTATTTATAATTATTACTTACGTTTGGCTATGGAGAAGATTTTATCATTGTTATTAATTTAGAGTCTTACGCCAGGTTATGTTAAGGACGACCTCAATGATGGTAATATGATATAGTTAAAAGAACTGACACTCAAATGCATGTTGTTACAAGGACTAGTTTTCCATATCAACACGTCATATTTTTTAAAAAAATTTTTATATCTCCGCCATTTTTACCGGCATGACAGCGGCGACCGCCGATGGATTTCGATCTTTTGGTGGTCGCCGTTGTATTTGGATTGTACTGTGCTTACCATCAGGGACAGTACAGTGAATGTGCCGAACTATTATATAAAAAAAACGTAACGGTGGCAAATAAGTCCGCCTGATGGTAAGCGGTCACCGCAGCCTATGGACGCTTGCAATACCAGAAGCATCACATGCGCGTTGCCGACCCTTTAAAAACTTGTTCACTCCCCTCTTGAAGAACCCCATATTGTAGTCCAATGTAAAAACCTCAGCAGGGAGCATATTTCACATGCGAAGCGTTCGCGGAAGGAAAATCCTCTGAAACTGGACTGTCTACGGCCATTTAGGCTCCAAAATGTGAGAATGAACTCTCTGCCGATGACGAGCGTTGCGATGGTTGAAAGCTGCCGTTGGCATCATACCGAACAATTCAGAACACAACCCATTGTGCAATTGGCAGAACACACACAAGGAGGTGAAGTCTTTCAGACTTAAAGGTTTAATAACGCTTGTGAGGTTGGAATCATCAACGATTCTCACAGCATGTTTTTGAGCCGAGTCAAATGAGCCAAGCTGGTACTCAGGTGCTCCTACCTAGAGGAGTGAGCACTACTCCATATGGGACCGGATTTGAATTTTTTACAACAGCAGGCTTTACCCCGGGGTGAAGTTTCGCTTCGTTCTTTTCAACACACCGAGATTTATGAACGCCAGCTTGACCTTGTCTGGCAAATGACTACTGAACTGACGTTGCTTCACCAAGTTGTACACCCAGGATCTTAATACTTTTAGAGATTATGGTAAGAGGTGTGTCCTAAAATTGTCAGACCACAGTAAATGGGTGTACACTAATTAAGATACTGTTTATAAGTCTGAGAATCGTGTCGATGTGATTATCGCATCCTTACTTATGACTTAGTAATCGTACTAATGACTTTACTATTGTCTGGATGTGATATCAACAGGTGTATTCTGTGACGGCACGCATCTAAAAAGCAAGCAAAGACTTGAAGACATTCTCGCTCGAGTTATCGAATCGTGAAGACCTCAGTTAATAAAAGAATTACAATTAACGCTATCGTTACGCTAACGCTAAGTGCCGTCTAGCTGCCCATCTCACTGCGTATTATAATATGCCAGAATACACCTAAAGATTTTAAAATTCGATGATGAAATATTTCCATTACTGGAAAGACACTACCATCGGGCTTTTTTAAATTCCTTATAGGTCTAGCATTTGGCCAAAATCGCACCCTATTGGTAATACGCTAAGCATAGTATGGGAGACTGGCTCTCAAGTGCAGTTATAGGTGCTTGTCGAGAGATTTTCGACTTGAATTACAAATTTTTATGAAGAATTAAGGGATATATGAACGTTGTCACAAAAAACAACTTTGAGAAATAATTTATAGAGTCTTCAAGAGATGGCGCTTTACTACTTAACGAAACGATACATTGTAGCGCGCGATATATCCGGATCAGGTAATCAGAACCCCATTTTAAAAATGTTTGTATATTGTTTGAAAAAAAAATGTCGCAAAGTACATACGTACGTCCATGAAAGTTTTAATTGTGTCGCATAATAATGCTTGGTGTGAAAAAACTAAAAAAAAATTATATATAGGTACCTAACCATTTAGTGTTTTCAGAAAAATAAAATCATAGTGTAGACTTATAATCTTATATTACTTAAAATTTATAATAAAAATATATAATAGTTACTCACTTTCTAAATGTAAAATAAAAAATAAAGTTAAATTAATTAGTTGTATTTTATTTTAATTTCATATTATATTAGTATTATATATTATTGAACTACTTACAGTTGCTGGCTGTAAATTAATATATAATTTTAATGGTATAATTTAGTAAAATAGCAATATGATAGTTGCAGATATAATTATTAATATATAATATAATATAATTATTAATATTATATTTAGTTAACAAAAAAAAGCGAGGAAATATCAATTCTTGTGACATTTTATCATAGTAATTTATATTAGAAATTCCCAATACTTAATTAGCCATTTGGTTAGGGATTTTGTCAATACTGAATCATATACTTTACAAGGTCGTATAGTGGTTACTATTTTACCAAATTAAGGGGATTATTTTACCGTTTAAAAATACATTGGCATAACTGTGTATAAACACAGGTTGCCATTAAATTGAAAAGAGAAGATGTCCTATGGTTCGTACGGCACAAAAATAACGTAGACATCTTAATTATATATCTATTACGCTTGCTCCGTACTCAAATCATATTAGTGTAAGCAGTTCTGGCAATGACTGTACTTTATTCGTTCGCGTCTCCATAACTCGTACTTAAACCAAGTCCTTCGAAACTGTGTAAGGAATTTGATCAAATTTATTATATTCATTAACTTACCCTAGTCTGAAACAAAAAAAATGCAATAGGTACACAATAAATATATTGAGTTTAGCGCCATCTATCCTTATACAAACAAATTATAATAATTATGACCGATTTCATGGTCCAAACCCGGGCGAAGCTGTAAAAGCCGTATAAGATCTAAATAAAAAGACCGATTTTATGACCTGTGTTCCATAATTAGTATTACGTTTTTTCTTTTATATCAATTATTTTATTTGTATACCATTTGTGCTTTATATATATATGTATATATATATATATATTTAAATTAAAGATTTTTATTACTGTTTATTTAAATTAAAGAAAGGAATAGAATAAAGTAGACATAGAAATTCTATCCAAGGAGGTTCTTCTGCAACAGGTACTTTTATTTTAGTGCATAATAATAATATGCGATAGTTTTTAAATAGAAATCAACAATTTTCCTTAATTTTAGAAATAATTTAAAAGGAAAGTAATAAATGTAATAAAAATGACAATAAGAAACGATGACGATAATAAAGCGATTTAATGTTTTAATCTTAGACATGTGGTGTGATGCCCTACGTGATGTGTGAGTGATGACCTATAGCACTGAAACGTAGGCGCTAACTATGGGCCTCATACAAAAGCTCAAGGCCTCTTAAAGGGTAATGTAAAGGGCTATGCTCGGAGTTTATTTGCATGATCAAATCAGAAATGAGGAGATCCGCATAAGAACGAAATTAACTGACATAGCTCTAAGAATTGCTAGACTTAAGTGGCAGTGGGCGGGGCACATTGTTCGTAGGAAGGATGGCCGATGGAGCCGAAAAGTTCTTGAGTAGCGGCCACGTACCAGAAGATGCAGCGTGAGCAGACTTGCCACAAGGTGGACGAATGACCTGGTAAAATTTGCGGGAACCCGCTAGTTGCAAACAGAGCAGACCGCTCATTGTGGCGATTATTGGGGTATGCCTATGCCCGGCAATGGACGTCTTTTGGTTGAGGTGACAATCTTAGAGTATATTATAACTATAGAGAATATACAATGAAACATGTACCTAATGATTAGCATCTTGAGAGTGACGAAAGTAAACTTTTTATTTGCAAAAAACGTCAAATATCGATAAAAATCTGACAATAGATGAAGGCACAAGTCTTATTTTAGACAAAAATTATACGAGGAGTGTTATTGAACTCTCCGTAATCGTAATCAAAACTATCTGATATCCGTAATACAAATATATCCGAAACCGTAACCCATTAAAATGTATCGAATAATTTCGAATAGGGAAAGAGTAGAATGGGTGACCATAGACTATAAAACGATTTAAAATTTAAGTAATAATTGGGTAATACATATCTAAAATAATGTTAATGTTGTTCAGATTTTCAAATAAAACGAATTTTCCTTCTAAATGCAATTCATCGAAAATGTAATATCAATTAATTTTTTTTTTCTATTTGACTTTAATACTGTTAACCATAACGGATCTGAAGCCTCAGACGGGCTTGGATATTTATGACAGAATTTATTCGAAACTATTTGATATCCGTAACCGAAAACCGATTAAATATTCTCAAGATATCCATATCCAGATCCGAAGTTACATCCGTGCAGTAAACATAAATACATAAACTTGCATTATGCTTATTCTTTATGCAGTGCTTCCCAGAGTGGGTTCTGTGGAATCCAAGGGTTCCATGGGAAGCTCACTATTGTTCCGTGTATAATTTAGGTACATCTGAATCGCTGAATTTATCTGGCTGTTAAAAAAACTTAACTTTTACAAATATATTTTTCGAATCTTAAACCCACTTAAAATATTTAATTAAAACAAAATGTACTTACATAATACTGAAATTTAAAAATATATGTATCAATTAAATAAATTAAAAAATCTCAGTAAAAATAACCACGAAGTAAATTAAAATCTGAAGCCAAAATAATACTTACAGTTTTCTGAAAAGATAAATAAAAATTAAAACAGATGATAATTTTATAAAAAGAAAATTATATTTAGATAATTATTTAAGGCGAATATATAAATGTAATACTTTACCCAAAACTGAAATAATTCGAAATTTAAAATAACTTAGTTGAAATCATTTTAAGACATTAAAGTACACGTCATTAAAAAAACAGGTGGGATTGCAGACAAATTTTCGGGATACGAGATCATACACGATGGACGCTGCTGAAAAAATCCGGGCCAAGTAGAAAATTCCCTTTAACAATGAAAGTCTTATTTTAACAAAATAGTTAGAATGATTAAATATTTAATGTATATAATATAGGATGGCCTGAATTCTCGCATGAATATAATATGTTAATTTAAAACGTTTTAAGAATTATCACCATAAATCTACTCATATAAAAATATTTAAATAGACGCTCGATTTAAAAAAAAAACTTAATAACGTATTTTGTTTATATATCTACATACGTGTTTCTCGTCATGTACCTAATTGTGTTCTACGTTAGACATTATAAGTAGTTTATAATTTTAAGTTCAAATTTCATTATATAAGAGGTCACTTATGATTTTTTTCATTTTTAAATTAGTGCACTTTTGATGTTTTCGAGTGAACATATCAGTTTATTTTCCCCGCTTTTGACGATAAATAATTTACAATTAATGTTTTCGTTAAAAATCTGAATGAAAAAAACATTTTCAATAGAAATGCCACTCAAAACTGCAGTGCCCACTTAACTTCAGGCGGACTGCATGCCTGTTTGCTAATTCATAACATAAAAATGATGTACGATAAAACCTCTGTAAGCTATTTGTCGTCATATCATAATATTATAGTATTTTTCTCACCTCAGTCTGAAAATCATTGAAATAACATAAAATGTATCAGTATTGTATGCATATTTCCACGTTGAATATATAATTTAAGTAGATACATTTTATTATAAATATATTAATTCTAAAATATTTAAACAGATGGTTTTTTTTAAGTAGCTTTAGGTAATGTCTGTACAAGATCTGTGGGAAAGCACGGTACAGTCCAGAAACAAAGGTGACCGCGCCGGTGTCCAATTCCATCGGCATTCATTAGTGTCATATCGGCATGTAGAAATTACTGTTCGTCTGTATCATAGTAAGTGTTCTGAAGAGCTGTTCATTCTAATTCCCTCCTCTCCTTTCCACAACAGAACCACACGCGCTGGGCTTCGGCGCCACAGTTTTACGGTAACCTCTATCTCGGCACGAACTATAAAGTTCTCTATGCCTTATCTTTGTCGTACCATCTCCCGGCCAATGTGTTATGTTTTTATTTCTTTTTAAATTTTAGGAAGGCTTACAGACTAATATATAAATCAGCTAGCTAATTAAAATCCTCCACCTTTGCATAATTAAATAAACACCTTAATAGTAATATATATAAAACAATAATAAAATAAAGTTTGGGTGTCGCTATAATCTACAGTATTCTTGTGTTAGCAAAGGTTTTACTGTGTGTAGGCTGATGCAGAAGAGATCTATGTCCAAGTTGGAAGGCAGTGCATTGTAGCTCTTAGAACTTCGTATCATGTACGCATTTTGCCTGTACTTAGTATTGGCAAACTGGTTTTGTAGCATCGATCGCTGTATGAAACTTAGCCCATCAGTGCGAAAATGGTTTTAGCTAATAAATAAGGATAGTAGAAAACAAATATCGTTTACTTTGCGTCTATTCTGCGATGATAAAAAGTGGTAATTGTTCCCTCCTTTATATGACATTGGGTCCTTTAAGCGTAACGTGAAGCCATATAATTGCTATACGACGTCAATCAATGTACCGAGCTATTATAAAAAAAAACCTTTCACGCCTCGTTCGACAGACTCGATAACGTAGGAGAGAGGGAACACCCTGGCCGGTAGGTGATTCCACATTTTTATAGAACGGCAAACAAAAATTTTCAAACTTTTTGTTCTTGTCGAGATTTACGTTTTAGTGTAGCTGTGGCTTTGTATACCAACAAAGTAGTGGAAGGGAGATTATGGGATAAGGTCAGACAATTCTGTAGAACACTTGCCATTACAAGTCAGGGTAGTAAGAGAAGCAATTGAAATTAGAAAAAAAATGATGAACGTGATGGCGACACAGATTAAAGAAAAAGACAGATGGGAACATCAGAACACGAAATTGTTTACACTAAATTTTAATATTATGTTAGTATTTAATTGTGTCAATTGTAATGTCGGCAGAACTCGCGTGTTTAAATATTATTAAAAAAATAAGCCTTCGTGTCTGTAATGCAAAAATTCTTCCCAAAAACGAAAGGAGGACGGATTATAGTTTTATAGGTAACAAAGCAAGTCTTGATAATAGTTTCCATATTATCTGTCACTGATTACATAACTACAACAGTGTTGCTAGGTTACAATGAAATATTTTCCTGAAAGTTATAGTAAAATATATGTCGGATATTTTATTATAAGTTTGTTTGCCTAAACTTTTAATTTGGTTGTTGGCAACACAAGTTGTCAATGACAGAGGTTGGCAATTAATTGTTCAAGGTCCAAGATGTGTTTATGTTGTAAATAATTTAAATAAAGGATTTATGGAACATATTTTCGCTTCAAGTCTTGGAATTTCCCACGTACTTATATGTTAGTAGTTATGGAAGATCATTTTAAAGTGAAACTTTTATTCTATTTCCCCAAATTTTTCCGTTCATCTATCGCATGTCGCAATACAGCTGGCCGTAGAGTAGGGAAATGTGAGACTCGAGGCGAAGCGTAGAGTAGGGAACTGTAAGACTCGAGGCGAAAATGAAGTTATTATTTTATTTTATTTTTAAAGTTTCACTTGCGTCGTGGTTTCGTAAAACCACACAATAAACTTTTTTTTTCTTATGTAATATTGCAATTCTTTTGGTTATAAAGGATTATCATTTTTCTACCTTACCTATAATACGTGTGTGTACAAGTGTGTGGTAATTTAGCGGTGCACCGTAATTTAGAAGTGGCATAGATTAAGGTTATGAAAACATCTGATTGGGTTAACCAGGCCAGGATTACCAGGGTTATCCCCGTTTAATTTTGATTTGGAAAATAAAGTAACAAGGAACATTTTAAATTTACTCAAATTGCTCAGTTATACCGTTGCTATCAGACATCCAGCAAACAATTATAAAAAATTAAAAAACATACAGGCACAACCCAAAATCCATCTTTTTTAAATCACCCCCCTTTTATCCTTTTGGTTAAATTTACCTAATATAATAGGCGTTATGAAAGAAAATAGTGATACTTACATAAACTTCCTGAAAGAAAAAAAACACTTTAAATCTATATCTACTCATATTATACAGGACTGCAAATAAGATACTATTTAATATACGTCGGAGAATCGTGTGATTATAGAATCCGTACTAATGACTTAGTATTCGTACTATTGATCCGCACTATTGACGGGACGCGATAGGAACAGGTGTGCTCTATGACCGCGCACTCTCTATAAGGCTTGAAGACATTCTCGCTCGGACCATGGGATAATGAAGACCTCAGTTAGTAAGACGCTACAGTAGCGGTACGCTATGATAGCCGTTTTGACACAATATAATAGTGCCTTGAAATACCAAATTATTTAAAAAACTATGCGAATTGTATAACAAGTATTGCAGGTAGTAGCTGATAAAAAAGTTTTAATAAAACATGTAAATAAAATACAAATGTAAACTTAATATATTTGATTGAACTGAATATTGAAATTGAGCATTGACGCTAGTTTGCTGGAGGTAGTAGTTATGCTTGCCAGTCATGCTATATGTAACGATAGTGTTAAATTTCTTTATTTATTAATTTCGAATTTTCAAAATCATAAATCCATTGGTGCTGTTCTTTTGTTAGTAAAAACGTAAAAAGATTTGTTCGCTGGTCCATATTATATAGAGAGACCATGAAGTTTATATATTAGTGTAATAAATTAATTTTGTGTCTTAAAATAATTGTACATTCGATAAATTTTATGACTAACTGAACGTCACTATTGATAATAAGCCGTATTCGTACTGTGAGTTCGAATTCCTGCAGTAAGCTTGAGCTTCCGGTGAAGAAAAACATCGTGATGAAACCATATCATGGTGGTAGGGCTTTTCTAACGCCCGTCTAGTTAGCTACCACCCTCAACCTGAAAATGTGTTGCCAAGCATCTATAGGTGTGTTTTGGCAACTCCACTTGAAAGCCAGTTTCCAACTAGACTTGGGCCCCACAATCTTGAGACACATCGTCACATGTTATTTACAAAATGTCTATGTTAAAATGATATGAATCTGTGTCAGACGTAAGCAAATGGTGTAGTACCATAGATTTAGTATAGTATAGACCGGTAAAGGTTGAATATACCAAGGAAAAAAATGCAATACACTAGTGTGCGTATTATTTTGTTGATTTTCTTTATTATACGAGTCTAGTCTAGGTAAAGTACATGTAATCACAGTAAACGCGTTTACTAAACATTAAATTATACTTTAAAACTTATAAAAAATCTACGGGATTTCTTTTGATAACGATTTACGTAGGCCGATAATACGTACGAAAATTATCTCGTAACCCTATTTCATTCTAACACAAGCGTATGCTATTCTCTGTCTCTTTCAAGTTGCCGATCTCTATGTTATATTAAATCTATGTGTGGTATAGTTCTGAAGAAGTTTGCCATGATTGTATCCCGTGAAGTGATTGATGTTGAATAATAATTAATAGTTGACGATTGACTGGTGATATCAATTGTGTGAAAAAAAACTCTTCAGGTAACTTATATGCTAAGAGACGATAGTAGGCCTTAGTAGTCAGTTTAAAGCAAATTTGAACTTACCAGACCCTGTAATATTACAAAAAAGTTAAACAAGAAGACAAAAGCATGTAAAATTAATTTTGTTCTGTATTCTTCTTGAAAACTGCTTATTACGTTGACATTACTGAAGAGAAAAGCAACGAAATATTCTTTTTTAAATAATTAAGCTTCTCTCAGTGTTAACAAAAGGTTTTGTTTAATTTTTTTTAATGGGTCAATTTGCTTTGCGGCTACCAAACTCCAGGTTTAACACTCGCTATAGTGGCACGCGTAGGCCTATCACGTTCTGGGATTAGGCGGTGTACATCCCAAGCACATGATATTAAACGCGTCATAATGACTCTTTTGGCTTTTCTCATTTCGGTATCTGTATGGTATGGTATGTGTGTATGGTATTTGCCGGATGCGGCCGGCATGATAAGTGCGGCCGTTTATGGATTGTACTGTGCTTACCATCAGGAACAATGACGTCACATTTCAACGCTACTTAAAATATATACATCTGGTATTAATTCCTCGATATCATAGTTGAGTGACTCATGTAACAATTAAAATTGGGATAAATAATTGGGATAATAAGTATTTTAAAAATGGTCGCTCTTTATATTTACTATAAAGCAATGATCGAAGAAATGATAGCTTAGTGGTAGCGTGTACGACTTCACGTCGATTGACGTGCGTTCGAATCTATGCAATGAGCCAGAGCTTTCGGTGAGGAAAACATCGTGAGGAAACCATAGCATGGTGGTAGGACTTTTACTAGTTGCCCACCTGGCTAGCTACCACCCTCAAGTTGAAAATCTGTCACCAAGCACCAATAGCTGCACTTGAGAGCCAGTCTTCCACTTAGGTTTAACGTGATATCATCTTGGGCCACATCGTTGGGCAACAGGTGAGATTGTGGCCACTACGCCAAACTTATAACGATAAAAGAAAAAAACTAATCAGGAAAATATGACAAATTAAATTGAAATTGAAATTTGATAAAAAAGTAACGGATAGACAATAATTAAAAAACACATAAATTGCTTACATTGCCGCTCTGAAAAAAAAAAACAAGAAATATTTAATAAAAACAAATTTGCAAAGTAGGTATGTATAGAGAGAAGATGTAAAAGAACATTTTTGATGCGTTGATTATTCGCTGGTAGTATTTTTCTATATGTTTTTCTGTCATTACCATCATGCATATATTTGCATTCAGTCAAAAATATCGGGAAATCATCCAGATTTGTTTATGGTTCCATTTTTTTTTTGTTATATTGTCACAAGCGTTTTTCATTTTGGCGTGGAGTTTGAGTTGCATCTGTCATTTAGATTAAATACAGTGCTGTTTTAGTTACATCATATCTAGTGTGTAATCGACAAAAACATCAAACAAAGAGTTTGTCTTAAATTTTGCATCGCCAATGGAATTTCGTGTTCGGAGATACTGAAAATATTACAGAAGGCTTACGATGAATCGACTTTATAAAAAAAAAAAACGTGCCTATGAGTGATATAGTTATACAAAGCCTTCAAAAGCAGACGTGATATGTTTACCTCGTTTACCTCGCCCTGGTAGGCTATCAACATCTTCAACTGAAGTTAGCATCGCAAAAGTGAAGGAAATAGTGACTGAAAATCCTTATGTAAGTTTGAGAAAGATAACCGCTGAACCTTCTGTGTCTCATGAGTCGATCCCTCTCATTTTAAATAATCACTTGGTTATGAAACATGTTGCCGTTCGGCTAGTCCCAAAAGACCTGAATTTTCTCCAAAAACTCAATCGCGTAAGAGTCGCTGAGGACATGCTAGAACGAGTCAATTCCGACCCAACATTCATGACACGTTTTGTTACTGGTGACTAGACGGGGGTTTACGAGTTTGACATGCAAACTAGTCAACCAACAAACCACGCCAAAGTCGTTTAAAAGTCAGCCATGTTGACTGTTTTCTTTGACCACCGTGATGTTGTGCACTCGGAATTCTTACCGGAAGGTCAAACCGTAAATAAAGTATATTATTTGAGCATTATGCGGCGTTTAAGAGAGCAAATTCAACGAAAAAAGCCAGATTTGTGGAAAGACAATTCTTGGATTTTGCACCACGTTAATGCGCATTCGCATGAGGCCATTATTGTGAACGAATTTTTGACTAAAAAGTCAACAAATACCATCGAGCAACCTTATTCACCAGATATGGCTCCAGCCGACTTCTTTCTTATTCCTTATTAACCTAAAATTACCACTTTCATTCGGTGTTTGATTTTATACCACTCGTTCTCATTCGGTAGAAGACATAAATGAGAGAATTCGCGAGGAGAACTAAACTCAATTCCGGAAAAAAAGCGTTGAAAAAATGTTTTGATGATAGGATTATTCGTTGGCGTAAGTGTATCGTTTATGAAGGAGCATACATACTCTGAAGACGATAAAATATATTTGGATGAATAACTAACATTTTGTGGATTATTGATCTTTTCCCTGTACTTTTTTGACAGACAATCGTGGTTTTAAATGCAATAGAACCTATATATTTATTATTTAATATGTCAAGGTTAATTGAAGTTTTTTTTGTTAGTTTATTTTCACTACTTACTTTCAGCTGAAAATAATTAATGTTATTGAGTTACTTATAAATTGGTATTTAATTTAATTTTGTTTATAATTATATAATATCTTACCGTGAACTGTAATATAAAAAATTGATTATATTATTCTTTATTTAATAAAGACAGCGCAACAGCAACAACATACTGACCATACATATCTTATTTTATTTTTTCATATTCAATCACAAATTCAAACCTATTACAGATGCCTACTCCATTTACAGAATTCCATTTAGTTGAAAGATGTCCAATGCTGGACATAGGCCTCACCCTGCGTTGTTCGCGGCATTTCCGCAATCCTCACTAAGGCGTCGGTCCGCCTTGGAGTAAGTCTTCTCACGATGCATCTTCCGATGCGTGGTCACCACTCCACTCGAGAACTCTTCCACTTAGGGGTAGTAAACAGTAGCCTAATAATCCTGATACAGATGGCGCAAAAGTTGGTGTTTGAAAAAAACTGGTAACCCTGAAGCAAATATGAAATAACATCGGCTTAATTTTCTCTACTGCCCCGTATGACGACCTTTTTTTAGCTCCACATAAAAAAAAAACCTGGGGACTTGATCTATATTGAAAGTTGGTGCATGCCAGCATAATTTTTACCTGGTACATTGTACAAGACTCTTAAACCTGGAGCGTGTAGCAGGAAACTGATACGTCTACCATCTCTGCTATGGCCTTATCAGGCCTTATCATGGCCTATTCGTTCTACGAGCAATGTGCTAATGTGTCCTACCCATTTGAGCCCAGTTTATATCTTTTAACAGAATATAAAATAATAATACTACAATGAAATGAAATCAGGATCTCACTATTTTGTATGAAATGCTTTAGAAAAGGTTTTTACGCGCGGAACCCTAATTATTTCTCTAAAATGAAAGTAGCCTAAGTTTCTCCTTAAAACATCAGCTCTCTGCCAGTGAAAGTCCTGTCAAAATCGGCCCAACCGTTTCTGAGATTAGACGGAACAAACAGTTTTTTTTTTTTGTTATAAATGTACCGGTAATACATTCATATGCATTTCAGATATTGGCACGTTTAAACAAAAACACAATCAAATAGAACTCTTAAGCCTTATTATATTATAGAACATATAGTATCGATTAAAACTATGTATTACAGTCGTGAAGTTGTTTGCGATTTGATACAATTATCATCTGCGACTGTAACCCGTGAAGTGATTGCATATGAATGTTAATTAATAGCAGATGATTGGTTGATGATGAATAACTATAATATAAATAATAGATTTGAGTTTTTCACTCTAATAATCTCACTAGATTGATTAAAAACTAAACAGTTTGTCCAATCACATATACACAAAAGACAATAATTACATTAATTTAAATTTGTCTTATTAACCCTCGATGCAAAAAAGGGGTGTTGTGTCTGTCTGTGGCATCGTAGCTCTTAAACGGCTGAACCGATTTTTATCTAGTTTTTGTTTTGGTTGAAAGGAGACTTGATCGAAAGTGTTCTTAGCTATGATCCAAGAAAATTTGTTTACCTATTTGAAGATTAACAGCTGTTTTCTAGTTGATAGATAATTTGAGAGGTCTGGTCGAGTCGGAATTTAATATTCTGTTATTTCATTGATATTTGAAAAACATAGCAACATTTAGCTGATCATTTGGATACCTAACTCTTCACAAAATTACAGCAGAGATATCATGCTTGGGTTCATTCAAATTGCCTCATTGAACAGGTTACTTATATCGAGGGATTCTTAGATTTCCAATTGATCTTGTTGTACTTACATTAAGCTAAAAATATTAAGAATTACAATGTCATATCAATAATCGTTATTTATTTTACAAATGTATATTTTATGTTAACATTCAGATGAAGAAACATTTTCTTTTAAATTAACACGTTTGTTTCCTTACTATGATATCGTTAGTCATGTCTCATTTAGTGCGTCAATTTTTAATTGTATAAAATTGTATTATTCACTTAATTCTGCTGACACCGATATTAACATAACATGATGATACGTAAATATGATAAACATAAGCGATAATTAATTGAAATTTCAACTTACAATTTCCTGTAATTATAATTTAAAGTATATTAATATGAAACACTAGATGGCTCTGACAATCGCTTAATAAATGGAATAAACTTGCGTCTTTCGGTACGCAGCCGCCACTCGAGAACTCTTTGACCCCATCGGCCATTCTACGAGCTACGTGGCCTGCTCTCTGCCACTTAAGTCTAGCTATTCTTTGGGCTATGTCGGTGACTTTGGTTCTCCTGCGGATCTCCTCATTTCTGATTCGATCACGCAGAGAAACTCCGAGCATAGCCCTCTCCACTTTGAGGTTCCTTAGGCCTATAGTTAGCGACCACGTCTCAGCACCATATGTTATCACAGGCAACTGACACTGTTCAAAGACGTTCGTCTTGAGACACTGCGATAACTTGGACGAGAATATGCTACGTAGCTTCCCAAACGCTGTCAAGAGTTTCCTCTTATATTCCTTGAATTATACATATATCTTCTATATTATTAATAATAACATTCAGTTTAAGTAAACTCAAAGACATCATTCACTAGCTGCCATAAAATCGAGAGCTAAATACTTGCAAATGAGAGCGGTGCAAAAAACCTTATAACATGGAATAATTCGTTTATTTAATTCAACGCGAGTGTATTAAAATGAACATTTATTATGTCTGTTCCGTATGCGTTCCAATACTATTCATGTGATTGCGAGGAAACTTTAAGAGTTGTCTTGTGTACGTCGACGAAGGTTTTTGAATTAGTATAACCATTTTAAATTAGGTGGCGCACAAGGTATTTCACTTTCAATATAAAGGGATTTCGTAATCGCGTGCAATAACTAGTTATGATTTAAATAATAAATTATACATACATGCTCCTATAAAAATAAATGAGAAGTGGTTACAGTTGATATATCAGCTGTCTTTGTGAAATTATAAATTATTACTATTTTATACTAATATCCATTCGAAGGTTGACGTAATTTGTAGGTTGAGTAGAATACGTATTGTTACAAGCATTGCATTTTTTATTATATTTTTCATGGATTTAACGTTTGTCCACAATCTTATCTCATCCCATCAGAAGCTGTTTATCTTTTCCTTTCTAATTCCATCCTATCCTTTCCACAGCAGAACGACACGTGCTGGGCTTCGGAAGTAAAATTTTATGGTATCCTTCATCTCGACAAAAATTAAAAAGTTCTTTGCCGTTCCGTGAAACTGTAGGAATATTTCTCGGCCAGTGTGTTCCTTCCTTGCGACATCGGGTCCTTCAAGCTTAACGTGAAGAGATATGTATGCAGGCCGGCATGACAGCGATGACCGCCGGTGGATTGCCGATCACTCGATGGTCACCGTTGTGTCTGGATTGTCCTGTGCTTCTTGGACTTCACCGTCTTTTTATAAGTATGTTCAGAACCTTTCAAACGAAGCCAAATATGATATTACTGGTGAAGTCATTGGGTTTTCATTTTTAGTAAATAAAAATATTACAGTAGAAGTCTACAGGTCATATATATGTGATAACATATTACACTTTTATCACACATCTATTTGCAACACTTTTAGTGGAAATGCAGCGGAAATACTATTGTCAATACCGAAAAAGTAACTCCTGATATTAATCGAAAAAAATCAAAATGAATGCTGGGCTTCCTGTGGTGTTACCAAAATAGTATTAAAATCTAGGGAGAAATAAAGATTAAACAAGTTAATTCAGGTTTATTGGACGTTAAACATTTTGAATCCAATTTATATCGGGAGTTTTTAAATTTGATTTTATCTGGATGACTTTGTTTCCGCATCTAACGATCCAGATGAACATATTAACCATTTATGTCCAACGTCTAACGCCTTTTTAGTACTCAAGGATAAACCGTCTAATTGTAACCTTCAAACTGTGCAACGTCACTCTATATTTTAATAAAGCGGACAATATTTTGAGATATAGCTGAATAACAGAAAATGTGAACCTTAATTTAGTGCAATATAAGAAAAGCTTAACTTACGGTAACCTGTAAGCAATATTGTGTGTATGATAAATACATTCTAGAGGGTTAATTGTGTAATTGAATTAAAAAAAAAAAAAATTAAGTTTTGCATAATAAATGGCATAAGGCTCGAAAACCATTAATCACGCAAGGTGACGCGTCTATGCAATTTTTAAGAGCTTATTTCTCCCTAGTGCAACATTATAATCAAAATCTGGTTGCACGCGAGCGCTATGACTTTTTTTAAGTAAGTCGTATCAATTGCATATGACTGCCTTTGCTTAGGAGATCTGTAACATTGTTGAGTTTCATTTCCCTTATTATATCATATTAAAATGTGTTATACTTACAGGTTGCTAAAATTTTAAATGATATTGAATAAGTCAGAGAAGATTAAGACTCTTTAAAGCTGAAGAACTCTGTATCTTGAAATATTTTAGTCATGGTTCCTAACTCAAATAAAATCGGCCGAGTGTGAGTCTCCGAGGATTCCGTACAAACTTGTAGCTTACAGTAGTTCGTCCATCACGAGAATTCTAACGAAAAGATAAACTGGATTGAGGATCAAAATTACCTTTGCCATTGGAAAACTGTTGTCCCTATACATTAAAACAGATTGCGGTCAGCTTACCAACTGTAAATAATGTTATAAAAGCAAAAAATAATAATTTTCTGATGTGTAACTACTGATTTACGATTTTTGGATTTTTCCCTTTACTTGTGCTACAAGACATTGCTTCTTGCCAAAGTTCATGATTCTAGGTTAACGGGAAGTACCCTATTGGAAATAAACGGCCGTATTTGTTGATTGCGTTGACTTCGATTTTTGATATTTTCAAAATTCCAAAGGATTGTAGACCTGAGTGTTTGATGTTAATATCAACATGATACCTCCAAGCGTTCCTGAGGAAAAGGGTGTTGACAGACAGACGTATAACAGGGTTCCTTTTTTTTTTTTGAGGTACGGAACCCTAAAGAGACATTTTGTAATCCCTATTAAAATTGCTCATAGATTATTTATGAAATCACTGAAGTAGTTTCTACTTACCCCCTAATCCTGCAAAGGACGCTTTTTATTAATTAATAGTTCAAAATGTTTATATTCAGTATATGTATTGTGGATTTGATATCCCATACAGTCTTACGCAAAATTGCTTATATTTTTTTTAATAATAAAATTTAAATAATTAATAAAAATTTCAATTCAATGAACATCTTGTGATGAAACTTGGATCGTCCAGAAATGGAAGGAACCAATAGAATTAAGGATTGTTGACATTTCAGACTGCCGATAGATTGATGAAACGGTGATATTCTTTCATAAAAAAATTAGCTGTTCCTATATTCAGACAGTTAAAAACTGTTAAAATCCTAATATTAATTATTTTTAAAATTCTTAAAGTTTAGGGTTATTTTATAGAAGTTCGGCAAATTGACGGTACTATCTCTAATGGTATGCACAGTATAAGCCAAAAACAATAGCGACTACCTATAGATCGGCAGTTCATAAATGGCCGCCGACTTATGCAAAAATGCAATGCAGTTGCATCGTAGCATAAATAATCCTTATATATCCTTTAGCCCGCGCCTCCGCAAACTCACCCGTGTTGTTCGTGGTAGTAGTATAGTAGTAGTTCCAGAGACTAACACAATAACTTGAGCTTTACAACATTTGTGTAGATTATAAGATGCAATTGATTTGAACGGTGTAGTCGCTTCATTAGTAGACGAATCTCTTGATACATCCATTCTAATGTCTAGTTTGTTCAAACCAAAGGTACCTATTAAGTCCTGCCTGATTGACTTGAATCGGAGAAACATCAGAACATAAAAAACGTCATCCACTCTTCTCTCTGACATACGTCACAAAGAGATGACTCACTCATTTTTTTAATATTTTTATTTTTTTCCTGGAATATGTATATCTTAGCCAACACTCGACACCTACCAACTTTACTATTTTTAATATAACCTTTGCAATAAAAGTTGATATAAGATATAAAAACAAATGTTAATCATATTTACTTACCACAGCATTTAAATCGATTAAGTACATGAAAATAAAAAAGTAGTTAATTTTAATAAATAACCAAGAAAATATTTAATTGAATTAAAACTGGATACATATATTTTAAATATTAATTTAGAAAAGATAATAAAAATATATGAAAATCCATACATTTATAAATATAAAAAATAAACTACACTAAAAATAAGAACAAAAATACAACGTATAACAAAAAGAAAAAAAAAACAAATTCAATTATTTTAAGGAGTTCCCTGGTGTATCTTCGAAGACGAAGGTCCAATGCCAATGAAATTAAAATGGGACCACTGGACATGACGAAAAAAGAATCACCTAAATCAGTTCATAAAAAAGAAGTTATGGCTGAATATCCATAAAATAAATAATTTGAAAGTTTCTATTCATATCTTGATTTAGTTTCATTATTTAATGATGTTGTTAAATTATTCAGATCATATTTAATTACCCTGATACCAAGAATACACTAAACGCCCCTTCATATATATATATATATATTTTTTTTTTTAAAAAGCGCTGTATCATTTTCGATAAAATTTATATGTGAACACCTCTAAGGTATGACCTATTAAAAAAATCAATTCATAGTGCACGGAATAATCGCGTAACAAAAAAAAAACTTGCAGTCGAATTGATAATCTTCTCCTTTTTTAAAGTCGGTAAAACAATCGTTTACGCTATTTAAATTAACATTGTTATTTAATGAGAGGTTTTATTTGGATAAGGTTTTATAAACACATTTAATTTTGATTACAACCTAAGCAGAAGTGACCCACAGTCTATCCAAGACGCTGCGTGACTGATCGATGGTTGTGGAGGGATCGACGTCCAAAACATAAGCGATAGCGACTTATAAAATAACAAGGGACTCTTACAAAAAACAACGGTTCAACAACTATGGCATAGTCTCCACCATTGTTTTGTTGTTTTTTTTTAATCCATATTTCTCTATTAAGATAGTAGGTATTATTTTAACGTCATTGCTATGAAGCCTAAACAATTATATTCTCCGCAAGCGTTTATTACGCACTAATTATTTTCGTCTTGTAATTTTATTTTTACACATACTTTGTGAGTTCTAAATATATTAAAGATGATTACTATATGTAGCTACAGCAATTCTGTTATGAAATATACTTCCCGTGTACGATATTTAATTAAAATCTCTCAAGAAGTTTTTGAGTTAAATCCGTATATATAAAAACAGAAAGACAGTCAATTTCTTTTAAATGTCAAATTCGCAATTAGTTTGTTTTATAATAGACTAGCATCTGCCCGCGTCTCCGCTCGCGTGAACTACAAAAATTGATGTTACCGGGATAAAAGGTATCCTATGTATCAATCCAGGTTATAAACTATCTGTGTGCCAAGTTTCATCCAAATCCGTTTAGCCGTTTTTCCGTGATTGAGTAACAAACAAATTAACTTTCGCCTTTATAATATTATTAGGATGTGTATCAGGGAATTAAAAAAATATATGTACAGAAAGAACTACAGGTTTATAAAAAATCGTTTACGCTATTTAAATTAACATTGTTATTTAATGAGGGGTTTTATTTGGATAAGGTTTTATAAACACATTTAATTTTGATTACAACCTAAGCAGAACCTAAGCGATGGTTGTGGAGGGATCGACGTCCAAAATATAAGCGATAGCGACTTATAAAATTACAAGGGACTCTTACAAAAAACAACGGTTCAACAATTATAAATATAAGTATGTCCTTTTATAAATTTCGCAGTTTGGTTGCATTTTGACAAGTTTTTCAAACTTCAGCGATGACAAGGCCTCTCGATATGACGTATGATTTTACTCGTACCTCTCCTCGGTAAGAGGACTTTATCCAATAATCTGGCCACGGAGCCGGACGAAACGATAGACATAGACAACTGTATAGCAAATGCGTCAGAAAACAGAGGATTATGTTATTTTCCTTTTGGCTTCCTTTATGGCGTCTGTTTACTACATATATTATTAACTTTTTTACTACATAACGATCAGGATTAATATTCAGCGTACTATTTTAATTAGAAAAAAGAACTATAAAATCATTTTAATATGCTGAGCAATTGTGCAATAAATGGGTGTATACAAGTGGTTAAGTAAGATACCTTAAAAACAGTTAAAGTTGAATCGTCGAAAAACTTCATTATTTACCGTTCCGTTAATTTTAATCAACTCATTACAGTATAATCCAATGATTTCTTACAAATGATAGTAATGTTTATTTGAATTATTCCCAAACTATGTGACACTTACCAAATTTTATATCTTTTGATGGCTAACTTACCACATTAGCGACTCGAACACGTCCTAGGATCTGTCTTCTAATTTTGAGACATTTATAGTACATTATAAATGTACTTCTTATATCTAGGAACTGTGAGCCTGGTGCGTAACATTATTATCACTAACAAGAAATATAATAGCAAAAATATGACTTACATAATGATCCTAAAACAAATATATGAGGTTTTAATTAACATTAAATTGCGATATATAATGTATGGTATAATATGTTATGTATGGTAAACCTATATCAGGTTTCGATTCTCCGGGACAGCGATTCCTAAAGAATGTTCCGTGGTCAAGCCTGGTAACCCTGGGGGGTTACACGAAATACTTACATTTGACATTGAATCGTTTAATTGTTTTGGCAAAGCGTAATAAGTATTCTCGTTCCATAGATAGATTTGTTGAGAGTTCCGTTACTTTTAAAAGTATAAGAACAGCTGCTTTCAGGTGCTTTACTGGGGTTCGTTTATCAAAAAATGCGTTATTTTTTGTATTTTACTTGCCGTCAGATGAATTGAAGTCATTATTCCGATTTGGGTTAAAAATAATAATTCCGCAGCTTCCTACAATAAACCAACTGAGAGGCTCCCGAATAAAATAAAATTTTTAACTTACCGTAACCTTAAAGAAAAATCAAGCGTTAAAATTGTTCATTTGCGATAAACTAAAACCAATGTGTCATGACTGATTCATCATCGATCAGCCCGGACGAAGGACAGAAAAGCGAAATTTGGGGAAAGTGGTTCATTTTGTATACTAGGCATCGTTTGAAAAATCATTTCTACAAATAGAACACCTGATAGTGTTAAAGTACGTGCAAAATTTTATACGAGAAAATATATTTATCGGGTCAGAATTATTTCTTTATGGCCTATTCCAGAGTCAGTTCCAACAGCAGCGTGGTTATTTTAACACAACAGTATAATCACCAATGTAGTATGGTGATGATAGAGCAAAGAAATGAGCTTTACTAAATTCTACCGCTCTGTCGGCAACTTTGTTCGCATGAACCAAATACAATATAGTATTTGTCGATATATAATTAACAAAAAACAAAAAAAAGTATTATAAATTCTTCTGAAATCAAAAAACTTCATCTTGTAATCTACGTTAGGTAAACCTTATTTGTATAAGCCAAATAAAAACAATTTGGTATTTGAAAAAAAAAAGTATATGGTCTTTTTATGTATTTTAAAGCTTCATCATAATTATGATAATAGTCAATTGGAAAAACTCTTAAAACATTTTTTTTATTAGTAATAAACAATTCGAAATTTGTGAAATTCGTCAAATTGGTTTTGTGACGTCATAATGTTAAAGTAATTTCATCGGTTAAGAGTCAAAGCACTATATCAGCTGTGTGCTACAATGAGTAGAAATTAACATTGTGACGTCACACGCGCTCTGATTTATTCGAGAACGATCGGCGCATTTTCGGCACTGAATTCAAAAATTATTTATTATTTTGAAATAACTTTTGAAATATTGCGAAAAAAAAAAAACAAAAAATTTTTTGTTATAAAACTTATATATGACCTTTACATTTATCACAAAAAAAAAATGAAAAACCCAACCCAAACAATTAACATTGTTAATGAGAATAGTAGCTAATCGGGCTAGCACTAATATTTTAGCTATTATAGCTTTGGTTCCATATTTTATTGTAGTGAATGTAAATTTTAAAATATCTTCACTCACCACATTCTGTAAAGCGAAGAAAGTAAATTGAGTTTTAAGTTACAATAGGATCCTAGTTCTGTACAGAGAAACTAAGCACTATATAACAGACAAGTTTGTTTGTTAACTTTATCTATTCACTATTAAGTTAGGTAGGTCCAACTTCAAAAAAGACGTCGACCGTCGAAACCGGACAGTGCTCGGGAAGCTACGTAAGATTCAAGACGGAATTCTTTGACCAGTGTCTTGCTAATGGTAACCCATGGCACTAAAACTTAGTCGCTAACTATGAACCTCATAAGGAAGATCAAAATTACACAAACGGTAAAGAAAAGAGCTTTGTTCGGAGTTTCTTTACGCGATTTAATCAGAAATTATCGACATAGCTACAAGAATTGCTCGATTTAAGTGGCATTTGACGGGGCTACATTGCTAGTAGAACGGATGGTCAATGGGGCTGAAAATTCTCGAGTAGTGGCCATGTATCGGAAGACGCAGTGTTAGCAGACCTTCCACAAGGTTACCGACGAGTGAAGGTTGCCATAGCCCGCTGGATCCAAGCAGCGCATAACCAGTTATTGTGGCGATTATTGGGGGAGGCCTGTGTCCAGCAGTGGATGTCATTCGGCTGAGATAATGATGATATAGTCACTCGCATATACACGACAAGGGAAGACTAAGTACAATCATGGAATTTGATCACAATATGTGAGTTAAAACCGCGATATTTAAAACTTTTAAGTTCGCTCGTCACGGTCTTTAGAACCCATCGCTTTCAAACCAGTTTAGCGAAGCATGGAGATTTAGGAACTCATATCATATTATCTCAAACATAGTCGTCGCTGACTAGTGCCGTATATTGCAATACCGGTGAGTTTATGAAGGCATGACATATTGAAAGATCTGTTCACATTAAAAGTTGGTCCCGTAACGAGTGTGATCAACCATAATGACTATAAATGGAATGTGTATTAAAAGTTGGTCCCGTAACGAGTGTGATCAACCATAATGACTATAAATGGAATGTGTATTAAAAGTTGGTCCCGTAACGAGTGTGATCAACCATAATGACTATAAATGGAATGTGTATTAAAAGTTGGTCCCGTAACGAGTGTGATCAACCATAATGACTATAAATGGAATGTGTATTAAAAGTTGGTCCCGTAACGAGTGTGATCAACCATAATGACTATAAATGGAATGTGTATTAAAGACTCATCAAGCTTTCAATACCCATCAATTGCTATCAATTATACCAATGCCATCACGCGCATATTGACGTCAGATATACAGACTCTATCAATAAACTCTTGTTGAAATTCTTAATAGGCCTTAAGGAATCTACACTCATGTTATTTTGACTTTTGTTTGTTAAAGTACAACTGTTAAAAAACGTTTATTAATTTACCTCTGGCTGTAAATATTTAGTAAAAGAAAAACTTTGTGAAATTTATAAACATATTGTCTACTTTTGTGTTATTTTTTAATAACTTGAATTTACAGTTCTTCAGGCTCGTTATGAAAAACTTATGAGAGTGAAGTTATACAATGTGTGCAGACATTGTAATAATGAAGTTTCTTACTAATTATGGGTCATATAATATCGAGTGTGATTATTCTAAGAAGTATAATTTATAACACTCGTACATACGTATAAGCATACATTTTTGCTATATATATTCCATCTCAATCTGCCGGAACACACCTATTGGTGCTTGGCGACAGCTTTTCAACTTGAGGGTGGTAGCTAGCCAGGCGGGCATTAGAAAAAGCCCTACCACCATGCTATGGATTCCTCATGATGTTTTTCCTTCACAAAAGCTCAGGCTCATTGCAGGGATTCAAACTCACGTCAATTGACGCGAAGTCGTACACGCTACCACTGAGCCATAATTGCTTCAGCTGGTGTAAATGCAGTATTCAAGTGGGTAGGCATCTATAACCGACTAGGTGGCAACCACCATAAATATAGTGACATATCCGATACAATGACTTCCTTTTGGATTGTAGCGTTTCGGGTTCGGCCAATGGACATCGACGATGGATTGCCGATCTGTCTGTGGTCATAGTGGTTATTCGATTGTACTGTGCTTACGATGAGGTACAGTTAATGCTGGTATTGCTTGATGTCCATAGTTCCTGTAGCTCTCCTTAGGGATTTTCCATCTGATTAAGACACAAATCATCATGTATTGTAAAAAAATGTACTTACTGTTACCTGAAATGATTATATTTTTGTATATTTATTTCTAAAAAAACCGTTTGTTTCTTTCAGCGTGGATAGGCGCGTGGTGTTATAGAAAGTAATAAAATGCTGAAACTAGTGCCATCTAGGAGGATTGTAGGTAATTATTATATCACGCGCAGTACTCTAGGTGTGGTTCAAGTTATACCGCGTAACTATTCGAAACCGCTACCGCCAGCCGCTTATAAATAGCGCCGAAATATTAGGGGTTTAAATATGAAATTGCCAATTTATATAGAAAATTTCAAACATTTTTTTATTGAAAAGTATTTATTTAATAAGTCGTCGTGGTGGCAATTATTATCGATGCATTTTCACCATTTTATTAGAAGTTCACTAGTGCCCCTTCTATAGAAATCTTGGAAAAGAGAATAAATTTAATTTAATATCTTAACTTTGCCCTTGATAAGTTTGATTTTGTAAAAGACCAGGACAGTTTTAATACTAGAAATAGACATAAATTAGTAGTACCGTGGTTTAGACTTAGTGAGACTAATAAAAGTTTTTTAGGTAATGGTGTTAGGTTCTATAATAAGATTTCAACGCATTTTCCTGATTTGCCGGACAATGAGTTCAAGGACCATGTCAAGAGGGTTTTACTGTCAAAAGGTATTATAGGGTGGATCATTATGTGAATGAAAGTGATGTCTGGAAGTGACTCCCTCTCTGTGCATCCACTATATTATTAAGTGATGATTATTAACTATACATATTATTTAAAATGGGAAAAAATATATTAAAGAAGATAAGTCCGATCGAGTTTCTTGCCGTTTCTTCTCAATGACTGGGATGTTTTCCGAAACGGTAGCAGTATAGTAGTGTTCGACGTTCATAAGTGCCTTCTTGGGTCTAAATTGAATAAAGTATTTTTGATTTTGAAGAACTCTGTAAATGCGCTTTTAACTTCTTCATCGGATTTGAAATTTTCCCCTGTAACAAATAATCCAAACCTATACACGTCGGCGATATTGAATGCCGTCTGTACTGTGTTGGTGCCACGACGGAACTCGTATATTTTATAGCTATATTATAAAATTAATGACTTTGTTTTTTTTTTCTTTGTTTTTCTTTTTATAATAGCTCGGCACATTGACTGGACTGTACTGTACTTGACGGTAAGCACAGTACAATCCAAATACAATGGCGACCACCGAGAGATCGAAATCCATCGCCGTCTCTCAGTCATTTTTCTTTTAATTTAAGTTATTTTGTTTTTGATAATCTTTACATCATGCTTCTAATTTTCATTATTGAAACGTAGCAGTATAAGATTTAGTTTGTTTCTCAGTGAAATTTTTTTTGTTTTCGTCGTGTTTAATTACGTAAACAAAATACTTAAGAATAAAGCTGTAAAGGAGGAAATACTTTAATTTGATTTGCGTTGACATATTTTATCTAAGTGACTCGTGGTTGAGGACATTGCATCAATTTGCAACTTAATTTTGTATTTTAAGTAGTCCAAGGAGAATTAAATATTGTCCACCAACCAAAGCATCTATCCAACGTTCTTCTGTTGAAATTATGTTGAAAAAATAATTTCCACTCCAATCCAATCCATCGGCGATTGAAGGACCCGATGTCATAAAAAGAAAGGAACACATTGGATTTTAAGAAGAATGAATGATATCGATATTCACACTGGTCAATATTAAAAATCGCCAATTCATACTTAAACCCCTATTATAATATTGCTTTCAGCACATCGTGTATGTATTATCTACAGGATAGATTTAGATTTTCACTAAAACTGGAACCAGGATACTAGAGTGATTGTATATTTTTTTAATTTATTACCAACTAGCTGTACCCACGGCTCCACTAGCATGGAGTACTGCTGCCCCCGCACCCACCCGACACCCACGACGGTCACCCGCCGTTTATTTTAAAGACAAATATGTTTATTGTGGGTGATTTTTAAGAGATAGATATAAACTATTAGAGACATTTTTATATGTATTATTAAGATCTACAATTATGTATAACATTAATTAGATATATCTCTTATGGTTTACTGAGCTGAAGCCATTTAAGCGTCCGAAATGCGTTTTTTTTATTCACCAGTATAGTCATTGCTTATTTCGTATACTACTTTATCTTGTAAAATATATCTTATAACCTAGAACGATAACATATCTATGAATTAAAATAAAAAAATTTGTTAATATGATAAATGGTTTTCGCGTTAATAGAACATAAACGGACAGACAGAATAGAGACGTTGAGTTTTATAAAGCCATGTAAATTTATATGTGCAAATTTTGCAATGTAGCCGAAATATAACACCACTACCATATTCGAGTTATGGTTATAACTTGACCTTTTTGTAGTACCACTTCAAAGTTATGAACTGTCCCCAGCCCCAGATTAACGATTATTTCGAACCGGGTCAGAAACTTGATATTTGCGCCCCCTCTCTCCAGCGTTTGAGATGAATTGTTAAACAAACTAACAAATATGTAATGGATGATAAATTTTTTGAAAACAAAAAAAAAACTGAAATAAATTGGGTAGAAAATAATTTTATCTGAATTTTTTTTTTGCAGTTGCTTAGAATCTGGACTCCTAACTTTTTTGAATTTCTTCTAATCCGAGGATAAAAAAAATAAGGTTGTAAAAATTAAAATGTTTTTTTTTTATTCAAAATATTGAGATATTGACTCTTATTTTAATTTATTCTACTTTTCATACGCAACATGAAAAAAAATCTATAATATCAAAAAAGTAGTCACTATCTTTGAGCGGTCAAGAGCCATATTTTTAATTTTTGGACCTTTCAAAGTTAATAGATGAAACTCCAATCCTGTATAATTGACATTTTCCATAATCATATTTAAAAAAAAATGTTTTAATTAAAAAAAAAACCATTACATTTTTTTATTAATTATTTACAAAAGTAATGAATTATATAAATTAAAATTCCCGCCATTAATTGTTGCCATCAATCTGCTGCGCTCATAGCGCATTTCGGATTTAACCCTTAGGATTTTGTTGGAAAAACCAACTGGGCGTTTAACAATCAAATGAATAATGTATAGAACATTATGTGCTGGATGCTAGGCGCTTTGTGAAGCAAGTTTTTTGGTGCCCCGGTTTCCCCTCCCCCTCCCGTAGATCCGGGCCCGACTGTCCCTGATGGTAGGCACAGTAACCACAGAGATAATCTCCTCAAACTCGCAAATATATAAAAGTATAAAAAATTACTTACGTCATGAGGCTAAAATGAAAATTAACAACAAGTATATTTATCTTCATTAGAAAATTGTTCAAAGAAAGTAGTAAATTTTTACGAAAAAAAATAATTCCTTTTTACAATAATCAAAATTATAATCTACGACAGCTTCGGAACTCTCGTCGGCCATGTTTGTTTATAAGAAATGAAGAAATATAAAAGAGGTAGGGAACAAAAAATGTCTCTGGTGATTTCTGTCTACTTGGGGCAATTCAACTGGTGAAATGCCTCCACCCTACAGAAGATCACAGCCAAATAATCTTGTGTTGCGTTCCTGCAGTGAGTGAGATTTATAAAGTTCCTTCGAGGAGGTGGGTTCAAGGTCTCTTAGATATACATATAAAATAAATAATTATATTACTTACACCAAGCTATAATATTAAAAGACAATTATTTTAACATAAATATTAAAAAAAATCAAGGTTTATAAACTACTCGAACATCAAACGTAGAAACCTATGATACATATTAATATACAGTACGCACGTAAGATGTAATTTCTTTGATTTAACAAATTATAAATAACTTCAAAAATTGTATCTCGTGTACTAAAACATGATGAACGATAGCTATCAATGATAATAATATTCATTCAATTATACCATTGCCACGCGAAAATGGCCTTTGATGCATTGATAACAGTGAATAAAACTATATTTTACACACTGACTGAATATAAATATTTTGAACTTGGATCAAGCTCGAGTAATTTCCAAAAAAAAAAAAACATACTGAACGTCCTTACTGGCTGGCTGAATGGAGCTATTCTATAATATAATACCTTAAGAGAGGTAGGGCACAGATAAATATCTTTGGAGATTTCTCTCTACTTGGGGCAGCCCGACTGGTGGAATACCGCCACCCTACAGAAGATCGTAGCCAAATAACTTTGCGGTGTGTTCTTGTGGTAAGTAGGGTTTCCAGCACTCCTTAGGGAAGGAGGGGTTCAAAGAGAGGTAGGGCACAGATAAATTTCTTTCGATATTTCTCTCTACTTGGGGCAGTCCAACTGGTGGAAAACCTCCACTCTAGAGAAGACTGCAGCCAAATTACCAAGTGTTATGTTTCTGCGGTGAGTAGGGCGCAGTAGGGCCAGAGCTCCTTGGGGAAATGGCTTCAAAGTCGGCAACACGCTAGTGATACCTATAGTAGCCGCTTACCATCAAGCTGGCCTTATATTTGTTGCCACCTTTATAGTATAAAAAAGCTATCCTTATTACAATTAGAAAATATATACCGTCAATTTTAGTTAACTTCTTTTCGTTATCGTAGTTGCTTCGTGTTATAATAATACTGGCTTTAATATTGTCCTTCAGTATTCAAAATTCTTCCAATAATTCTATGTTACAAGGTTACCATAGACTGCCAGTAATAAACAAACTACAATAAACACGTCTTTTCTTATTTACTAATACAAAATAAGAACACTTCGTGTCGTTGAAAAATATTTCTAAATCCAACAAGACACATATAACACTGAATTTCGAAAACTGTTCTAATTGCACTACAAGTTTGTATTAGATATTTTTTTCTAACCGGAATACATAATAAAAGATGATCAATATATACTATACTATATTACTATTTATTTTCTTGCAATAAAGTACATAAATAGTGATTTTTTTTTTATCTAGGTCCTTATCTTCTCTAGAATCCTTCGCTGCTCAAGGGATTCAACATAGTCCATCGATTTAAATTCCCTTTTCACTTGTTGTATAATAAACTATTATTAATACAATGATATAAAAAAGTCAGTGAAATGAATTTAAAATATTATTATTTATGGCTAACTTCATCATGTCCAATTTCTGTCAGGAGAAGTTTAAAGTCGAAATCATTTAAAGATAGAATAAGAATTAATAAATGCACATTTACCGTTAACTGTAATAAGTAAATAATACATTTAATAACAGCATTACATATTAGCGTTTAAACGTTGTAAGCAATAGTTGCAATATACTTTGTTTTATGCCCTTTAATCTTTAGGATTACGTCGCCCTAGTTGCTTTTAGGTGATTTATTTGAAGTAACTAGCAATCAAATTGTATACCCAAAAGGGCTTCTATACTGTCACGTTTCGACAACGTAGGACCCCAATCTAAGGCTAAGATCTAAGATTGAGAATAAGGAGCCCTATTAGATTTTCTTTTTCTGTTTTGTTCCAATACATGATGAATATCTTGAACTTTTGTTCACATTTAGGCGAAGTAAATTTTGTCATCAAATAGTAAAGTTTATTTAAGCTTTACAGACATTTTAACTTTGTATTTATTTTTTAATTTGTTACAGTAATTTAGAGGTGGATTCATTGGTAGATTGTTCGGACACTGCGTCGATTCACGTAATTTGAATCTAGCAAAGAGCCTAAGCTTTCTGTGAAGGAATACACCGTGATAAAACCATATTAGGGCATTTGCTAATAACTGGCCAGTTAACATCCACATGTGGAAAATCCTTACGCTGGTATACGCTAAGTATACCAGAATGTATTCCAACAGATACACTTAAGAGTCAGTCTAGGTTTAGAATTTTAAGGTACAAACATTAAAAAAAATACACTAATTAAAAAACCACCCATGTAATAACAAGGTAGTGTATTTTTTTTTATTCTATCGGTAACTGAATAGGGTCTTGGTAATACTCCAATTAAGTTGATTTTATCTAAATTATTTGGGTTCTATCAGATTTTATAGAATTTATTACTTACAACTGCTTTCTGAAACAAAATTAAAATAGGTAAGCGATAATATCTCGTGGATAATATTTTGGCAAAAATTAGCGAAGCGACGTATGCTTTTTACTATGGTATTTTAAATACAGAGAGTAGTCAAGACAATTACAGTGAAGTGGAGTAAAGAAGTAATGTTATCAGAATATCCATTGACGCTTTCATTAAAATCACCGCTATTTAACTAAATTATGCTTTAACATATAAGTGAATTCAATTATTGTCAATAGTAGCAACAAACTTCAATAAAGATAAATGATTTAACCGAAATTCCGTTACTACTTCTGTCTCAGACAGATTAATTAACAGCTGCTAAGACTTTCTACAACGAAAAACGTTAAGTTTGACTAATCGTGGAAAAGAAGAAAAATAAAGAAAGTGAATTGTTAGTAACTGAAACGATAAAATAGACGAGGTCGAGTAGTACTGAAACTCTCCAAGGTGCTGCTACCAAAGCGCCCGTATATCGTTGTTCCACTTGCCGTACTTGCAGCTTGCCAGATCGCTTGACGTCCATAGTTGCTGCTTCACTCATTAGGATTATAGCGTGAAGTTGTATAGTTTACATTATTCCTCATGAATCTGGCTATCACATACAAAAATAATTTTTTGAATCCGCCTGTTAGTTCCATAGATTAGCGCGTTTAAACAAACAAACAATCAAACAAAACATATAAAAGCAAAAACATGTCAGCTTTAGTATATAAGTATACAGCACTACTGCCATAATTAAATAGATAATTGTTTTGTTTTTATTAACACGCTTATATTAGCTTCACTTGTAACTAACTAACTAACTAACTAACAATGTAATAAAATCTTAGAAGTCATTTTAAGCCTACTTCTAATTGTGACATCGAAATGAAACTTTTTATGTATATGTAGTTCGGTTTAACAATATAATTTGGCATCTTTGAGCTGATCTGGTGATGGAGGCAAGAGGTGGACAGTGGAACTCTTCAGTGGTTACTAGTAAACCTCTCAAATTTAGACTCATATGATTCGTTTTGACAAGTCAAATAGATTTAGCTTGGTAACGAGATGTTATTAAACTTAATGTCTTATAATTGGTTCAGTATTCTAACAAAATGTTGGCCCTCATGTCTAAACTTTCCCGTGAGTTGTGTGACATCTCAGAATTCATGATCCACTTTATTATCCCCAATCCATTTTACTTGTGCACCTTTCTATATTATGCAAAATAATACAATTATCTATACATATTATAAAACTCAACGTCTCTCTGTCTGTCTGTCTATTATGTTCTTTTCACGCGAAAACCACTATTCAATTTAAATGACATTTTTATTTCATAGCTATGTTATCTGGCCAGATAAAGTAACATACGAAATAAGCAATAACGACAATGGTGAATCAATTCAGAAAAAATACTCTTTTGTGGCTTACGCTGAGTAAACCATTAGAGATATATCAAAATAATGTACAACATAACTGTAGACCTTAAAAAGATCTACAAAAATTTCCGTGATATTGTTTGTCTATCGTCTAAGGATCGCCCACAATAAGCATTTTTGTCTTTAAAATGGCAGGCAGGCAGCCGCCGTATTTGGGAACGGGGTCAGTGCGATTCTCGCGGCTCAACCGGCGGCATTATGTAGCCCACACCTAAATAACACTATACGTGAAGCTGACGTTAGTGAGTAAAAGTGAGTTACCTCGGGTCCAGCGGCATTCTGGAAAATATAATAATTTTTGGGTAAACAAATATTAAAATTTTATATCGAGTAAAGATATTATGTACCTGTAAGATATTTGTAAAAACTTTGACGAGCTAGACTTTTCCAAAGATCAGCACGGTTTTAATACTAGACATAGACTAAATTAGTTATACCGTGTTTTATACTTAGTAAGACCAATAAAAGTTTTTTTAAGTAATAGTATTAGGTTCTATAATAAGAACCCGAAGCACGTTACCGAATTGCCGCACGATAAGTTCGAGGATCATGTCAAGCTGGTTTTACAGTCAAAAGGTTATTATTATAGCGTGGATCATTATGTGAATGTTAGTGTTGTCTGCAAGTGACTACCTCTCTGTGCATCTACTGAATTATTAATACGATTATTAATTGTAAATGTTATTTGTGCAGTTAAATAAAAACGATAAACCCGATCGAGTTTCTGTTCTTCTCGATGATGGAGATGTTTCCCGAACCGGCAGTATTGTTTTAATTCTCATCAGTACCTTCTTAGGAACTAATGCTAACATTCTCATCCTTAAGTTAAGAATCTGTTAGCAAGGACCTATCGATGTACTGGCAGCCACACTTGAAAGCCTTTTACAGTTCTAGGCTTAACGTGTCAGCATTTTCTAAGGCATCCACATTTTTTTTACTCCCATTACCTGTCCTCTATTGATTAAGAAGGATTATATTGTTGCCCTTATGGTATTAAATTCGTTAGCCTAATTTGTCTATACATTCTATTTTGTGCAGATTTATATTCTTAATATGTTTCATTTTCTACGTTTATTTATAATTTTATACTATTCTTTTCTCTTCAGTATATTACATTATTTGTTCCTGTATTATGTTCATTATCTCTATAGAATCGGTATATATTTGAGTCAGTATAGTTTAAATTAATACAGCAAAGTCAGTCAATGTAACCAAAATATAAACTGTTAAGAAAAAGTATACATTCTTTCAAATCTAACCTAACCTGTTAAATCCATTTTCAATCGAAAACTACTTTTGGTGTCAAATTAAAAGTGTACGTCAATTTCGACTGAACTTTGCGCGAATAACGACTGTATTAGTTAGTTCAATAAAGTCTTTTATTTTTAGATTAGAACTATTTTTCTTTCACTATTCGATGTTATTTAACATGCAGTTTTGATGAAGTCGAACAAGGCAGATTTATTATGTCTCGGCTTTCCATTTACTCCAGTCTCACATTTTATGTTAAATCTGGACGAACTGGATTTAAAACAGTTTATAATTTATCAATGTCCAGTCAGGCTCGAAAACTCTTCCCGAACGTTGCGGCTTTTGCTTATAGAAATTTCTATGTAGGAACTTACTAAGTTCTCCTTTGTAGCGTTTGCCTGTAAGAAAAATAAATGTTTTTGTCAATAGTATTCCAACATCTTGGACTAGGTAAAAGGAAAGGTAAACATCGTCGTTGTAAAAACCGTGGAATTTTTATCTTGACTTGGCAGATAAATTATAATAAACAGACAGTTTATTGCTTCACACACTTATAATATTGAAACAAATATTGACCAAAGACCCTTGCAGAATTACTTTTCTTCGTGAATACACAACTAGAATATCCCCCATAATTTTTTTTTTTTTTTTTTTTTCGAACTGACTATGCTGTTGGCCCGGGGGCCTTAACAGTTTCACCGGACTTGTTGGCGAGCGCTTAAGGCATTCAGCCGAGAAATTTTGGTCAACATGCGCAAGGGTGCCAAAGTGGCCGAACCTCGGCTTGAGCTGTTGCCGTATTTGCAACATACGCGACCTAGCTAAATTCCTACGCGAATTCGAGCTAACTAACTATACATGTATGCATGTCTCTTGCCTCCTGGGAGGGAGGAAGAGACACGCGTACATGTATTTAGTGATCTGAAAAATTTTCTGAGGCTAACTAACCACAAAAAAAAGAAAAAAAAAGGTCCCTTACAAGACCTATGTACCTGAGTGTGGTGCATGTGTGTTCATGCAGTGTAGTGAATGTATGTCGGTAGCTAGTGATTGCAGTGTCACTGTGTCGCGCGAGCAGCTGGCTTGAGGGCTCCCTAGCGGGGGAACGGACCTAGGCTCAAGTCGCTGCAGGAGAAGGCGGTCGAGATATGTGTGCGGGAGCGAAGTTTGCCGCCCGCCCCCTGCGGAGCGAGCGGTGATTACGCGGGCGTGGGCGCAAACACGCTTGGTTATTAGATACGGGCGGGAAAATCGCGTTCGCTTCCGTGATTTTATCATCGGGGTCAGATAAAATGTCGCGCGGGCGTCTATATTTGTTAGACATTCGGATGTCTGGATTCGGGTTATGAGATGCGGCTGCCACTACTAGCTGGTTCGAATGGTTCGACGCTTTTTCAAAATAATTATTTGATAGGGACTTTATAAATGATTCGATCGAAGGTATTTCCATATCTTTATGGAGATCTACGTTCCAATCCCCCATAACTCAGTTTCCTACGCTTTATAGGCACTGATTCCGCAACACCGTGCCGCGCCGCCGTGCCATATAACGGGCGATCGTATGATATCACGTGACATACGATAGTGGCGCCATTATCGAGGAGAGTCAGTTGCGAGTCTTCTAATGTATGGTGGTACATTATTATTATTTATCATTATAAGTTTTAACGTTGTGGCCACAAACTGATCTTAAGTGACGGTAACACGCTAAGCCTAGTGAGAGGACTGTCAAGTGCATCTCCGGAACACACCTATAGCTTGGCGATAGATTTTCAACTTGAGGTAGCTAGCCAGGCGGGCGTTAGAAAAAGTCCTACCACCATCCTATGGTTTTATCACGATGTTTTCCTTCACCGAAAGCTCAGGCTCATAGCAGGGATCCGAACTCACGTCTATCGACGCCATATTCGAACATACTACCACTGAGCCATCATTGCTTCATTGAATGCATACATAGCATGATTTAAGGGCATTTTCCAATTGCTAATTTGCTAGCTACCACCTTAATGTTCAAGAGCCTACAATTGATTCCAGCAGATGCATTTAAAACAGGTCCCTCTAGACTTATTGCGTTATCATCTTCGGTCACATCATCACTTAACAATAGTCAAAATTGTAGTTAAACGCTAATCTACCGGTCAACCCTATTAAAAACTTATTTTTGCGAACGTGGAACATAATGAAGAAAGATTTACTAAACTTCAGTGCAATTATTAAATAGCTGGTTTAAAATAAGATGAATCTTCTTGAAAGTTCAGGCATCGGGCACACGGTTGACAATAAACAAATCAAACAAACTCTCACCACGGTAGACGATTCCACTGGCTGTAATAAGGAAAACATTAAGATTGATTACCTGTTTGTACTTATTGTCTAAAAAATGTAAGATTTTTAATTATATTATTTTGAATAATATATCCCCTAATAACCTACGTTTACGAAGTACGGAGAGAGAATAAAATACTTCTTCTGTTTCGAAGTTCACGGTTGTAAGTGGGACGCGTGATTCTGTTGCAAGTTAAATATGTAATGAACACTTACTGCCCCACTTTCTGTTGTAGATTCTGCACCCTGTATGAAAATATGAATTTTATATTTCTTAACCGTAATTGTCCAATACTTCTATTTAATATATATTATTTAAGAAAATATGCTAAAACAAAACATCTACTTACGCGACATACAAAATAATTCACCGATCTAAAAACAACAAACTAGAGCTACCCAAAAACCTGACCTATTTTTCATCTAAGATATACTTTAGTTAAGAATAATTATTATTTGAATAAAGTTTTCTCTATGACTTAATACTATAATAATGCTTAGTATATTACCGGAGTAGTCGCGGCTGCATCCTAGAAATAAATTACTAATGAGTCAGTAAAAGTGAAGCACATTCATTCGTCTTTTGATGGTTTAAAATTAGTCAAAGACACAACTGGAGCGATTTCAAAATATATAGTTCTTGAAAGTATAATTTGAGAGATAATTTGTTAAGGGTTTTATGAAAAAAATATTTCTTATAAAGTTAATTCAAAAATTATTTAAAGAGTTTTAGATGAAAGAAATTAACATTATGAATTTATTCTCTAAATATCAATGTTCACAAAAACAGCTAATTGCATATGGTCAGCGAGTAAGTTGATGGAGTCAGTTGCAGGGAACCTCAGCAGTTATTCTGTGTTGAGTGATTGTGGCCACTCTAGATCCTTGTATGGCACACGGCCACTAACAAATGATATGACTCAGGTGTCAGTAGCCATGCAGCCTCTGTCCTCTGAAATGGTTCATATAATACCTGAACCTATTACACCAACCATTGAACAATTTTTTACTAAATTCCTGAATCTTAATACTCTGTTGCATGGGTGTACTGATGTCAGTACCTACTGTAGAAAAAACTATAGTTTACTAGTAAACTAGCATAATATTTTAATGCAGAAGATATTTTGGATGGTCGGCAGTATGGTTTCACGAAATCAAAATCAACCACTGACGCTGAGGCAACGCTGCTAGGTCATATATTTAGGGCTTGGGAAGAGTCACAGGATGCAATCGCTGTATTTTGTGATCTCTCAAAGGCCTTAGTCTTCGTTGACCACAGTACGCTTATACTTAAGCTGAAACACTATAGTCTGTGTAGAGTGTAGTGTAGTGTGTGTGTGTGTTTAACATTTAACAGACCGCTGTCAGAAAATAAGTATAGATGGGGCAAAGTCCTCGGGATCATTAACCAGCATTCCTTAGGGCTCGATTTTAGGACCGTTTCTGTTTCTCGTATATATAAATGATCTTATATTCAATTATATTCAAAGTGAAAAGAATAGATTCTGAGGTTAGGCAATTAAGTAATACTTTAGTTAAAATTTCTGAATGGTTTGCTCTAAATAATTTTGCAAATTACTAAATTACAATAATAATATCAAACAAACCAAATGTATGAAATTTGTCTTGACCAATGTTCGGCGTGTTGATAGTTATATCAAGATAAAAGGGAATTTAGCAGGATTAGTTCATAATACTGTCTTCTTGGGTATTACGCTTGATTCAAAATTACAGTGGTGGTCCGCACATTAAAACTTTGGCGGGAAGATTAAGTTCTGCTGCATTTGCAGTACGTAAGATTCGCCAGTTAACAGATATTGCCACTGCTAGGTTAATCTACTTCGCTTACTTCCATAGCATAATGTCTTACAGTATTTTACTGTGCGGTTCAGCAGCTGAGGTAGACGCCATATTCATATTACAAAAGCGGGAAGTTCGAGCAATATACAACATGAGACCTCGCGAATCACTAAAGAACAGGTTCCAGGAGTTTGATATCTTGACTTTGCCCTCCCAATATATTCTTGATAGTTTGAATTATATTCGTAAATATTTAACAAGCTTGATTTTGTCAAAGACCAGCACAGCTTTAATACTAGAAATAGACATAAATTAGTCGTACCGTACTTTACTCTTAGTAAGACCAATAAAAAGTTTTTACGTGTGTTAGGTTGTATAATAAAATCCCGACGCACATTACTGATTTTCCGGACAATGAGTTCAAGGACCATGTCAAGCAGGTTTTACTGTAAAAAGGTTATTATAAGGTGGATCATTATGTGAATGATAGTGATGTCAGGAGGTGACTCCCTCTCTATGCATCTACTAAATTATTAACTGATTATTATTAACTGTAAATATTATTTAAACAATTTGATAATATGACTTACTGAAGATGCACCAGCTTCCTGAAATATGAAAAGCATCCCATGAAAACGCTTTTAAACTATTCTGGGTGGATTTTTGAGATGGGATTGTATGGCCATATCGGAAACTATGAGAATTAGTGAAAATTCTTGCATGACGATTTTGGTCAACAATGATATTGCAAACAATGTTTATATACACCGTTAAATTATTTTTAGATAAGTAACCTTTTGTTTTTGTTCTAAAAATATTCTCACGATGTATAAATACACATTAGTTAAATTTTAAAAAAGAAAGTTTGTTTTTTCACTGTTAATTTGTTATTACATAATAAAAACCCCAGTAAAATTAATTCATGCTATTATCATTGATAGCAACCTTTGATGCGCTCGCGAGCTGCAATTTCTATCTCAAGTATAACTTTAAAAACAATTCTTTTGGAGACTACTATTATTTTAAACCCCATAGTACATGTTTGACGAAACAGACGCTACCATATTTCAGTTAAGAACCGTGACTTGATCGTTGTAGATGCGATCTCAAAATTAAATCATAAGAAACAACTACAACGCTCCGCAGCTGAAGTTGTGGATTAACTCAAACAAAACGCTTATCGGGAACGCACTTACACGGGAACGCAAGTCAATAAATTGTTTTAAATGTATTTAATATCGATAATAATTGATCTTTCTAAAGTATGCGAATTAAAAGAACACAGCAAAAAAATTAAATAAAAAAACCGTGTGGTGTTGTGGGACACCAGGTAGGAACGAAGTTCCTTAGGCTAATGTAGAATCGATATAATTTGCAAAAAAAAAATCGTGATCAATTTTATGTACGTTTTCTTGATTTTTCTCTTAAATTTTGCTGATTAGTTTTTATTTAAGTACAGGAAAGTATTTAGGAAATTCAGTATTTTAGGAAATAATAAATTACGTAAAATAAAAAAAAATCGTAATTCAAATTATCAACTAAAATAACAAAATATGTCTCTTTATTTTTGTTTCACAACATAAAATTACATAGAAATAGAAATAATTACAAATACAAAAAAAAGTTTATTATTATTATAAGTAATTCTTATTAATCAGTCTCGTCATTAAATTCTAATCTTAAACGTTCTTACAGAATAGCACTACAGAAGTTAGTTGGATCGTTATCGGGTGTTACAATAAACAAACCTTCGATGTTTGTTACACGAGATAGCGCAACATAAACAAGTACACTACTCGCTTGTGTATACGACTGTCGCGCATGTGCACGTCTCATTTAACGGTTTCATTCCAAGGACTTTTTCTTACGGTTTTACTATCACATTTTTTTCAGTTCGGTCGCGCAGCAACATCCCTATCTCCTCCAAGCCTGCCGTAAGGAACTTCGTTCCAAAAAAATTGCTAAGTGAGTGTCATGTCACGCGTAGTACTCGTATAGGGTTCCGTAGTTACCCGTCACAATATGTAGACTTAGAGAAGGGGTTTTAAGAAATTCTGAATATAATTTATACACAATGACTTCTCCAAGTACATTTTATAAGTTAATTGAATATTACTCGTTTACTTGTGATTAGACTATTTACCTGTGATAGTTTTCCTTTTAACTTCATTATATATACTACTACCACGATTTTTTTCACATATACAAAAACAATCATTTAGCTGGCAGGGGGAGGGTCACTTGACTAACAAAAAATAGTACTATAATGCTTATTATTCCGCAAACTTTCGACTCGAAAAATGATCTTGAACGACCTGTCCAATGACACCCCACACGATGAGATAGACGAGAAAAAGTAATTCATCCTCACTTTGCGTGTAGGGGAGGTACCTTAAACAATTTTTTTTCGAGATCTTATATTATCATGTTATTGGCGTCATTAATATGTATACCCATACCCAGTTACAGCTTGGTAGTAGTACTAAGAATCTCTGAGCTAAGCCGCGGACAGACAGACGGACATAGCGAAAATATGTGTTCTTTCGGGACCCTAAAAAAGAAAAATATATACAAGTAAATTCTTACCGTGGGTGATGCATTAGGGTCCTATAAAAACGGCAAAACGTATTTAGGAGACAATCTTACATAAAGATTTATTCTAAATTAGCATGGCTTGTGTTAAAATAATCACACATCTGATAGTTATAAATACATAGATAATTTTATATGCGAAAATTTCGGAAATTATAGAATGCTAAAAATCGGATAGCTGTTATGTTAACTATACACATTGTTATTAAATGGCGACTCCTAAATGTTGAATATATATTAATTTATTCATTAGGAATAACATATGTTTTGAAACAATGATGGCTCAGTGGTAGCGTGTACGACTTCGCGTCGATGGACGTAAGTTCGAATTCCTGCAATGAGTCTGAGCTTTCTGTGAAGAAAATCATCGTGATGAAACCATAAGATGGTGGTAGGGCTTTTCTAATACCCATCTAGTTAGCTACCACCATCAAGTTGGTGTGTTATGGCAGTTGCACTTGAGAGCCAGTCTTCCAGTCTTCCAGAGTCAGGCTTAGCGTGTTACTATCTTGGGCTATATTGTCACTTTAACATCAGGTGAGATTGTGGCCAAAACGCTATAATAAAAAAGGTACTGAGCAGACAGTTGCCAAGTAATTATTAAAAAATATTTTACCGGAGTTGTTGCATCCTGGAAATAATATTTATATATATAATGATTTAGACATATTTCATATTATAACTTCTATATATAACGTACGGCTTTAACGTACTACGGTAAAATTCAGTTTCACGTAAACAATTTATTCGTACTTAAAGAAATACAAATTAAACAAACTCACAAATCGCTCTCCGAATGTACTTGCAGAATCAGCCTGTATGTTCCTCTTTTAGTTGTTTTTTATTTCACTTGTTGTTACCACTTCGCTTTCGAAATTAGAACTGGCGTGATTCGCGATACGGCTCGCTTATGTATCCAAATGAGACGAACACCAAATATGTATAAGGTCCTTGAACTCTTAACATGTAGTAAACAACTTACGTCATCGTGTCAAAAAGAGGGGAACATTTGATTTATAGCCTGTTGTTTGTTAAAAGTTGAAGCGATAAGGCTTTTATGTGTACGTCATCGAATCTATAACTACACGATACACAATTATAATAAGATAAATACACGATATTTCGGGCACATTCCAGACGATTTCGATAATGTTGTTTTTTTCTATTCTTCTTTTACTCAAACCGTAACAATAAAATACCATTAAATTATTCATGCAATTATAAAAAATAAAAAAAACAAAGACTATGTACCGCTGGCGCTGCGTCCTGTAAATAATAAATTAATTATAATATATATTTTTCTTCAACTTGCGGTGGCTGAATGTCAAAGACATCCGATGTCCGCAGATTACAATTTTGATACGAAAAGGATCTCTCGTATCACGCTTATATGTATTGATTAGAATTTTGTTAGTATAACTAACTATAAGCTGACGACGAAAGTTTGAGGTAACCTGAACGCCTGAGAAGTCCTCGTAACGATGTTTTTTGTTTATCCTAGCACGGCACTGTACCTAATGGTGAGCACAGTGCAATGCAATAACATCGGCGAACACCGAGAGGTATCTAGACCTCTTGGTAATCGCCGTCGCTTCGGCCTGCTCAAATCTTGCATCACCTTTCCTTTTGAGGACTCCATGTAGTAGGAAGGAGGGAACACACGAACCAATAAATTCGTTTATGCATAAGGGACTTCATGCATTCATTAAACCCGTGCCTTCTCTCGAAAAGACGCTTTTGTCCAACAGTATCCATACATTCCTTTAGTTATCTACTTCATATCTTTGCCGTACTATGAGGCTGTGGAACTGTCTTCCGGTCAGTGTGTACCCTCCAAACATGGAGTCCTTCAAACATAACGCAGTGACGGCTGAGGATAGATAGAACCCTCGGTGATCACTGATGATGAATTTTTTTTTTTTTTAGTTTCTTCCTCCACTCCTAACATAATCAGGGACCTTGTGTCATCTAAAATAATTATAGTAAGCACCCACTCTTCTGTGAGGAGTTTCCCCAACTTCCCCATTCTATAATATTTACAATACTTAATTTTACCGAAGCTCCTCCTTCTCATTTCTTTTGTTTACTGAATTTATCAATGCATCTCTTCTCTTTTCCTTTTATTTACTTAACCTACAGTTCACAATAGTGCTTAATAATAGATCCTTGCTTAATAAACTCTGTTCAACTCCAGTACCTGTTACACAACACGACAGATTTTAAAATGAATAGTTAAAAAGAATGTAAAATTTTAAATAAATGATGTTGTTTGAATACACTTTTTTACCATCAGGTATAGTGCCGTCAAAGCCCGGTGAATCTGTCAAAGCCTCTAATGGCTCCAGGGCACTTTAGACTAACACATTAGTCAGTTCGAAAAAAAATTTGCCGAGCTACCATTTAAGAAGAACTAACTCCTCCAAATGAGATTACTATCATGACCTAATTTTAATACAGTAATTAATAAACAATTGGTATTTTACCGCAGCTGGTGATGCATCCTGTAAATAAACACATAATAATAATAAACACTTGTATTTTGTAATAATAGTCCCGCGGTTTCGTCCGTATTACATTTAAATTATTAATGCTTTTTCAAACACATTTTGTGTACTTGCTTACAGCATGCCTGATTGGTTAACTTTTATGGTTACTGCTTCGCTATATAGTGTCGTAGCGAGAATTTATATAGACTAAATCCCTCCACAAGAAATAGGCTACTTACGTGGCTGAGTGCCTTAAGCGCTCGCCCCCAAGTCCGGTGAAGCTGTAAAAGCCGTTCGAGGCTCCTGGGCCCTTATGGCTAACAGTATAGTCAGATCGAAAAAAAAAATAAAAAAAAATAGGCTATTTAAAAATTATTTTGAGTATTAAACAGCCCGTTTATTGAGGAAGGTTACAAAACTTATGCTTATAAGTTTTTAGGGTATAAAACTTCATGCTCATCTCTAAGGAGTGCAGCAGTACGCATAGTTACTAACATCATCCAAACGTCAGCTGTAAGGGACCTTTTTTTGTTTGAGGCCAGTTAGTCTAGATAAAATTGACAGATTACTAAATACATATACACTTGTCTCTTCCCCTCCTCCCAGAGAATAGAGCCAGGTATATATGTATAGTTAGTTTAGATCGAATGATAGGGAATTGGGAATTAGACAGATCGCGACTTCTTTGCATACACGGCAACAGTCCGAGCCAAGGGTCCGGCCACTTTGGCACCCTCGGAACTAGTTGGATTGCTTTCGTGGCTGAGTGCTTTAAGCGCTCGCCCCCAAGCCAGGGTGAAGCTGTAAAAGCCGTTCGAGGCTTCAGGGCCCTTATGGATAACAGTATAGTCAGTTCGAAAAAAAAAAAACAAACATCAGCTGTGTGCAAGTATACGAAGCGAGAACAATTATAGTATGAAACAGGCATATAATTACGCATAGTAATGCAAATTTACCGCGGGTAAAACGGGAGGACAAAGTATTAAATATATTTGAAAAAAAAAGTGCTTCTAGCACTAATTATTCTTAAATAGGTTCTAATGCACGATTGCATGTTTGATATTCGGGCGGATGTTTTGGCACTCTTGCAGTATCTTCATTTGTATCTGGTATCTGATTATGCTTAGTGGTTACGTGTTCAGACATCGCGTCCGTTAACGTGGGTTCGAACCTTACGAGTCTGAGCTTTCCGTGACAGAAAACTTCCATAGCATAATAAGGCTCACATAGTAACTACTGCCTGCGAGTTAAAAATCTATCGTCTCCTACAGATGTATACACCTGAGAGCCAATACGCTAATCATATAGAGCGTGTTACTTAGGTCACATCGTCACTTAACATCAATTAAGATTGTGATATTTTTATTTATCGGAAACTCTATATTCATCGATATTATACCAACGTCACTTGAATATAATTTTTTTATAATTATTATTGTAAATCTTCAAACATAGCTCTAACGTTAAAACTGTCCAGGGAGTTTTTGTAGCAATTTCATATAGTTATTATTTATTATACACTTCACGTTTGCACAATAACCGAACTACATCAAGCGGCCAAAATTACAATTAAATAATATATGGCCAAATAACATCGTTTTATGAATTAAAAAAAAAAACACTACACGACAGAATAGCATTCCAGTAAATATCGAGAGTGTAGTTTAACGTTAAATATAAAAAGGAAATTAAAAGATGAATATTCACCGCAGCTGGTGCCTCGGCCTGAAAACGGTTAATACAGTGTATAACTTCTTTCTACACATGACTCACTGCGCACGCGTTTATTACGCATCAGTTTCTTCGATTCTTATTTTTGTTTTCACTCAAATTTTGTCATTTCTAAAATTATTATTCACTTACTACTTACTTCATCGTGTGACAATTTCGTCACAATATGCGCGCGCATTTTTCAATTTTACTCTCAAACAAACGCGCCAAAAGCAATATAAACTGGATCGCGGCTACAACATACATGTTGAAAACCCAGTCATAGTATCGTATCGGCGCGTGGCTTTCCGAGATTATTTTAGGAAACTGCTGCGAATGCTTCAGAGATAAGGATAGTAATTCTTTCTTAATGCTGCACTTGAGAGCCTGTCCTCTAAGCTTAACATTTTACCGTCTGAGACTACATCGTCAATTATCATCAGATGTGATAGTAATTAAACGCTAAACTTCTAAAGTATAAAAAAAAAGAATAAATTATCGTTCATTTGAAATACGTTTTATACAGTAATAGTACAATACGTTGTTATACTCTGTCCAATAGCTCGACTATTTCGTTCAAATCTGGAGTTCATAAAAATCCAATAGATAATCGATTTCAATTTTTTGTAAAAAATTTCAGACAAAATTTTTAATATTTTTTGTTTTTCCCTAAAAAATTTATTCGGACTATTATTAACACATAAAAAAGAATTAGCCCTACCGTACCAGCCGTTTTCAAATGATGCGCTTACAAAAGAACAGCATTTAATTTCACACACACACCACACACACATGCACACACAAACACGTCTCCTTTTACATGTTATTCTATGTAAGTATTTTTATACGTATTTGATAATAATATATGATTTTTATATATAACCAGAGGATGGGCACAGGAATCCGGGGCACACAATTATTTTTAACCGTATCCTATGAACCCTCATAGCTGTATCTACTGTAATATTTAATAATAAATAAATAATAATAATGTCAAATAAAATCAATTTACCGCATTCACGAAAACTAGTTGAGCGATCAAAAACACTATTGTGTACCATTTCCACATGTTTGTTTAATCTGTGGACAAAACAAAGCTGAATAACGTTTAAGCGTAACCTAATAGAACACAACAGCGTGCGGAAGGCGAGCGGAGAGCGTATTATCACATAGATTAAGTGAAGTAAGTATAAGGAAACAGATGTGACATATTGTCTTTTTTCGTCTTTTCAGTTGTGCGCCGTAGATTTTTTAATTCCAAAGAGCAGCAAACAGGCAGACGGCCCACGATGGTAAATGGTTACCGTCACCTATGGATAGCTGCAACGCCAGGGGTATGACAGCGATGTGCCGACTTTGGAGAACATATTTCAAACCATTTTGGAAGAGTCCTATGTCATAGCACTGGGAGATACCCATGCGAGGAAGGTTCCAGAGAACCTTACTGTTGTCTTGTTTCGGCTAGGGTTTAGGGTGTGAAGGTCAGAGCAGCCAGCGGAAGGTGCGAGTTTGGAACGGTGATGAGGGCACTATACAGAAAAGTTCTTCAGAGCATTCCCCATTGTACATGCGGTAGAATACACATATAAACACGATGTCTCTGCTAAGTTCTAAGACAGCATGTTGCTTCAGGATCGTCGATAATGTAACTAGCGAATAATGTATACTTTATTACAAATCTAAACTAATTTTATAAAGAGGAAAGATTTGATTGTTGGTTTGCATCGAATAGGCTCTGAAACTACGGGGCCGATTTGAAAAATTCTTTCACCGTTAGAATCCTACATTATCCCTGATGAATATAGGCGATAGAATAAAAAGTTAGGGATCCGTATGAAAATTTATAATTTTTGAATTTTTTGTTAAATACCCGTGCGAAGCCGGGGCGGTCCGCTAGTAACAAAATAAAGATGTGGTGAATACTTGTACATGTTAATTCAGTTTAAAAATACTATGTAATTTATTGAAGCAGGTTAGCGTACTTGAAGTCGTCTATATTACTGTGGTATAGGTTAGCTTACAACAGCCGTATTTGATATTAAACGACGATATAATCGAAGATCGCGTCGTCTAATAAAGAAATTAGTGGGGCTGCGTTTTTTCAAAATCTAACAAGAGTAAGTAGCCTTATATATTATTTGTTCTTACTGTTACTGTCGTCAATATAATTATTAAGATCTTACAATAAACAAGCATTCCATTACACATCAATATTTTTGAAATGTCGAAAAAAAAATGTATTATAAATGTAATTAAATAAATATTGGGTATAGCAGAAAAACAATTACGATATCTAGGAAAAAATAAAATTTTATTAAAAATAAATAAATTAATCAGTCAAATATCATCCATTCAATTGCATGATTCCGCGCTTATTAACAGAAAGCCCAGCCAAGTGCGATTTATTTTTATGATAAAAACAATTTTAATTAGTCAAACATTATTCATTCTGTTCCATGGCCTTGGTATATTCCTGGTAACTGCGTAAGTCTGCGATTATTAAACATCCTGGCCCTTATCAGCAAAAAGCCCAACTAATTACGGTTTGTGGCGTTACTTTAACTGAATTTTTACTGGAACTGAAATTGGCCAATAAATACAGGTTTTCTTTCTTATTGACTGTTTCTTCAAATGCGTAAGTTGTTGGCAGTAAAAATCTAAGTTGATTGTACCTTGCTTGGGATTATCTCAAAAAACACAACACCTTTTTACAACAAGTTAGACCATAGCGTTTATTAACTATTGATTAACTGATAGTGTTTTTTTAAGGAACGTTCATAATATAATTTTGTGCGTAGCTTGTGGAGGAACATCATTTGCAAACGCTCCAATTTTTTTTTAACTTCGATCTGTAATACAGACTAGATTCCCGGAAAACGCTTTAAAAATAGCCCGAATAATTTGAGCACAAATACAGTTGTATTTCAAATTAGTATAGTCCAATCACAGCCAGTCTTCAAACTGTTGAATTGTGGGTTCAAAAATTATGCAAATAATCATCTTAACATCAAGATTTTGGAAGAAATGTCTTTTTTCGGTAAATTTATATCATTTAGTGTTTTTCATAAAGTAAAAACAGAATTAAATGTAAATCAATTATCAAATATTACGATTGTTTAACCATTGTTTGCGATAACACGCCAAGTAACAAACATCTACTGAACATCACTGCAGACACTGACATCGTGAATGCAACTTTAAACATTGCGTTTAAGGTTGATATATGTATATTTACTTCAACTAGAATTACATAAACTCAATAGGTGACAGTTTTAAGAAAACTTTTGTATGAGATTGTGTATTGTTTATTTGGAGATTTGTCTTTGTTCACGCCAGTATGACGTGACGTGAGTTGGCTCAAAGAGCAGGGTTCCGCGCGCCCTAGATATAGACAAGTTGTCTGTGGTTCGTGTCTGCCCGTTACCAGTTGTTACATCGAAAGTGCGTAAATGACAGAAGTTTAGCAAAAAGTTTAAGAACATTATACAACTTATAATAAAAGGTGAACCGGCGCCGGCACAGTTCAAGTACTTTATAAACATCAAGTGAAACGTGAACGCAAAATTATCCACACATATACAAGACCTACAAGGCGCTACAAGGCGCAAGCTCATCGCAAGGTAGTTTTCCAATAATGTCTTAGTTTTCTTCAAAATAATTATTCAGCCCTGAATATTTACGACGAAGGGGTTTAACATCACCAATCTTTATTTGAGGCTGTTCGACTGGTGGAATATCTCCATCCTACAGAAGATCGCAGCCAAAAAACCTTGTGTTGTGTTCTTGCAGTGAGTAGGGTTTCCAGATCTCCTTGGGGAAGGAGGGGTTTATAGAGAGGTAGGGCACAGATAATTTTTTTGGAGATCTCTCTACTTGGAACAGTTCGACTGGTGGAACACCTCCACCCTACAGAAAATCACAGCGAAATATCCTTTTGTCGTGTTCTTGTGGTGAGTAGGGTTTCCAGAGCTAGTTGGGGTAGGGGGTTCAAGGCTTGCAAAACGCTAGTGCTATCTAAGGAATTACAAGCGTTCATAAGATTTGGTAGCCGCTTACAACCAGGCAGGCCGTATGCTTGTTTATTACCTTAGTTGTAGAAAAAATAATAAACCCTGAGTAATCTGCAGTACTGTATAACAAAATGAAAACGTTTCTGAAGTGTTATTACGTAATATTTTCCATCATTAGCCTATTGTATTATTTATTAAAATCCTTTGTAAAAGCGAACAAGGAATAATAATTTTGTACATTTAACGGTTCCACTACGATTCTTATAAGGGTCAGTCACCTAACTCACCATGAAACAACACAAAACTAACCCTAAGTGACAAAATAATGTCAGTCATAATGGAAGTTCACAAGTTTAATGAGGTCTTCGGATTTGCCATGGAACGGATGTCTTGTATCCTGAGTTACCATGAAAATTCATAAATGTAAAAGATTTTTGAAAACGTTATCAAGTTTTCTATTGTACTTAATATGTTTAGTTTTCGTCATAATTTCAGCCGAAAGACATCCACTGCTGGACATAGGCCTCCCCCAAAGATCGCCACAACGATCGGTCCTGTGCTGTCCGCATCCAGCGGCTTCCCGTAGCCTTTACCAGGTCTTCGGACCACGCTGTGTTCCGGTACGTGGCCGCCACTCGAAAACTATTAAAAACACTCTTAGCTAGACTTACGAGTTTAGTTTTAGTAAGTGCGAAATGAAAAAAATACTTACGATTTGTCGTTTGTAAACGTATATAACCCACGAAATAAAACAGTTGAAGAAACTAGAAGTTACTTTCTAACATATTTTTTATTGGTTACTATAAAAAGCGAATAAGATTATAAATAATATCGAAATTATTAATCTTTATTACTATTGCAAGGAGGTAACGTGTGTGAGTGTGTTTATGTAATCTCAGAAACTATTTACTTCATTACATAGTATAAAACAAAGTCGCTATAATCTGTGCGTCCCTATGTATGCTTAAATCTTTAAAACTACGTAACGGATTTTGAAGCGGTTTTTTTAGTAGATAGAGTGATTCAAGATGAAGGTTTATATGTATAATAAATACATAATAGTGTAGAGAAACACTGGTAAATTTAGAGGTTTCTAAGTGATGTCGTAAATAAACACATTTTTTGCGCTTACATTGCAAACGCTGGCTGAACCCCACGAGATAAATCAAAATAATGTGCTACAGTATTGTACACCTTAAAAAGGTCAACAAAAAAGTCCGCGATGGTATATGTCTATCTCTTAAGGATAACCCACAATAATCATTTTTTATCCTTTACATTTTACGGGAGAAAATGGCTTATTTACGAAGTGATTTTAAGCAATACAGCATTAATCCTTATCCAATTAAGTACCTTAAATACATTGTCCATTTAATATAGATCAATATAGCCCTGTACAGCATGTAATTTAAATGAAAATTCCCGAAGATATTACAGATTTAAAATGTAGGGAAGTGCGGCGGTACCGGCCCTATATACCATGGTCATTTATATGTCGCTCTTTCAAGAGTAACCTCTAAACAAAACATGTTTGTATTATCTAATGACAAAAAGCTGTAAATGTTGTTTATAAGGATATTCTGTGGTAGGTAGGTACATTTAGTATCAGCATTAAACCCGTGCGAAGCCGGGGCGGGTCGCTAGTATTCTTATATGTTATTGTTTTTGCTCGAAGATAGTATAGACAGTTCAACTCATTATTTTTTTATCGTTATAGGTTTGGCGTAGTGACCACAATCTCACCTGATGTTAAGTGACGGTGTGGCCCAAGATGTTAACACGTTAAATATAGGCGAAGACTGGTTTTCAAGTGCAGCTGCCGGAACACACCTATTGGTGCTTGGCGACAGATTTTCAATTTGAGGGTGCTAACTAGCCAGGTGGCATTTGCCGCCCAAGCTAGATCGGGCCCTGTCTATGCCTTAATTTGAAGCTGTGGAACTATCTCCCATCCAGTGTTCCTTTCTACAACATAGAGTCCTTGAAACATAATGTGTAGAGGAATTTGAGCATTGAACGATTGTAGTAAATCCTTCAGCAGTCGCATGTTGTTAGATTCCATTGTTACTATCAAAGCAAAGTGAAAAAAAAATCGTCTGAAATTCCCAATGAAATCGACCTTATCAGCTTTAATTAACCAACCGTATATGACATAAGGAGAACAAATAATATTTATCTCCTAAATCACTCAGCCCACCAATGACGCTCATTGATAATGGTATATATACTGGCTTATTTTCAACGCCACATTCATTCTTCTAACACAGTTTCAAAATGTATATCAAATGTGTAACATTCATCGCAACATTGTTTGTCTTTACGTCATGCGATTTATTAACTGACGAACCTTTGAAGATATACTATAACACTTCATATGAATTGAACATGTGTATATATATTGACAACATACCAAGCGATGTAGTGAGGTATAGATTAACAAGTGTTTTTTCTGACGGTAAGTACTCAAAAAGCTAAATTTTTTTATCGTTGACAAATATACTTACTCTCCAAGCATCCGTAGTCTCTATGCATGCAGCTTGAAGAACTGCCGTAAAAGCTGTTATGTTATCTTGAATGGTAGATGTGGTTAATGGGATCACTTTCAAACCAAAAAAACACTTAAGGACTGATTAGGAAAGTATTTATTTTAACTTAAACATTTTGAATTTATTTTTGATGAAACGTAATCATTATGAAATTTATATAAAATACAAAAGTTATGTCAGATAACTAGACATGTTACTGTTTCAAGCTATATGCACGGAATCATAAATATGACACACTTCAATCTGAACAAATAAAACTGACATTCCAAATTTAAAGTAATTCAAACATAATACATCAATCAAACAGATCAGAGTTGATATCAAAAGAGTATGTATAATCTGAGATCACCAATCAACACACCCCCTTAACCTCAGATATACATCATAACACCAGACAAGTAGAGAAAACCCAAAAAAATAGAAGAAAAACACAATACACGATACAAGGAAGAGGAGATATCAAAAATTCTGTAAAAAGTTTCTCTGAAAAATTCCGTTTTCAATTCCGTTTTTAAGCACTACCTACACTAAAAGGTTTAGAATAGATACCTTCTAAATTTCCTACACCTACTAAGCCACCTGCAATTTCTCCTATTCCTCCTATCCCTCCGAAGGCTCCTAAACCACCAATACCTCCTATAACGCCTTCGCCACCTGTTCTACCAATACCTCCTATACCCCGAATACTTCCTATACTACCCTCACCTATTCCACCAATACCTAATATACCACCTACTTCTCCTATACCTTCCAATACCTCCTATAACACATTCGCCACCTATTCCCCCAATACCTCCTATACCTCCAATACCTCCTATACTACTCTCACCTATTACACCAATACCTAATATACCACCTACTTCTCCTTTACCTCCAATACCTCCTATACTACCCTCACCTATTACACCAATACTTAATATACCACCTACTTCTCCTAATTCCCCATACCTCGTATAAAACCTTCGCCACCTATTCCACCAATACCAACTATACTACCCTCACCTATTACACCAATACCTAATATATCACCTACTTCTCCTATACCTCCAATACCTCCTATAACACCTTCTCCTCCTATACAACCTATACCACCTACTCCTCCTATAACACCTTCACACCACCAGCACCTCCTACACCACCGATAGCTCCTAAACCACCTATACTGCCAATTTCTCCAATACCGCCAATTGTTACTTCTTCTTCAACTTTTTCTTTTTCAATTGTTTCCTTTTGAATTCTTCCTTTTTTTCAATTTTTTGAATTGTTCCTATACGCTACTAGTACTTTTTCCTCTTCTTTCTTTACTAATTATTTGGTTTATGATTATTACTGCTTTGATTATTATTGCTTCTATTATTTCATTTAAAACATCTATCCGCAGTATGGCCAAGTCTCCCATGCCTCCATTTATTTATGGATAATAATTCCTCACTTGTCGTCTTGGTCGTAGTCTGCTCATTATTTTTCAAAATTATTTTTTAAAACCCGCAGCAGTTATTTTCAAAGTAATCTTTTCTTTTTCAGCTATGGTAGTTAGAATCTTTTGCTAACAATCGCTTGATGAGCTTGTCCATCTTTGAAAATTTCTACGCAGCTGGTACTTTTGCTCAAAAACTGGAAAAATATGAATAATTCTGGATATTCTGGGCCCATAACCTTTTGAATGGTAGATGTGGCTAATGGGATCACTTTCAAACCAAAAAGACACGGAAAGACGTGGCTGGTTACTAGTAAAAACCTTTTTCGTTATAGATCCACACCAAATAAAATTATAATAAATATGTATGTACTTCAGTATGGTTTCACGAAGTTAAAATCAATCACTGACGCTGGTACAACACTGCTAAGTCATATATTTAGGGCTTGGGAAGATGCAATCGGTTATTCTGTGATATAGCATTCTGGGTCTTATTAATGTTTGATTTTATTGAACACCCGAAATATTGTTTACATTGTATAAAACACAAGGGTCTCAACTACTTGATCATATTTAATATTCGATTTTAGATGCAGGAGGTGTTATGAATAGGACAATTGGTAATGCAACCATAGTGCCAATTATGATTATAAGTGTGAACGAGAACTTTATTATACCAGGCGAGAAATTATCACTGAAACTGCTTAAGGCAGATGGAACCCTGTGCATTTCGAGTGACGACTTCAAATTGTCTCCTGATAGTAACGAAAAAGGTAAAACCCGTGCACGTAGTCTAGATATGAAGATAACGATGTTAATCTACAAAAGAGGGCGTTAGTGTGGCTAATGTCAAATATTTTGAGAAATATTCAAATAAATATTAGGTCTTTACCTATGAAATTGACGTTTTGTATGAAAAAATTTAAACGATGTTTTTTCATGTATTTTTTATTTCTATAAATCGAAGTAATCACCCATGCAATCAATGCATCTTTGCCACCGGAGTGGCAGCTTATTGATGTCCTTCTTAAAGAAATCAGCTGGACGGGAGGCAACAAATTCTTCAAAGGCATTTTGTACTGCCTCTCGGATATTGAATTTTTTTCCCGCCAAGGAGTTATCCAAATTCTGGAAAAAGTAGTAGTCTGTAGGCGCAAGGTCTGGTGAGTAGGGCGGATGACGGAGAACTTCCAACCGAGTTCTTGCAATTGGGAGACCGTCTGTTGTGCTGTATGAGGTCGCGCGTTGTCGTGCAGGAGCAGCGGAGACGAGCGATTGACCAATGCTGGTTGGAGATGTGCCAGCTTCTCCATCACTGTGTTCAGTTCTTCACAGTAAACATCTGCAGTAATGCTCACCCCGTTTGTTAAGAAGTTGTGATGAATCACACCGGCGCTAGACCATCAAACAGTGACCATCACTTTTCTAGGGGTAAGTTTTCGTTTAGGGCATTGTTTAGGTGCTGAACCAGGATCCAACCAACTTGCTGAGCGCTTGCGGTTATCAAACAGAATCCATTTTTCATCGCAGGTAACAATGCGGTTCAAAATTCCTTCATTTGTGTGTCTGTTGAGCAGTGCAAGGCACGTCTCGACGCGTACTTCGCGCTGGAGATCATTGAGTTCGTGGGGCACCCATTTGTCAAGCTTTTTTACTTTGCCAATTTGACGCAAATGGACCAATATTGTTTTGACCCTAACGTCGAAAGCTGCTGCTAATTCAGCCGTAGATTGTGTATCATCAGCTTCCACAGTCGCCTTTAATTCGTCATTGGCGACCAAAGTATTCGGACGACCGCGAGGTTCATTTTTCAGGTCGAAATTCCCAGAACGGAAGCGAGCAAACCAATAACAGGTGGTACGTTGGTTTGTAGTGTTAGCTCCGTAAACGTCGTTGATGTTGCGTGCCGCTTGTGCCGCTTGTGCCGCTTTACTGCCACGACGGTACTCATATTCCATAATTACTCGAATTTTTAACGTATACATGGTGACAAAAAAGATTGAAATGCGATGAAAATGTAACACTAGTCAATAAACAAATGACTTCTTTTGGAAAAAGAATTCCATGTTTTTAAAATAAAATTAATTTGAAATTAGAATTCTTAGCAAAACAAAAATTATTTTGATTTGAAATGGCCAGTACTGCAGAACGGCAATTTCATAGGTAAAGACCTATTATTACTATCATTTCAAAGACAGGAGATAGGTATTGAGACCCTTAGCTCTCTTATCAAAAAATACACCAAATATAGTAAGTAACAAGTTTTAGCGAAAAATGTATGTCAAACGATGTGGGTGGGTAAGGTTAGGTTTGTCTTGTGATAAGAAACAGCGGGAGACAGCCTCGTCAGCGGTCGACGAGAGCCAAATACTAATTAATATTGAAATTGTGTTATTATTTACAATTTTTGCGTTAGAAGTGATTAGTTCGCAGTCATTTGCTTTAATAGGATGGCAAAATGAAAATAGCTTGCTGATAATTTCACATTAAAATATGGTTTTAATTTCGGTGCTCATTTACTATTTTTGGCAGTATAAAGTGCTTTTTTGAGGTTATATTTTACTATATCTGATAATTAGTTAAACATAAGCAAGTTTTTATATATTACAATCTCTTACTAGTCGCCTTGTATACTTTAATTTGTTGCATATTTGTTCACAATATTAAAATAACTTTTTTTTGTAATAAATCTTTTCTGTCTAGTATTATATTGTTATTTAAATGTAGTTGAAATTGCGAAAGAAAATCAAATCGGCTTGAAGCTATTTTTTTTTATACCAGTAAAGTGGCAAAAAAGCATACAGCCCTCCTGATGCTAGCGGTGCCAATGAACGCTTATAATAATACTATGGGAAGCACTAGCACGTAACTAACCTTGGACAACCTTACCCCAAGGTGCTCTGGACACTTTACTGACCACAGAAACACAACATAACGTTATTAGGCTGCGATCTTCTGTAGGGTGGAGGTATTCCACCAGACGGGCTACCCCAAGCGTCTGCTTGAGAGAGAAATCTTCAAAGAAATTGATCTGTGCCCTACCTTTCTTTGAACCCCCCTTTCCCAAGGAACTTTCGATACCCTACTCATCACAGGAAAACAAAACAAGCATATTCTCGCAATAATGGTGTATGGTGAAAAATAAATATGGTTTTGTCTTTTTTTTTTTTCAAATTGCCAATACGACTAGAGTTGGCGTGACTGTGAAGTACTTACCTTCCCAGCAATAGTGCATTGCTCGTACTATTATGACAAAAGCAAATTTATTTTTCAGAAATGAAGAATTACTTAACTTGGAACCAGAAGAACCATCATTGTCGTATCTACGTGGACTGTCAAAACAAATGCAATCGTAAGTCTTCTTTTTCAATTTTACTCACAAATATGTTCTCTGCTCCGGAGAGGATTTTTGTATAAATATCGAAAGTTCTGCTGCATTCACAGTGTCTACGCTGACACGTGCGAGTTTAAAGTTAAAACCCGTTTTACATAAGGAAGAAGTATATTGCTTATATGGTTAACATTACAACGGTTATTTAGAAAATATACGGCGTGGCGCAGCGGTCCTTGGCCAACAAGTACAGCTCGGCGCCGGCGCAGATCTCCATCCCACGTATCGCCAACCCCTCTCCAACCACACAGCATTCCCCGTGGCTACGCGGGACAGTGAAGCGCGCGCGTTAACACACAGTATGTAAGATTCGCCAGTTAACAGATGTTGCCACTGCTCGGTTGGTCTACTTCGCTTACTTCCATAGCATAATGTCTTACCGTATCTCGCTGTGGGGTTCAGCAGCTGAAGTAGACACCATATTCATATTACAAAAGCGGACAGTTCGAGCAATATACAACATGAGACTTCGCAAAACACTGAGGAACAGTTTCCAGGAGTTTAATATCTTGACTTTGCCCTCCCAATATATGCTTGATAGTTTAATGTATATTCGTAAAAACTCTACCAAGCTTGATTTTGTCAAAGACCAGCACAGTTTTAATAAAAAATAGCCATAAATTAGTCATATCGTGTTTTAGGCTTAGACTAATAAAAGTTATTTAGGTAATAGTGTTAGGTTCTATAATAAGATCCCGACGCACATTACAGATTTGCCGGACAATGAGTTGACTAGTGACTCCCTCTCTGTGCATCCACTAAATATGGCTATTAGGTGTAAATATTATTTATACAGTTGGGAATTAAAAAAAATAAGCCCGATCGAGTTTCTTGCCGATTGTTCTCAATGACGTGAGATGCTTTCCGAACCGTTGGTAGTGTTTGAAGTTCATAAGTGCCTTCTTAGGGCCTAAATTGAATAAAGTTATTATTGATTTAGATTTTGAAACATAAGGAAATACTGCACCAGCATGCCATGGCTTCATCTTGATGTCTCCTCATTAAAGTAAGGCGTCAACGCTGAGCCATTATTGCTTCATGACTGATGTTCAAGGACTATTGACAGTCATACAGTAAAAACTGTATCCAATCGTGATCGAAACCACCAGATATATTTATAGTTTTGAAGCAATGATGGCTCGACGATCAACGTGAGTTCGAATCCCTGCAATGAGCCTGCGGTGAAAGAATACATCGAGATGAAGCCATAGCATGGTGGTAGAGGTTTTTATAATACATGTATGGATACCTACCACTTTCAAGTTAAAAATCTATAACCAAGCACATAGCAGCTAGCGGGAGCTGTCAGTCTCCCTACTAGACTTAATGTATTGCTATCTTAGGAAACATCATCACATAACATCGGGGGAGATTGTGGCGAAAACGCTAAATCGTAAAATAATTAAATACTTATTTAAATGTCAGAGAAAAACCCCGTATTAGTAATTTGGTTCTTCGCAATAGGTTTCTACCCCCTATTTGAATATTTGCAATTGCTAAATATTGTCTAAATTCAATTATAGTCAAAATCTATACTAACATTTTAAGGTCAATTAATTTTGTTACTTATTTAAAAACGTACTTAAGTCTGGAAATACAACTCAGCACGAACCTGAAACAACCTGGTTAATAGAGGAAGTAAGAACAACGGCTGATTACATGGGTACGTTGTTAAATAGTGGATTAACATAGAGCCCATCTAAAAACGGTATTCTTGTTTGGTGCATACGTTTTTGTAGCATTGTCTCTCAGATCAACTATTTGACTTGTAGTTTCAAGATCTGGAGTATCGTTGATAGCTTCAGTGCTCATCGTGGTCGTGGTAGTTTTGAGTGTGTATATCGCAACGTCCTCAATTATCATTGTCGTATCAACTAGTACTGAATACGTTAGTGATTCCGTTTAAATCACAAACTATCATATGTATTATTTATTAAGAGTATATTTTTTTCAGGTAACGCCATACTTTCTTTAATTCTTCAACAAACTTAATGATTCAGACTTCATTTTAAAGCTTATATTCCACCCTAATGACGAGACATAGGCGAGTATTATAAAATTATTATTAAAAAAGCACGATTGAAAACATTTTTAATAGGAATCCCACCTGTTTATTAAAATATATTCAAGGCGACATCTATGAAAAATCTGTTCTTTTTTTATCGTAGCACTCCAAAGTGACTACACTGTACTTTATGGTACCTGGTCATAAATTAAAGTATTCGTTTAAAAACAAGATTAAAAAATTTCATTAGGAATGCTATTTGTTGATGCTAATGAAAATATATTCAAGATGCCATCTATTAAGAATTTGTTTAAACTACCACATGAAAAATCAAAAACTCAATATACAAGTAAAGCCTCCGCACCGAACCGAAATAGTCGGTAACTATCGGTTACTCTGGGTACTACATAGATAAAAATAAAACTATGTTCAAAACTGATTCAAATACAATGCACTCACGTATCTTGGACTGCTCCAATACATGCGAGGATCCACCGATACGAATTGAGGTTATCACCAAAAGATATTACGATACTGTTATGCACAGCGGAATCAGTGCGCGATCTGAGCCCCCATACTTGACGTGTACGTAAGGCATGACAACTATTAGCTGTGCTTTGCCAGTACTATCAAGTATTTATGTATTAAGTATTTATGTGATTATGAAACAGCAACTAAATATTTATTAACTAACGTTATTCCAGTAAATGACTTCAAGAAGCGAAGTATGAAGAAAAGACAATCAGGATGATTGAGGATGTCTCGGGAAGTTGAGCGATAGCATTACATCTTCCCGTTCAGTGCAATTACAATCAAAATTAACAAATGAATAACTTCAATATATATCATTAGTATATTTACCGATACGTACACAGAATTAATAAACAAATATAATGATTGCATTTGATTTTCCTTCTTTTTCATAGAACTAAGGTGGCAAAGAAGTATACAGCCTGTTTGATAATCGGTTACCATAGCTTTTGGACGCATATAAAACCCGAGGTATAACTAGCACGTCATCGACCTTGAATCCTAGGGGATTCTCCATTATTTCCATATAAAATTAGTGCTGTGTCATCAGCGCAGGAGGAAATCTTACAATTAGTTAATGCGAGGTTGCATAAAGCATTTATATATAGATTAGGGCCTAGCACGCTTCCTTGTAGCACACCATATTTAATACTCGTATAAACACTATAGTAATCACCTATTTTTACTTTCTATGATTTATTTGACAGTCAGTCCTTGAATAAATTAAAGATCCTCTGATTCCTATCGATATAATCGGCGATTATCGATATCAATGAACGCCAAGATTGCTGAATGAATTGTTAGTGATGCATTTAAAGCTGAGGTTAATAAATGCTGTTTCGTTTTAACTATAGAGTGATCAAGACGACTCTGCTCTCGGTTGGGATATGTATCAGCAAGAAATAAGCCATGTGCCGTTGAGTTTCTTGCCGGATCTTTACGATGACTGGGATGTTTTCCGAATAGGACGGTAGTATTATTTTAACGTTCATAAGTGATTTCTTAGGACCTAAAAGCAATAAAAAAAAATGTTTTGAAGGTTGAGATGGCTAAATGAATGTGTTCAGGATTCAGACATAATTTTACATGCCCTTATGTACCTATCTTAATTATACTGAATTCTGCGGTAAGCATTAAGATTATGGTTAGACAAAAATAAACTGAAAATACTGCCCCGATTTGTTTATAGATCCTTATGAAGTATTTTACACGGGTCCCGATACACTGGTTATAGACTTTTTAACTAACTTATATTTAAGCAACTTTTATAATAATATATAATACTACCAGCCTGAAATTGATACCAGCATCAACAACATTCTTAAAATTAAACCACTTGTGTGCTCATATATATCCCTTAAAAACGAGGGGTAAAAATTTCGAGAGTTACCTTGGTTTATTTATGACATACCTAATGATAATTTTTAAAAGAGCAATATATTTTTTTAAGCGTGCTCTCTTTTTAGATAATATTAATAAAAAATATTTAGAACGCATAATCATGTAAAACTTTTATTGCCAAAAAATAATTTAAAATTGGCTATTGAAAATAAATAAATCAATCTTCTAAATACTAAATTATAATCTAATACATGCTAATTATTGTTATTGAATAAGAAAATCTTACCAATTATCTAACTAATTTATCAATGTTAGGTTATAGCCACTATCTCATCTGATGTTAAGTAATACTGTGGCCCAAGATGGTAACACGCTAAGTCTAGTAGAGCGGACTGGCTCCTAAAAGCAGCTACCGGAACATACCTGTAGGTGCTTGATAACTGATTTTCAAACGGGAGGTGATAGCTAGCCAGGCGAGTATTAAAAATACCCTACCACTATGCTATGGTTTCATCACGATGTTATCTTTCACCGAAACCACATCCTAACTGGGACTGGAACTAAGGGATTCGAACTCACGTCAATAGAGGCGGTATCTATACATGCTACCACTGAGCTGTCATTACTTCAAATTGGTTACGGTGTTACGGAAACCCTTTTACGGAAGTAAGTAAGTTTAATAGTCTTAAAAATATAAAGTTAATTTTTGTACACTGGCAACACTTACCTAAACAATTATCTGGCTTATTTTTTGGCGGAATCTTGAGCTGCCGTGTTGTGTTTTTAATTTTTGGTTTTTGTGCAAACGTCAAGTGGATTATAAATATAAACTGGAAATATGCGTTTAGAGTTGCCACAAGAGAAGCTATAATCTTGTTAAAACTCGTTTTGATGATTAGAAAATACTTGAAGGGTTAATGAGTCAGTCTTAAAAGAAAGGTATCCAGGTCGATATAAAATTAAAAAAATATCTGACTGTTACAGTTTTTGGCGGGAACTTGATGTCATGTTGTTTTTTTTTATTCATAAACTTACGTTATTTCCTTATACATTTTGTGTGATATAGTTTGTACCAAACATGGACCGCCTGATGCTACCGTTCAGACCTACCGTGCTGACGCTACCGTAGCCTATGCACGCTTGTAATAACATGAGTATCCCTATCGCGTTGCCGACCTTGAACGCTAGGAGCTAGAGCCCAAGGAGTCTGGAAACCATACTCACAGCATTAACACAACACAATGTTATTTGGCTGCGATATTCCATCAGTCGGACTGCCCCAAGATAAGAAATCTCCAAAGAAGTTTCTCTGTGACCTACCTATCTTTGGAGCTCTGTACAACTTACATAGTTATTTCAAGGACTCCGCCACTAATATTCACACAAGACTCACCGTGCTTGTGTCCATCAGTGGCAACCGACAAAGACCCACCAACAAACCGTCCCACAACGCGATGCCCTCAAGCCCGGCAAAGCTGTAAAAGTCGTGAAGGCTCCAAAAAAAAAACAACATTAATTATTAATGCTTAATCATTACTGTTTTATTATTTATTTTCGTTCTCAATGATTATTCGTCTCTAGCTTTATATTTTATTGTGCCCAGATGTTTAATTACTGTTTTAGTTATTATGTATTATTCTACTGCAATTTAATAGTTCTTTGTGTACCTTCGCCTATAAATACGTCAGTTTCGTGATATAAACATAGTGTAGACAAAAATTGACAGATCACAAAATACATATAAACATGTTCCTTCCTTTCTCCTAGAGGAAAGAGACATGTATATATGTATAAATAGTTTAGGGGGCATTACGGATAGTGAGTTAGTCACATCGCGACATATTTACATATGGTCGGTAATCCATCGCTGGTCGTCCATGTCATGAGGGAATCTCGGCAGCTTGAACACACCCGCTGTTTGGGAAACGCGTCAGATTAGAAGCCAGTCACTGTGACGAGTTTATTACCATCGGCTAAGCGTGTCACTATTGCGAGTATTAGGCCTGGTGTATGGTGGTCGCATTCCAGTCGCATACAATATGGTTATTGAATTATTTTTTTTTTGTAATAAATGGAAAGATCATATATAAGTTTTATAACAAAACTATTTTTTTTTTCGCAATATTTCATATAATTATTGAATACAGTACCGAAAACGCGCCGATCGTTCCCGTACAGACCCGAGCGCGTGTGACGTCACAATGTTAATGTCTACTCATTATAGCACACTGCTGATACAGTGTTTTGACTCTTAATCGATGAAATTCCTTTAACATTATGACGTCACAAACCTGGCGATCAATCGTGGCGCGTTCGTAGTCATGTGATTCTTTTTAAAATATAACAATATTCAATTGTTTATTATTAATAAAAAAAAATGTTTTAAGAGTTTTTCCAATTGACTATTATCATAATTATAATGAAGCTTTAAAATACATAAAAAATTGATTATCATTTTTTTTTAATTACCCAATTAGCCTGTCCTACCAGCAAATGATCTGTTTATATGGAATTGTTTTTAAAGGTTTAATCTTAGAATACCTTACTCATAAATGCACACACATATACAAGCTTTCAACCTCACACACACCTCGACTTACACTCCGAATACACACACGTACACGCTTGCAACACTTGGGCTCTTAACATAGTTCAGTAATTCTTAATACTTTTGGTTATCCACACAAATTGAGCCAATTCAGTGAGAAAAAATTCAAACTAAGGGTGTTGTCATCTGTGATACAGTTTTAACTACTACAGATACTAACGATACATTTGTTGTTTTCTGAACTTCTAGCGTTTAATACCTATCATTAACTTCGTCAATGACATGTATTAGATTATAGTTGAGTATTTAGAACATATATGTACACCTTGCAATTGTCAATTATATTTTGTCAATACATTTTTTGCATGACTATATATTTGTTCCAATAAATAAATAATATTATTTATATAATCTTGGAATAAACAAGATGCAGGCTGATTAAATAAACAAACAAAAACTACATATAATTCTGTTTATTATTTAACAAACTATTATCCAAATCTTAGTTACTAATAAATGTAAGTAAAATTAACTTAACAGAAATTAAGTTTCTTATTTTTATTTGGGCTTCCAACTGCAATTATTTAAGTAATTTTAATTTATAAAGTACAATAAATAAAGGTACCATTTCTTGAAATTCGGCTTAATTTAACATAGGTATAAAATAAATATTAAATCAGTTTTTGAACCAGTCCAGAATGGAATTTTAAGCTGCGTACCCACCAGAGATATGCGACGTGGTTAGGCGATAGGGGATGCGTAGTGGCGCTGTGAAACGGTGTGATGGGTTCCATCAAAGCTGTGCGAGGAGCTTAATTCGTAAGATAATGCGTCGTGAAGGTGTGAAACTGTGTGTAGCTGAGTGTCCAGTAGTTTTAGTTCCCCACATCGTTTTGCACAGATCTCTCGCACACATTCGTTGCTAGCATCCCACACAAGTATTCCTCGCTCGCATCCCTCGCAAATATTCCCCGCTCGCATCCCTCGCACAGATTCCTGACATCTCTTCTGTCTCGTTCTATATGCCTAGCTCCACTAGCTCTTTTCCACTAGAGCTACGCTAAGCGATGCTAGGAAAATGAAGTAATTAGTGGATTTTTCCTCACGCACCACCTAGCTGCCTCAAATATTTCTGGTGGATTCGTAGCTTAAGGACTGGCTCTCAACTGTACCTACCGAATCAGATCGATTGGAATATATTTTGAGATTCATAATCGTCTTCTGCTTTGACCGGACTAATCGGTATACTTTTTAACGTATTATCCAGACGTTCTATAGACGATAGAAGAACGTTGCAGTATGAGTAGAAGAACCACATTAGGAGACAGAAAAAGATCAGCTTCACAAATCTGTCAGCTATGTATCGGCTGAAAAAGAAATTTTAACATGAATACTTTTTATTGGTTTATAGAAATCATTATACCATTTTTGGATAAAATGAGTGCTTTGGATCTTATGGTAGATATGGCATAGTTGAGAGGTAGGGCACAGATAAATATATTTGCAGATTTATCTCTACTTAGGGCAGCCCGAATGGTGAATACTTGCACTCTACAGGAGATCGCAGCCAAATGACCTAATGTTGTGTTTCTGCGGTGAGTAGGGTTTCCAAAGCTCCTTGAGGTAGGGGGGTTCAATCGGCAATGCGCTTGTGATACCAATGGTATTGCAAGTGTTCATAAGCTATGGTAGCCACTTACCATCAGACGGGTCGTATGCCTGTTTACTAACTTTGTATTATAAAAAAATGAAGCAATGATGGTTCAGTGGTAGCGTATAAGGACATCGCGTCAATCGACGCGAGTTCGAATGCCTGTAATGAGCCTGAGCTTTCAGTGAAGGAAAACATCGTGATAAAACCTTAGCATGGTATTCGGGTATTTTCTAATACTAGTTAACTATCACCCTTAAGTTAACAATCTGTCACCAACCAATTATAGATGAGTTCCGGTACGTGCACGTGAGCCATCTTGGGCCACGTCGTCACTTAACAACTGGAAATATTATGTCCAAAAGCTAAAACTTCAAAGAATATTAAAAAATGAAGGTAATTTTTGAGAGAAACATCCATGAATTGCCACAGTACTTGTCCTAATATTGATATAAAATTATCGTGATGAAGGACTATGCCACCATTACACAAATATAATGTACTAGCGATGAAACTTAATAAATATACAAATAATTTATAATGAACAACGAAGCTTTCTATTAATAAACGTTTTTGTTTTTTATAAGAACTCACGTTTGATTCTCATTTAACACGGTTAACACCGTGAGACACAGCAATAAATAATAATAAATACAATGATCATTGACAAAATTATTGAAGATATCATCATAGTAGCTTGAAATACTCAGCCTAAGCTTGAAGGAAAACACTGTGTGGTAGGAAACGACAAATGTGTCTATAGAGACGCGACATGCGAGAAGCGACATCTGTGAATCTCTGGACCAACTGATTGGATAGATATGGCAAAGAGAAATTTTTTAGGAAATTTCTCTCTACTTGGGGCAGTTCGACTGATAGAATACCTCCTCCACCCTCCTCCACTACAGAAGATCGCAGCCGAATAACCTTGTATTTAAAGTAGGGTAGGTATTAAGTGGGATTGGTTGAGTGACAAGCAAGCATGCAGCCGGCTTAATAGTAGGTGGTTACCGTAGCCTATGAACGCTTGCAATACCATAACTATTACTAGCGTGTTGCCGACCTTGAACGCCCCTTTCCCAAGAAGCTTAAGACTGGAAAGCAATTTTGGGTTGCCTAACTGGCTCACGCCGAGTAAACCATAAGAAATATATTAAATCAATGTAGTACATAATTGTGGATCTTAAAATTACCTACAAAAATGTCAAAGTGTGCATATGTCTATCTTCTAAGGATGACACATAATAATTATTTTTGTCTTCAAAATAAACGGGAGCGGGGATAGCACGATTCACGCGTGTGCCCGATCGACGGCATTCTGTAGTCCACGCGAGTTTTTTTTTTTTTTTTTTTTTTTTTTTTCGAACTGACTACACTGTTAGCCTGAGGGGCCCTGGAGCCTTTACGGCTTTTACAGCTTTACCGGGCTTGGGGGCGAGCGCTTAGGGCACTCAGCCACGAAAGCTAAGCAACAACATCCGAGGGTGCCAAAGTGGCCGGACCTCGGCTCGGACTGTTGCGCGTATGCAATTAAGTCGCGATCTGACTAATTCCCTATCCGTAATTCGATCTAAACTAACTATACATATATACATGTTTCTGCCCCCTGGGAGGAGGGAAGGAACATGTGTATGTGTATTTAGTGGTCTGAAATTTTTGTCTACTCTAACTAGGCAAAAAAAGAAAAAAAAACAAGGTCCCTTACAGAACCTATGTACCTATGTGTGTTGTGCATGTGTGTATAATGCAGTGTCATGTATGGCTGTGAAAGCTAGTGATTGTACAGTCACTTGTATCGCGCGAGCGGCTGCTTGGCTCAAGGGCTCCATGCCGATGGATCGGACCTAGGCTTGAGTTGCCGCAGAGGAGGGCGGTCGTGGCGGGTAACGTCCACGCGAGCACAGTCGCGTCATTATATAAAGAAAATATTTTTAAGATTACATACATTTTATGCAGCTTTCTCGCACGCGGTAAAGTCGACGCATCTTCCTTACAACAAAACTCCCTTGTACCGAGTATATAATTCTTCAAATATTCATCTGGATTCAACATACTGAAGTCAGTGAAGAATGTCCGATTATCTTCTTCGCTGATACGGTTGCGAAGTGACTGGAAATTCGTGTTCTTGAAGTGCCACTCTTTCGTTGTGTAGTATTGAAGTACATTTAAACCGTGGCTAATCCGCTTTTGTAGATTCACCATGCTGAAAGGAAAAACATGATCACTTTATCAATATTTCGGAACGTGTTGAAGACTCGTCAATTGATTCTTTTTCAGATACAGAAAGTACAAACACTTCCCGTTCAACTTAAAATTAGGACAGTGAAAGATCCCGATTTTAAAATTAAGCAAAGTCACTTCAATCCGATCTCTAAAGATTTCGAACTTCAAGACAAAATCGGTGACCGAGCCAACTTCAAAGTTTCTTCTATAGTTTTAGGGCTAGCTTTTAACGTGTGTCTTCAAATATTGAACTTAAACCCAGATGGTACGACAATAATGGAAAAAAAAACGATGCAGAAAACGTGTAGCTGAACCGACAGAATAGATACAAAATAAACGTAAAATTCTAAGAAATGCAGGATCTGTTTACGTATCGTTAAAAACAAAGGTGTACAAAGATGCTACAACAATTAAGCCACCTTGTATCGATTGATATCGAGTGCAAAAAAAACCTTCTTGAACCAGATAGAGAAGCGACTAGAGATATTAACCGCCAGACAGACTGTCAGTATGCATATGGCGCCAATAAAAAGAAAATATAGATAATACACAACTACTCCAAAGGGAAAAGACAATTGTATTTTACATAACTAAAATGGGATGTGGAATCACAATCTACAAGACATTTTTCATGAATACCTACATTAAGACTTTAAATAAGAGAGTTATACAGACTGTAGTGAATAAGGGGACATTTGCTGGTCCATTGAAGAGGACAAGAGAGGCACAGATCACTGTCGCGGACAGCGAGCCCTCAAAATAAACATAATAGATTACAGAATAGAAAAAGATGATATTGTTTAAGAATAAGGAATAAAATTTAATACGTGTTAGGAATAAGATATGATAATGTGTATGTGATAATCTGAATATGTGGGAATATGTGTATTTTAAACGGTTAGTTATAAGGATACTAAACGTGATAGCTAGTTAGTTTAATAATGTTAGAATATGTCGATAATAAAACTGCTAGTTGTAAGTTCCGATATAGAATTTTGTTAGTTGTAAGGATAAACCATGCCAAACTGGGAACACCTGGCATGATGACTCATGGTATTGCTATCCCTCTCCCACGGTTAGCCTCATTAGCTGAGCGACGCCTCGCACCGACGCTCTCGCACGAACGGCAGCGAGGAAAAAAGCGAAGTTAAATATAGCGGATAGGGCGGCACAACTACGGCTCCCAAGCCCGGGTGAAGCTGTAAAAGCCGTTTGACGCTTCAGGGCCCTTACGACTAAAAGTATAGTCAGTTCGAAAAAAAAAGGCACAACTACGATCAGTTCGAGAACACCAGCAACAATCACAGTCATCACAAACTACCCGATTGTGTTAAAGAATCCATTCGCAACTATATAATTTCAATCGTCAGCATCAAAAGCCATTATTTGCGACAGCAATAGGCAAGTACAGTTAAAGACTTTGGTAATCTAACTTGTACTGATAAGTGATTTGTTAAAATTGTGATGACTAGAATTAATTACATTTTGTTTTGGTTAGACTCTTTGAATATTTTTGTTAAAGTTTATTTTGTTCCCAAGTCTATAGCTAGGTACCTATAAATAACTGCCTGATTTTATTACAATAGGTATTGTTATATCTGTCATATTGTGTTTTTGTTAGAAGAAGTTCAAATAGTTATCTGAAATACTATACAATGGGAATTTACAGGCAAAAAATTGAAAAACACGTTATGTAATTTTAAAAGTATTTTTTAAGCTTTTCAAGTACATATATAATTTGTATAATATTATACGAATACTATAAGAATATACTGTACAATAAATTAGCGGTTAGTTATCGCTTTTTTGAAAATCCTAGTTTTTTAGAATTGTAACCCTATTTTATCGGAGGTGTGATATGACAGATCAAGATCAAATATTACTTTTTAAACGAATGATTAGTTAATCTAAAGGATTTACCATAAGAAAATAAAATTATTTTTCATACTTACAAGGTTTTCTTTCCAAGTAAAAAGAGTAGTATGTCGACCAGATAAGCGGGCACCAGGTGAGTTAATACAACGCTAATCTGATGAGTTATCCAATAAGATTTTATGGTTCCTCCCGGGTACCATAGTGCCTTTGTGTACGGATATTTATTGACCCATTTCTCTCCTGGAAGCACATTTTTAGTTATGTCCATTCGATAACAGATGTCGTTAAAACGTATACGTTATACGTATAGGTAATAATTGAAACTTAGCAAACAGGGTTTACAGGTTAATTAAACAGGCTTTAAAACAAAATGTACGTTTATAAAAAAATTACAAATTGACACCAACTCTTAGTTTTATAATTTCATTGGTCTTTTCGCCAGTTTCTTACGGTTATGCTCACAATATTTTTACTAATATTTTGAAAATATCTACATACACTACATACAATGTATGCAATTTTTAGATTGTAATGTAATAAATTGCTGTATTGGATATTAAAATGGTTTTATATCATTTTCAATTCAATTTTATGATATTCAAATTTTAATTTAGTAAATTAACAATGAAAAAAAACTACCTACCTATTGTTAAGTAAAAATTTACACACATAAACACACATAAATAAACATTTTACAGTCTAGCGACTGTCAATTACTCTTACCTAATTGAATGACTTGATTCCAAGAAATTTTTATTATACCGGACAGAGTGAGATTATATATTTGCGTTTCCTTTGGCCTGAAAAGTAAAAAAAAAACTTGATCTTAATTTGACATTACACACAATTCATATCTCATATATATATTAGGGTACACCTCTACACGTAAAGTGTGAATAAGTTTTTCTCGTCTATCCCATCGTGTGGAGTGTCGATGGATAAGTAAAAGATATTGTGATATGATCATTATCTGGATATTGTGACGAGGAACTACGTGCTATTTACGTTTTATTACGTGCTATTTTCTATGTACGACGCTATACAAGGGCCAGCAAATTATGTTTTCTGTATTATTGTTGTTAGGATCGTAGATATCATGCAAACGGTAATATAAATATTTATTGAACTTCCTTTGGACGTTCCTGGCGTGTATTGTGTTAGTCGCGATCCGGTCGTGTCTTACCGCCAGCAAATGTATTACGTTAGTAAAGGTCTGTCTTATATTTACAAAGTGAAGACACATGACAATTATTATTACTACTTACTATATCCATTCTAAAAAGGAGTCAATGAACACAAGTCTATTAACACTTACTTGTCAAGGGCAAGAGTGTAAGCGATCAAGATGCACCCGTTAGCGATCACATCCACAGATATTGCATCAGCGGTATACGATGGCTCACAGTGCATCGTCCGGATAACTCCTGTAACAGAAACAATATTTTGTCGCAAAGTCTTATCTCTTTTAATTCTTGATCAAAATTATTGACTCAAGTATCATTTTAAAGTTTTTGTTTTCGTTTAAAGAAACTGGCTAAAAATATTCTTATAAAAAGATAATTTTATGAGAAATAGATGTGGCGGCATTCCTGATGAAAATGTATTCAAGTAACATTCTAATCCAACTCCGCTGGGCAGCGTTTGGAAACTACGTAAGATCTTCTCGTCTAAAATACCGCAGTGTCTCAAGATGAAAATATTTGACCAGTGCGTATTGCCAGTGATACCCTATGACAATGAAACGTGGTCACTAACTACGGCCCACAAGAATAGTCAAGGTCACTCAAAGGACAATGGAAAGGGCTATGCTAGGAGTTTCTTTGCGTTCCTTGTCGGTTGAAGTGCGGCTAGAGTCCACCTTTTGGAACGCAAGCCCTTGAGTTATTTTAGGTGCACGGGTTTGGGCCACATTCGGCCTATATTCCCGTCGACAGTGGACAGGGGAGCCTTGTGCGTCCGCTGCAGAAAGCCCGGCCATAGGGCTCATGACTGCGAGGTTGAGGCGCCGCATTGCGCCTATTGCGACGACGCCGGAAAGCGAGCAAGCCACTACACTGAGACCTCTGCAGAACATCAGCGCAGCGCTTTCACGCCCCTTTCCTCCGCCCTAGCTGAACCAACAGGAGATTAGTCGGGGGGCCCGTCTTCCCATTGCACTGGTTCAGCCGTCTGGGAGACAGTTGGGGTTATACCAGATTGCCTCTCTTTAGCGCCGGAGGCCCGATTGAGGTCGGCCGCCAGGGCGATGCGGTTAATGCTATCGCGATCCCGTTTCGCCCCATTTTGGCGGCTGATGGTACACCGTGGAGGTTTAGTGAGTAGGAGTCTCACATAACCACTCGTCCCCCCAGGCGGGTGTGTATCCATGAAGGGTTCCTACACGTTAAAAAAAAAAGTCTTTTGTGTGATCAATTCAGAAATGAGGAGATCTGCATAAGAACCAAAGTAATTGCCATAGCTCTAAGAATTACTAGACTTGAGTGTCGTAGAACGGATGGGGCCGAAGAGGTCTCGATTGGCGGCTACATACCGAAAGACGCAGCATGAGCAGACCCTTTATTTTAACGTGGAGGAACTCGACAAATATTGGAAAGTGGAATAGGTATGTTAAGCTTTTGGTTCTGTGTGTAAACATATGTATGACATGAGAAAAATATTTAAATCAAAGTTAAGGTTGTGTCAGAACAACCAAACTAAAACCAAAATAAAAAACTAACATCTTGCGCCGCGTGCGGTGGCGCTAGTTATCACCGGTTTAATACGAGTTCGCGAGCGGCCTGCTGTGCTCCGGGCAAATAAATTAAGAAGCCTCATCTGTACTATTCATGGGGCCTCATATTATCATCCAAAGTGTTTAATTAAGTGATTATACTGTGTGGAACATTAATACAACAGCCTGATACTGCAACTTAATCAAAGGAGCGACGTAGGTCAAAGGCCGAGGTAAGTTTTATAACTAACTTTTCCTATTCTCCCAAGTGCAAGTTGTCCAGAGCTCAAAGTTTAAAATAATACCTAAATTCATTGGTATATGGCTTACGGTCCATCAAGGTGTTTATTCAAGTCACACCACTTCTCTAGGTTTAGCATCGCAGGCGGCTGAGATTGAGGATTTTCGGACGGATTTAAATATTAGGTTCACAGTAAAAAAAATGCTGATTGTATAAAAAGTAGGGTTAGGGGTAAATCGCGGGGACATGATTATCTCAGTATCAAGCACCTACAGCATGCAGGAGTTCACTTGCCTAGGGTGCTGGCAATATTCTATTCGCTCTGTCTGAGCCATGCTCATCTGATGAAAACTGTGATTGTGCCTATTATGAAGAATAAGACGGAGAATATTCCACGTCAGATATTCCAAACATGGATTTTAAAAATCGATGTTGTTGATTTTACCTTTTCCACTTCCGAGAAGTAAACCAGTCGGTCCGTTTAGATTATCAACCCATCCTGGAAAAGGCTCTTTCCATGCAGCCGTTACTAGAAACAAATATTGCATTTAAAAAACGTGAATAAAACTGTAACTAATATAGAATAACTTCATAAAGATATTAAAGTTGTCAATTATTTTTATGTACTACTGGGAGTATTAAATCCACACATGACTTATAGTTAACAATGCTTACGTAAACGCTGCACACTGTTATAACTTTTCATAAAGGACCACGAATAAATATTATTTCTAATCAGATGTTACAAAATCCTTATTGATTTCAACACAAAAAAAAAGTTATAAAATCGGGTAGCTCACCAATAGATGGTCTTGCTATAGCCAATGGAAACTTGCTTGCATACTCAGCTACTAGATCCTCAGTGATCGCCTTCGTGTAGGAATAAGTGTTCGGTTCTGATGATATAAGTCTGTTAGGAGAGGAATTTAAAAAACAATCAAATTATACATTTTGACTACCAAATAGATATTACTAGTCAGTATCAATTGTACATTCTTCTTAGTGTTTAGTGACTCTATTGAATGTTATATAGAAAGAAGATTATTCTAAACATGCGTTTGCGACCGTCGGTTGGTGACACATCCTCACTCTTACGCCTTATCAAACTGCTTCAGCATGTCATGTGCCCTGGCTTTTGCCCTATTTCTTTGTAGTATTTTGATAATCAAAAGTCATGTTATTGTTATTTTTCAACTTGGCATTGTGTAATTTATTTACGATTAAGTGTAGCGCTATTATTCTTCCAAGCAAATAAAAAGATATACGAGGATAACTCACTTAGGTTCCAAATAGTCCAGTGTCTCCTTGTCCATCCACTCCACAATATCCATGATATGTCGTGGATTGTGGACGGCTTTGTACAGCTTTTCTTCGAGCACATCTAGCTCACAGCGGCAGTACGCTGTTGAGAGATGCACGAAGGCCTGGAAAAGTTGGGTCATAATAAAAATTACGACAAACATGAGATATTACTTTCCATATAGTATTGGAAATTCTAAAAATAACTGTATCTAATAAGTAGAGCAATGAGTTGGTCGATACCTTATGTAGAACATTTACAAAGACAAATATTATCGGGAAATATAAATTTGTTTTCGGAATTTGTGTATACTGCCTTATTAAAGTGATTGCAATCTACCTGAAGTTAATTGATCAATCCAAAAATAATGGCAAGGATCAAAAAATAAATGTTCGTTATAGCTGCCAAAGCGAATCATTGATGATCAGTACCATCTAGTCTGAGAATTGAGCTCTGCAGACACCTTCACATCGTTATTTAATTTGTCGTAGGAGTCTGCAGTTTTCATAAGTGGAATACATTTATATTTTGAAAATTAATTTGATTTCTAAAAACTAACTTTTTGGGCCCCAGGTTTTTGTAAGTATTACCTGCAATTTCTTCATATTCTCAGCAAGAGAAAGGACTCGGTATGTCCCAGTTGTGTTCATATTCACGGCATCTTTCAATTTCTGATCAAATCTAAAAACAATGGTTTCGATTTTAACAGCTTTGTTTGAATAACCAACATTGTTCAGTTATCTTTGGGCATATTAAAGGGTCCCTTAGGCCAATTTTTTGCTTTCTTTTTTAGGTAGCCAATTTCGAATACTAACTGATTATATAATTCTATCCGCGAGTGGCACAAGTTTGTGCGTTAATAGGATGATATAAAATCTGAATCTTTCTGTTGATAAAAGACAAACTCTCCACGACCCCTTCTAATTCCTTTTCTTGAATGGTGGCAAACTATTTCCTAGAGTTAATTGCTATTCTCTAATATGAAAATTGTCTTCAACAACCTATTTTGTTTTGGAAGCTGAATTTGAATATCAGCTTCCATTAAAGGCATAGCATCTCGAAAAGTCGAAAGTAAATGTATATAATTATAGCTATCAACCATCATACTATGTTACTTCTGGGGTACGCAGCAAAGATGGAGCAACATATTCTTTTCGTGGTAAATTCCTGCGATTAATTTTTTAGGCCATTTTACAATTAAAAAAAATGTTCTTACCTAACACAAGCAGCGCTATGAAATATGATCTCACATTCATCTTGCAGTAGTTGCCTATCTTCATCAGAAATACCAAGCCCATCTATAGTGATATCTCCAGCTATCAACTTAAGTTTTTTGAAGGCTTCAGGACTATTCTTTCTTATGAGTTCGAAGACCTGGAATAAGTCATGTTCAGTTAATTCTAACACAAAGGCTTCATAAAAGATTCGTCTAAAGTACTTTCTTGCCTTACACGATTTAGATTTTATCTTATTGGATAATCTCTTGATTGAAAGTTTTTACATAACTTTTTTAACGTAAACCTTTATTTTAAACGATTTGTGTAGTCATAATTGTATCATCAATAGCGGAGAATATAAGCTTTTAAATGATATTTGAATCATTAATTTTGATGAATAATTATGGGTGATATGGCGTTGCCAGAAAACAAAAACACCTTTGAGAGATAATATAATTATATGGTTATAACTGTCATTATTAATTGAGTAATTTTTTACAAAATTTGTATGTTTTGATGGTTCTGTCATCTAATAGAACTGTGGACATTTTTAGAACTTTCTAGAGTGTTTTTATGACCTCTCAGTATTCATATTCCATGTTATTATTGCAAATGAAATTCACTACTTATGCACAATAACCAAGCTTTATTATTATGCTATTGTGCAAAATACCACCTGTATTACACAATATAAGGTCAAATAACGTTTTTCATATTTTGCCGCTTTAAGTCATAAAATTAAAATTTAGAATTTGGTTGAAAATGTTATTATTTTAAAATATTTCGTCATAACTCACTTTATTATTGCAAAGGTCTCGTAGACGTTCTTCACTAGTCTGCCCCTTCTTCTGTCTCAGCAGAAGGTATATAGTTTTCACTCTGGGACAGCTTCTTAGTAGTTTTTCTATCAAAGACTGAAAGAGATTAAAGAAAATATAATATAAAAATTTGTTATAGCCAAGGGTAGTGAAAATACCGTTAGATTTTGCGTAAATAATTTATTCGTACTCTATGAAACAAAATTCAAACAAACTGACTATACCATTCTTCACTATACTTTGTTAGTACGTACAGTATCTCTCTCTATGGTACCTTGAAGATTTCTTTTTTTTTTTTCGCTTGTTGTTTCCACTTAATTTTCAAAAACAGAATTGTCCTGCCTTTTTTGTCGATCTGATTATCCTGTTAGCTATAAGGGCCCTGAATCCGCAGACGGCTTTTACAGTTTCACCGGGCTTGTACTGTCCTGGCTCGGAATAAGGCTCACTTCGTCGGGTCGAAATCATTAGAAATGCCTCGAAATTTACACCATTGGGGAAGTCTTCAATTTTTGTTGGATTACGCAATTGAAGCGGTCAATTTAGAATGTGTGAGTGAACTATTGTGGTTTTTAGTACATGTTATATGTAATGTTTAATACATTATTAAGACCTACTGCAGACTCGCGCCGTGAGGTCGCTATTATCATAAATTAAATGGAATTATTATAATACGGTGCTAATTGTTTAGCATATGCAATTTAATACGAATCGAACTGCGACGCTGCGCCGTGAATGTGAATAAGCGTTCTCGCCGTTCGAGTTACGCGGTCGCGAATCTTTTGACGTGTACACAAAAAAAACGACTGAGAATGAAAAATTAAGACGCGAACAGGCGTAAACTCCGTGTATAGGTTGCAAATTAACCCACACTCATGTTCACGACCCTTCACGTTGTACACGGCGTGAGTATGGAACCGGCATTAGATGTTTCGAGTTCATTATAGACGATTCCAGATATAGTGTTTTTTTACTCAGATCGTAACAATATCGCATATGTTAAAAATTTGTTGTTAGAGATTTGCTATAATCGTTACGCTTCATAGGCGGGTGGGCGATCGCAATATGCTCGCGTGCGAAAAAATACTCAAAGGATACTGGTGCCCTTAGTCGTCTTTATAATGAGATGAGATTAACCTTACGGCTAGGGTTGGTGGTCTTAACTGGCAGTAGGCGAGGCATATTTTTTTTACAATTGATGCCTGATGGGCCAAAGAGTTCTTCCCAATTAGATGGCCAAATTTAGAAATCACTAAGTCCATATTTATCATTTATGAAATGACAACACAGACTTTTCTATTCTTCTAAGATAATTCTAAGTTAATTTTTTGAATGATGAAAATAATTTATGTTCATTTGTTCCAAGTCAAGAAATAACTAAGTCCAAAAAGTCCTATTGTTCAACTGATTCAAATAATTTTTCAAGTCCTTGCAAGATTACATTACGTAGTCATATAGTATAGGTAGCTATCAAAAGTCTTAATGGTTTTTTGTATAATATTGGAGTATCAATAAAGATTAGAGATCAGTCTTTAAATTACTACGATGCGTTCCATTAAAACTGAAACCAGTTAGAAGTTGCAAACATTACAAAACTATTATTACAGTTTGTGCCTAAAAAAATTTAAGACATAATTATGATGATAGGTATATGTATTTACAGAAAAATCATCAGTTTCTGAAATGACTGAAGAAATATTAACGGATGAAGTAGAATAGAATTAGTTTTTAATGTTAGTGTAAGAGAAATATATAATATAAAAGTATTATGTGATTAAATAACGAGTCCAAATAAAAAATACCTAAGTCCTTAAGAAACTCGCAATAAATCCCTAAGTTCCAACACTTAAGCATAATTGTTTTTGCTAATTGAAATTAGCTCATAATAAAGAAGATTATAAGAACTATATTTAAAAAAAAGTCTTATCATATATCCCAATGAATTTTATTCACGTTCAACTTGTTTATGCACATTCGGTAAAAACGAATAAATGGACTTAGTTACTTCTCGAATTAGACCATTCAATTGCTGAACACGTTCCGATAGACGCAACGTGGGCAGACCCACTACAGGGTTTGTATGACGAACTGGTGAAGGAGAACCTGTTCGATGCGAGCAATACAGGACGGGTCGCTGTGGGGATCTTTGGGGAAGGCGTATACCCAGCCACGGACGTCTTTCGACTAAACGTATGGAAATATAAAACATACACACCTTTCCTAAGAATCCCGTCCCTCCAGTAATGAAGATGCTTTTGCCGGAGTAGAATTCTGGCACCGATGGACTCATTATCAATATCTGGTAAAATTCAACAAATTGATATATTATTTAGATCTCATTAGATCTATCACAGTCGGTCACTTTTAAGCAAAGACAGATCAAGTGGGAGCTCGCTCGAATACTACATTAGATGACATTAAGCTTACATGAATTAAAGGAAAATCTCTTAAAGACGCATTGTTAGAGATTCACGAGGTCCCAGGTTGTAAATTGCTCAAACTACCCGTTATTCTTCTGTATCTATACATATTATAAAACTCAACGTCTCTCTATCTGTCTGTCCGTTTATGTTCTTTACCACTTATCCGATTTACATGGTTTTTCCTTTAATTTATAGATATGCTATCTGGCCAGTGTATAGGATATATTTTGTTGGATAAAGTAACATTCAAAATAAGCAGCGTTGATAGTGGTGAATCAATTCGGGAAAAATACGCTTTTGGGGTGATTAAATCGCTCACGCTTAGTAAATCATAAGATATATATCAAATGAATGTACTATATAATTTTTGATATTAAAAAGACCTATAAAAAAGTTACCGATAATATATGTCTATCTTCTTAGGATCACCCACAATAAACATTTTTGCGTTCGACTTGCCGCATTCTATAGTGCACGCTAGCGAAGCCACGGGCACGACTAGTGTAATACAAAACTATTAAATATTTTGTTCATAAACGTTAGCACCTATAGGTGTGTTCCAAAAGCTGAACTTGAGACGCAGTCCCTCTACGCTTATAGGGTCAATGTTTTCAACTGTATTGTCATAAATGAAGTGATAGGGTCAAACCAATGGCTCATATGCTATTGTATGTAAATGATCTTCAAGAGATTGTTTGTTTTTAATATTTGTTTGTTTGAACGCACTAATCTCTGAAACTGCCAGTCAGATTTTAAAAGTTATTTTATCGTTTTATAGCCCGTTTATTAAGGAAGGTTATATGCAATATAACTTCATGCTACGACTCTAAGGAGTGGAGCAGTAACCATAAGCGTCAAGCAATCTCGCAAGCTGTAAACAATTACAGAAAGTGAGGATAACCATAGGCTATACGGTTGCTTAAGCACGAGTGAAACCGTGGGGTACAGCTAGTTTTGTATCTATGTGGGATTGTGTGTAGAATAAAATATTCTTAAGGGTATTGTAATGATTTACTTCCTTTAAACGGTCATTACTTCTGTACAAAATCTTCACCAAAAAAACACGTCTTCTCACCTCTATAGTCGTCACACAAACGCTCGTCGTCCCTCTTCCTATTTCCTACCCCATAATGTCATCTTGTTCACTCATACTCTTGGCTCGTTCATACCGTCATCTCTTTCACACTGTCATTCACTCTACATTAAACAATAAAACAATCCATAGATATTCTAAATTTTATTTTTTTCAAACTTTTATCATACATCTACGAATATTTATATACAAAGTAAGAAACTGACTGGCTGTCGATCAACGCACAGCCGAAACCGCTGGGTCTAAGAAGCATGAAATTTTGTACAAATGTTCCTTAAAAGACGTGTGTAAAAAGGTTTTTTTTTTTAAATTCATCCAATAAGGGGTTAAAGTGAGGGATGAAAGTTTATATTACAATTCGTCATTTTCGAAGATAGATCTATGAAAATTGGTATTTAGCAATTCAGTTAGAAAGTAAAAAAAAATGGGACGACATAACACAACTATGACGCGAGTTTTAATTATAAAATATTGTTGACATTTCACTTGCATATTTTTTTTAACCCTTATGTGTTTAGAAGACTGGCTCTCAAGTGCAGCTGCCGGAACACACCTATTGGTGCTTGGCGACAAATTTTCAATTTGAGTGTCTACCACCCTTAGCCCTTAGCCTTACTCTTAGCCAGGTGGGTATCCTCACGATGTTTTCTTTCATCAAAAGCTCAGGCTTATTTCTGGGATTCCAACTCAATTCAATCGACGCGAAGTCGTACACAATACCAGTGAGCCATCATTGCTTTAAATTTTTATAGAGAGCCAGAGATATGTATTACAGATATGAATAAATATTGGACTCGCGAAGTGCCCGAGGTATATTGCCACAATGGAGCGGGAAGTTGCTATGATAAGGAACAAGGCTCGTCATACACTGACCTGTGTTTTTTTTTGCAGCGATCACCAAATCCGCTTTCAGCCGCCCAAAGCACCTTCAATGTACAGGTACGCGAAATTACAGCGTAATATTTTCAGCGGGAGCGCTTGTTTAAAAAACGGACACACAACCGTCGCGAGAACGCGTGACGAACAGTATCGCGAGTTACTAAAAATCCTACACGTCAGGTGGTGGGAGATGGTAGGTGATAGGCAGCGTTTCACAAGCTGGCATTACTAAATACTTCATTAAAAATATTAAATTTTAGCTCTAAGAGAGCATTTATCAACTTCAAATCAATACGACCGGTTCGAGAAGAGCTGGCAAATAATTCATATGGGTTTATCAATTATTATTATTGTTATAATATAAATATTTTTTACAATTTAGTGGATATACAAAGAGAGAGTCATTTCCAGACATTACGTCTATCATTCACATAATGATAACCTTTTAACAGTAAAATCCGTTTGACATAGTCCTTGAAGTTATTGTCATGCAAATCAGTTATGTGGTTCGGGATCTTATTATAGAACCTAACACCATTACCTACAAAACTTTTATTAGTCTAAAACATGGTACGACAAATTTATATCTATTTTTAGTATTCAAAGTGCGCTGGTTTTTGACAAAATCTAGGTAGATTAAATTATTAAAAATGTACTGGAAGGGCAAAGTTAAGATATAAAATTCCCGGAACATGTTTGTAAGCGTTTCACGAGTCTCATGTTGTAGATTGCTCTAATTGCGCTATTTTGTAATATAATTATGGTGTCTACCTCAGCTGCTGAAGCCCACAGAAAAATTCCATAAGGTCCTACAATGAGCCAGAGCTCACTTACAAAGAAAAAAATGGTGCATGTCAGCTCCGACGCGGAACTGAACGATTGTCTTGGAATATGTAAAATACGCAAAGATACGATTATTAATATATTACTTATATTATCACTTGCATGTAAAAGTAAAGGCACACTGAACTAAGGGATATCCTCTAAAAGAGGAAAACAAATACCTCACACACAACAGATGAAGTTCAGGATAGAGGGCTTATTGATTGATTGATATAAAAGTAAGTTGAGTATACGTATATACAGGCGTCCAGTATAAGATGCTCCCCATCTAATTTCCGTACCGCGAGCAATATATGAAAAAAAATATTGTGTGATTTTCTGAAACCACAATGCAAACGAAACTTTTTTTTTAAATTTAATTACTCAAATTAATCAGAAACTCGCAAAAAATCGTTACGCAGCTAACGTGTTAATATGTTTTTAGTTAATCAAAAACTGTTACTGTTAAACTCACTCTGTGATTACGTAAAATAATGAATTAATTAAAATTAGTTCCGCAACGCAGACGCGACGGTGAAAGCCAAAGTAGAATTAACTCAAAGTGTTGCGTCCGGAACAACACATGATTAGAACAAAGTGATTGTACATCGTTTATAAACAAACATGAATATCGTTGATAAACATTTTTTGAAGTGAAACTTCTTATGCGACTTCCAAGCGTTAAACGTTAAATGTTAAACGTTTAACGCACATTATCGGTCTCTCCTCTTTGTGTGAGCCAGAGCGAGAGAGCAATATATTATCGGGTCTCTCCTCTTTGTATGAGCCAGAGCGAGAGAGTAAATGTCGGTGTGTATGTATATTGCACACTTTTATTGATATAATAATTATTAAAGTTGACAACGATTCAAAGATTGAAATGAATATTGCTCTTAGTTTTTAATACGCGTCTATCATCTAAATGATTGTATTAATTATGTAGTCGGTACTTTAAATACGCAAATTGAAATTAAATTTTATAATTGAATATTTTTTCTACTATTGATTTCCCATTATCATACCTATTTTTCAATATTTAAGTTAAGATTAAAAACGCAATTTTAATACAAAAAGTTAAATGCCTACAAACCTGAAAAAAGTTTCACTTGCATCCTGGTTTCATAAAACCACACAATATTTATTTTTTTATATTGTACACAATCTAAGCACTTTCAGGCGTCTTAATTTTCTTTAGTTTAAACTTTTATTGCGCTATTGTAACATTCATAATATTATGTAATGATAAAAATAATAATGTAGGCGACCTTAACTCATGCGCAACACACACATATATATATATATATATATTCCGCACAAATGGTTGAACTGTAATTTTTAAAGCAACACCGCGAGACAGACATGCATCGGGTCAATTCGACCTATTTATTATAGCAATAGCGTATTAATTAAGTTAAATGCATATATAATATACATATATTATAAAGTTCTAGAGATTGTTTGTTTGTTTGAACATGCTAATTTCTGGTCAGATTAGAAAAAATATTTTGACTTTTTATAGACTACTAGCTTTTACCCGCGGCTTCGCTCGCACTGAAGACATTAAATAAGTATCAGAGATGAAAAATAATAATAATAAAAAATATCCGATGTTACTTCTAATACCTCCAAGAATATGTGTTCAAAGTTTCATGATGATCGGTTAAGTAGTTTTCGCGTGAAAGCGTAACAAACAAACATACTTTCACATTTATAATATTAGTAGGGATTTATTAAGGAAGGTTATAAGTTATATAACTTTACGCTATGGCCTCAAGGAGCGGAGCAGTAACTATGAACGTTAAGAAATCTGGTAAGCTGTTAGGAAGTTTTGATAGTGAGCACAATTATTATTGGCGACACGGGTGCGTTGACGACACGAAAGTTTGTAGAAAAATTTAACACGTGAAATCGTGTCATAGCTAGCACAGCTTGAAGATATGAGATTCAAAAGATCCATCATAGTTTTACCGTTCACTATACATAACATAAATGACACGGTGTTGTTTACTACTGAAAAGGACAGTACTTGACTTCTCAGGAACTAATAGGTATTTTTAATTTAGGTTTTCATTGAGTCATCGACCATAAGTATCCGGGTGACCGGTCATTGTTACTGTTTGCCGATTAATTGACACAACCACAAAATAAATAGATACAGAAAGTTCGCTCCATACATCGAGCAAAAACAGTAAGTCTGTCGAATGGCAGTCGTGAGTGTCCGCGCTCACCCGATTTACTTAGGTAAAAGTGCTGAATTGACAGTCTAAATAAATGATATCTTTTTCAAAATAACCGACTATACTGTTAGCCTTAAGGGCACTGGAGCCATTAGAAGCTTTGACAGTTTCACCGGGCTTGGTGGCGAGCGCGGAAGGTACTCAGCCGCGAAAGCGAGGCAACAAGCTCAAAGGTGCCAAAGTGGCCGAACCTCGGCTTGACCTGTGGCTGTACATGCAAATAAGTCCCGATCTGACTAATTTCCTATCCGTAAAATTAGATCTAACTATCTATACATATAATACATGTTTCTGCCTTCTGGGAGGAAAGAAGAAACATGCATATAGGCATTTAGTAATCTGTCAATTTTGTTCTAAAACTAACTAGCAAAAAGAAGGTCCCTTACAGAACCTATGTACCTGAGTGGTGTGCATGTGTGAAGTGCAGTGTCATGTGTGTATGTCGATAGCTAGTGAATGCAGTGTCACTGTATCGCGAGAGCGTCTAATAGTAAATGGTCTTATCGAAATCATTGTGTACTATATAAGCAGCACGCTATGATGGTTAAGCTTCCTATTATGGTCAATAGTTAGTCATAAAATTTATCGAATGTTTAAAATTAGGCACAAAATTAATTTATTACACTGATTTCTAGACTATATATATATATATTATGATCTAAATATAAAATATTATCCTGGCGAACAAATCTTGTCACATTTTTACTAACAAAAAACAGCGCCATTTAAAGGATTATAATTATTAGTGTACTCATTTACCGCACAGTTACGTTTTTCAATGCAAAACAAAGCAGATTCGACGTGACGTTGCTTCGAATTAAAAAAAACAGTTTAAATATTGTGATTTCGTTTTATCAAAATTTTTTAATCAGCTACTACTTGCAATACTAGTTATAAGTCCAAAAACTTATAGATACGACTCTCATTTGATTATATTTTTTTTTCCAAAATAAATTGACATGTCACGTCCCTATTATAATGTGTCAAAACGGCCATCATAGCGTACCGCTTTTATAGCGTGTAAAAGCACGACAAAGAAAGGGAATTAATGTACGTTTTACACCAACTGGAATACGTAGTGAGACGATACTAAAGAAGTGTTTTTTTTTTTTTAACTGACTATACTTTTAGCCATAAGGGCCCTGAAGCCTCAAACGGCTTTTACAGCTTCACCCGAGCTTGGAGGAACAGTGTTTATTGTAGTCGACTTATTAACTGAGGTCTTCACTATTCAACAGCTCGAGTGAAAATGTATTACAGGCCGGTCTTTGCCTGCTTGTAAAGTGCGTGCGGACTCCCAAAACACACTTGTTACTATTGCGCCCCGACAATAGTGTGGGTCGATAGTGCGAATACTAAGTCATTAGTACGGATTCCACATCGACACGATTTTCCGACATATATCAAATAGTATCTTATTTACTATGACGTGTTCGTAAGGCAAGCCGGTCATTTTAACACAAAGTTTTTCAGTAATCTATTTAAGAGAAGCTTTTTAAGAGAGTTAGGGCACAGAAAAATTTCTTTGGAGATTTCTCTCTACTTGGGGCGGCCCGACTGGTCGAATACTTTCACCCTAGAAGATCGCAGCCAGATAACCTAGTGTTGTGTTTCTGCGGTCAGTAAGGTTTCCAGAGCTCTTTGGAATAGGGGGGTTCAAGGTCGGCAACGCGCTAGTGATACCTATGGTATTACAAGCGTCCATAGGCTACGGTAGCCGCTTACCATCAGGCGGGACGTATGATTGTTTGCCACCTTTATTGTATAAAAAAAAGATTTTTATCTAAACTAATATTATAAAGAGGAAAGATTTGATTGTTTGTTTGCATTGAATAGGCTCTGAAACTACTGGACCGATTTGAAAAATTATTTCACCATTAGAATCCTTTTTTTTTTTTTTTTAACGTGGAGGAACCCTTCATGGGTACACACCCGCCCGGGGGGACGAGTGGTTATGTGAGACTCCTACTCACTAAACCTCCACGGTGTACCATCCGCCGCCTTAACGGGGCGACGCGGGTTCGCACTTGGCATTCGTTGCCGCGTCGCCCCGGCCAAGGGCAATTCATCATACATAGTATGGTATCCCTTCCAGAAATATAACTAATCCCGAAACGCGACAATTATCGCGAGTCACTTCACCATTAGAATCCTACATTATCCCTGGCGAACATAGGCCATAGAATAAAAAGTTAGGCATCCGTATGAAAATTTATAATTTTTGATTTTTTTGTTAAATACCCATGCGAAGCCAGGGCGGTCCGCTAGTTTATAATAAATGTATGCGCTTAAATAGTTAAAAAAAATGAAATTCACAAATGATTTTTTTATAAAGAATATTGTAGATATGGTCTGTAACGCTAACACTAGGGCCACTACAGTCGAGAGTAGGTAATTACATCCAAAGTCGGTCGAAGCCGTCTTTCTGTACTTAATATTTTGTGGTACAACTCTATTTACATATTATATTATTTATAACAATAATAATAAATATACATAAGGTTTATTGCATTTTGATTTATAAAGTAAATATGTTTAACCCGAAAATGTATGGACTACGCAAGTGACTGCTATTGAGTCAACGATCTTACATATCTATCTATAATATAATAAAGCCGAAATTTTTAAACACGCTAATCTCTGGTATTTCCCGTCGGATTTGAATAATTCTTCTTCTATAGGATAGTCAGATTCATGAGGAATAGTATAAGCATTAAGCTACACCTCACAGCTAGCCTTAAGCATTGATTTTTGTTAAGTAAGTTAGGAGAAACATCGCACCCGAACTGCTTTATCCGCGTGCGCTGGCGTAATGGTTAGTGATACGTAAATACAATGTTCTACAAAAATATTGCTCCGTAATATATCTAAAGAAAAGTCTTTGATAGCATATGTATGCTCTTAGTCATAAGCCACAATAAGGTGTTTATTGACAAAAAATTATTAAAAATTAAAAAAAGTGATTTTATCGCATTGGGATCCTTACGAACGAAAGTTACTTCATCATCAAGACAATTTTATGGAGATAAACTTTGTCCTTTATAGCGCATTTATTTGGACGCATAGTTTGGGAGATTTGTTTATTTATTTATTAACAAAATTTACAGCTTGAATACCAATAATATAAAGTATATTTATAGTAGACTAGCTGCGCCCCGCGGTTTCACCCGCGTATAATTTAAAAGAAATCGCTGCTTGATGATTTAAAAGAAATCGCTGCTTGATGATTTAAAATATTTCATATTGACAATATTTTTAACGGGCATCCAAGGTTATGCGTCACAACTCACATGGCTCATTCGTTCGCGCGGCTCGAGTCTTGAATTATTTAAATTTTACATTATCTCGAAAAACAATACTTCCAAATACCATGCTATAAAGGGCAAAGTTTATATACATAAAATTGTCTTGATGATGAAATAACTTTCGTTTGTAAGGATTAATACGTCATGCGTAATAATAATGCTCATAAATCTTAAAATTATGTATGGTTTTCTTCAATGACAAGTGTATGTAATGTGATTTTTTAAATATTTTGAAAATGTTTCAGGCATATATCGCACATGCGCGTGCGTGAGCGAAAAAAGCGCGCGAGCGGCAGTAGGTGGAACTTGCATAGTTAAATATCCCATCCACTGACTATTTCAGGAGACAAGGTACCGAATGGCTCTTACGGTCTCCTTAAATGGCACCTTGGCTTTGATGTGAACGTATGTAAAAAAAAATCTAAAGCTGGGTAAATAGTTACCTATATATACAAAAAAACTTACTTGAAAATATACCACTTATGCACTACCAACCACCTCACTGTATGATGTATTTTAACGTAATGCATGCAAACCAAAATGACGAGCCGAAAATAGTGTTTAAATAATGCATTGTATTGAATATAAAATTAAAGATTACGTTGCAACCTGGTAGGGGGAAGGCACATATGCGTTTTCATACGTAACTCTTATGAATAATTGTGGATTCGCTAGCGGTTTAGATTAAACAATCCGAAGTTCTCATTCATCGCTTTAATCGGGTATTTGAAAAAAAAGAATATCGATTTTTTTTTATGAATTTTAAAGCTTCATCTTAATTATGATAATAGTCAATTGGAAAAACTCTTAAAACATTTTTTTATTAATAATAAACAATTGAAAATTTTAATATTTTAAAAAGAATCACATGACTACGAACGCGCCACGATTGATCGCCATGTTTGTGACGTCATAATGTTAAAGGAATTTCATCGATTAAGTGTCAAAGCACTGTAACAGCTACAATGAGTAGAAATTAACATTGTGACGTCACACGCTTTCGGATTTATTCGGGAACGATTGGCGCGTTACCGGTACTGAGTTTAAAAATTATTTTTTACTTTGAAAGCACTTTAAATATTGCGAAAAAAAAAGTTTGTTATAAAACTTATATATGATCTATCGAATTATCACAAAAAAAATTATAATTCAAAAAACCCAATTGTGACTAATACTTGAAATGTAGTTTATCTGTACCAGATAAATGACTACTGGATCTAGGACCGTAAAATTTGTATGCGGGTTCCTTTTTCAGTGAGCACTAAGAAAGGGTTTTTTGGAAAGGTAACCCCTAAAAAATACGGTACGCTAATTTAGTTTAATTTTATCAAACACATAACTGTTATGTTAAGATTATTATTGGGAACGTTGGAAGAGGAAGGCCTAGACGAACGTTCCACGATCAAATCGGGGACGTTTTGAAGAAACGTCAGGTCAAGAGTACTCTAAACTGACGAGCATGCATGAAAAGATTGATGAATGTTGAAGAAGCGAAAGTTGTATGTCAGGATAGTAGCAAGTGGAAGGGACGTGGTCTCTGCTTACCCTGTTGGGAAAGAGGCGTGATTTATGTATGTATTTGTGTTAAGATTCATTGTATTAAATTTAAATTCGGTCGCAAATATCATAATAATAAAAAAAGATGTCTTAATACAGGAAAGAAAAGTCTGGACATGTATAATGTAATGTTTGTTGTAATTTATGTACTGTGTGTGGAAATATAGCTTGTGTAGTAAGTGTGTTAGTTAAACAGTTACTTAGTAATAACATTAAAATTAGTATGGTTGTGTGTACAAATTACTAGTATTTCCATAACAATTTATGAAGAAGGATTGGTCTTCTGGTGATGGCATGACGCTAGAGGCCTACAAGATCCTTTGAGCCGCAGATTTTCCAGGTGTACTTCGTTGTGAATCTGAAAAGCAGGGAAGTTGTCGTTCCTCAACAGAAAAAAATTTGTATTTCGTGTCCATAGATAACGAAACCCCAATTCGTTACAAGCAACCCTGGTTTTATTTAGTAGATATTTATTTTTGTGCGAAAGATGTTCATTTAGGTATACATATTTGTCATTTCTCATTAGGAATCCCTGTGTTTTTACGGGCCAGGGCTAGTAACTGATCTTTCTTCATAAAAGACTTGGACTTTACTATTGTGGCGGCTAACCGCAGCAAATAGTTTATCTTTATATGTAATGTAATGTAATAGACTGGCTGGTTATTTGTCTTTGGTAAAAAGAGACATCAGCTGTCAACAATTAGAATGTATAAAATAAAAGAAAGAGGAGTGACAATATAGAGAGCAATACATACACGTATATGAACCAAGTCGTATTTTATTTATAATAATTCATACAAGCTAAATATCCTGTAAGGTTGTGACGATAACGCTACAACACCTACCACGACCCATACTATCAAGGATTACTTGAATCAACGGATAAATGGATTACTTCTATCCGGGGTTTATTAAATTTTCAACTTAACTGGTTTATTTATTTTAGTAAACAATATAGGTACTTTGTTGGTTAAAGTAAAAGGTGACAACCATAGTTCGCATCCAAGGTCACGTGAATTCGCACTGTCTGCGAATACTAATTAAAATCTATACTGTAATAACTATTATTAAGCAGAAGAGATTATTTGTTTTTTAAATGCGCTAATCTCTGAAACTATGTACTGGTTAGATATGATTTTTTTTGCCTATTCGTTAAGGATAATATAGAGTGTAGATTATCCAACATCACGCGACGACCCTTGGATGAAGAGCAATTACCATAAAATTTCAAGGTCAGCGCCGTGGAGAGATTGTCGAATAATTTAAACAAGTTTTTTTTTATATATATACTACAAAGGTGGCAAACAGGCTAAAGGCCCGCCTGATGGTAAGCGGCTAACGTAGCCTATGAACGCCTGCAATACCATAGGTATCACAAGCGCGTTGCCGACCTTGAACCCCCTACCCCAAGGAGCTCTGGAAACCTTACTCACCGCAGAAACACAACACTAGGTCATTTGGCTGCGATCTTCTGTAGGGTGGAGGTATTCCACCAGTCGGGCTGCCCCAAGTAGAGAGAAATCAGTATAGAAATTTCTCTGTGCCCTACCTCTCTTAAAACTTCTTACCTCTCTTAAACAGCTTGTATTTTTATCTATCGTTATAGGTTTGGCGTAGTGAACACAATCTCACCTGATGTTAAGCGACGATGTGGCCTAAGATGACAACACGCGAAATCTAGTGCTTGGCGACAGATTTTCGATTTGATGGTGGTAGGCTAGTCAGGCGGGCATTGGAAAATGCCCTACCACCATGCCTATGGTTTCCTCACGTTGTTTTCCTTCACCGAAAGCTCATTGCATTGCATGGATTCGAACCCACGTCAATCGACGCGAAGTCGTACACGCTACGCTACCACTGAACCATCATTGCTGCAATAAAAGGCCAAGGCAATATAATCATACAGCCAAGTTGACAAAAAAGTACCAAATTGTTGACTTGTGGCTGTCATATTATTTAATATTTTATTACTTAATTTTAAAAAGTTGGGTTAATATTTATTTTATATTGTACTAGCGACGCGCTCCGGCTTCGCACGGGTGCAATGCTGATACTAAATATACCTACCTACTACAGAATGTCCTCAAACAACATTTACAGCTTTTTTGTCATTAGACAATACAAACATGTTTTGTTTAGAGGTTACTCTTGAAAGAGCGACATATAATTGACCATGGTATATAGGGCCGGTACCGCCGCACCGCTATGTCCCTGCATTTTAAATCTGTAATATTTTCGGAAATATTCATTTAAATTACATGCTGTAAAGGGCCATATTAAATGAGCAATGTATTTAAGGTACTTAATTGGATAAGGATTAATGCTGTATTGCTTAAAATCACTTCGTAAATAAGTCATTTTTTTCCTGTAAAATGTAAAGGATAAAAAAATGGTTATTGTGGGTTATCCTTAAGAGATAGACATATACCATCGCGGACTTTTTCGTTGACCTTTTTAAGATGTACAATACTGTAGTACATTGTTTTGATTTGTCTCGTGGGGTTCAGCCAGCGTTTACAATGTAAGCGTAAAAATGTGTTTATTTACGACATCACATTAGAAACCTCTAAATTTATCAATGTTTCTCTACAATATTATGCATGTATGATACATAAAAACCTTCCTCTTGAATCACTCTATCAATTAAAAAAATCCGCTTCAAAATCCGTTGCGTAGTTTTAAAGATTTAAGCATACATAGGGACGGACAGAGTGACGCGACTTTGTTTTATACTATGTAATGATTTTTCGTAATAATATTTATAGGTAAATGGGTGTGTAAAAGTGGGATTTCAAGGGTGAACTATTATGTGAAGTCGCACAGATTCATCAGATCGTTGACAGTAATTCTTTGAAAATTTTACGTTTTATGAAGTTTTTTTTTTTGTATCCATAATGATCTTCCTTGATGTCAAATTTCAAGTTTCTGAGTCACCTAGAGGTGAATCTAGGTTTTGATGAGTAGGTTAGTCATTGATAAAAATGCTACTTGTCAGACTTTAATCACTCAAAATCTATAATAGATTAATTCGTGAAATTTTGCATGCTAAGTGTTCAAGGTAGGTTTATTAAACTTATTTTCGAGTATTTAGGTCTAATATTATTTGACTTGTAGAGGGGTCGAAAGTATATCGAAAATATTCATGTAAATATACACATAGGTCGATATCGCTTGTTCCGAACTTGACACTGTCGTGTGTCTAGACCAAGTTTCCCATTGTGCCTAAGAATCTCAGACAAAATTGTGATATTATTTTTGTGTAGGGCAATTATCAAGTAGTACCTAGTTTATAATTAAAGGTCAAGAACTGCAAAATATGAGTCAAATAGTTGATTAACCCACGTACGTATGTAAGTAATAACTTATACAGTTAGGGAAATAACATTGGATAAATGAAATCAAAAATAATCATTAGGTATGTAAATATTTAAAAAGAAAGGAGAGGAAAAGATGACAGCTCCTAATATTGCTTTTAAAGATTGGAGATATTCCATGAAAGAATTAACAATTTAGGATAAAACAATTTTATCAAATTATTATATTTTATTTCATTTTGAATAGGTACATTTTATTAACATAATAGGTACATAATATATGATTAGAAATTAATAAAAATATATCTTAAGAGGAAACACGGTCGGCTTGACATTTAAAGAAAAAGTTTTAACAAAAATCGATTGCTGTCGCAATGTGCACGAGCGAACGAGCACGAGTGAGACACCTACAGATCGGACTGATTATACCTAAGTATAATAGACGAAATGATGACTTCGTATTCCCTTGTTTCCTCCTTCCTAGACTGAACCGATTATTCTTATTATTTTCAAGATTAATATAAGACATTAAACCTCTATGTTTTATACTAGCTATGCCCGTGACTCCGCTTACGAGAACTACAGATAGCCGTCGGTACCTACATTAATTTGATGTCTTTATAGTTTACTCAGCGTAAGCAATTCAAGCGCCCCAAAAGCGTATTTTTCCCGAATTGTTTAACCATTATCGGCACAGCTTATTTCGCATGTTACTTTATTTAATAAAATCTATCCTACAACCTGAACAGATATAGAAGTTATGAATTAAAAAAAAAAAAAAAACTAAAATCGGATAGGTAAGTGGTTCGCGTGATAAGAACATAAACGGACAGACAGATAATTTGAGTTTTATAACATCTACAGAAGTACGTCGAATTTGTTTACTGCATGTCTAGTAACAGTGATATAATTGGACAATTTTATTAATTTTAACACCATTTGCTCAAGTCTTATTGCTCCGAGATAAACATAGGTTTGTATGAAAACACCGCCCGTATATCCAGTTAAAGAAATATTTTCGTTTTGGTACTTATATTTATACATAGATAATTATCGTTGGTACAACAGTTAGTAATAGTTTAACTCTTAAACAACTCGCCATTTGAAGTCATATTCTCATAATATATGTGTAATGTTGACCCTACTTAAAAACTATTGTGTGATTTTATTAAACCACGACGAAAGTGAATTTTTTTTAATTTAAGAAATTACAGTTTTTCACTTAATTTGAAACTGGATTAATGGCAGTTTCCTTCACCTCTCCTTAATAGATAAAAGAAATAATACAACGGATATTATAATGTATTTCCTAAGCAAAAGATACAAATTATTGAAGACATGTGACGTACATTGTTTAATAACACACATTAACATATACAATATTCCGAATTTACGATTATAATCCATTACTGGACGGCATAAAATTCCATTTTATTTGTAAAATGTAATATTGTATAATGCGACATGCGATAGATGAACGAAAAATTTAGAGGCGATAGAATAAAAAAAAAGCCCGCGATGAATAGTTATTGATATTATATTCGTAAGCGTCGTTAAGGTTTATCTGTGAATTTGAATTCCGCTTTGAAATTTAACACTAAAAAACCTTGATATTAAATCCCTATTTTAATATTATAAATGTGAAAGTATCTCTGTCTGTCTGTTACGCTTTCAAGCCTAAGTCACTGAACCGATTTTGTTGAAATTTGGTACAGAGATAGACTAGACCTTGGGAAAGGACATAGGCTACCTTTTATCCCGAAAAAAAAGGTAGAAGGGGTTGAAATAGGGGATGAAATTTTGTATGGAAGTTCATCAATGTCGAAGATAAAACCATTAAACTTTTTACTTAGGCACTTGATAAGAAATAAGTAAATATTTAATCTAGCTTTTTTGAAATTTCCGTGTCGTAATCGCGGGCATAAGCTAGTATTATATAAATGTTTTACCGATCGAGCTAAGAAATTAGAACACAAAATCCTAACTTTGTTTGTTTCTGTAAAGTCTGGCTAATTATGCTTTTAGAAATTGACAAGAAATGAGAATAATAATTTATACATTGAATAAACAATTTATTGGTCACGGCCACTTCATATAACTGATCCACGGACATGTAGTAATGTTCCTATGCGAATTCAGTACTGAAAAGCTATATAAGTTTTTTTTTTTTTTCGAAGTGACCACAGTGCTACCTTTAAAGAGACTTGTGCCTCAGAGGGCTTTTACAATTTCAACGGGCTTGGGGGCGAGCGCTGAAGGCACTCAACCGCGAAAGCAAGGTATCAAGCTCCAAGGGTGCCAAAGTGGCCGAACCTAGGCTTGGGCTGATGCCGATCATGCGAAAAAGTCGCTATCTGACTAAATTCCTATGCATAGAAACTCGAGCTAACTAACTGTACAAATAAACATGTTCCTGCCTTCTGGGAGGAAGGAAGGAACATGTGTATATGTATTAAGTGATTTGGCAATTTTTGTCTAAACTAGCCGAAAAAGAAAAAAGGTCCCTTACAGAACCTATGTACCTGAGTGGTGTGCATGTGTGTGTAGGGATGCAGTGTAATGATTGTATGTTGATAGCTGGTGAATGCAGTGTCACTGTATCGCCCGAGCGGCTGCTGGCTCAAGGGCTCCATACCGGAGGAACGGACCTAAGCCCTATAACGTTTAGCTCCGTGCGCTATATAGAAGTACCGCCGCACTGTCGCCGAGCAGGCAAGCGCCACGTCGCCGCTGTACCAAGAGCGATCGTATGACGTCACGTAATAAATGCGTCATCGTCTCGCGAGTCAGTTAAGAGTCTTCTAATGTGCGGTGTAACGTTTCATTTAAAATAATTATCTGTATAATATAGTTATAAATACAATTTAATTAGCTAAATGAACAAATAAAAAATTATAAACACTATTGATTGATACATTCTAGTTTGCTTAAAGGTTTATCTTTTATATTTGGATTCCGATTTCAATTGATCACAGGTCCCTGATGTTAAATGCAAATCTTTTACTACTTGAGCAAATAAAACAGAATACTAAATCATTATTTAAAGAAAAAAAGTTTGATTTATTTAAAACAATTATACATAAAATATTTTTCATACAATATGTAACTTTATGAACTAAATAAAACAAATACAAATTTATAATCATTCAAAGAATGAATTCTTTGGTTTCAAATATCAAATGAGTTTTTTTTTAATACAATGTCATCATTTTTTATTAAAAGTTTACAGATATCAAAAAAATGCTTAATAAAGTTATAATATTGTACTTACACTGAGTTTTATTTAATTAAGTTGGATGTCGGTACACGTTAAAATATAAAAAATAACATAATTTTCCAAATATTTATAATTAAGTACCTACAACCACATTTTAAATGAATCACCGTTTCATACATTTTAGATCAGAGATAGTGTTTCATTTAAAGTTAAATAATGTTGGCCCGCCGCGCCGTATGGCTTGTTGATTATATGTCGCCAGGCGTTTAGTCTAAGGAGTTTCATATATTATTTTGAATACAATATAGGTAGTTTTCAATGCACTGTACTAAACAATATTTTCACGTAGTAATATCCTATATATAGCAAAAATATGCAGATCGTGGCTTGCATCACTTTGTCCAGATAGTATAATCTGTGAAAAAAAGAAATGTTTGTTATTATCTGCATTTTTTTAATACTATAAAGGTGGCAAACAAGCATACGGCCCGCCTGATGGCAAGCAGCCACCGTATCTTATGGGCGCTTGCAATACCGTAGGTATTATTAGCGCGATGTCGACTTTGGACCTTACCCCAAGGATTTCTAGAAACCCTACTCACGGTAGAAACATAACACAAGGTTATTTGACTGCGATCTTCTGTAGAGTAGAGGTATTCCACTAGTCGGACTGCCCCAAGTAGAGAGAATTCTCCAAAAAAATTTTCTTTGTGTCCCTACCTCTATCAAAATTTTCTCTCTCTCTCTCTCTGCGCGTGTAACAAGTTATAATTCTTTAGCGTAAGAACAAGCATAAGTTAGTCATAAATGACAATGAATCCTTATTTTATTTTACATATAATAAAACTAATGTTTATTAATAAAATGTTAAATTATTTTCATACAATTTAAAAGAACCAGTAAATTGAATTCACATTATTATCATTGATGACTAAATTCATCATGTACCACTTCTGTCAAATGATGCGCGCGCACCTCATAATTATACCCTCTACTAAACCTTCTAAAATAAGTATAATAATTTCAAAAATTAAACGTTGTGAATCATAGGGGCTCAGTGGTTACGTTTTCGGGTACTGTATCGACCGACGTGAGTTCCAATTTAACAAAGAGCCAAAATCGTCCGTGAAGGAAAACATCGTGATAAAATACTCGAAACGTGGTAGCAACACGGCAGATGGATCTACTCATTACCCTTGGTGAATGTTCCACCACTCACACGGTGAATGTTCTGAAGAGTTATTTGACCTTCCACTACAGAACCACGCGGACTGGTCTACCGGACCACAGTTCATCACGGCACGAACAAAGAAGTTCGCAAATTCTATTTTTTTATCGTTATAGGTTTTAGCAATGTGGCCATAATTTGACCTGATGTTAAGTGACGATTTGGCCCAAGATGTTAACATGTTTAGTCTAGTGAGAGGGCTGTCTCTCAAGTGCAGCTGCCGGAACATACCTATTGGTTCTTGGCGACAGATTTTCAACTTGAGGGTGGTAGCTAGCCAGACGGGTATTAGAAAAAGCCCTGCCACCATGATATGGTTTCCTCACGATGTTTTCACACTACAAAACAGGTAACCCGGATAAGTGGTTTCCGCGTGAAAAGAACATAAACGGACGGACAGAGAGACGATGAGTTTTATAATAGGTATAGATATAGATTCATTGTAGAAGATTATAGGTTCCCTAACATCAAGCTACAATCTTTAGGAGCAGAGCAATAAAGTAATAGTGTAGAAGGCCGTGTGGCGCGGGAGTAACCGTTGGAGACAACTTGCAACTAGTTAGGAATAAATAGTCACTTACTGTTTGTGTAATCTCCTCGCTTGCGGGAGAGTCGCCGGGTCCTCCTTGCAGCAATACTCGCGAGCTCCCTTGATGTAATTCCTAATGTACGCACTCCAGTTTATTACCTGTAAACGTCGAAGTTAATTTATGAAACAACATTTATTATTTAATGTTAGTGTGTAGCCCCATCGTTGTTTCACATCCCGTACTCGCCTACAGCTTCACAGATTGCTTGGCGTTCATAGTTACTGCTCCTCTCCTTAGGGTCATAGCGTGAAGCTATGTTACAGCCTATGCTATTCCTCATGAATCTGGCTATCATAAAACATATCTCGAATACGAGTAGTAGTTCTAGAGATTAGCGCTTTTAAATAAACAAACAATCAAAGAACAATTATTGTGTTGTTTTATAAAACCACAATGAAAAATGATACCAATACTACATAATATGTGGCTATATAACATAAGTTTATGAATTAAAAAGCACAACATTCAAGGTCAAGATGCCGGCAAAAAGACTCCTACAAAATATATAATAAAATTGAAGCGTCTATTTATAATGTTAAAATAACAGATTTTACTAAATTCCTATGAAAGTATACACGGTACTTATAATTCGTTTCATCGAGTTTCACATCACAACGGACCTAAAGAAGTTTCCACTTCAAGATCGAGGTAAGAACTGGAGTCACCCATCAGAGTACCACCAATTCAGTAAAACTCACCTCTATGTCCGTGTAGAAGAGTTCATTGTCCTCCTTCGAGATGTTGTCTCGTAGCGCCAAGAAGTTATCGTTCTTGAAGTGCCATTCCTTCGTTGTGTAGTACTGTAACACTTCTAAACCGTAGTTGATCCGTTTTTGCATCTTCACCATGCTGTGAACCAGGAAAAATTATGTATATACATTTTACATGTTTAAAGTAAAAACTTCTTTTGTCATTCCGCGCACAGTTCCGTAGGTAGTAGTAAGTTAGGCTGATCCGTCACGCTCTGAGGTGAGACAGGCTCGATCGGGTGAACTCGGGACCGCCGAGTGTACCCGAACGTGATACATACAGTCAGCTGCTCTTCGCTGTTGTGTCGCTGTGTTTACTATATTCAATTCATACGTAATAATTATATTTATGAAGTTTTCACTTCTGCCGTGCGGTCTTAAGCACACACTCTTTTTTACAATTTATACCATGAAAATAATATTCCATTCCACTACCGAATATATCAGTCCCATTGTACCCCATCCTTTATAAGATCACATCAGGAGAGCCGCTGATGAGGTCATACAACATCTTGGCATCATCTGAATAAGGTTCTGCCAAAATGCTGTGAAAACACATATAACATCGGTATCTATAGTTAATGCTAAACCGTTGGCATATTTACGATATTTGTCGAAAAGATACCCTACTATAATAATTATTATGAATGTGAAAGTTTGTACGTTTGGATGTCAAATAAAATTGGGTCAAATAATTAATAAAATTGGGCACATAGAAAAGGATTCATCCAGGTTATGACCTGGATTAATCACATGTGATATTTTAATCCCGATAAAGACCCAAATCTCGGTCAGAAATAACCTATACATGTTGTAAAACTCAACGTCTCTCTGTCTGTCTGTCAGTTTATGTTATTTTCACGTCAAACCTACTTATCCGATTTTATTAAATTTATAACGATCTGGCCAAGCTATAAGATATATTTTATAGGATTAAGTAAGATACAAAATTAGAAGTGACGATAATGATGAATCAATTCGGGAAAAATATGTTTTTGGGGCACTTAAATGGCTTACACTGAGTAAACCATACGAGATCTATAAAACTATTGTACCACATAATTTTGGATCTTAAATAGACCTAAAAAAGTCTAGAATATTATATATCTTTCTTCAAAATATCACCCAAAATAAGCATTTTTGTCTTTAAAATAACTGGCGGTCGACCTTCGTGGCTGGGAAGAATGGCAGCACGATCAAATCGAGCGAAGCCGCGGGCACAGCTAATATTACATAATAATATATTATTAATTAATAAACGTGTTGAAGTGTGACTTTTCTGAATTTGACACCTTAAACATCTTAGACCATTATGTAAAATTAGTAATATCACGTACGGTAATATTTCTATAACAAGCCCAAGAAAGTATTACTTAAAAAAAACTTACAAAGTCTTCTTTCCCATCAGAAACATGAGGAAGTCAACGAAATAAGCCGGCAGTAAGTGTGTGAAGAATAACGCTATCTGATGCTGGATCCAGGACCGTTTGGGCGACCCGCCCGGGTACCAGAGGCACACCGAGAACGGAAACTCCTGGACATGGACACGACCTGGAAAAAGAGTACATTTTACTGAAACTTCTTTGAGCAATTTAGAAAGACTCTTAGGCATTGTTGTTTTGTTTAGCGTTTTGTTTTTGTAGCGTTTTTGTTTTGTTTAGCGTTTTTGTTTTGTTTAGCGTTTTTGTTTTGTTTTTTGTAGCGTTTTTGTTTTGTTTAGCGTTTTTGTTTTGTTTAGCGTTTTGTTTTTTATAGCGCTATGGCCACAATTTCACCCGATGTTTTTTTTAATACTACGAATGTGGCAAACAAGTATACGGACCGCCTGATGGTAAGCAGTTACCTAAAATTTGTTAAAATTGTAAATCGCTAAAAAAATCTTATTCGCATATATAAATCAATTCTTAACATCAAAGCCTATTATTTAAGTAGATCGTTAAGAAATACCACAAAGTGTTTTTTTTTTTTGCTTATTTTAATTCCCCTGAGTTCCTGCTAGAGGCGCTGTTAGTAGATGTACAAAGGACCACGAAACCTTCGGTCATTTTCGAGAGATACCAGGACTGACACTAAGAACCTAAGAAACGATTGTGACCAAACGACACTGCACAAGGTAATAAATACTATAAAAATATTTCTCAGTACGTAAAGATTTCCTCACGATTTATTTTCTATTCCAAGTATCATTATTCGGCACAGAAAAATTTCTTTGAAGATTTCTCTCTACTTAGGGCAGTCCGACTGGTGGAATACCTCCACCCTACAGAAGGACGCAGCCAAATGACCTGGTGTTGTGTTCTTGTGGTGAGTAGGTTTCCAGAGCTCCTTGGGGAAGGGGAGCTCAAGGTCGGCAACGTGTTAGTGATACTTATGGTATAACAAGCGACCATAGACTGCGTTAGTCGCTTACCATCAGGCGGGCCGTATACTTTTTTATCACTTGCGTTATTAATTAAACCTCTATGAATTTAGTCAGACAGTATGTCTTATATATTTTTTTGTCTTATGTACATACGTACCCATATCTAGCGCTTGTCCCCAAGTGATAGGGTTCAATCCAGACTGTGTTATGTTACAAATGCGGATCTCTTGCGGTCTGAAATAAATATTGAGAATATCAAATTAGGTATTGTGATGAATTATCATGTGTAAAATATAAAATAAACGTAATACAACATAATTTCTTTCTACCCCATCTGTCTGTTTTCATTATCATTTAGAGTTTTTTTTTGCAAAATGTTAGTATATACATTACATTCTAGTTAAATTTTTGTAGATTGGAGAAAATTCAATATTTTGTTATTGTTTGGGCCGATATTACAGTTGGATCCTAGATCGCCAATCACGAGGACAAGGGGTCTCACCACCAATCATTGCGCTACAGCCAACATCTAAAATACAATTGTGCCGCAACCAATTGCCTCGCGACATATCTACTGCTGTGCGATATGTTTGTAGTACGGATGGACTAACATTCTAATTATATTGGAACCTTTTGAAAAATTATAAAAAACCATAAGTACATCAGTATTCCCCGCGCGGCTCGTGTTTTATTAACTAACTGTTACATTTATATATGTATTGTGGACGGCGCTGCGATAGATATCATTGCCCGAGCTTCATGGTCTGGAACCTTAGACCACCACTAGGTGAGTGAGACAGCTACCCCGCGTACCGTTTATGTCGCCGTCATATAGCGGCCGAATTCTTTATAATTCCCTGATCGCTTCTACAATAATAAACTCGTCAAATAAATAGATTTACCGCTAGCTAAACCTTATAAGATATCAAAATAATGTACTAAAAAAATTTAGCTCTTCAAAAAGCTTAGAGAAAAGTCCACGATGGCATATGTCTATCCCCAAAGGCTGACTCACAGTAAACAATATTAGTTTAATCTTTTAATTTTAAAAAATATTTTAATTTCACCTGATGTTAAGTGACGATGTGGCCCAAGATGATAACACACTAAACCTGGTGGAAGGCTGGCTCTCAAGTGCAGCTGCCGGAACACACCTATTGGTGCTCGGCGACAGATTTTCAACTTGTGGGTGATAGCTAGACAGGCGGGCATCAGAAAAAGCCCTGCCACCATGCTCTGGTTTCCTCACGTTGTTTTCCTTCACCGAAAGCTCCGGCTCATTGCAGTGATTCGAACTCACGTCGATCCACGCGAAGTCGTATACAATAATTCTGTATAGCTAATATTTATTTTAGAAACTAACTTGTCGATTCCTGTCAAATACGTTAGAAGTATGCAAGCGTTGACGGCCATGTCGACCGGCACCACGTCCGCTAGGAGCGAGTCGTTGCAGTGCATGGTCCGGATGACACCTGGAACAACCGACGACATCTATTATCACAAATTAATACATACAAATCAGAGACATCTATTAGTGAGAGTTTGTATTTATAACTAGCTATGATGATTTATAATACTTCAGTATAGACACAATTTTTGTCGGACGGCCAGGGTTATGCGTCACAACTCGCACGGCTCGTTCGCGCCACTACACCTATAGTCATAGAGCCGAGCCGAGTGTTGAATTATCTTAATTCTCCATTATCTCCCAAACTATGCGTCCAAATAACATGTAATAAAGGGCAAAGTTTATATAAATAAAATTGTCTTGATGATGAAGTAACTTTCTTTCGTAAGGATTAACATGCAAAGCCTAATAATAATGCTCATAAATCATTGTTTAATTTTCAATTAATTTTTATTACAAAATACTTTATTGTGGCTTATGTTCAAGAGATAGGCATATGGTATGATGGGCTTTTTTAATTGTACTAAAAACCTAACTATTAAAAAGAAGTTGTAATGTGTCTAGACCGCATAATAGCTCAGAATCGTCGACAATGCGAACAGCGCGCCTTTGCACGGGGTCAGCAGGAGAAAGCTGGTAGGCAGGAGCACCAGACCATAAGTGTGAGCAGTACTCCTTGTGAGGTCGTACCTGTGCTTTATAACTAAAATTAAAACTCCTTTCCAATAAAAAGTATTGTTCACCTTGTATGACATGTGTATAATGACTTTTTTATTGCTGAATATTAAGTAGTAATTACCGCGAACGAAGTCAGGGATAGTTGCTAATTGTTGTTAATTCTGTGTCTAATTACTTTTGGTAGCAATATTATTGAGACTTGTAAAAATATTAACTCACCTTTACCAGCACCCACGAGGAGGCCAGTTGGTCCGTTGAGGTTGTCGACCCAGCCCGGCATAGGCTCCATGTACGCAGCTGTTACTGTAATGGTAACAAATACAAAGTTACACAAGTACACGGTAACAAACTGTTACCTGAGTCGTTCATGTTTATTTTATTAACACGCTACATTTGTAACTAACTAACTAACAAACAATGTAAAGATCTTAGAAGTCATTTTTAACCTACTTCTTATTGTCGTATCCAAATGAAACTTTAATGTATATGTAGTTCAAATGACAACACTGTAATAATTATGGCATATTGGAGTTGATCTGATGATAAGAAAAATTCACCATGTGGGAACTGTATAATTTACAATAGCTTTAATTGCATTATGTATACTCACCAATAGATGGTCGTGCAATGACTATTGGGAATTTCCCGCCATATTGCGAGACCAAGTCTTCTGTCAATGACTTAGTGTAGGCGTAAGTGTTAGGTTGTGGCTCAATTAACCTGAAATAAATCGGCCCAGGCCAAACATTAAATAAAGACGTATTCATAGACGAATGGTTAAGACCAATGATTTTTTTAATCTGTTCAAAAACAAAAATCTGTAGTCATTTTAGGCTATTTTTTTTTTCAATCTTAGCTCAGCACATAATCATGGTAAGCACAGTACAATCCAAATAGCGACCACCATGAGATCTAATCTGTTATGCCGGCCTGCATAAATATCATTTCAGGTTACGTTTAAAGGACCTGATGTCGTAAGAAGGAGGGAACAAATTAACCGAGAGATGATTCCACAGTTTCACGGTACGACAAAGATAAGACAGAGAGAACTTTTAGTTACAGTTATGAAATGTAACTGCGAACCCCAGCGCGTGTAGTTCTATTGTGAAAAGAAGAGGAGAGAATAAGATTGAATAGCTCTTCAAAACCCACATCATGATACAGACTAGAGGGTAGAACACGCTCAGCGAGACACTTGTAAAAATTACAATTGTTATTTAGCAAATATACGGCGTGGCGCAGCGGTTCTTGACCAACAAGATAGTGTCGCTCGGAGCCGGCGCAGATCGCCGTCCTACGCGTCACCAACCCCTCTCCAACCACACAGCATTCCCCGCGGCTGCGCGGGGCAGTGAAGCGCGCGCGTTAACAATTATAAACCTAATAGAATTACCTAAAAACACTTATTTCTCTTACTGAGTCTAAAAATGAATATTTTTTATTTATGTTTAGTATTGAAATTGTCAAACATTTACCATAGTAATGTAATTCTTTTTTATATACCATAAGAAAGTAGAGATTTCAACGAACAAATAGTCCGCCGACTTTTAAAAAAAAGCTGATATTTGATGCGAGAATTTTCGATTGAAAATTAGGGTGCTTTTGCGATATTAAGTCAAAATAAGGTGAAAAAAGGAAATATTTTAAATCAAAAAAATTATAGTGTGTTTGGGACATAATAAGGTAGGTAAGTTTTCACCAAATTTCATAAAAAAATAATAATTTGTAAAACATATAAATAAAAAACCAAAAACACATAAATTTTGAGGTTATGTGAAAAAAGTGTAAATACAAAAGTTATAGATATTTTCATTACCTACAACTTTGCCACGTAACTTTTTTCCATAGGACTTGTACTTTTGCCAGAAATCGAGATAAACCGTTTATACCCTTAAAAACTCATCCCCCTACTTCCCTACCTCTGATCTCCAGTAAATTATTTTCCCTTTCATTTTTCTCATATTTTCTTCCTTTTCCAATGGGATATTCAACCTACTATATTTTTTTCTCACTTTTTACCATTTTCAAAGGCTTCAAGCCCTGGTCTAATAATCAAAGAATAAAATAAGTATAATTGTAAACTGACTTAGGTTGAAGGTGCTCCAGCAGTTCATCATCCATCCAATCAGTGCAATGCATCACGTTTTGAGGCTTGTGCTTTGCGGGGTACAGTTTCTCTTCAAAGAGATCGACTTCGCAGCGGCAATATGACGTCGATACATGAACAAAAACCTGAGTAAAAGGATAAATAATTATTTTATAATTTTAGTCCAATATATACATATTATAAAACTCAACGTCTCTCTGTCTGTCTGACCGTTTATGTTCTTTTCACGGGAAAACCACTTATCCGATTTCCATGTTGTTTATTTTAATCCATAGCTATGTTATCTGGCCAGGTTATAGGATATATTTTGTCAGATAAAATAACATAAAAAATACGTAGTGACGATAATGGTGAATCAATTTGCTAAAAAAGACGCATTCGGGGCGCTTAAATGGCTTACTCTGAGTAATCCATACGAGATATATCAAATTAATGTTCTACATCATTGTAGATCTTTAAAAGACCTACAAAAATGTCAGCGACAGCATATATCTATCTTCTAAGGATTACCCACAATAAGCATTTTTGTTTTCCGTCTTTTAACCGGACACAGCACGATTTGGACGTGCGCTCGACTGACGGTGTTCTATAACCCACGCGACCAGAGCCGCGGGTATAGCTAGTAGTCATATAAAACAAAACTTCATGAACATCATGTTAGCCGAAAGATGTCTGCAGCTGAATATAGGCCTCCCCAAAGATCGCCATAAAATCCCAACATCACATCTCAAGGTGTGTGAACTCTCTGCCGATGGAGAGCATTGAGATGCGACTGCTATCAATCCAATTTTTTCAAACATTCGTACTAATATTGTAATATTTAAAATATAATGTTTCAATACTATTATTCCCAACCTTACCTCTAAATTCTTTATGCCTTCAGCCAGCGTCAAGACTTTCTTCGTACCAACAGTGTTCATATTTATAGCGTCACGCAAAAACATGTCGAATCTGTGAAAAATATAATATATGTTATAATGTTATGCAGCTTAAGACATTGCTTGTCTAAGCGCGCTAATCTCTGGAAATACTAGTCAGATTAAAAAAAAATGTGCAGCAGTTCACACATGTCAGATATGAAACATTCGGAAAAAATAAATTCTTTCAAAATTATTTGTTAATATCCTAAATCAGCGGGATATGAACTGTCAACCACTAGTGCGTACTGCGTATGAAGTCTGATATGTTGTGTATATATATATATGTTAAGCTTCTCACCATGCTGGATATACACCGACTGATCTAGATAGATGACGCGCTTAAGTCGGGAATTACACATAGTATATGGTGGTCGTAATTCATTCAGACGCGATTGTCGCGTCCTAACAAAAAGTTAGGGGGATACTCTTGAAACTTCATCCTACAAGCGTAGTCTTGAACTAAACCGAATCGAATATCAAGTTCGAGTTAGGATCGTCTCATGTAAACGCCGTTAGTGTATCTGGTTGATTATGTCACACTTTGACTATGGTATGTCTATGGTTTCATTCTATTTAATAATTAAATATTGTTTACTTATTTAGCGTTTTTTTAATTGTAAATGATATATCAGTGGTGTATATACACATATTAAGCTAAAAGTTAATAAATCACATTGTGGCTATTATTATATTCATGTATAATTATAAATTATAAACATTGTGAACGAAATTTATTTTTAATCTGTGTTGGAAACTGTAAAACAAAACTTGAAATCAGTCAAATAGACCGGCGTCAAGTTGAATTATTTAAACGTTTGTAAATTTCAAGACAACTCGATTCATAGTTCTCAGATTGTGTCAAGAGTACGCATTTTTCGATTCTAAAGAAAAAACTCGATCGTAGTTAGTTCCGATTCAAGCCACAGCACGATCGTGCGCTAGTGTTGATTTCAAGAGTGCCAAATAACACCAAATTGAATTTTATTCGATTCGATTCCGAACTCGAACGCGTCAAGAGTAAGGCGGCTGTTACCTGACACAAGCAGCACAATGGAATATGATCTGGCATTCTTTTTGTAGGATTTCTCGATCCTCAGTTGAGATACCAAGGTCTTCCGCCAGAATATCACCAGATATCACTTGAAGCTTCTCAAAGCACTTAGGGTTTTCTTTCAAAAGATGTTCGAAGACCTAAAAAGATAATACGAATGTAAGAGACAAGGTGTAAATTAATTCCAAATTTGTTCTAAATGGTTATAGCTTGACCGCTGTAATTAAGCGCGATTCTCCTTCGACCAAGCTAGTCTATTCCCGGCTACCGGCAGCGACAGACATTTGACGTATGGGCGTATGCAGTTTTATTTTGTGACTGCTACACATGAGATTATTTTACAAACATGGAATTACGAACAGTCAACCAAAAGTAATGCTTTTAAAACGCGTTTTTATTCAGTTACATATACTATTAAATTCAAAGAAAACTCACTTCAACTGCGTGTAAAGTTTACACACACAATTATTTTGATATATATAGTAGTTTTTTTATTAGCATTTTAATAATGACAACAATGTTTTGTGTTTTTAATATATTATTTATGATTTTATATCTGCTCCAGTTTCAATATCATGCATAAACTATTTATCTAAATATACCGTGTATATCCGTGCACACTCTCCGTTCCGCGTAACGCAAACTATCAGGAGGGTTCTCGCTTACAGTGGTAGGTCTTTTAATAAACGTGACGATGGCTTAGTAATGGAATGTTCGAACACAGCGTAGATCGACATGGTTTCAAATCCTAGAATGAGCTGATCTTTCGGTGAAGGAAAACATTGTGATGAAACCATAGGTGGTGGTAGGGTATTTATTAATGTCCGCCTGGCTAGCCACCACTTCAAAGTTAAAAATATGCCGCCAAGCACCTATAAGTCTGTACCGAAAGCTGTACTCAACTAGTCCTCCCGTATTATCTTGGGCCGTATCATCACTTAACTTCCGATGAGAGTGCAAAATGCTAAATTAAGCATTAATAAAGGATGATTCATTTTACACCGGGCCAGTGTAGCATGAGTTAATCACACAAAAGTATACCTACTATAAATGTTTGACCGTGTCCCGACTGGAGCTGGGCCTGTACCCGGCCCGGTGTAACATGAATAATCCTTAAATCATAGATAAAAACAGTTTTTTTTGTAATGACATTTCATTTAAAGTCAAACCGCATAAGGTACGGCGCGTCGCTACAGCGGAGCGGTGCGACAGAATTTTTCAGTTGTTCAATCCGACTAACATAGACGAATTAGGTGAAGAAGTGATCGGTGCTGGTTTTATTGCACGAAGGAGCAGAACAAGGCGAAAGAAAAAAGCATTCTAAAGGCTCGCGCATATTAGGGCGGGCCGCGCCGCAAAGCTGGAATACAAAAATGCTCCTGCATCACTTTCATATATTTTATATGCACCATCATCACTCACTACAAGCGGGCCGCGGCAGGCCGCAGCGCAACACACTGAGGGATTGCTGGCCAGGCGTATTTTTACGGCCGCTGTTACGCGTTGCGATGTGGCCAGCCTCATTGTGCCATTAACAAAACCTTTTTTTAAACGCTTTTTCCGGAATTAAGTTTAGTTCTTGTCGCGAATTCTGCTTTATGTCTTCAACCTAACGAAAACGGGTGCCATGAAGTGGTAATTTGAGTTTAGGAAAAGGAAACAAGTCGGCTGGAGCCATATCTGGTGAATAAGGTGGTTGCTCGATGGTATCTGTTGAGTTTTTGGTCAAAAATTCGTTCACAATGATGGCCTTGTGCGAAGGCGCATTATCGTTGAGCAAAATCCAAAAATTTTCCACAAACCTGGCCTTTTTCGTCAAATTTGCTCTCTTAAACGCCGCATATAGCTCAAATAATATACTTTATCTACCGTTTGACGTTCCGGTAGGAATTCCGGGAGCACAACATCGCTATAGTCAAAGAAAACAGTCAACATGACTTTGGCTTCTGATAGACTTTGGCGTGGTTTTTTCGGTTTCGTATCAATTACGGGAAGTTCTCTGAAGCTTGTTGACTAGTTTGCATGTAAAACTCGTAAACCCACGTCTCGTCACCAGTAACAATGCGTTTCATGAATGTTGGGTCGGAATGACTCGTTCTAGCATGTGCTCAGCGACGCATATGCGAATGAGTTTTTGGAGAAAATTCAGGTCTTTTGGGACTAGCCAAGCGGCAACATGTTTCATTCCCAAGTAATTATTTATAAAATGATACGGATCGACTCTTGAGGCACGGAAAAAGTTTAGCGGCTATCTCTCTCAAACTTGAATGAGGATTTTCAGTCACTATTTCCTTCACTTTTGCGATATTTACTTCAGTTGAAGACGTCGATGGCCTGCCAGGGAGAGCCAAACCTTCCAGTATATCTCGACCGCTTTTGAACGCTTTGTACCACTTATAAGCACCGTACTGTAACATTTTCAGTGTCTTCGAACACGAAATTCCATTGGCGATGCAAAATTTAAGACAATTTGTTCGATGTTTTTGTCAATTATGAAATTCGCAATACACACTAGATAACTACTACAACTAAAAACAGCACTGTATTATAAATAACAGATGCAATTCAAGCTCCGCGCCAAAATGAAAAACAGTTGTGCCAATCTAACAATAACAAAAAAAAAGTTAATTGGAACCATTAACAAATCATCCATTCCCGATACTTTTTTGACTTAATGTATATCTATTCGTCACTAGATGACGCTACTTACACGAACATTGATGAAGTCATCTAGTCTCTCTTTACTGCTATGCCCCTTTTTAGGTCTCATTAACATATAAATTTTCTCCAAATCTGGACAACATCTGAGTAGTTTCTCAACGAGGACCTTGCCCATAAAACCAGTCGCTCCGGTTATGAAGATCGTTTTCTTTGCGTAGTACTGCTCTACGCTAAGAGATGGCGCCATTGTTTGCGTATCTGGAACAAATACAATATTTTCATAACTGAAATTCTTTAAAAATATATAATTGAAGTTAATTTAAACTTTAGGTATATACACTCGTAACTCTAGCTGTTTTTAAAAAAGGGCCTCTGTCACACGACTTGCAGACAACAAAAATAATATAAGGGTTCGGTTTATTCATTTTAGTTAATTACGGAAACCCTAAAAGTCGCACGAAACTACTTGTTAAATAAAAGTCGTAGGTACCTAATACTTGCATGTAATAACGTTTTAATTTTCAAAATAAAACAAATCTGAAAATATAAAAAATCTGTTTTTTATTTTTATTTATTCTCCACAATCTCAACTGATGTTAAGCGACGATACGGCTCAAGACGATGACACACTAAGCCTAGTTAGTGAGAGGGCTGGCTTTCAAATGCAGCCACTGGAACATACCAATAGGTAGGCTTGGCGACAGACTTTCAACTTGCGGGTGGTAACTAGCCAGTCGGGCATTAGTAAATAGTCTACCACCATGCTACGGTTTCATCACGATGTTTTTCTTAACCGAAAGCTCAGGCTCATTGGAAGGATTCGAACTCACGTTGATCGACGGGGTATCCATACACGCTACCACCGAGCCAACATTCTTTTTAAATATAAATCAGCGGGATTCGAATTATCGACCATTCGTGCGTACTGCGTATGAAGTCTGGACGTCTCACACCACTAGGACAATCCGACGACGATCACAATCATGAAAATCAGGACTTGCATTACCCGTGCATAATGTATATGTATATGTATGGTATTCTATTAATATTTTAATTCTCTCGTAGGCTTAATTCTATAAATGTACATAGTTGTCTCTTTTTACTGTCGCTTTTTCGCTTCATCGAGTTTCAAATCACAACGGTGCTAATGAAGTTTTCACTTTAAAAACTAGATAATTAATAAATATGTCGACTCTAAAGGGAATCGAACCTGTGTACGTGCTGTTTAAGTCAATCACCTTGACAGTTGCCTCACTAATCATTAAGTTATTTATAATTATGCTATATAAATTCAAAATGAATACTAACAACGTTCAATAACAAAGGATCTCGCTGCGTACAATTTAGTTTAAGAGGATAGCATTTAGGTTTCACTTCCATATTAATTTATACTTTAACGTGAAACTTCTTAGCTGTTTCGATTATTTTTTGGACAAGAATTGTGAGTGAAATTTCGTAGAAACGTTTTAGGCACATTACGTTACATGAGAGAGAACTAAGACATAACGTAGAAAGAAGGAAAAAGACAGCTATACATTTTTGCTCTTAACTGTTATTTAATTTACTGCCATCTACTGGTGTACATTAGAAGTACATTTATATTATGAGATGTCTGTAATGATTGATTATGAATCATTTTTAATTTTAATTATATATATTTATTTTATCTATCTAATGTAATCTAATCTAATTAAATATATTTTTCGAAGTGTCTAGGCGTCCGCTAATCTGAAGAATAAAATTAATTATTCGTCCGCTAAACAGGTGAATAATAAAATTGCAAAACAACGCTAAACGCTATAAATGTAATCCTACAGTAATATAGATTCCGATTAAAAATATTTGGCCTATATTTAAATTAAAAGCATATTCTTCCTTTTTAAATCAATGATATTCCCTAATGTCGTGTCCTGTCAGCCAGTAAGTTTGTTCCCTGTATGATATTTATTTTGTTGATATTAAAAGTGATCCCTTGCTTGTGGTTCATGATTAGATCTTTATTATATTTACGTTTTCTGTTCTTACTGTACTGAATAGAATACAAATTTTTACTTCATTATATATAAATGTATTGTTTACGTGATATGTTTTTAAATGCTTCATTGAACGACGACAGATGTTTCCGTTCAGATGTTCTGTTCAAGGTTCAATTCCTAGTAGATATGTGTTTTGTAGTGTTTTAGGGTTCCATAAATAAAATAAGAAACCGGAACCTTTTCTCAGTAAATCTTTTCCGTACTGTGAAGCTGTCAAACCGTCTCCCAACTAGTATGTTCCCTCCTTATGACAACACGTGAACATATATTCACGCAGGCCGGCAGGAAGGTGGCGACCGCCGATTTGGATTATATAGTACTTATCGTCAGGAACATCGGCATAATTGCATAATGCATAATGCCGTGATATAATAAAAAAAACTTGAGAGGTGTCAAGGGACACCCGGATAGAACGAAGTTTCTTTCGATTAATTAGTGAAGGAATTGTAATAAAGTTTTTTTTTTATTATTTATTATGTACAAAAAACCTGTATACACTCAACGAAAATAATCGTCGCGACACCGCACTGTACAATGCGAAATAGAAAGACGAAACGAAAATAACTGACTTGCTTTCTATGAGAGAGAGAGACAGAGAAACACGCGCACGACGCACGGCTTACAACTATAGCAAAAAGTGTCGTTACAACTTTTGGTCTTAATTTTTTTCGTCTAGTCCCCTTTCGCAACGCGCCATAAGGAACTTCGTTCCAAAAAAAATGTTTGTTTGAGGTATAAAGTTGAAATTAATATATAACACTAAGGTCAGTAGCCTCGTACTGTTAAAAAATATCTAGTTTCTAGGTGAACGCAATAAAGAGCTACGTTATTAACCGATTATTAAAACCTATAGGATACTTCCCGAGGATGTTAGTCTTGAAATTTGTCATGGAGGGCTTTTGGTTTGAAAGGGTAAATTCAAAAATAGCATATTTTAAATTCTGTCTAAAATAAATAAGGGACAAAGTTATATTTGATGTTAATTTAATACAGTGTAGCTTGCGAGAGACCGCAAAATAATTTATCAGTTATACATGTGCTTTTGCGCGTCGGACTCATTAAGGAATTTAAGGATAACTACTAAAAGTGCTTATTATTTTTATTGCGCGGAACTTTAATTATTTTTCTAAAATAAAAGTAACCAAAGTTATTCCTTATAACATCAGCTATCTGCCAGTGAAAGTCCTGTCAAAATCGGTTCAACCGTTTCGGAGATTACGCGAAAAACACAGACAAAAATGTTAATAATGGTTTTCTTATTATAGGTACCGTGTGTAGTTTCATATGCATTTAGTAAAAAGCTGTTATTGTGACATTACAAACATACACTTCAATTTTATTATATGTATAGATATACAAATATATTTATGTAAAACACGGAACCCTCAGAACGCGGTTTTTAACTCGCTACTTGTAATATTGTTTACCGTACAGGCTATACTACATATTATACTTCCGAACAAAATGGGCCTTATATATGCTTTGAATATATGACAGAGTATTGAATACATATACACTTGTCTCTTCCCCTCCTACCAGAGGAGAGAGACAGGTATATTTGTATAGTTAGTCAGATCGAATTACGGATGGAGAATTAGTTACATCGCGACTTTTTGCAATCGCTGCAACAGTCTGAGCCGAGGGTTCGGCCACTTTGGCACCCTCGGAACTAGTTGCATTGCTTTCGTGGCTGAGTGTCTTAAGCGCTCGCCCCCAAGCGCGGGTGAAGCTGTAAAAGCCGTTTGAGGCTTCAGGGCCCTTATGGCTAACAGTATAGTCAGTTTTGAATAAAGTCCACTACACATAATCTATATATACATATAATAAAATTGCAGTGTCTGTTTGTAATGTCAAAATAACACCTTTTTACTAAATGCATATGAAAGTATATACGGCACTGATAACAAAAAAAAAACATTTTAATTTTATTTTTGGCTGTCTGTCTATCAGTTTGTACCGGCTGATCTCGGAAACGGTTGGAACGATTTTGACGGGACTTTCACTGGCAGATAGCCGATTTTACGAGGAGTTTATTAGGCAACTTTTATTTTAAAAAAGAATTAGGGTTCCGGACAAATAAAATAATATGCATTTTTATCTTTAAAATGACCGGCGGGTGACGTTCACCACAATACCGACGGAATTCTGTAGTCCAAGTGAGCGGGGCAAGTTGAAAATCTGTCGCCAAGCACCAATATGTGTGTTCCGGCTGCTGCACTTGAGAGCCAGTCTTCCACTAGGCTTAACGTGTTAACGTGTTAGATTGTGGCCACTACGCGAAACCTAACGCGTCTTATATTATTTCTTAAGGAGTAAATTCATAGGCGTGTTCCGGAAGCTGCACTTGCGAGCTAGTCTTCCACTATGTTTAACGTGTTATCTTCTTGGGCAACATCGTCACTTAACATCAACTGTGATTGTAGCCACAAAGTTACATCTAAAAAAAACACAAATCAATATTACGCAAGGGAATCCATTATTATAAACCAGTTTACAGAAATATTTATATTTACTACCATTAGGCCTACGAAATGCCATAATTAGGTAATATGCAATAAACTACATTACGTATTTGCAACTATGTAATCACTTAATAGTACTTTATGTTTATGTTCAACGCATAATTACAACATTAGTCATTGGAAACAGTCACCACAAAATAGTTAATTACAGAAGGACGACTACGGGTGACCTTGAATTTAGTTATCTACGCTCGACTTTGACGCTAGGGGCTATGGCATTTACAATGTTCTAGAAAATTTTCAATTAGGGATTTCAATAAAAATACATTTACTATAAATTATAATTAAAAAACATGCAAGTATAATAAATGCAGTAGAAATCAGAGCGCTAATAAGTATGTTAGGAGTGAAATTGAGTGACAGGATAAGAAATAGTGTGATAAGAGAGCGTTGTGGTGTGAAAGAAGGTATAGTGACACGGATTGAGAAAGGGATGCTTATATGGTTTGGGCATGTAGAGAGGATGAATAAAAGGAGAATGACTAGACAGATTTATAAGACGAGTGTGAATGGGAACGTTGGAAGAGGAAAGCCTAGACGAACGTTCCATGATTAAATCAGGTCAAAAGTACTCTAAACCGACGTGCATGCTTAAAAAGATTGACGAATGTTGAAGAAGCGAACGATGTATGTCAGGATCGTAGCAAGTGGAAGGACATGGTCTCTGACAACCCCGTTGGGAAAGAGGAGTGATTTACGTATGTATGTATATAGCTATGGTTTAGGTAATAGTGTTAAATTTATTTTACCTAATTTCCACCGCGCCACCGCGCCAACAACGCAGTCGTGAAACCTATCGATGTTTCAGTTCCAGTACTTGCCTGTAGCTTGCTAGATTGCTTCACGTTCATGGCTATAAATCTTCTCCTGAGAGTTGTAGTGTAAAGTTAAGTGAAGTTATAACCTTCCTCAATAAGTAGGCTTTAAAATGACATAAATATTTTTTCAAATCTGAACGTTGCTCTACAGATTTACGTATTTAAACAAACAAACAAACAATAAATATTAATAAATCTGTAGTCTTTCTGTCTATTCTTAAGAGAGGTAGGGCACATAGAAATGTCTTTGGAGATTTCTCTCTACTTGGGGCAGCCCGACTGGTGGAATACCTCCACCTTACAGAAGATCGCAGTGAAATGACCTAGTGTTGTGTTACTGCGGTGAGTAGGGTTTCCAGAGCTCCTTGGGGAAGTGGGTTCAAAGAGAGGTAGGACACAGAGATTATTTTTTTTGAGTTTTCTCTCTACATGGGGCAGCCCGACTGGTGGAATACCTCCACCTGACAGAAGATCGCAGCCAAATGACTTAGTTTTGTGTTTCTGCGGTGAGTAGGGTTTCCAAAGCTCCTTGGGGTAGGGGGTTCAAGGTCGGCAACGCGATTGTGATACCTATGGTATTGCAGGCGTTCATAGGCTACGGTAGCCGCTTACAATTAAGCGGGTCGTATGCCTGTTTGCCACCTTTGTAGTATTAAAAAAAAAAAATTTGAACAAATCAGTTTAATTTAGTATTTGTACAGGCATATACACAATGGTTTCAATACGATCGTATATTCATTGCCAATTCAGAATCTAGTGTCATACACAAAACATAGTTACGTATATCGGGGTCGAGCGGACACTCACGACCGGCCTTCGACCGACTTCATGCGAGATCTACGTGCAATGTGCACGTGTGACATTATCACTAGTTTTATGGGGTTGACTTTCTGTATCTATTTTATTGCACATTTGAATATGAACTAACATTAAGACGCGGTTTGCCCTATATTCCGTTCGTTGGTTTTGACAGATCAGCCTATAGAAAATTATCAAGCTTACTGAGAACTAGCTGGCGTCTGCAACATTGTTCATGTGAATAATTTTATCATTACTGCTTAGGCCCTATTCAAAAGCGTTAATATATGTGGGAATAATAATCGAAACACACGCGAATTAACTATGTTTTTCTTTATTCTCAATTAAAACTCGTAAGCCGTTCTTACCTCGTAATTCAGAGACGGACAATGACAATCGCCCACTTTGACAGATACATTCCTTTTTACTGCGTTTCATTATACAAAAATTAAAAAAACTTAAAACTATCCCACATATATGTAACCTAAAACTTTTTTAGAATTCAATCTTATAATAATTTGAAAACTAGTGAAACAATTCGAACGTAGTTTTCAGATTATGCGCGTTCGTATTATAGCTTTTTTTTTAACTTCTTTTGACGCGTTTTGTAGAGGACAAAATTAAAAGCTGCGCGCGCAACTTCTGTTAGAAGTGTGACACGATGAAGTTACCAATCAGTAATAATTCATTTTACTTACTTTTATTTATAACTAGCTGGACTCACGTGGACTACTAAAATTCATTTATTTATTTTTTGTTTGGAACCCTAATTAATTGTCTAAAATAAAATTAGCCTAAGTTATTCTTTATAAGTCCCGTCAAAATCGGTCAAACCGTTTCGGAGATTACCCGGGACAAAAAGACAGTCACACAAAAATTTAAAAAAAAAGTTTTTTTGTTATAGGTATCGTGTATAATTTCATATGCATTTAGTAAAAAGCTGTTATTTTGGCATTAGAAACAGACACTTCAATTTTATTATATGCATAGATTTTCTAATAGTATTTTTTTTAGGTTCATCGATTTTGACCGTAATCTCACCTAATGTAAAGTGACGATGTTGCCCAAGATGATAACACGCTAAACCTAGTGGAAGACTGGCTCTCAAGTGCAGCTGCCGGAACACATCTATTGTTGCTTGGCGTCAGATTTTCAACTTGAGGGTGGTAGCTAGCCAGACGGGCTCTATAAAAAGCCCTACTACTATGCTATGGTTTCATCACGATGTTTTCCTTCACCGAAAGCTCAGGCTCATTGCAAGTATTCGAACTCACGTCGATCGACGCTGTGTCCGTACCGTACCACTAAACAATAATTGCTTAACGTCGTATAAATAAACATTTATTATATTAAAAGATAAAAAATAAAAATCAGTAAAATGGATTGAAATTATTATCATTCATAAGCTAACTTTATCATGTTTTTGGCGCGCGGGATAACATTATAGGGGTTATTTATATTTTATTACTAAAAACATGTATAGCTTCTCACGTACGTACGTACACATAAGTACATAAAACTACAATTTGAGATCAGTGTCCTATAAAATAGATATAGAATATAAATACATATATAAATATAAATGTATTCATATAGTTCTAAAATCTAATCGAACCAATACAATAAATCATAATGTTTTCATCGCTATAATTATGATGCATACAGATATAATTTGAAGTCATTATAACAAACCTTTATTCATATAATAATTCAGACTAGTACCTATACATATTATTGTGGATAATTCAATAAAATTGGTACGAAATTAAGTCACCAAGTATATTTTATAAGTTGATTGACTATTACTCGTTAACTTGTAAACTACTTACCTCTGATAGTTTTCCTTTTAACTTAATTATATATACCATGATTTTTTTCATATATCCAAATACAACCATTTAGGTAACGGGAGGGGGACACTTGATTCTAACAAAAATTAGTACTTTAAACTTTAATATTTCGCAAAGTAATCCCTGCAATGTAAAATGGTTTTCCCACATCCGAAATATTTTTGAACGACCCATCCAAGGACACCCCATATCATGGGCTAGACGAGAAAAAAAAATCCCACTTTACGTGTAGGGGAGGTACTCTAAACAGTTTATTTTCTTGATTTTGTTTTTATAACCACTTTATCGGCGTGATTAATATGTATGCATACGAATACAGCTTTCTAGTACTAAGAATCTCTGAGCTAAGCCGTGAACAAACAGACGGATATAGCGAAACTATATGGGTTCCTTGTTGAGGTCTATCGCGAGTTTTGGATAAATCCTCTAGTTCGAAATTCGTTCAAGGTTAAAATTCAATTGATGGTCAATTTCACGATTATTTCATTTTTAAAACGAAACAATTGTTTGGATTCCAAAAATATCTCTCTTCAATTGTCGTATTATTTCATGTCTAATGTCTATCGCAATAAATATTATCACTACATTAAAATGCACTAAGTAATTTTAAACGCGGCCCGCGAACGTATTTGCACGCTAAACTTTGACCCTCAACATGTCAAAGGTTGCCCATACATGGTCTATAATGTATTGAAATATACATACACGACATGGCTCGATGGTAGCGTATGGATACCGCTTTTTTTGATTCGAGTTCGAATACTTACAAGGAACCTGACCTTTCGATAAAGGAATAACTACATCGTGATGAAAATAAATGAAAAAATATTATTCTTATATTTTTTTATCTATATAGTCTGATTTAAGGTGACGATATGGCCCAAGATAGTAACACACTAAGCCAGTAGGAGGAATGGCTCTCAAGTGCAACTGCCGGAACACACTTATAAGTGTGTGGCGACAGATTTTCAACTTGAGGGTTGTAGCTAGCCAGGCGTATATTAGTAAACCCCTATCACTATGCTACAGTTTCATCACGATATTTTCCTTCACCGAAAGCTCAGGCTCATTGCAGGGAATCAAACTCACGTCCTTCGACGCGATATCCCTACACTCTACCACCGAACCATCATTGCTTCGACATGACATTGTATAAGACTTTTCATCAGTATACCAATATTATTAGAAAGAAAGAATGAAAATACATTTATTGCAGAGAACATACGGGCACACAGTTTTTAAAGACAATATAACCAAAACATAAAAGTTAAAAACTAAATAAGGAAAATTAAAAAAGTCAATAATGTAATCATTTTTTTTTTTTCGAACTGACTACACTGTTAGCCTGAGGGGCCCTGGAGCCTTTACGGCTTTTACAGCTTTACCGGGCTTGGGGGCGAGCGCTTAGGGCACTCAGCCACGAAAGCTAAGCAACAACATCCGAGGGTGCCAAAGTGGCCGGACCTCGGCTCGGACTGTTGCGCGTATGCAATTAAGTCGCGATCTGACTAAAATGTTATCATATAAACCCATGTGCCGTAGTACCACTGCAAAGGGCACACAACTCAGCATAAGCTGGATGCCACTATTCTGAGTGAGTTTACAGAACAAGTAAAATATGTATTTAAAGTAATGTGTAACATAATTAAATAATAATAGAATAATAGTTGTATGTATTTATAAGTAAATATATATATAAATATATAATAAATACGTATAAGATACATAAACAGCATTAATTAAAACAAAAGAAAAAGGAGTTAAATAGTCTTAATACTTAACTTTATTTTTTAAGCATATATTCAACTCACGGATTAAGCTCTTATAAATAATGATTGCCTTAAGTGTTCAATACATGGGAATTCCATTGACTTATTAAATCTCTTACGCAGTTGGAAAATTACAAGAAATACTAGTCGTGTTAGATAATAATTGTTATGTAAAAGAATCTTCACACGTTACATTTAAACAATGTGGAAGCACTATGATTACCGTTCGATACATACAGCATCGAGTTGTTTCATTTTAACAGACATAAAAAAGAAGTCTTTCATTCTTCCTGGTCCTTCTATCCATATAACCGGTAACCCCAGACACATACGAGGGATGTTATATGTTTAACATATTGTGTATGTGTGTCTGTTTGTGGTACATACATTACACTGCATCATACACACATGTACGCCACACAGGTACATAGGTTCTGTAAGGTACCTTTTTTTTGTTTTTGCCTAGTTAGATTAGACAAAGATTCTCAGATTACTAAATACACATACACATGTTCCTTCCCTCCTCCCAGGGGGAAGAAACATGTATATATGTATAGTTAGTGTAGATCGAATGATAGGGAATTAGTCAGATCGCGACTTCATTGCATACGCGCAACAGTCCGAGCCGAGTTCCGGCCACTTTGGCACCCTCGGAACTAGTTGCGTTACTTTCGCGGCCGTGTGCCTTAAGCGCTCGCCCCCAAGCCCGGTGAATCTGTAAAAGCCGCAAAGGCTCCAGGGTCCCTAAGGCTAACAGAATAGTCTGTTCGAAAAAAAAACTGTTTGGGGCATCGTAGATCCCAAACGGCTGAACCAATTTTTTTTGTTTTGTTTAAATGATGATTTTATCGAGCGTGTACTTAACTGTGATTCAAGAAAATCTTCTCAGCTGTTTGAAGATTATCAGCTCTTATCTAGTTGTGAACAGATAAAAATAATAATTAAATGTTATATTAGATCAGTGTCTTTTACAATAGACGTCTATTAGTAAATATGAAAAAATAACATCCACAGACAGAACTATATAGGTTTACTAATATAGATTTCCACAAGTACCATTCATTCGCTACGACTTAGTAGATAAATATGTGGCATAGAAGATAATAAATCAATTAAATATGAATGTAAGACTTATAGCCTATATTACTAACAAATGGATCATTAACAATTAAACGTCAGAGGTAATTTTCCAATCTGTAACATCGGTAGGGTTGTCACTTTCAACGAACAAATTATATAATGGCTTGGATATTTAAGAATTTAATGAGATTTATCATGGTGGTAGCACATTTTCTATTGCGGCTGGCTAGCACCCTCAAATTGACTATCGCAAAGTACCTATCGGTATGTTCCAGCATCGGTACTTGAGTGCCGGTTTATTTAGACTTAGCGTGTTACCATCTCGAGCCAATGTGAGATTGTGGCCAAATGATAAACATATTTTATCATCTATATCTTGCCAAGTGTTCTGATGAGTTCTTTAACCTTGAAAATCAACAATTAAAATAATAAATATTGTATTAAATTTAGGCCCTAAGAAGCCACTTATAAATGTCAAACACTACTTACTACCGGTTCGGAAAACATCTCAAACATCGAGAAGAACTGGGCTTATCTTTTTTTCCTACTATATAAATAATGTTTACACTCAATAGACATATTATCATATTAATAATTTAGTTGATGCACAGAGAGGGAGTCACTTCCACACATCACTATCATTCACATAATGGTCCACCCTATAATAACCTTTTGGCATTAAAACCTGCTTGACATGGTCCTTGAACTCATTGTCCGGCAAATCAGTAATATGCGTCGGGATCTTATTATACAACCTAATACCTACTATTACCCAAAAAACTTTTATTAGTCTTACTAAGTCTAAAACACGGTACGACTAATTTATGTCTATTTCTAGTATTAGTCTTATTATTATAATAGTACTCGTAACTAACTAACGATGTAATAAATTCTTAGAAGTTAATTTTAACCTACTACTAATTGTCCTATCGAGATGAAACTTTGTATGTATGTGTAGTTCAAATGACAACACTATAATTTGGTATCTTGGAGCTGATCTGATGATGACGATGAAGTTAAAAGGGAAGCTATAATATAAGCGTGTTAAATAAAAAAGGTAAAATACTTCGGGACTTTGCAGTTGGACGATTTTTTTTATATAAATTACTAGCAACTCGCTCCAACTTCACACGGGTAGCGGAAAAATACACATAACTCTATTAGGATTACGCGGCAAACGCCGGTAAAGCTCCCAGTCGGCATGATTTTTCCGACATTTCCAACAATCATAATCATATTTCAATGAATTTACATAAAATTTAATGAATTATACAACCTAACCTTCCTCATGATTCACTCCGCGCTTTGATGAAATCCGTATAAAATTGTACTTTTTGAGTTTATCATATTCCGACAGACAGACGCGGCGGAGGGACTTTGTTTCATAATATGTATAGTAGAAATGCTAGTAGGTACTACATAAAACAATTAACAAATAAAACTGTACCTAATTTGCACGTCACCAACAAAATGGCGATATGAAATCATTTCAATGACTTTTAATTATTTAATCGATTAAAAATAATTTAACATTGTTTATTTACAAGTTAATAAATAAATATGAGTGAAAACTAAACGCACCAAAAGCAGTATTTTACAATATACATATACATATATATTTCATCGGAGACGAATTAGATGGTTCATATATTACGATGGACCGTGACCTTCTAGGAATCTGATCATCCGTTTAATAATTGCAATAGCTCGACCCCAATAAACGTAAGGCAGCAATCGGCATTCACTCTTATGCAAAATTTTCCTATCAAGTCGAAATATACAATATCTGTAATGCTTGCGATTTGTTCAGACGTGCGACTTTTTTGCCGAGTTCTATGAGTTTTCGTGTCATCATCTATGACTTCATTTTCTTTTTATTTAATTGCATCTGTGTTTATTCTGGCATCATAATGTGAATAGTATATTTTTCTTGTTATTCTATCAATCTTCAAACATAGCTCTAACAAGATGGCGGCCCCCTTGTTAAAACTGTCCAAGGAGTTTTGTGGTAACTTAAAATGCACGTTCCTAGTTAGTATTTATAGTCCATTTAACTTGTACACAATAACCAAACTACATCAAGTAAATTGTTACCTAAATTACATAATATATGGTCAAGTAACATAAGGTTATGAATTAAAATAAAATAAAAATTCTACATAACAAATCAAGATCCCCAAAAAATTACATATTAGATAGTAGCGTTCTAAAGACCGACTAAAAGACAAGGCACAACTAAAACCAATGACCGTAGAACCATTAAATTTTGCTTAGAAGTTTCTTTATACTACAAAGGTGGCTAAAAGCGTACGGTCCGCCTGATGTGAGCAGCCTACCGTAGCCTATATCACTAGCGCGTTGCCAACCTTGGAAATAGTCGATCAACTTATAAAATGTAGTTGCAGAATTAATTTTGTATAAATTCCAATGTAAATTACTTCTAGACCCCTTCTAAGTCTGCATATTATGACAGGCAAATATGGAACCACACACTGCCCCTGGCTCAATGCATACTTAACCGGTTTCATAGTTGCGAATTTCGAAACGACGAGTGCGAAAAAAAAAACGCTACGTTTAAAAATCGTGAGCGTTCGCAAGTTTGCGTTGGGCGAGCCGTGTCTTATAGTATGGCGAATCGATTAATTGAAGACCTACTAATATTTCATATACGAGCAATGGCGACTGGCGAAATGTGTTCTTACTTGGAGAATTTGGCAACATTAAGATTTTTTATTTTGTCTTTTGTGCATAAGTATTATCAGTGGTTCCCTTTGCGTTTTCGATTCCTTAACTTCTAGCTATTTCTATTATGTTCTTTATGTTGCTTCTTCTTCTATACATATTATAAAACTCAACGTCTCTCTGTCTGTCTGTCTGTTTATGTTCTTTTCACGCGAAAACTATTTATCCAATTTACATGTTATTTGTTTTTAATTCATAACTTTGTTATTTGGCCAGGTTATAGAATATATTTTGTTACATAAAGTAACATACGAAATAAGCAGTTACGATAATGGTGTATTAATTCGGAAAAAAGATGCACTTGGGGCGCTTAAATGGCTTACGGTGAGTAAACCATACGAGATATATCAAATTAATATTACACATAATTGTAGATCGTAAAAATACCTACAAAAAAGTCACGGATACCATATATCTATGTTGTAAAGATTACCCACAATAAGTATTTTTGTCTTCCGTCTTTTTAGTTGGGGCGTGCGCTTGACCGACGGCATTCTCTAGTCTACGCGAGCGGAGCTGCGGACACAGCTAGTTTTAATATAAATAGTAATCGCCCGCAACTTTTTTTTTTTCAGATCTGTTATACAGGACACAGAATACCAATAAGTATTAAAAAAAACATTTATGTCTCTTCTTTTGTATGTTCAAATTTAACTCAATAATGTCATGACCGCTTTTATGAAATTTTGTAGACGGGAAGCTTATATCATAGCTTAATTGATAGGTAAATAAATACAATAAATGATGATCAAGGTAAATTTATTTTACAGACTTCTTAATTATACATTAATCTATACATACCTATCAAAACATTTGTTCAAAATAACAGCTTTTTAATAAATGAATATAAAACTATATCCAGGACTTTTTTGTGGGGTCAAGTGGGGGCACTGCGTGCCCTCAAAAGAAATTGCGAAAATATCGTAAAATTTCCATAAAAATTGAAAAATCTTGAAAAAAAATCAATTTTGGTAATTTTTAAAGTTTTTACAATAATTACAACTTTCAAGAATTAGCGTGCCCCTAAAAAAAGTGACAAAAAAGGCTTGCTTATATCACTGTCTCTATGTCTGTCTGTATGTTCCAGGTAATCTCCGAAACGGTTGGAGTAACTTAGGCAACTTTTATTTTAGAAAAAGAATTAGGGTTCCGCGCAAATATAAATAATTCGGGAAAACGAGCACGATTTACGCGCGTTCCCGATCGACGGCATTTCCTTCAGCCGCGGGCACAGCGTTTTAATTCATATAATTAAAACAAAATGTATAATTAACGCTTTTCAATAATCATTATTTGAATTTAATAAACACATTTAAAAAGATTATAGTCAGTAAATATGCCTTCCTTTATCATATGATTGTCATACTTTTTTTAACATATAAATGTGGCTTCCGCCTATGTGGGCGACGAATTTGCCAATGTCAAGTGTGACGAATACAAGACTTAAAGTTTCTTTGCCAAAACTTCGGTGTACTGTACAATAACTTACAAACAAAACATATCATGACATAATACAAAACAGGCACAAATTTTTAAATCACATTTGTGTATTGGATCTACAGGGATATTATTATAGAATGATATTTTAAGCATATAAATAGAAAGGGTATTTATACTAAATTATAATATATACAATATATAATATAATTCATACATTTTGAAGCAATGGCTCAGTGGTATCGTGTCGGACTTCGAGTCGATTGACGTGAGTTCGAATCCCTGCAATGAGCCTGAGCTTTCGTTGAAGGAAAACACCGTGAGGAAACCCTAGCATGTTGGTAGGGCTTTTTCTAATGCCCGCCTGGCTAGCTACCACCCTCAAGTTGAAAATCTGTCGCCAAGCACCAATAGGTGTGTTCCGGCAGCTGCACTTGAGAGCCAGTCTTCCACTAGGTTTAGCGTGTTATCATCTTGAGCCACATCGTCACTTAACATCAGGTGAGATTGTGGCCACTACGCCAACCTATAACGATATATTACGATAAAAAAATTAAAACACTAAATCTAAATAAATAAATACGTATTTTTATCTGTACGCATGTAATTTTCTTCCTATTCCTATAAACATTATATTTGAAGGATCCAAAAATTACGAAAAATGTAATTTTCATCAGTTCTTAAGCGACCCCGATCAAATATTATAGCGGTAATTACGTAATTATGATTATCGACAAGAATCGAATCAAGAATCGACATTAATATATTTAGGGATCGTAAAAATAAAATAGTAAACCGATTTTAATGAAATTTTATACACTGGAAGTACTTATACGTCTTTTCTCAATTGATAGGCTATATTAATTGTTAATAATATGATTCATAAGTTTATTTTGTTTTTTTTTACAATTTCACACTCGGCCATTTAATTCCTTACTAAGCATAGCTTGTATTATGGTAATTAAACAGCTGATATACTATACACATATATATAACACCCAGACACACAACTGACAATTATGCTCATCACACAAAAGTCACTCATGAGCGGGGATCGAACCCGCGACCTCTCGGCTCAATAGTAGGGCTTATTACAACTGCGCCACGAGGCCTGTCAAAATCTAAAAAACATGCTTTAACTACGCACTAAGAATTATAAAATTTTTTACTCTTATTATACATCTCGTTAGCAAGCCAAATCTATTTGACTTGTCAAAACGAATCATATAAGTTTAAACTCGAGGGGTTTCTTTATAACCACTGAAGACTTCTACTATCTACCTCCTGACTCCATCAGCAGACAGACCCTCGTTACCAAGCCCAATCTATTAGACTTATCAAAACAAATCATATGAGCCCAAACTCGAAAGGTTTTACTAGTAGCCACTGATGTGTTTCACTATCCACCTCCTGGCTCCATCATCAGATCAGCTCCAAGATACCAAATTACAGTGTTGTCATCCGAACTACATATACATACAAAGTTTCATTTCGATACGACAATTAGAAGTAGGTTAAAATTGACTTCTAAGATTTTATTAGGTACATTGTTAGCTAGTTAGTTACAAGTGAAGCTAACATAAGAATGTTAAAAATACTATTACGTAATGACAATAATTACTGCGTAACAAATACGAACGGGGCCGCGAGGCAAGGCTAGTATTGAAATAAAATTGGAATACACAAAATGTATAAGTAATGTGCATAGATTAGTAGGACGATAAATATGACTATAGTAAGAAATTATATAGGGAACAAGATAGTTTGGGGCAGTTGAAAAATATAATAATAATATGATCTAGGGATATTTCACCCAGACCACACTGAAACAGAAAATGGTCATGGACATTTATATTCGCAAGGAAAACAGACAAGCATATAGATTAAAATAGGCGCATCTTAAAAAAAATAATTAAATGAACAGTGTTTAACGGGCTTGATTTGTTGAATTCTTTTATAATGTGTTGTGTTGCTCAGAATTTATCCAAATACCTTACCATGTCTGATTAAGTTGGTGTTTCGAAAAGGAGACGGGTAGACTTACATATAATTGGGACTAGATGTAAAATATTAAAATGGCATCAATAACTAACATTATTAAACAATCACAGAAAATTCTGCGGTTTTTGGCAATCCGACAACATAATTTTAATATATTTTATAAAAGTGAAGTTATATAATTAGCTTGTTTATAGTTTATAGGTTAGCGTGATGGCCACAATCTCACCTCATCTTAAGTGACGATGTGGCCCAAGAGTGGGATGACTGGCTTTTAAGTGCAGTTTCCGGAGCACACTTATTGGTGCTTGGCGTCAGATTTTCAACTTGAGGGTGGAATGATTTTCTTTACCTAAAGCTCAGGCTCATTGCAGGGATTCAAACTCACGTCGTTGACGCAATGTCCGTAAACATTACCGCTAAGCCATCATAGCTTAATTAATTGCATATAGAAAGTGTGGTATACAAGATGTTAATCGATAAGCTTGCATCAATAGCCTTGCATGCTTCAAATCTTACCAACCTGCTAGTGTTATATTCACTAAAACTTTTTTATATAATTTATATATACTCTGTTCAAAACATAAAAATAATATTAAAGAAATACCAAAAACGAAATTTTGAAACGCGGGTAAAATGTTTTTATTTTTTTCGTGTTTTACTACGAACATATTGAATAAAAAATTAATAAAAACACACATTAATTTTAATAAATCTAAATGAAACGTATAGAAAAACTCACATGTACTTTCTTTTCGGTCAAATTCCAGTAATATATTAATAACAAAAACACAATACAAAAAACAACAGAATCTAAACTTCGTATGTCACGAACCTTCCGTTCACCGCGAGGCGTGTGCTAAGAATGACGCGTAATGTATAGGTACTGTCTTACGTATATTTTTTTTTAAATTAATTGTGGCGTTAGAATACACGTTCTTTAGGGCTTGCGTTAAACTGATTACCAGACAGTAACACTTAATCTAAAAAAAGCACTGTATACCGCCAAAAATACTAAATAATTACCTAAATTAAAATCCTATTTTAATGTTAAATTGTATACAGAAATATTACATTTCACTATCCTTTTAAAACAAATTACTCCAAACTAATCATTGTTAGCACAAAAATAGTAAATTACCACGAAAACTTCAACCAAATGATATTTTTAGGTATCATACTCCTTTAACATTACTAATACTTGTCGTTCACCGTCTCCAGCTATTTCTTGTCACAATTCAAACCTAACCTAAGGAGGTAGGCACAGATAAATTTCTTTGGAGATTTCTCTTTACTTAGGGCAGCCCGATTGGTGTAATACCTCCATCCTACAGAAGACCGCAGCCAAATAACCTTGTATTGTGTTCCTACACTGAGTAGGGTTTACAGAGCTCCTTGGGGAAGGGGGGTTCAAGGTCGGCAACGCGCTAGTGATACCTGTGGTATTAGAAGCGTCCACAGGCCACGGAGGCGCTTACCATCATGCAGGCCATATGCTCGCTTGCCACCTTCGTTTTATTAAAAAAAATCGAACCCAACTATGTAGTTGGACCACTAAGATGTCTTAATAGCGCAATAATTTACTCGGTTAGATTTAGTGATCATTAACTATAATTGGTATTTTAATATAATTTCAAGCGTAGCCATTACTATAACAAAAGCTCTTAGGGTCTCAATGTACATATTCTTTCAGTTAACTAAACTAATATTCACTAAACAAAATGGAAGGCACCTTTTTAGAACTTCCCAGGGTTTTATGAATCTCAGTTTATGTCCTTTGTTCCAATAAGTAGTTGGTCAGTAGTTAGTAGTGGCTACAAATATGTAGTCCATACTCAGAAACTATACCTCATTATAATAAACTAGTTATGGCTCACGACTTTTTTTTATAATAGCTTGGCACTTTGACGGTACTGTCCCTGATGGTAAGCACAGTACAATCCAAATACAACGGCGACCACCGAGAGATCGAATATCCGCGACCATCAGCGGTCGCCGCTGTCATGCCGGACAGACATCGCAGACACACATTACACTGCATCATACACACATGCACGACACACAGGTGCATAGGTTCTGTAAGATACTTTTTTTTGCCTAGTTAGTTTACACAAAAATTTACAGATTACTAAACAGACATACACATGTTCCTTCCCTCCTTCCCGTTGGGAAGAAACATGTATATAAGTATAGTTAGTTTAGATCGAATTATAGGGAATTAAACAGATCGCGACTTCGTTGCATACGCGGCAAAAGTCCGCATATAAACGCATATTGCATTTTGAGTTGCCATAGGTTCGATCCAGCGGGATGGAGCCCTTGGGTCTAGTAGCCGCTTGCGCGATACAGTGACACCGCATTCGCTAGCTGCCAAAATGCAATAATTACACTGCATTACACACATGCACTACATTCAGGTACATAGAATTACTACATACACAGATTACTAAATACATATACACTTGTCTCTTCTCCTCCTCCCAGAGGAGAGAGATAGATATGTATGTATAGTTAGTTAGATCGAATTACGGATAGGGAATTAGCTAGATCGCGACTCGTTTGCAATCGCTGCAACAGTCCGAGCCGAGGCCCGACCACTTTGGCACCCTCGGAACTTGTTGCCTTGCTTTCGCGGTTGAGTGCCTTAAAAGCCTCCAGTAAGGCTAAAAATAAAAGTCATTTCGAAAAAAAACTTAACGTTCATGGTTCATATTATCCGGTAACTATAACAAAAAATATTGTTTGGTAAAATCACGATGCAAGTGAAACTTTAAAAAATAATAATAAAATAAAATAATAATTAAATAATTGAAACGTTGTCAACTTCAATTATTCTATGAATAATTTCATCTTCGCCTCGAGTCTCACAGTTTCCTACTCCACGGCCAGCTGTAATGCGACATGCGATACATAAACGAAAAATATTGGGGCGATAGAATAAAAGTTTCACTTAAAAAACGATTTTCAAAAATTTATTCTTTCTGTCTGTTTGTTCCGGGTGATCCCCAAAACGGTTTAACCAATTTTGACTGGACTTTTACTGGTAGATAGCTTGTGTTATAAGGACTAACTTAGGTTTCCGCGTAAATAAAATAACTCGAAAGAACGAAGATTTTGGGGAGCTTAAATGGCTTAAGCTGATGAAATCATAAGATATATATCAAATTATTGTAGTACATAATTGTAGATCTTAAAAATAGCTACAAAAAAAGTCAGCGAGCGCATATGTCTATCTTGTAATGAACAACTACAATAACAATTTGTCTTTAAAATAATCAGGAAGGGGTAGCACGATTCGCGCATGCGCCCGATCGACCGCGTTCTGTAGTCCACGCGAGCGCAGCCGCAGGCAAAGCTAGTCATACTAACAGATCACAGCATATACCTAGCGTATATTCGTGACTGGTCTATGACTCCATATGATGTCGTAAAAATAAACGTTTATTGGCAGTGACCGTTGACGTCATAAATGCCAAACGAGCGGCATAGTTTTAAAAATAATAACAAATTGGTTATTCCATGTTTTAGACTAAATAATATTAATATTTTTTTTAAGTAATAATGTTAGATTATATTATAAGGCTCCTGAGAACATTAATGATTTACGGGAGAATAAGTTCAAGGACCATGTTATACTGTCAAAAGAATATTATAGGGTCGTTCGTGAATGATAGTGATGTCTGCAAATTACTCCCTCTATGTGAACCAATTAAAATAATATCCTTACTAACCGTAAAAATTATTTACACAATTAAAAAACGAAAAAAAGTTACACTCGATCGTTTTTCTCGCTGAATCTTCTCGAAGACTGGGATGTTTTCCGAACCGATAGTATTTTGACTTTCATAAAATGCCTTAGGACCTGAATTTGATAAATAATATTTTTGATTTTCATTCTAATTTTAAATAACTCACGGAAAACTATTGTATAAGTAAGTTGGTTAAGAACCAGGAGTGGCAGATGTGAGTCATAACTAATGTTTTGCGGTTCATGGCCAATATATATTTTAATAGTTACAGGTTTTAGCAGTATATACAAAGCATCGTGACCATAAATTGTCGTTTAATATTTGCATGTTCTTTAAATGAATTATAGAATAATATATTGTACCTATTTATTTAAGTTGGTACACTGCCGAGATTAAGTTCATAAAGCATATTTTTCCAGCCGGTTTTGTGGAAAAAATCATTTTTCTTGGTAGTGGAAAAACTAGCTGAGCCCGCGGCTCCATTTTCATGGACTACTAATTATATGAACTCTAATTATTTTCCTAACATCAGCTTTATGCCAGTGAAAGTCCCATGAAAATCGGTAAACCGTTTCGGAGATTACCAGGAACAAACAGACAGTTTTTTTAATCATTTTTTATGGGTAGCGTACACTGTTATATATATTTAGTAAACACGAAATGAATTTACTAACACTACTACACACACTTACTAACACAAAACTAGATTTGCGGTTTTATTTTTAACCAAAGAATCATTAGAAATAAATAATATAGCGGTATAAACCCAAGCTTTTGGCTTATATGTAATGCGGCAATTAATTATTGCGGGTTATGCGAAGAAAAACGCGATATAATTATCAATAATGGCGGTTAGTTTCTTGAAGTTATGGTAATAAATTATTTTTTCGAAACTTAAACGTGTTGTTCGAAAACCAAATTAACAAATATTGAGCTCGATTTCTTCCTTGCAAAAATTGTCCAAATTCCGAAAAAAAATATGGTAATCTGTTGGAGCAAGGTCCGGGGAGTATAGTAGGTGTCGGAGACTTTCCAAACGCAGTTCCTCTAATTTAGTGACCGTCTGTCGTGAAATATGTGGTCTACCGTTGTCCTGAAGCAGCAGTGGGCTAGAGATATTGTCCAGTCTCGGTTGTTTAACGGCTAGAGGTGGGTCGCGGGCGTTTAGTGGACTGTATATTTTAATTTCGGGCACGTTATCTGAGTTTGAGATAAAAATATGGCGTGCAGGATGAGTGTTTTGGTAACTCTCATAATAAAGCAAAGCCGCTCACCTTGAACTCCGGCTTCTTCTAAGGTTTGAAGAGTTCCTGCACAGGATCAATCACACGATATGTACAATTGGTATGAGGAACTTATACTTTATAATTTCTAAATCTCAACAGCAGAGATGCTCTCGGCGCGGACGATGAGAAAACACACGTGTTAACTTTCACCCCCGCGAGGTGCAGTGGGGTTCCAAGGCAATTAGAGATGCCTCAAGAACGCAGAAAATATTTTGTCATCATTCAAGAGAGGGCTGTACCCGATTATGAGAGTATCGAATAGGTACGCGTTTCAGCGCAAACGGCTAACTTTTCCATCATGGTTTGCAATTGTTGACAATACAGATCTGCCGTTATCGTCTGGCTAGATCTTAGGAAGCTGTAGTGTATGACACCAGCACTGGTCCACCAAACACTCACCAGTACCTTTTTCAGAGATAACTTTTTTTATACTACAAAGGTGGCAAACAGGCATATGGCCCGCCTGATGGTAAGCGGCTACCGTAGCCTATGAACGCTTGCAATACCATAGGTATCACAAGCGCGTTGCCGACCTTGAATCCCCCTACCCCAAGGAGCTCTGGAAACCCTACTCACCGTAGAAACACACCACTAGGTCATTTGGCTGCGATTTTCTGTAGGGTGGGGATATTCCACCAGTCGGGCTGCCCCAAGTAGAGAGAAATCTCCAAAGAAATTTATCTTTGCCCTACCTCTCTTAAAACTTTCGCTTGGGATAGGATTTGGCCGGTTCTTCTGGGTTCAACCACTGTTATAAGCATTTCCAATTGTCGTAAAAGATCCATTTTTCGTGACAAGTAACAATATAATTCAAAATACCCACATTGCTGTGATAGTTGAGTAATGTATGTTTGTTGGTGTGCTTTAGTCAATTCCTGCGATAGGTACCCATTTCGTGAGTTTTTTCACATTTCCAATTTGTTTCAAGTCAATTTTAAATTATTTCATCACTCACACCGAAGCCTGACGCTAACTCTGGCATAGTTTGCGATGGATTCACTTCCAAGATTAGCTTTAATTCTTTATTATCAACTAGGGTCTCCGGCGGTCCACGAGGTTTATTTCGTAGATCAAAATTTCCAGTTGGAACTAAAAACACACACTGATTTCTTTTACAGTAGCTTCCCCATACACATTATTAATCCTTCGCTGTTTTTGCAGCGCTGATGCAACTCATATTCGCAAATAACGCGATATTTTAAGTTCTCCATTTTGTGAAAAGAACATAATTTCTCTTAAACGAACATAATAATCTTTAAAACATAAATATAATTTAAAAGAAATTGTTGATTGATTATGTATAATACTTCAGTATAGACAATATTATTATCGGGCGGCCAGAGTTATGCCTCGCAACTCACACGACTTGTTTGCATCACTACAGCTTAGAGACACGCATATGGTATACGTTTTATAGATATACTAAAGAGCTATATTTTTGTAGAATATAATTAATGTAATTATTGCAATTGGTTTTTATGTATATCTATCTGTACAACTTACACATATAGTCTCTTGAACGATATTTATTCCGATTTAGCTTATAAATGGACCCTGATATGCATTATAATAAAACTTAATCAAAATAGAAAACCGTCTTAGTGAAAGAATTTTTAAAATAAGTACAGAGATTACCCCTTACAGACAAACTCACAATCGGACTTTACTTCCTTATAGTAGCATAGATTATAGGTAAAACACAACATCTGTCTATCATAGCTGTTATCTGACCAAGTTAAAGAATATATTTTGTAAGATGAATTAAGCTGTGACGTTAATGGTAAATCAATTAAGAAGAAATACGCATTTGGGGCGATCAACTTGTACTGAGTAAACCATATGAGATATTATAAATTAAATGTTGTACATAATTGTAGATCTTAAAACGATGCAACAAAATATTTGAGATATTGTATATCTATCTTCTAAGATTCGCCCACAATAACTATTTTTGTCTGTGCGGGGGCAGCACGATTCGCGCGTGCGCTCAACCGACGGCATTCTGTAGTCCACGCGAGCGGAGCCGAGGGCACAGGTAGTACATAATAAAAATTACTATTCTTGTAATATCGTAGCCTTGAAAGTATTTAAAGACATCCTGCATTTGGGTGAAGGGTGCTATGTAAATCAAAGGCGTCTATAAAATTTCGAAACAGTATTGTTTTGTTACGAAGGTAAAATCTACGTAACGATCAAAATGCTTAACTTAAAGAAATTAAAGTTCGTTAATACAAAATAATTTATCATACTAATATTATAAAGCTTCAGAGATACTTATTTATGAATATCAATACACTATACCACCTTACAATTATATTTTTGTGTTTGTACCGAGAGAGAGTCAATTGCAGGCATCACTATTATTTACGTAATGATCCACCCTATAATAATATTTTCAGAGTAAAACCGGCTTGACAAGTCCTTGAACTTATTATACTGTGAATTGTTGGGAAGTTTATTACAGAATCTAATATGCATACATAAAAAAAATTATCGTACCAAAGTCCAAAAAATCTTTTTTTTATCGTTATAGGTTTGGCGTATTGGCGACAATCTCAACTGATGTTAAGTGGCGATGTGCACAAGATGATAACACGCTAAACCTAGTGGAAGACTGGCTCTCAAGTGCATCTTCAAAATTGGGGATTGAAATTTGTAATTGGAGATTTCTCTCTACTTGGGGCAGTCCGACTGGTGATATACCTCCACCCTACAGAAGATCGCAACGACATATCATTGTGTTGAGTTCTTGCGGTGAGTAGAGTTTCCAGAGCTCCTTGTGGTAAAGGGGTACAAGGTCGGCAACATCCTTGTGATATCTTTGGTATTACAAGCATCCATAGGCTACGGTAACCGGGCAGTAAGCTTGTTTACCACCTTAGTTAAAAAGACACAATTGCACAAACTTGTGCGTACGCTGGCAAGTTTTATTGGCTTTGTCCGAAAAGCTAATACGGCGTGTAGACAACGCTCGAAAGATATCACTTTCGAAACTCACGACGCGTACATATTTCAACTTTGATGACGCATAACCTGTTTTCAAAATGTTTTATACAATTATATTTATATTGAAAGTAATTAATAATGGAGGTATTCGACATCGTTAGTGAGGGAAAAAGTACGTTTATTGTGACCGCGATTTGATGTGTGATTTAAAATAAAGATTATTGACGTCATTTTTGTTGCTGGCGTTATGGTTTTTTTTTTAATATTAAACAATCTGTGTCTATTATAAAGGACACTGTAGATACATGGATAGATACCGATGGAAAGTACATAATATGGGATTGGATTTTGTGATTGTAACGATGACTTGCTCGAATGACAATGTTTGTTTTCGCTAATGACATTGTTTTCGCTGTCGTCTTTCAGTCGGCTGGTATTATATTTAGTACTAAGAAACAATCGTAAGCCGTTCGTTTAATTAAGTTTTTTTGTTTTTTTTTTGATAAATTGTTAGTCGAGTATCCCCCCTGCCAGCTTAATAGTTGTTTTAGGATATGTGGAATATTAATGGTTATAGTACCTATATATAATGAAGTTAAAAGGAAACCTATAAGAAGTAAGTAGGCTTTACAAGTTAACGAATAATAGTCAATCAACTTGTAAAATGTACTTGGAGAAGTAATTTTGAACCAATTCCATTGAAAATTAATTAAAGTCCCTTCTCTGAGTCTGCATATTGTGACGGGCAGCTACAGAAGGAACCCTAAATAGTTTATTTTATCGATTTCGCCTAAATACAACCGATATGGAATTTGGAATGCAATTAAATATCTCGCAAATGGGCACAAGTTGCTCAATAAACGCTGATTATATCATCGACAAATAAACCGAGGTACCCGATATGATGACTTTCTGAAATATAATGATTACATGACTAACTCCATTCTAGGGTTTTGTCGACCTCTGACGATAATACTATTCAGACATACATTGCTCATACATTGACCTTGTGACGCTGTTTTAGTAAGCTCTTCCATTGTGCCGAGAAGTCGTGGATTCGATCCCCGCACATCTGGACTTTTGTGTGATAAGCATAGTTATCAGTTGTGTGTCTGTATGTTAAATGTTTATATATGTATGTGTATGTCAGCTGTTTGGTTACCATAATACAAATTTTGCTTAGTTTGGAATTATACATATTATAAAATTCAACGTCTCTCTGTCCGTTTAGGTTCTTTTCACGCAAGAATAACTTAAACTTACATATTTCTTATTTTAATTCATAGCTTTGTTATCTGCCTAGGTTATACGATATATTTTGTAAGATAAAGTAATATACGGAATAAGCAGTGACGATAATGATTAATCAATTCAGAAATAAGTTGCATTTGGGGCGCTTAAATTACTTACACTGAGTAAACCGTATGAGATACATCAAATTACGTTGAGCAAGGTATAAGATATGTATAAAATTATTGTACAACATAATTATAGATCTTAAAATGACCTGCAAAAAAGTCACCAATAGCATATATCTTCTAAGGATCACCCACAATAAGCATTTTGGTCTTTCATCTTTTGAGCGGGGGCAGCAGAATCGTGTCGATGTAATTATGGAAATCCTTACTTGTGGCTTAGTATTCGTACTATTGACTTTAATATTGATCTGAACGATTGAATCGACGTGAGTTCGAATCCCTGCAGTGAGCGTGAGCTTTCGGTGAAGGAAAACATCGTGAGGAAACCATTGCATGGTATTTTCTAATGCGCGCCTGGCTAGCTTACCACCCTCAAATTGAAAATCTGTCGCCAAGCACTAATAGGTGTGTTCCGGCAGCTGCACTTGAGAGCCAGTCTTCCACTAGGTTTAGCGTGTTATCATCTTGAGCCGCGTCATCACCTAACATCAGGTGAGATTGTGCCCAAACGCTCAAACTTATAAAATTATTTTTTTACAGAGAGGACCCTTAACATCATTTAGTTGTCTGTCTGTGTAGTTTTCAAACAGCTTATGGAAAATACCTTAATGTCGTATTCTAAGGTCTGTGGCCTCGTACCTCTGTAAAAAACGAGTTTTTAAATTAACACAATAACAAGATACCTTTTTATACTCGAAAACCCACTCACTAATCGGTTATCAAAAACTGTAAATTATTTCCCGGGGAATTACATTCATAAAATTTGACACGGAGAGAGGCAGTTTAGCATAACTTGTAATAAATCTAAAAATAATGAATTTCAAACTATGCAATAGTATGGAATTCTCAGAAAACAAATTCTAATGACTATTTGTTCGATTTTTTAATTTCACCTCCCATATACGTCGTTTAACTCTGATATATCAAAATTTCCTATATTCAATGATTATTCAAAGGTGTTCTAATTCCAATATATCTCCCTTAATTCTTAATAAAAAAAAATACAGACATAATTTTAAAACTCTGGTCCGTGCTATTCTCTTTAAAGACAAAGACTGTTTAGGCCAAAAGGTACGTGGTTGTCATGGTTTGTTATCATAGTAAAAGTTGATTATGAGCTCACTCAAATTACGCGCGCGATTGCTGTGTCCAGCATCAGTCAGGGTGTGTTTGAGAACCCCGGCCGCTCGCGCCGCGATATCAGTTATTGTCTTAGTTGAGAGTTCACCACTGCCATTGTTCGTTTACATATAAAATAAGAAAAACTTTACTTTTAACTATGAAGTCGTATTGCTTATGCTTTAAAACGGATTTAAAGGAATTATATACCAGTGAAGCATCTGGATTAATGTTTTTGAGTGTGGATTTTGATGATTGAGAGACGTCAGATTCGCCGGCCGGTTACAAGGTACAGCGCTAAGAAATATCCAGGGCAGTGGGCTTTGATGATTAATTTTTGCTAGGATGTGTGAATCGGTACTCAGAACCCCAGATATCTGAAATGGGAATACTTTACCCAGGTTGTATACCACCTCTGTACTGGTTAATTTTATCCGGTACAAAGACAAATAATTTAAAAATAATATTTTCGTTTACAATATGTATATATTTTTGGAACGAAGTTTCTTATGGTGCGTTGCGGAGAGGTACCCTAGCCGGCAAAAAACGTAATGTTAAAAAAAAGCATATTGTTACGTTTGTGGGTAATAAGATGCCGTAGTGACACTCAAAACAAATTTATTCGTACTCAACTAGTACAAATTAAAATTAAAAAAAAAAAACAATAACAAAACAAAACACACAAATCGTTCACTCTCAGAATAACCCTGTGTAGGTACTTGCAGAATAACACTGTTTATTTCTCTCTTATTTCGCTTCTTGTTGTCGCTTCGCTTTCGAATTATTAACTGACTCGTCTCGCAACTCGGCTCCCTTATATACCTAAATGACTCGATCCCGAAATCTCTGGAAGGTCCAGGAACTCCTAACATCTTGTAAACAATTTACGTCATCGCTTTTTAAAACGAGGGGAACGTTTAATTTATGACCTATTGTTTGCTGACAGTTTTAGCGATAAGACTTTCAATGTGTGTGTCGTTGAACCTAAGATTATACGTCACACGACTGCACTATGATAAATTCACGATTTTTACGGACGGTCCTGGAAATTTCGAGAAAGATGATTCCTTTTCTATTTCTTTATGTTCAAGTCGTAACATTACCCCCCTCTTAGTTATGCTCGTCCCGAGCATTATCTCCGTGGTATCGTGCCAATCTATCTATGTGAACTACCTTCGGTTTTTCTCTCAATCCTTTCTTGATGCGGTAGGTCACATCATTAATCTTAGTGACAACAGTACAGACTTCCTGGTCAGGGAACTTCAGCACACCTCTTGAGACGTCCAAAACACATTTCTGACTCTTCAAGAAATCAAGTCCTAGTATGCAATCATCTGTTATATTTGCAATTAACACTGAGTGGACGTAAACTTGATCACCAATTCTTAGCTTTACATCTGTCTCACCGAGGACGGAAACTGGCTGGCCGGTTGCAGTCTGTAGATGACACAGTTGAGTTTGCCTCTGCCACAGAATGGTGCGCTTTAGTAGTTCTGGCTTAACAACTGTCCGTGAAGCTCCTGTATCCACAGTAAAACTGCAAGTTTGGTTGCTCAAACTACCCTCGATGACCAGACTATTCCCGTCATAAACTTGTGTCACTGTGATCGTCGGGTCTGTACGTTGAACAGCTCGCACCCATCCTGCGTTCCTGGTGATACTTGCTTTAACAGGAAAGGTTCCATCTGTTTGGGTCTCAGATGACACCATTCTTCTCTTTCTCTTGGGGCAATCGACTCGCAAGTGCCCTTTCTCTCCACAACCATAACACGTTGGCGTAAACCGTTTGGTTGCAGGTGAGGTCACAATTTCCCGAACTCTGTAGGGGTTTGTGTCCTGACGAACAGCTTCCACTTCTAAAGCATGTGCAAGCGCACTTTTGAGGGTCTGATGATGACCAAGCCGTACGGCAGCTCTAATCTCACCGTCTTTTATACCGTCGACAAATGCCTGGAGTACATTTACTTCAATCGTACCTGAAGGAGCTGATGAATAAGCTCGACGGACCAAACGTTCAACCTCAAGAGCCCACTGCTGCAGACTTTCGCTAGATTTCTGGGTTCTATCCCGAAGCTGAGCGCGATAGACATGTTCCATGTGCTTGTCACCATAACGCGTATCCAATGCCTCCATCAGTGACTCCAGGGTCCTTTCATCCGCTTGTAAGTTCTCGAGAATCATGACGGCGTCTCCTCGTAGTGCCAGAGTAAGAGCCACAAATGAATGCTCATTGTTCCAGCCATTACCTCTTACCAGTGTTTCAAACTGGTACTTGAAGGCTGCCCAAGATGTTGTCCCGTCAAAACGTGGCACTTCAAATTTCGCAGACGACGGTGAAGCTACTACGGCTACTGGCTCACGTGTCTCGAGCTTACTAATTCTGTTGCTTATTCTCTGCAGATCGTTATCATGCCCGTCGACTCGACTCTCAATATTATCAGTCCTGTGTTTTACCTCCTTAACCTCAATCATGAGGTTCTTGACTTTTTCTCCCAGGACCGTGATGCCACTGTCGATCTTTGCCAATACGGTTTCTTGACTTGCCTGCAAAGCTTCTTGGAACTCGTGGCGGGTGGCCTCCTGACTCGCCTGACTGGTCTGCATAGCTTCCTGAAACTCGCGACGGGTGGCCTCCTGACTCTCTTGAAACTCGCGGCGGGTGGCCTGGATGGCAGCCAACAATGTCGCCAAACTCACCGATTCTTCAGATGGTACCGTAGCAGCATGTCCTTCCTCTTCGATACGCTGACGTTGACGTCTCCTCGTTCGCGGAGTACGAATCTCTTCGTCACGCGTCACTAACGGCATACCGCTTCTGACACCAAATGTTACGTTTGTGGGTAATAAGATGCCGTAGTGACACTCAAAACAAATTTATTCGTACTCAACTAGTACAAATTAAAATTTAAAAAAAAAAAACAATAACAAAACAAAACACACAAATCGTTCACTCTCAGAATAACCCTGTGTAGGTACTTGCAGAATAACACTGTTTATTTCTCTCTTATTTCGCTTCTTGTTGTCGCTTCGCTTTCGAATTATTAACTGACTCGTCTCGCAACTCGGCTCCCTTATATACCTAAATGACTCGATCCCGAAATCTCTGGAAGGTCCAGGAACTCCTAACATCTTGTAAACAATTTACGTCATCGCTTTTTAAAACGAGGGGAACGTTTAATTTATGACCTATTGTTTGCTGACAGTTTTAGCGATAAGACTTTCAATGTGTGTGTCGTTGAACCTAAGATTATACGTCACACGACTGCACTATGATAAATTCACGATTTTTACGGACGGTCCTGGAAATTTCGAGAAAGATGATTCCTTTTCTATTTCTTTATGTTCAAGTCGTAACAATATGATTTTTATGTATAGTCTATGCATGATGCATGATGCATGAAGTCTATACAATATCTAATGTATAGTCTAAACATAATTATGCAAATTTATTATTATTCATGTAAATAGCTGTTTCTTTGTATATTATTATTATATATTTTTATAAAGGTGTTAAGATAATTATGTAAAGTAGCTTTTCGATTTTTATCGATAAAAAAATCATAATAAAAAATGTATATCCGAATTATTATTTTCTTTATACCTCGAATAGAACTTGAAATTAATATTTTATAATAAGGAACTTATCTATCTGGTGTCCCACGACATCACACGGTTTTAGGAATGCCACTTGTTAATTCTAATGGAAAGATATTCAAGGCGCCATGTAGTAACAACCTCTTTAACTAACATGAGAGCATTTAATCAGGAGCCCAAGTCTGCTATTTCACATTAACGAATATACCATTGTCATTATATCGACACTCTACTGATATTATATCGAAATTGTAACAAATTTGGTATTCTGCTAAAATTTGATTACTGTCTCGATAGAATCTCTATAGTGTTGTGATAGTGTGTCAGTGGGATGGCAATATCTGCCGTCGGTGTTGCCTATCAATTGATATTATTTTTATGAAACGTGCAAGTAATCGTACTAGAAACGCTGTTGTTGTTCAATGGCTACTGAATATTCAAAACAGCATGGAAATACGATTAATAAAGCTGTCAAATATTTAATAGAATACCATTTTACGTACTATCGAGTTGCTATCGAAATGTCATTGAGACGCGATTGTAGAGCAGAATACCAAATGAGTCAGTGGTTTTCCGATAGAATGGTAAACAAATAGGAGAATACCAAATGGTGGCCAAATGTCTATTGAGATACTATCGACACACTATTCAAAAACTATTTTGTTAGCAGACTTGGGCCCCTGATTGTTTACATTCTATAATAAGTAATCTATAAAAATAATAGTGAAGTAAGTAAAGTAAGTAAGTAAAGTGAAGTAAAAGTAAAGTAATAATAGTAATAGTAAAATTGAAGTGTCTGTTTGTAATGTCAAAATAACAGCTTTTTCACTAAATGCATATGAAAGTACGAGTATATACGGTACTTATAACATAGAACAAATTTTTAAAATGTTTGTTTATTGTTTTATTCCGGCTAATCTCGGAAACGGTTGGACCGATTTTTACGGGACTTTCACTGGCAGATAGATGATGTTATAAGGAGTAACTCAGTATACTTTTATTTTGCGATTTTGTAATCCGCTCGTGAGAAGCGGCGGGCACAGGTAGTAGGTACATATAAATATACAGACAGATATTTTTTTCTTGTATTGTATTGTGTATACATACATATGTATGTATTTTGTTCTTTAAAATAATATATAATTTTTTTGTAATTATCGTTAATGCATTGACCACTGGCGGGCGGTCAGTCAATTGGAGAAATAAATTAATCAGGGATATTAAGCAAGGGTAGTGCCGTAATCGGCGAACACGCACCATCCTAAAACATTTTGTTTTTGAAAATTTTTGCAGCAATGATGGTTAAGTGGTAGCGTGTACTGCAATGAGCCTGAGCTTTCGGCGAAAGAAAACATCGTGAGGAAGCCATAGCATGATGGTAGGGCATTTTCTAATGCCCGCCTGGCTAGCTACCACCCTTAAGTTGAAAATATGTCGCCAAGCACCAATAGGTGTGTCCCAGCAGCTGCACTTGAGAGCCAGTCTTCCACTAGGTATAGCGTGTTATCATTTTCGGACATATCATCACTTAACATCAGGTAAGATTGTGGCCACTACGCCAAAACTATAATGATAAAAAAAACATACCTCAGGCCAGCATTTTATACATCTACCCTAGTCTTTTTTTATATAGTAGCTCGGCACAATGACGATACTGTCCCTGATGGTAAGCACAGTACAATCCAAATACAACGACGACCACCGAGAGACCAAAATCTATCGGTGGTCACCGCTGTAATGGCGGCCAAAATGAAGTTAAGTCTTATATGCATCAGCATAATTATTGTCTATACTAAGAGACTGGTTTTTGTTTGTTTATTTGAACGCGCTAATCTCAGTAACTACTAACCATATTTAAAAAATCCTATGTGTACTTTAAAGGCTATTTAATAAGAAATGTTATAGGTTATATAACTTCACGCTACGGCCCGAAGGAGTGGAGTAGTAACCATATATCTCAAGAAATCTGGCAAGTACGGTAAGTAAGAAAAACTATAAGCTAGCTACACGGGTACGTTGGTGTTAACACCCGGATTATTTTTGAAGTGAAAACTTCATTAGCACAGTTGTGATTAGAAACTCGATGAAACGAAAAACCGACAGTAAAAAGAGACAACCATATACATCTATAGGATTTAACCTACGAGAGAATGAGATAGAATACATTTACATTATGCACTGTAATAGCAAGTCCGTATGCAAGTATAGTAATCGTCGTCGAATTGTCCTAGTGGTGTGAGACGAATTAGACTTCAAACGCAGTACGCACGAGTGGTCAATACGACGAATACCGCTGATTTAAGACATTGAATTTTTTTTTTAATGTTTTACTTTTGACACGTGTGAACTGCTGTACACATAATATTTTTTTTACTACCTTTATCTTATGTATTCCTAAATCATTTATCTGTATGTATCATCTGTATTAATACAATCAGCTTAAAATATGTGGCGCATGAGTCGTTCCATTCCAAAACAGCGGCAAAAAGTTACAACTAAAAACTAGAATGTTCTACACTGTTAATTGTTTTTTTGTAAAATTACAACCTTTTTACAAATCATAGTTTGAGTGAAATTACAAAACAATGTTGTAATCCAAAATTATAATATTATAAGGGACATTTTCCTAGACATGTGAACCTACAAAAAAGAGTTGCCATTTTACGATCTAACCGTTTGTCAGTTTCCGATGAGAAGCTTCTCAATTTTACAAACATCGTTTGTTATTCGATTTATATTGTTTTGTATTATTGCAACTAACTATGCCCCGCGGTTTCAGCCGCGTTCAATTTAAAAGAAATCGAAAGCGGCCATGGTTTTGCGTCACAACCCACACGTCTCGTTCGCGCCACTCCATCTATTGTCATAGACTCGAGCCGCGTGTTTATTTATTATAATTTTTCATCTCCCAAACTATGCATTCAGATAACATGCTATAAAGGGCAAAGTTTATCTCCATAAAATTGTATTGATGACGAAGTAAATTTCGTTCGTAAGGATTAATATGAAAAAACAATATTTAGGCTAGCTGAGAGATGTAGCCTAATGCTAGATAAACTATACTGTTCGTCATGAATCTGGCTATCAAATACAAAAAGAATATTTCAAATACGACTGGTAGTTTCAGAGATTAGCGTGTTTAAAGAAACATACAAAAATACTATCCCACTTTATTATATTAGTATAGATAATAGATATATATTACTATAAATTCATCAAAACATACACACAATTATCATAATAGCGCTTACGAAGTGGTCCATTAAAAATAAACTACAATGTTGGTTAAATTTCTTTACATTGAGGGAGGGCCTCATCCGATGAATTTGCCACGAACCTCAAGGTGTCAATTAACCAACACAGTGCGTATATACAAAACTTGATTTATGTGGTAACTTTGGAAATCAGTGTGGTTATTGCTCAAAGAGGCCTTTGTTGTGTTTTCAATAACTTTCTGCAAATCATCGCCTAAAAGGTCGTGTGAGACGGCAAATATGTATTGGAATAACAAAACGCTTATGAATATTACCTATGATTCGTCATTATATGTATTATCATTAGTAATTTATAATTATGTCCATTTTATTTATATTCCAAGAAATAGCTTTGAAATAGAAATAGGCCTAACAAATGAAGCAATTGTACCAATGTTTTTTAAAATTATATTTTTCTTGGTGTTTTGGCGCCGCAAAAGCACTTGCCAGTGTCAATAATAATGTTAATGTTTATTAAATATAATTGAAGCAATGATGACTCAGTGGTAGCGTGTACGACTTCGTGTCAATTGACGTGAGTTCGAATCCCTGCAATGAGCCTGAGCTTTCAGTAAAGGAAAAAATCGTGAGGAATCCATAGCATGGTGGTAGGGCTTTTTCTAATGCTCGCCTGGCTAGCTACAACCCTCGAGTTGAAAATATGTCGCCAAGCACCAATGGCTGTGTTCCGGCAGTTGCACTTGAGAGCTAGTTTTCCACTAGGTTTAGCGTGTTATCATCTTGGGCCACATCACCACTACGAAAAACCTATAATGATAAAAAAATACAGTAAGTACAGCTATGAGGGTTCATTGGATCCGGATTAAAATAATTTTGTGTCTCAGATCCTACTGCCCTTCCTCTGGTTACATATAAAAATCATGTTACCAAATAGGTATAAAAACAGCTACATAGTACATTAAAGTAAAATAAATAAAGTAATTTACATAGTAACTTGTAAAAGGAAAAGTGTTTGTGTGAGTGTGACAATTGATAGAGTGCTTCGAAATACCAAAATACGTACAATGTTTTAAGCCGTTAATATAATCTTCAAAGTAGGGTCTAAACAAGATGGTGGCTTCATTGTTAAAACTATCTAGGGAGTTATTATGGCAACTCGAATATACTCGAATCCACATCACGTAAGCACACTACGCCAACTTTATCGCGCAAAATGCCACCAATATTTATAATAGGTAATTTGAGTTTAGGAAAAAGAAAGAAGTCAGCTGGAGCCATATCTGTTGAATAAGGTGGTTGCTCGACGGTATTTGTTGACCAACTTCGCTCACAATGATCGCCTTGAGCGAAGGCGTATTATCGTGGTGCAAAATCCAAGATTCTCTTTCCATAAATCAGGTCTTTTTCGTCGAATTTGCTCTTTTAAACGCCACATAACGCTCAAATAATAAATTTTGTTTACGTTTGACCTTCCGGTAAAAATTCCGAGCGCACAACACCGCGATAGTGAAGAAAACAGTGAACATGACTTTGACTTTTGATCAACTTGTGGTTTTTTCGTTTCAGTTTGAAGGCGCCACTTCGAAGCTTGCATGACTTGACTTGTTGCTTGGCTTGTTTGACTAGTTTGCATGTCAAACTCCAAACCCACCAAAAAAACACACGTCTCGTCACCAGTAACAATGCGTTTCATGAATTGATGAAATTGATTGATTAATGAAGCAATAATGACTCAGTGGTAGCGTGTACGACTTCGTGTCGATTGACGTGAGTTCGAATCCGTACTACAAGCCTGAGCTTTCGATGAAGGAAAACATCGTGAGGTAACCAGAGCATGGTGGTAAGGCATTTTCTAATGCCCGCCTGGCTAGCTACCACCCTCAAGTTGAAAATCTGTCGCCAAGCACCAGAAGGTGTGTTCCGGCAGCTGCACTTGAGAGCCAGTCTTTCACTAGGTTTAGCGTGTTAACATCTTGGGCCACATCGCCACTTAACATCAGGTGAGATTGTGGCCACTACGTCAAACCTACAACTATAAAAAATCGGTCGGAATTGACTAGCATGTCCACAGCGACTCCTATGCGACAGAGTTTATACCATGTTTATAACAGTTTATAACATGTTTATACCCAATTGATTATTTAAAATGATACGGATCGGCTCGTAAAACACAGAAAGTTCAGCGGCTTCTCTCACAAACCTGAATGAGAAATTTCCGTCACTATTTCCTTCACTATTAAAATGCAAACTTTAGTTAAAGACGTTGATAGCGAGGCAAATCTTTCAGCATGTCTCAACCGCTTTTGAGCAGTTTGTACCATTCATAAGCACGTGTTTTAATAAAGTGGATTCACTGTAAGCCTTCCGTAACATTTTCTAGTGTTTCCGAACACGAAATTCCATTGGCAATGCAAAATTTAAGACAAACTCTTTGTTCGATTATTTTGTCCATTATGAAATTCGCAATACACACTGGATATGACTAATTAAAAACAGCACTGTATATTATCTAAATGGCAGATGCAACTTAATCTCTGTGCCAAAATGAAAAACAGTTGGGCCAATCAACAAGAAAAAAAAACACACAAAAAAATTAATTTGGAACCATAAACAAATCATCCATTCCCGATACTTTTTTTGACTGAATGTATGTCAGTAAGCACCTATAGGGGTGTTTCAGCAGCTGCCCTCGAAAGTCAGATCTGTAAGCTTTTTTTTTAAGTCCCTACGACACCCCTAACACACATCAGGGATCTTGTGTCTCTAAATAAAGCTTAAAATGTACGCCCATCCTTCTGCGAAGAGTTACCCCAATAACCCCAAGCTATATTTTTTACAAATTTAAGAGCTATCTTAATCTAACAAAAGCTAACCTTCTCTGTTTCTTTGTCTTACTCTAACAGTTTTTAGCTTATTCTAACAAGCCGCAAAGTGAGTTTATTGTAAATATCTTATTCTAACAAATTATGTTACAACTCTGGGTTTAGTCATAAACTGGTCGGTATTTTAAAATGTAATGATAATTAAAATCTAATAAACTTTTGGTAAAATTGTAATAATAATAATAATTTAAAAGCTCTGTAAGCTCAACGTGTTACCATCTTCGGCCGCATCGTCACTTAACATCAGATGTGACTGTGGTAAAAGGTTGAAGTATCCGATATCGATAATTTATAATAACCAAGTGGTTAAAAGTATTGACGACTATTTTTTTAAGGGTATATTGCGTTTCTAAAATTCTTAGGAGATTTCTTTATAAATGGGGCAGCCAGACTGGTGGAATGCCTCCGCCCTACAGAAGACCACAGCCAAACGTACTTGTGTTGTGTTCCTGCGGTGAGTAGGGTTTCCAGAGCGCCTTGCGATGGGGGTTCAAGGTCGGCAACGAGCTATAGATATCTGTGGTACTACAAGCGTCCATAGAGTACGGTAGCAGCTAATCATCAGACGGGCCGTATGCTTGCTTGCCACTTTCGTAGTATAAAAAAATCTCTAACTTCATTTAGAATAGATAAATAAGGGAAAACCGATGTTCGATATTTTTGTTTGTAACATCGATGTGACGAAGATTTGGAGAAACTCAAAACATAAATATTTCTATAACATCATTCGTATCTTACCATAGGGATTTTTACCGCCTGGTTAGCTACCGCTCTCAAGTTGAAAATATTATATCACTAAGCACCTATAGGTGTGTTCTAGTAGCTGCACCAGGATAAGGTTTCGTAAGGAATAGCATAGGCTATATAATTTCACGATACGGCTCTAAGAAATGGTACACTAACTATGAACGTAGGTGCATTCAGGCAATTGGGAATTCGAAAAAAAAAAAAAACGTTTTTTTTTATGTATTTTGAAGCTTCATTATAATTATGATAATATTCAATTGGAAAAATTCTTAAAACATTTTTTATTTATTAATAATGAACAATTGAAAATTGTAATATTTTAAAAAGAATCACATGACTACGAACGCGCTACGATTGATCGTCAGGTTTGTGACGTCATAATGTTATAGGAATTTCATCGATTAAGTGTCAAAGCACTGTAACAGCTGCGTGCTACAATGAGTAGAAATTAACATTGTGACGTCACATGCGCTCGGATTTATTCGGGAACGATCGCCGCGTTTTCGGTACTGAATTCAAAAATTAATTTTTGGTTTGAAATATTGCGAAAAACAAAAAAAATAGTTTGTTATAAAACTTAAATATGATCTTTCCATTTATCAGAAAAAAAAAATCAAATACCCAAATGCCGAACAAATTTAACATGGGCAGCAAACCTTGGGGCACTGCTAGTCGTAAATAAAGTAGATAAGATAATTTAAAGTTAGCAACCCAACTTGTGTTATAGTAGTGTGTGCTATTTTGGGCTTACCGAGTTTTAATACCAGACGGTATTTGTTTTCAACCGATTCTTTAAAAGAGGTTAAACTGGTTTAAGCCTTAATTCTGCAACCTTCATTATTTTAATCAATTTGTTGCGGTATAGAACGAAACTAAATATGTATATAGTCGAATAAACGCGGGCTGTAACTTAACTCGATGCGCGAAAGTGAGGCACTATGACTGGTTTGACATGATAATTTTTGTAACATGGGATGACAGTCGTCATTTCCTCAGCTGAGTTGGTTTTAGTGTCTCAGATGTTGTTCTTACTTAGACAAGAAGTTTGTTACAAGCGTGATAAAGGTTTTTGACATACTTATTTGCATGGTGGTAGAGGTTTTTCTAATGCCCGTCTGACTAGCTACCACCCTCAAGTTGAAAATCTGTAGCCAAGCACCAATAAGTCACTTAAGATCAGATGTGATTGTGGCCACGACGCCAAACTTATACCTAACGATAAAAAAATAGAATAGAATATTTATTTAACAGATTATTTTTTATTAGCGACAATAATTATATGAATTGTAGGTACCTAATGTTAAAAAAGTATTTTGAAGTCTAATTGTTTAAATTGATTGTTAAGTAGTGAATAATCTTATGCGTCGTTAATTTTGTATTCTCGAATAAAGAAATTTTCGGCCATGTTCACATTTTTAAAATCAACGAATACTGAAACCGGGAATAACAGAACTGTATTATCAAGTAGAATTACAACGATTCAATTAAAAAAATCTTGAGTCAAATATCTATTAGTCAATAATTTTATGGTCATATGGTACGTAAATATCATTTCATAACTCGCATACGCGTATGTATATGCCACAAATTAAGAAACAAAACAATAAAAATGATGTTTGTTACAGTGTTGCAAAAGTTTTTTTCCTTTAGATTGACAAGACACGACTGACGAATCTGCCAGTGTCATGTATTAAAATTCATTTCTTATTGCTAAAGAAGTTATCTATTATTTTACTATGTAATAATAGATGTCGCTGTACACAATAAGTATTAAAGCTATCTACCGAAATAAAGTAAAGTTCATGAATACTATATTGTAATGCGTATTTTAGCTTGTAAATTTAATGATAAAATAAAACTGACTTAGAATAAGATGTTTCAGCTGAAATTTATCCATAATGGTTTTCGTATTCACTTTTAGGATTAGATTGAAATCAATAAAAAAGTACTGTTGGGGCCCAGCTGATTGATATTTTTGACGATATATTAGTCTACCATTCGACGGTAGATGTCTCTAATATAAGAATTTACTTTATCACTGATAATCTTATTGATTTAATAATCAAATCCATTAGTGTCATTTCAAGTTCTCTTTTTACAGACTAAGTAGGAGAGTTTTTACTCAAAGGAGATTAAAAAATAGGAGTCCAGGGAGTACAAATTTTTGTTTTTTTGGTTCCTAAGTCAAAAAGAAAACCTTATAGTTTCGCTATGTCCGTTTGTCTGTCCGCGGCTTCGCTCAGAGGTTATTAGTCGTAGTAATCTGTAATTTGGTATGAGTATACATATTAATTATGCCGACAATGTGGTAAAATAAAATATTGAAAAAAAGTTATTTAGAGTACCTCCTCTACACGTAAAATGGGAATGATATTGCTACACTTAACAAAATTTTGTTTTAGTACCACGGCAAGCTGTACCTGATGGTGAGCACAGTACCTACAACCCGATGTCGTAAGGAGGAAGCAGACTGGCCGGGAGACGATTCCAGCGTTTCACGGTACAGTCAAAGCTCAGACCAAAATATTAGGTCCTTACTTATGAAAATGGTGCTTTGTTGAACTGACCAACTTAATCTGAAATATCTGGCGTTTGGTTAGGAATTCCAAATTTAAATTTATTTCAAATTTAGGCTTGGGTGTGTGTGTTTCGAATTCAGTTATTCATTTATTTTCGTACCATTTGATTTTTCTTTGACATGGTTAATATATCTATCATCGACATATATATATATATATATATATATATATATAAAGAACAATGATCACGAATATAACATAAAAAAATTGTCTGTCGTATATGTATGTCCGGATTTAATTTAAGCTTGAGCGTTTTTTATTCATTTTTATGTACGGGAAGTATATTCTTTTATGCCACTATGGTGGCAAACAAGTTCACGGCCCACCTGACGGTAAGCGGACACCACAGCTTCTGGACGCTTGCAACACCAGAAGCACGACATGTGCCACCGTGGTATAAAAAAATTGACAATAATTCCTTTAAAAATCATATATCTTGTATATTGTTTTTCAATGGTGGTTTTTCCCCGGCATCGCCATATTTACGTTAATTCTTTATCAAAATTCAACTATGACGCTGTTTACGAATTAAAGAGTTAATAAATTCATGGTTTCGTAAACAAAAATATTAAAAAAAATCATAATGTCCATATGTTGATGCAAATGAAAGTATACTTAAGGCGCCATCTATGAATATGCTTTATAACTAACATGACAATTGGGGCCCAAGTCTGCTAACAAATATCTTAATAGACATTTGGTATTATCCAATTTATATATTATCATTCTATCGGAAACCCACTGACACGTTTGGTATTCTACTCTACAATCGCGTCTCAATGATAGCTCGATAGCAACTTGATAGTAGTCAAAATGATATTCTCTTAAATATTTGACAGCTTTATCAATCATACTTCTCTGGGGCCTAAATCTGCTATTTTACATTTAAGAATAATGACAATGGTCATTATATCGACACTCTACTGATATTATATCGAAATTGTAACAAATTTGGTATTCTGCTAAAATTTCATTACTGTCTCATTTCTTTCATTCATCATCATTTTTTTCGAACTGACTATACTGTTAGCCTTAGGGGCCCTGGAGCCTTTACGGCTTTTACAGCTTTACCGGGCTTGGGGGCGAGCGCTTAGGGTACTCAGCCACGAAAGCTAAGCAACAACATCCGAGGGTGCCAAAGTGGCCGAAGCTCGGACTGTTGCGCGTATGCAATTAAGTCGCGATCTAACTAAATCCCTATCATTCAATCTAAACTAACTATACATATATACATGTTTCTGCCCCCTGGGAGGAGGGAAGGAACATGTGTATGTGTAATTAGTGTTCTGAAAATTTTTGTTTAATCTAACTAGGCAAAAAAAGAAAAAAAGGTCCCTTACAGAACCTATGTACCGGTGTGTTGTGCATGTGTGTATAATGCAGTGTCATGTATGGCTGTGAAAGCTAGTGAATGTAGAGTCACTGTATCGCGCGAACGGCTGCTTGACTCAAGAGCTCCATGCCGATGGATCGGACCTAGGCTCGAGTGCCGCAGAGGAGGGCGGTCGTGGCGGGTGTGCGGGAGCGAAGTTAACCGTACGTCCCCTGCGGAGGGAACGGTGTTTTCGCGGGCGTGGGCGCGAGCACGCATATGTTGCATGCCAATAGACCCTCCCGCACTTACCAATATGGAAGTGTCCGTTTGTAGAATAGGCATGACTGGCCATCCGTCAATCACGCTTGTCTCTGCATATCTCTCCCCGAGTAAAAGACTCCTTCAGTCCGATCTAGAGGCGCTACATTCACTCGGTCAATCCGTCATAATAGCAGGCGACCTCAATAGCGGTCACACCCATTTCTTTTTTTTTTTTTTTTTTCGAAGTGACTATACTGTTAGCCTTAGGGGCTCTGGAGCCTTTGCGGCTTTTACAGCTTCACCGAGCTTGGGGGCGAGCGCTGAAGGCACTCAGCCGCGAAAGCAAGGCAACAAGCTCCAAGGGTGCCAAAGTGGCCGAACCTCGGCTTGGGCTGTTGCCGATCATGCGAAAAAGTCGCGATCTGACTAAATCCCTATCCATAGAAATTCAAGCTAACTAATTATACATATATACATGTTTCTGTCTTCTGGGAGGAAGGAAGGATCTTGTGTTTACGTGTTTAGTGATTTGGCAATTTTTGTCTAAACTAACTAGCCAAAATAAGAAAAAAAGGTCCCTTACATAACCTATCTACCCGAGTGTCGTCCTCAACTCAGTCAATGCTTGCTTATAAGTGCTATCGCCGAGCACAATTGTTCCTATTAACCAAGCGTGTTTGCGCCCACGCCCGCGAAACCTCCATTCCCTTCGTCGGGAACGGACGGTAAACTTCGCTCCCGCATACCCGCCACGTCCACCTTCTCCTGCGGCCACTCAAGCCTATGCCCATCCTCCGGCATGGAGTCCTTGAGTCAAGCAGCCGCTCGCGCGATACAGTAAAACTGCATTTACTAGCATCAACATACAATCATTACACTGCATTACTACACACATGCACTCCACTCAGGTACATAGTTTCTGTAAGGAACCTTTTTTCTTCCCCTCCTCCCAGAGGATAGAGACAGGTATATTATATGCATAGTTAGTTTATATTGAATTACGGATAGGGAATTAGTTAGATTGCGACTTATTAGGAATCGCTGCAACAGTCCGAGCCGAAGTTCGGCCAATTTGGTACCCTCGGAACTAGTTGCATTGCTTTCGTGGCTGAGTGCCTTAAGCCCTCGCCCCCAAGCCCGGTTGAAGCTGTAAAAGCCGTTTGAGGCTTCAGGGCCCTTATGGCTAAAAGTATAGTCAGTGCGATAAAAAAAAAACGCACCCGTTGCTATGACGTCCAGTCAATATTGCGAGTCAATAGTAAACTCAATAGTATGAATACTAAGTTATTAGTACGGATTCCATAATCATATCGACATGATTATCCGACATATATAAAAGAATACTTTTTTAATATGACTTGTAGGTAGGGGAAGCCGGTCCTTGTAACAGTACTTTTGTATTTTTAAACAACATATCTCTCCACACTATTGGTTTCCTTCCCAGTCAGACTAGACTGTGGTTGTAATTAATAACATATAATTAGCGATGAGAATCGCCAGAATTTCCTATTTTTTATTGAAGAGAAGAGAATATAAGAAGATAAAATTGAAAGCTGGGCGCATTATGTGACAGATGTATGGCAATGATAATGGTGCAAGTTTTACATAAAAATAAAACTTGTATTATTGAGCATTGACGATGCACAGCATCTGTGAGAGGGCGTTGTATACTTCCGCTTGTTTTCCACCAATCACAGCGCTTTAAACTGATGACCTTGTGCTCTGCAGCGCCATCTACTGAGTTTAAGTCACAGGAGGCCGGTGGGGGCATTTAATCAGTCATAGCAGTCTCTCATCAGGAGCTTTGAAATGGATGCTGTGCATCGTCAATGCTCAATAATACAAGTTTTATTTTTATGTAAAACTTGCACCATTATCGGCATGTGACGATGCACAGCATCTGTGAGAGACGTGTTTATAACTCCTGGTGACGCGATAACGACGCTATGTGAAGTGGATGAAATTAGTATTATTAAGCTGTAATCACACAGAAAGAATTAAAACTAGTCACACGATGACACTAGTAAAATAATTCTATTATAGTAAATATTATTGGTAATAAATCCAATACTTAAATCTATCATCGTAATAATAAGTTATACGAGATAAAAATAACCAAGTACTTTTCAAATTATTGAATTTTTCTTAAGAGTTGTATTTTTGTTACACCAGCAACTATGGCTAAGAATATGAAATCCCGATACCATTTTAAAAAAGACAACCGATTCCAAATTACTGAGTTAACTCAATCTCAACCCAGTTTTTATCCAGATACCAACAAGAGTTCACTAAGCAGCTTGTGTCTTAGCTTTCATAGTAATAAAAGACTAACTATTACACTCGGCCAAGTTTGTGTGGCCATGATACCAATTTCCACTGGCAGGATTCCGGAGAATATGAATATTATTTATTCTAAGATATTGAAACTCCATAGCCTCTGTCTAAGCCTGCGTCAGCTTTACATAGAGATGGGAATCAAAATGACAAGCATCGTTGTAGAGGTTTTAGAACGCCTCCAATAAAACTAGGCAGTCTAGTCGTCGGCCTGACGCCAAGAGCAGAATGCAAGCCTACATGACGCCTTAAGTCCTTCGCGGTGGATTATCCTATAACAACCTCGGACAACCATGGCACTTGGACACCAAATTGACAATTTCTGTGCTCTAAATTACGAAAGGAAATTGCTTTTACAATTGTTTAACTAAGAAAAATTTGAATTAAAGCTTTTGCTATTACGACTCTCCCGCGAGTACATAATGTTTTAAGCAATAAAATAGATTGGTAAGATAATGTATCTTCTAGGAATTATAATGTTAAGAATCTAAAATTCGATTCCACAGCTTGACCTAACCCATCAATCCCATGAGGCTTTGTATGTTTTCCATGAGGCTTTGTATGTTTTTAATATTCTATAACTTAAGTTTAAACGTTATTTGCGGGTTTGATCGGTTTGTAATGCCTTCACTACGAGTAATAAGCCGACATCCTGGATGAGCTGTGTGACGTCGACTATCCTTCTAACGTAATTTCTTCATATCTATTTGTATAACGTAATTTCTTCATAACTATTTGTATGGAAGCGAACGAATGTTTTCCGAGAATCCAAATAAAGAAATTTTGTCCTCAGCGCTGGCTACTCAGCTGCTTGCCTCCCTCGTGAGAATCTATCCGTGATGAGATAGTAGATATCAAAGAGATAATGTCAAGGTGCTTGGGATTAGTGACAATGTCCGCCTTTGCGAATATATAATACTGATTATTCCATTGACTGCCTAGAAAATCCGTCTCTGTCAACGGCAGACTTTTCAGGCCCAATTATCTGCTGACCTGGATTCAATACTGACTTCACGTGAATGACAGTAAATCTCAATATATACATTCACTCACTCCTTTACTTTGCATCTGGGCTTGAAATAACGAACATCACCAGTTAGATGAAAGTCGTCCTGAACTCATGTACTCCACACCTGGGCTTGAAGTAACGAGTGTGACCAGATAGACGAAAATCGTCCAGAACAGTAGCACTACCTCAAAGTTCTTTGGAGTACAAAGCCAACGACAGGCCAGTCACCTTAGTAACAAAATGTGCGTTGAAAGTATGTATGAAATAAATTGAGCTAAACGATCCACTCTGCCCTCCGAGGGAATTGAGGGATCTGAAAGTGCCCGATTAGTGTTGTATATCTTTGACCTGGTTCAGCAGGGTCTTAAAGAGACAATGTTTTAGTCAAAAACATGTCATAAAGAAACTGTGCTTCTATGAAATAAATTGAGATATCTTTGACCTGGTTCAGCAGGGTCTTAAAGAGCTAATGTTTTAGTCAAAAACATGTCATAAAGAAACTGTGCTTCGAGTTTCTGTCAGTCAGTAACCTCAAGAACATCATGTACTTAGAGTGTTCAGCAGGGTCGTAAAGAGCCAATGCTCTTGACAAAAATATGCTCGTAAAATGACTGGGCTCCGAGTTGCTGCCAGTCGTCAACATCAGACTGGGCTCGAGTTGCTGCCCGTCGTCGACATCATCGTTCACACCATCGTTCTTGGATTCTTATCTTTTGTGACATATCAGAGTCTGAGCAGTCTGCCGCTTTCCCCAATAGCTTTCGGAATGACTGTCGTAAAATTTGAAGCTATTGACGATTATTAATTGGATGATGTTTCATTAAGCTGACACTAGGTTGAACTTGGAGGGTGAATGGCAGACGCATTCCCAAGATAATCTTGAGAAGGGCCTACGGAGCCTACAGCGTCTGCCACTGTCCAGGATACGCTCGGGGACAGCCCTCGTAAGTTTTGTACTGACGCCACTGCTTAATTCAATTGTCTCTGTTACTTAAGGTTGAGTATAGAGGGTAAATAAACGCATTCTCGTAATAATCTCGAGAAAGGCCTATGGAGCCTACAGCGTCTGCCACTGTCCAGGATACGCTCGGGGACAGCCCTCGTGAAAATTTGAAACCGCTGATGGTAATTTATTAGACTGTTTCACAAGGCCAAACTTGAGGGCGAAGGAATGTGTCCGACATTCCCGTGAAAATTAGAAGGGCTTATGAGGCCTGCAGCTCTGCCACTGTTCCCGATACTGCTCGCCCTCCCTTCTCTTCTCCAAGAAGAAAATACTGACTAATAAGCTTTGTTTGAGAATACATTTTTCAGTTTCAAACCACTGGATCCAACTATCTACTCCACCAGTATCAAGAGTGTAAGCTTCATACAAAAGAGTGTAAGCTTCATACAATTTTCCCTTGGAACAAACATTTTATTTCATAGTGGCCCGATCCCGGTGGCACTGCCATGCCGGGACGACCCGTGACATAAAGTGCAGTAAGCCCCGAACATCTAGTCAGTTTACAAAAATGTTAGTATAATATTCTGGTGCCGCGACACAAGAAATTCAGATCAGAATCTAGAGCAGTAAAGCAATACTGTAAAGTAAAAGTAAAGCAATAGCGGCTCTTTGTCGAAGATAAAATTAAAACTTGCGCGGATTTTACGCAAATCCTCACACAAATCAATCAGGATACGCTCCTTGCGGTTTTAAAGGTGTTGTGACCGTATGTTACATATCGTGAGCATAATTCCGTACATAAAATAAATATGGGGTTTTTCTTCATATGCACACGCGACCATTTCATTCCAGTTAAGCATAACTTGTACGACGTTTAAAAACTAATATACACATAAGCACATATGGGTGGAAGATTTCAGTACTAAATAAAATAAATATGGGTTAAATCCCCATATTTACACGACCACTTAATTCCAAGCTAAACAGCGCTTGTACTATGGTTACTTGTATGGTAAGTATGGTTGCTTTTACTGTGGTTAGTACTATGGTAATAACGGCTGATATACACATATGAGTGCATGATTTCATTACTAAATAAAGTGTATGGGCGTGTGTCCCCACATTTATAAACGACCATTTTAATTCTAAACTAAGTAAAGCTTTGGATGTACACATATATTATATGGTATTTAACACCCAGACAACTAATAATTATGTTTAAATGTAAAGGTCATATGCGGGGATCGAACCCGCGACCTCTCGGCTCAATAGTAAAGCTTACTAACACTGCGCCATGAGAGGTCTGTGACTACTACGTGAAATTTCGAATAAGGTGAGAAATCTCAAATATACTCTTACCATAATAATACTGTTTTGGCGATAACATCGTACCAGAAGAAACATTACAGGTTAAAAGTTATTAAAAAATTTACTCCAGGTCTATGAAACCGAGTATTATTTTCAGTATCGGATACTGAATGTATATCCAAGATGGACCCGATATGCAATCATTCCAAACGCTTTGAGCGTTCAGGATCAAACAGAGGTACTCTAATGGCTTTTAATGTACTCATGAATTAAAAGACGCGATTGTAAAGGAAAGGTCTCAATAGTAACTGCAGTAAGCCGCTTTTAACCCGGTGCCAGATGGCACGCGTATTGGAGACCCTCCGATTTTAAAGCGCATAAATTATTACACATTGTTTTTGTAATAAAATATCCTCGCCCCGTAATGAGGGTAAGTAAACTAGTAAATGAAACTAGACTCACCGCGTCTTCTCCATGTGTAAGTAAACTAGTGATTGAAACTAGACTCACCGCATCTTCTCCATGTTACCTCGCTATCCGAAAAATTTAGGAACAACGATGACAAGAGTTAAGATATACTTGACGAGCCCCGGCCGTCGCCTGTCGGGCGCGACAGTGCTAAACCGGTGTTAAAACGCTGCGTGCGCACTAAAATTCATATCACTTTACTAAACACTCGTCACTTGCACTATTTTTTCTATTTTATTTAACTTTTTTAAACGAACAACAAAAAAAATATAACTCAAATTCACACAAAAACCCTAGGAGGTTTTTAAACTTCAGCGAATATAGGAACCACGTAGGTCTGTAGACGTGTTGCTCGTTCGGGAAGTAACGACGCTATGACTGATTAAATGCCCCCACCGGCCTCCTGTGACTTAAACTCAGTAGATGGCGCTGCAGAGCACAAGGTCATCAGTTTAAAGCGCTGTGATTGGTGGAAAACAAGCGGAAGTATACAACGCCCTCTCACAGATGCTGTGCATCGTCACATGCCGATAATAATTTATTTTATTTATTTAAAGAAATCTACAGCTCTTAAATTCATATAGGTACCATATTTGCAAATTGCAAAAAAAGTCTTTTTGCGTAAAAATATTTTAACATTATTAAATCTATACATATAATAAAATTGAAGTGTCTGTTTGTGATGTCAAAATAACAGGGGTTATCAATAATTAATCAATACCTTTGACAAAGAACCCATAATTTATTTAATTTTTGCCTATATGTTTGTTTCTTCCTGGTAATCTCCGAAACGGTTGGACCAATTTTGACGGGACTCTCACTGGCAGATAGCTGAAGTTATAAGGAATAACTTAGGCTACTTTTGTTTTAGAAAAATAATTAGAGTTGCGCACAATAAATAAAAAAACTTTTTTAGTAGTTCACGCGAGCGGAGCCGCGGGCACGGCTAGTATTTAAATAATGTAAAAGTTGTTCAAATAAGGTTTACTTATAATAAAGTTAAATTATTTTTACACAATTCAAAAATGTCAATAATTGGACTTCCTTTATTAACATTGACTCGTAACTTCATCATGTCGTTGGAACGCGGAAAGTATAACTTTTTTTAACTCTAAAAATGTTTCCGCAATTTGTTTTTGTTTTTATTTTCTTTATTAAGTAGGTAAAAACAATATTGAACATTGATGTCTTTATGAATAACTAGGTTGTGATTAAATCAAATGTAGGAAACATGTGAGCGCAGGGCGGTGAAAGTTGCTTTGCATCATTACACAGCGCTAGTGACGTGACACTACATCGAAGTATATCGATAATGCAATTTTTTTTTATTAATATTAATATAAAACACTTGTGGTGTTAGAATGATTAAGAAGATTTCAAATATCGAACAGTATTAAGCTTTGGTGTATACTAAGATTTATTCAAAATTTCAGACAAGGGAAAAGTAATGTTAAATTATTATATTTATATGAGTTTTACGTAATTATTTTCTTTCAGGAGCACTCCGACCCGGCGCTTACCAACAAGCTTGCTGGACAGGTAGCTGCTTCCTCTGCTCATATCTTACTACTCCCATATGGCTGACGCTTGTCGCTTGTCGCTTGTCTATTTATCGATAAATTGGAACACGGTCACATCTCTAGTATAGAACCGGTCCGCGTTATGTGACCGAATGTAGGTAAAGTTGCGTAATCAATACGCCATCGGTTTCATTCACTGGTAATCGTTGTGTTTTACCCAATTCTTCAGTTGGGTAATGCCATAAGCGGTTGTCATGTTTTCCCTAAAAAACATAAACATGGTTCTTGTTGCTTAGGGTACTTTTTCCTTTTATTTAATGATAACTGTGTACATGCACAATTGGGTATTTAAAAAAAAAAATATCGATTTTTTTATGTATTTTAAAGCTTCATCATAATTATAATAGTCAATTGAAAAAACTCTTAAAACATTTTTTATTTATTAATAATTAGCAATTGAAAATTGTAATATTTTAAAAAGAATCACATGACTACGAAACTCGCTAAGATTGATCGTCAGGTTTGTTGTGACGTCATAGTGTTATAGGAATTTCATCGATTAAGTGTCAAAGCACTGTAACAGCTGTGTGCTACAATGAGTAAAAATTAACATTGAAACGTCACACGCGCTCGGATTTATTCGGGAACGATCGGCGCGTTTTCGTTACTGAATTCAAACATTAATTTTTATTTTGAAATATTGTGAAAAAAATTAAATAAAATAGTTCGGTATAAAACTTATATATGATCTTTCCATTATTCACAAAAAAAAAAAAAACAATTACCCAATTCTGCCAAAATCACGTGAATCTTCTTGCAATATTCAAAAATAGCACTAACAAGGTGACGGCAGGATGGTCGTTTAGCTAAGTTAGCATTGATAAATGGAACTTTATTTAGTACTACTCCTCATTATACCGAAGTTTTAGCCAAATATAAACATTTATCCTTTAATAACTAGAAAGAGCGTTTCGTAGATAGAAGGAAAAAGGAATTTAGTATTGAACTCTGCTTCTTCATATACCGTGGTCCACTAACGTGAAAATGCCTAGGAACCAAATTGTTATCGCCCATAGGTTGCGTTTCGGGCACATGGCCCTGAATAAATTATTTTATCTGATGAAGAAACGTACTTCGCATCACGTTTTGATGGAATGTGTCCGGAACAAAACAGAGAGAGAAAGTCTGGTAGGGCTCCTTGGTCTCAATATGTGGGATCAGGGTGCTTTTCATGCTATATTATCTATACCTGGTTGTACTGATGGCATTTCGGTATGCAACTTCATTGTTTGTTATTTTAAAACTCGTCCATTAAACTAGGCCGACATAACAGACCTTATAAAAAGAAGAAAACAAAGATGGCGGCTGCCTTGTTAAAACTGTCCAGGGAATTTTTGTAGCAACTTATAATGCATGTTCCTTGTTATTTTATGTAATCCACTTACGCACAATAACGAAACTGCATCAAGTTAATTGCCGCCAAAATTACTTAATATATGACCAAGTAACAATGTAAGTTTATAAATTCAAATGAAAACAATCTTAGATTTAGAATAAAAAGTTTACATTATAGTTAGACCAATGGATTACTGATCAAGTGTCATCCGGTTCAAACCATGCTTATTAGAAAAGATACTGTACCTGCTGGGTGATAGGATGATGCTGAGTAGTCGGACACAATAATTGTGTTCGACTAAATCGCGAACACCATATACCAGGTGTAACATCCATCATCGTGGTACACTTGGGCGCAAGGCGTGTTCTTTTTTATCGTTATCGGCAGAGAGATATTTGTATCTACTTGGGGCAGCCGGACTGGTGGAATACCTCCACCTTACAAAATATTGCAGCCAAATAACCATGTGTTGTGTTCCTGCGGTGAGTAGGGTTTCCAGAGCTCCTTGGGGAAGATTTCTCTTTACTTGGGGCAGCCGAACTGGTGAAATACCTCCACCTTACAAAAGATCGCAGTCAAATAAACATTTGTTGTGGTCCTGCGATGAATAGAGTTTTCAGAGCTCCTTGGGGAATATTTCTCTTTACTTGGGGTAGCTGGCCTGGTGGAATACCTCCACCTTAAAAAAGATTGCAGCCAAATAACCATGTGTTGTGTTCCTGCGGTGAGTAGCGATTCCAGAGCTCATTGGGGAACATTTCTCTTTACTTGGGGCAGCCGAACTGGTGGAATGCCTTCACCATACAAAAGATCGCAGCCAAATAACGATGTGTTGTGATACTGCGACGAATAGGGTTTCCAGAAATCCTTGGGTAGGGAGGTTCAAGGTCTACAACGCGCTAGTGATACCTATGGTATTATTACATTCGTCCAAAGGCTACAGTAGCCGTTTACTATCAGGCGGGCTATATGCTTTTTTGCCACCTTTGTAGTATAAAAAAGAAGATATACATAACATGCAAACGTTAAAGTAGGTTACAGCTACCAGAAAAATCCTGGTCAGTGAGAAATATTTGTCATAATGTATTCTTTTGTGTTGCGTAAACGATACAAAGTGTATTAGTCGGTCAGTCATTAAAAAAAGCGAGTTTATGCTGGCGTAACTAATGAAGTCAGTGAAGTGAAATAATTGTGGTATAATTACAGCGTGTTCCGTACAATACTGTCTTTTTTTCCACATTATGAAAAGACGCGATACTGTGTATCACTGCGAGTGATAATTCTTCGTATGTAACGCAACGTGTATATAATTATGTCACAGGACAATTGTACTGCTGTTAATTTATTAATAATCTAGACAGATTTAAAGCAATGATGGTTCAGTCGTAGTGTGTACGGATACGGCGTTGATTGACGTGAGTTCGAAGTCCTGCAGTGAGCCTGAGCTTTTGGTGAAGGAAAACATCGTGATGAAACCATAGCATGGTGGTAGGACTTTTTCTGATGCCCGCCTGACTAGCTCTACCACACTCAAGTAGAAAATCTGTCGCCATGCACCTATATGTGTATTCCTGCACTTAAGATCCAATCCTTCCACTAGGCTTAGCGTGTTATCATCTTTGGTCATATCGTAACTTTAGATTAGGTGAGATCGTGGGCGTAAAGTTAAACCTATTACGATAATAAAAAGGCTCCTTGGCGCAGTGGTAGAGTTCGATCCGCGTACATGTGTGACTTTTGTGTTATGAGTATCTGTCTACGTAAGTATAATGTATATGCTGGTAGTTACTTATACAAGTTATACTTAGTTTTGAATAAAAAGCCATGTGTGAATTTGTGTCCCCATAATAATAAAAAAATATTGTAAATTGTCGATAGATTGTGATAGGTTAGTAACACTCAGCTCTAAGTGCTCGAGCGTATGTCCTTTTTTCAACTTATCTATTAGGGTTTTAGTGAGGGCACTCACTGGACACTGTGGCTTGAACAAACATATGTTCAACATTGGTGTCCGGGACACAGGAGATTGCAGATTTTGCGAAAATGCGGATGAAACTCCAAAGCACCTTCTGTGTGAATGTGATCCACTAAAATCTAAACGCAATCAGATTCTGGGCGGGTACGTGCTACCCCCGGAAGAAGTTCGGCTGCTTTCTACTAAAAAAGTCCTGCAGTACATTAAGGATAGTAAGTAAGGATAGTAATAGTAAGTATAGGATTAGATGGGGAGCTTTAACAAAGTAGGGCGATCAAAATAGATCTAATTGGTCGCAGTGATACAGGACTGCATAAGCCTGCTTAGCCCCCTTTTATAATAATAATAATGGTATTCCTTACCATCCAGTTCGGATGATAACGAAACGCGACACGACTAACTGAGTGTTACACCTAGTGACCTACTCCCCAGCAAAAGCGTGAGTGAGACGGCATTAAAGTTTTTTACGACCTTTAATTTAATCTGTAATATTCGTATGCAAGTAACTTACAAAATTTGCAAACCAGTTTTCAACCACTTACTGGTTATTGACTGAGTTGAAATTTGGCATGTTTATGTAAGTTTGGTGACAATGAAATAATATGGTGCCATGCCTTCAGTATATTTGGAATGAAGTATTACACCTTAAGTTTTTAATGAAATATAAAAAAAATCAAAGTGTTAAGTGTATGTAAATTTCACTTAGTATGTATATAAGTCTGTCGCAGGCAGTCTGCGCCTCTGATCAGTGAACAAAGATACACTTTTCCTGTAACTTTATTCGTTGAAAATTATTATTTATTTTTTAGTTCGATAAATAAGCTGAAGGGTTTTTTGTTTGATTATTTGTTTATACGCTAATCTATGAAACTACCAGTCGGATTCGAAAAATTCATTTTGTATATGATAGGCCAGATTCACAAGGAATAGTATATGCTATCCAGCATTAGGCCACACCTCTCGCCTAGCCTTAAATGCTTATCTCTTATACATAAGCCACACTATTGTGTGACAAAAATTTATCGAAAATTTAAAAGTGATTTATGAGCAATTATCATTAGTCATGGCATATTAATCCTTACGAAAGAAAGTTGCTTCATCTTTAAGAAAATTTTATTAAGATAAACTTTACCCTTTATAGCATGTTATATGGACGAATAGTTTGGGAGATAATGGAAAGTTAAAATAATTTCAACACTCTGCTCGGCCCTATGACTATAGATGTAGTGGTGCGAACGAGCCGTGTGAGATGTGACGCACAATTCTGGCCGCCCTTTTTTTTCCGAACTGACTATCTGTTAGCCTTAGGGGCCCTGGAGCCTTTACGGCTTTTATAGCTTTACCAGGCTTGGGGGCGAGCGCTTAAGGCACTCTGGCCGCCCGATAAAAATATTGTCTATACTGAAGTATTATAAATCATCATTCATTTATACACGGGCTAAACTGCTGGGCAGTGCTAGTTTTTATATAAAAGTTTGTTTTCTAAACAGATATTTTCATAAAAAAATATATTTACCTACTGTCTTTAAATTTATTAACATGACAGATGTTAAACTGTTTACATTATATATAGTAAGAAATAGCAGCAGTAGCAGTAGTCAGTAGTAGCAGTAACAGTAGTAGCAGTAGTAAATAGCAGTAGCAGAGGTCAATAAAACTTAAGATAATCTTGTTCTAGTAATTGTAACCTACTAGTAGTGTACCTATGTATATAATAAAGTTCAATCAAGTTCAGTTCTTCAAGTTGAAAATCTGCCGCCAAGCACCGATAGGTGTGTTCCGGAGTCTTACACTAGGTTTAGCGTGTTACCATCTTGGGCCACATCGTCACATAACATCAGGTGAGATTGTGGCCACTACGCCAAACCTATATGGATTAAAAAAAACGGGTTATAAAAATTACTTTTTTTATTAATTACTTCGAAAATTACAAACTATAAAATTTATCAATGTGAAAATGAAGTTTGGAATAAATTATATACTATTTTCCGTTGAGATTTTATTAAGGCTAAAGAGTGATGATAGTAATGTCAGCGTGTAAATGGCCCACTGCTGGGCAAAAGCCTCTCTCTTCTCAAGGGAAGGTATGATCTTAATAACCACGCCACACAGTGGTTCTGCATTTCAAAAATAGTGACATAGGCTTCGAGTGTATTATTGATCGAAGGACATAGGCATCGAAGTTGGAATTTCGATCAGATTTTTTTTTGTAGGGTAGAAAAACGTAATTCAAACCACTTTTATTCTTAGACAAATTTCGATAAAATTACTAGTTTTCGATGTTGTGTTTTTTTTTTTTGGAAAAATTCAAGTTTTGTTGATTTTCTCTATAAAAGTTATCAATTGAGGAGTTTCTTATTTTAATTACATTCTAGATTAAGGCGTTTTGAATATGAAATACAAACAAGCTTGTTCATCCGGCTGCCGCCGCGTGAGTTCTATTGGTGCAAAGTAGCTAATAGTTTCGAGGTGTATTTCTCAAAGAATAAACGGAATTTTTATCCGATTTATTTTTATTAGGAATGTGAATCACTAGTCTTATAACTTTTGTTTTTAGATAAATTTCAATATAGTCAATAGTTTTTGAGAAAAAAAAAGATAATTTTTCCTGCAATTGGGCCAAGTGCAGTTCTGGGTTTATCACTCAAAACGGTTTCAATTAAGCAGCCTAAGATGTACGTACATACTAGCATAGATGAGATATTCTGAATCCTAATGACAAATACACATGTGCATTCATTAGCAGCCGCACGAGTTTTTTGGGTTCAAAGAAATAAAAAATTACAGGTTGTATTTTGACATATATAAAGATTAATAGGATTTTCTACCGGATTTTTATTAATTAGATTACTAACCTTGAATATAACAAATTTTATTAAGATACAAATTCGAAATCAGGTCGTAATTCTAACTTTAGATGCCTATGTCCCTGTTTTTCTAATCCTGAACCACTGTGCACCAGCCAACGACGTAAAGGCTATTTCAAACACCGAGAAATCAACAGTTCTATATTTTTTAGACATACCGTGGTACCACAAGAACATTTCTCAGGCGTTTCGGTTTCCTCACGATGTTACCCTTCACCCTCAGAAAGAAAGAAAGAAAACATTTTTCATAATGACAAGACACAGCAATACACAATACATACAGATATTGTAAAGAAAAACAGGAAACTGTGCATAAAAAAAACTAAATTCTACATACACATAAAAACAAAAAAAAACAAATACATTAATAACATTACTGACGACAACAATTCTATATATAGTCTAGCAGCGTGCCCAGTCATTAGGAGAAGGCGTCCAGCTCAGCATAAATGCTGAAGTGCCACGAGGCACTCGGCGCTGATTTTCAGCTGGAACCCCACAGCAAGTCATGGTGCGACCAAAATTAGATTAAATAAAATATACTAAATTAAACAAATAAATAATAATAATAACTCAATACTACTTAAGGCTTATTTTGTATTAGATATTAAAAATAAAATATAACAAATCAAACAAACCATCAGCCGTTAGTGTTACCAATTTGAATTAGAAAACGCGAATTGCTAAGTGAATTCCGAAAAATTCGTTGGTAGATTCCGAGGTTCGAACCTGCGGACATCAAATCGATATTCCGCCTGTCTATCCAGACCATCACGACTTCAGATGTACACATTATGTGTGTCGCAATTGAGTCTTGCGAAGAATGATGCAAAATATCAAATTCAGTCTGGATATTGCCACACCTATTAGCACATTCGTTAAATGGGTCCTATAAAAAACATTAAATTATTGGCCAATCTATGCGAAGATCTGCCTGATTTCTGATGACCAGGATCTCTCGATAGGCTCAGTGGTTTGTCTAGGTAACTTTCGCGTTACGGTGGTAAGTAAATATAGCTCGGCGTGTATTGCGTGTCGATCGTTGAAACACACGGGACGCAATAACGTACGGTCACGAAGAACACTGAAAATTTTCTCTTTTTTAGTCCACTGTGACTTGTGCCAAAAGGAGGGTTTTTCTGGGATCAGCCGATTTATATGTAGTGATTAATACAGTGTGTAAGGATTGCGAACCCATACACGTAGTGATCACATGAAAACAATAACGTCTTCGTGGTTCAATTTACACGGAAAGCCAACTCATAACTGCTTTGTCACAAGCCGACCAACGATAAAAATAAGTAGTAGGTGTTCACATTAAATCTGACTGATAGACTGATCGTTAGTATAGTGTGAACAACAATAGCCGACAGCCAGTCAACTGTAAAACTATCCGACCTAATGTGAGCCAGCTCTTCATAACACGTAAAAACTTTTATCGTCGCGTCGTTAAATATAATAGTTAGATTTATGGTACTTCTGATTTTTTTACTCTTTCTGTTGTAAGCAAATCCAGTGTGTTATTTTGCTCAATATTACTGTGACCTTTACTTTGCTCCTATGATATTGGGTTCGTCAAACGAGGCGTTAAGAAGCATTTCAGGATGCAGGCATGACATCGACGACTGTCGATGAAATCTATCACCGACATTAGGTGATGTATAGTCATTTTACCGAGCCAATATTTAAAAAACCAAACCCGCTTTTTGTGACAATATCATACATTTTTTTGGGATTATGCATTTATCCACTGACAAATTACGTCAACCGCTGACATGCGTAACCGCGACGCGACCGTCCAACATACCAGCCCGTATATTTTAGAAACGTTGCAAGCACTATTACGTTAGCTTATACCAGTGAAAGCCGAAGCGCGACGCAAAGCGGTACGTACCGCTGGCCTTATGTGTGTGGCCGATATTTAAAAAAAACATGAAAATTATAAATAAGTGATTCGAGTTTTTTCTTCTCGGAACATTTTTGGAAAAGCTACGCTTCCCGTTATTAAAGGTATGGAAGCATTTATATTAACTTATTAGCCTAACCCACGTGAAAATACTAATAATGTTCCACGGGAACAAACAGAAATTTATGTGAGTTGTTTTTTTTATTATAATAATATCTTTACTACTTAACCCCTATAGAGGAGCGGAACGATATATAGTCTAGATCCTTCCTCTGGTTCGGTACTAAATTAATCTGAAAACTCCGTTGAAATCGGTTTAGTAGTTTTCAAGTTATGCGTGTTCTACTAGGGAAATTTCTTTGGAGATTTCTCTCTACTGGGGCAGTCTGACTGGTGGAATATCTCCACCCTACAGAAGATCGCAGCCAAATAACCTTGTGTTGTTTTTCTGCGGTGAGTAGGGTTTCCTGAGCTCTCCGGGAAGGGGGGTTGAAGGTCGGTAACGCTCTAGATGATACCTATGGTATTATAAGCGTCCATAGGCCACGGTAGCCTCTTACCATCAGACAGGCCGTATGCTTGTTTGCAACCTTAGTAGTATAAAGAAAATTACGACTTTATTATATACTAGTAACAGGCCATTACCTATTACAAACAAACTATATATCATATATATTTTAATAAATATGTAGTTTTGTCTGTGCATACCATTTTATTTTTTATTTTTCCGATAGTTATCCTGTATGGACGACACTGATCACGAATATGCCATAAAAACATTTTTAGAGCACGGTTAGCTCAATTAGTAAATAGGGCTATAGGGTAGATAGGCTATAAGAATTTTCGTTCAAAATCCATTGGAAATTACTTAAATTACTTACGACCCCCCCCCCCCCCCTCCTAATTTTGCATATTGTGACGGACAACTACCGAACCCTACACTGCGCGTGGCCCAATACGCACTTGGCAACTTTTTTTTGCATATTCATAATTGTAATTTCACGTAAACATACCAAACATATTTTGATTTCTTTTGTAATATTGCATTACTTATCGCGGCTTAATTTTCTATGTTAGGGTTCGATAAGTGGTGATGTAGTCGAGCCATTAACTATGGGAATGTTTAGAACAACGTCTGCCTGTCTAGCTAGTTTTGCGTATAAGTATCGAATCCAAGTCAATCAACGCCAGCACGTATAGATCGTTTAAAAAATTTATTAAGATCGTCACATTAGTTCGACTCGATATTCTTCAAAACTCCTTCAATTTTTAACTCCTTATTATTATTTTTCTAAACCATTGTACAATACACAGTTATACTTAACTGGTATAATGGTAATAGTTATACTAAACCTAACCAAAAGGTTATAATATGTTTATTATAAGTTTAGTAATATGATGGTCAGTGGAATAACTATACTGTTGAGGTCCGTGGCAAATTCATCGGATGAGACCCTCCCTGAATGTAAAGAAATTTAACCAAAATTGTAGTTTATTTTTTAATGGACCACTTCGTAAGCGCTATTATGATAATTGTGTTTATTTTTTGATGAATTTATAGTAATATATACTATCTATACTAATATAATAAAGTGGAATACTTTTTTGTTTGTTTTTTTAAACACGCTAATCTCTGAAACTAACAGTCGGATACGAAAAATTATTTTTGTATATGATAGCCAGATTCACGAGGAATAGTATAGGCTATCTAGCATTAGGCTACACCTCTCAGCTAAGCTTAAACGTTGATTTTTGTTAAGTAAGTCGGAACAAATAGCGCTCCCTAACTGGTTTACCCGCCTGCGCTGACGTAATGGTTAGTGATACGTTAATACAATGTACTACAAAATATCGCTCCTTAGTAGTTCTAAAAAAATCCGTAATATCGTATGGTTATCTCTTATATATTAGCCACAATAAAGTATTTGCGCATCAAACTTATATTGAAAATAGAATAGTGATATATGAGCATTATTATTAAGCATTGTACATTAATCCTTACGAACGAAAGTTACTTTATCATCAAGGCAAATTTATATAGATAAACTTTGCCCTTTATAGCATGTTATTTGGACGAACAGTTTAGGAGATAATATAAAATTAAAATAATTCAACACTCGGCTCGGGTCTATAACTATAGGTGTAGTGGCGCCGACGAGCCGTGTGAGTTGTGACGCTAACCCTGGCCGCCCGCTAAAAATATTATGTATACTGAAGTGTCATAAATCATTAATTAGCGATTTATTTTCAATTATACGTGGGTGAAACCGCGTGGCAAAGCTAGTATATAATAATAACATAATAAAGTTAAAGTAATTATTGTTTGTTTAAACACGCTAATCTTAGAAACTACAAGTCTGATTCGAAAAAATATTTTGTATAAGATTGCCAGATTTATGAGGAATAATGTAGGCTGTATAACTTCATGCTGCGACCTTAAGGAGCCGAGCAGTAACTATTAACCTCAAGCAATCTTGCAAGTTGTAGGCAAGTACTCGAAGTGGAACATCAATATAGATATAGAAGGGCGCGTTGGCGTTGGTACTGTAGATTGTTTGTCCAATAAATTTAATACGGGTGAAACCGTGGGGCAAAGCTAGTTATGTGATAATTTGTTTCAGGTAATAATACTGAGGAAGCGGATTTAAAATAAGAATGAGTGAAAATATAATCACTACAGAGAAGATGGATGCGTACCGGTAAGTAATGAAATACAATTAGTTATTGTATTGTTATTGGGATTAACCCATGAGTGTACTGCCAGCTCCGATAGTCAGTGTATCAGTTGTTAACTGGACATACCCCGCGTTCAACGTCATATTTGCAGGCTGGTTTGACAACAGTGAAACTCTATCGACATGCATAGCTTTCCCTCATTCCCTCACTATTCCATCTCTTTTGGATTTGTGTTGGCTTGTATAATATAGTCTCTTACCTTCAAGTGAATTATAATATTTATTAATATTTTGGTCCTATGTCAATCGGAACGAATTAGTTACCATTATTACCAGAGTATTAGCTTTTATGTATGTGATAGTTATTTCACCATGTGTATAGTCGTTAAATATTTTAGCACCAACCCAAATAAATCAGTCACATTTGAAAACGAAATTTCCAATATTTCTAGAAAAACCAATCTTAAATTAAAAACTTTCCGAATATCATTCATCTTCTTTTTGTTCTTATCCCAACTAAATAGGATAGGCACTACGTGTTTACCTCTTTCACTGTCCTTTATCAACTGTCATCTTAGTGTTAACACCTTTTATACACATAATATTCCTCACCAAATCCATCCATTAGTTGTTCGGTCTTCTTCCACACTTATATCCGTTTACCTTCATACTTAATGTTCCTTTAGCTATATGACTTTCATTCCTCATCATGAAATGCACATTTATTACTAACCATTTGTTTAAATTTGTTTAGCAAACACATGGAACACCTCAACGGAAATGATCCCTTTGCGATAAATCTAAACAAAGAAGCTTTTGGAAACCGCGGGAATGGTTTACCAGAGACAATAGCAGATTTCTACGAAGGCGCTATAATTCTAGTGACCGGAGGAACTGGGTTCGTCGGTAAAGCACTTCTAGAGAAACTGTTAAGAAGCTGCCCGGGAATCGACACGATATATATTCTTATGAGACCGAAAAGGGGTTTGTCAGTAGAACAAAGGTATAAGGAACTACTTAAAAATCAGGTGGGTCGGTCTATCTAATTTTTTGTGAAGGTTTGTACGATTCTTTTCATGCATGGGAAGCTCATCGTTTTTAGATCTTGTTATGAGATTATAATTTTAATTTTAATTACATGAACTTTGATATATATTTTATCATCAGCTTTCATAAGATCCTAATTTAATAAGTATTAAGCCTATCAAACAGAATTTATTTACTTTAGGAAAGCATCTATATTATGGCTGTGTATATTCAGGTTAAACTCATTAAAGAACTTAAGAAGTAAAGCTGCTTAAACTCATCAGGTCTTCGATAGAATCCGAACACGCTGGCCTGACCGTCTCAGTAAACTCTACCCTATAACCGGTGACGTATCTGCTCCTAACCTGGGTGTCAATCCTGACCAAAGAGAACTACTTAGAAGTGTGACAACACTCTTCCATTCAGCTGCAACTGTGCGGTTCACTGAACCTCTTCACGCTGCCACGACGCTGAATGTCCAGGGGACAGCATCTCTGCTAAAGCTAGCTGAAGATATGCCTCTGTTGAAGGTATGATTTGTTATATAAAATTGTTTACTCTGACAAAATGCTGTGAAAGAAAAAGTCTAGCATTTAACTAAGACGATAAAATCGCAAATTAATAATTAATTAGCGTGACCTAATACTAAATACTGGTGTCTTCGCATTGAAAATAAAATCTTTTAGTAAACTTTGTCCAAAAACCAAAGATAATTAATTATCTTTTATAACAATTACCAAGGTTGACTAAAAATATGGTTTATTATGAAATAGAGACTCAGACCTCAGAGCGGAAGAAATTTTACATTTGACTGAAGTCTAAATAAAGGCCATAGTAGAAGAAGGCACTTGTGTTCCTATTATTTTACTATTATTTTGGTTGCAGGCCTTAGTCCATGTTTCCACGGCGTACAGTAATGCTCCAAGGTCTCACATCGAAGAGCGAGTTTATCCACCACCCTATGATCCCGATAGCATCATTAGATGTACCAAGATGTTACCACCAGAGACAGTTGAGGTTATCTCTGACACTTTACAGGTAACATTAAGACACGAATTGTTAAATATAATTTAATTAATTAAACATTTGATAATTTTACGTTTTTTTAAAGAAAGGATAGTCGAATCTTTATTCTAACTAGCAGTTGAATTTTATTTTAAGCTTGATATATGTTTAAAAAAGTAAGACTTTTTACTTGTTGTCCAAATACTATTAAAATATAATCATAATTATCGATAACAGGAGATGAATAATGCCTTTTTTACAGGGCGAGCATCCAAATCCCTATACTTTGACTAAGGCATTAGCGGAATCCATTGTGCATAGCCACACTAACCTACCTGTATGCATCATCAGACCTTCAATAGGTGAGTAAATATTAAATTATTAGAGTATCACCGTAGCTCATGTTTGTCTACAATCAACATCAAACTTGATTATACTTAATCATAAGGGTTCCTACTTCTGAAGATAAATTGGAACGGTTAGTATACCAGTGTTTGAAGCAAACCAAAGTCTTAAAATTTAAACACTGTTGTCATGCTTCATCAAAGTGAAAACCCTTTCAAACTTGGAGGACGTAATTTATTTTAATATTCTCTGTAGGTTTTTCACAATCTCACATGACGATGCAATTTAAGATGCTGTTAAGATTGATACTAAGCCTAGTGGGGGAAATGGCTCTCAAGTACAGCTGCCAGAACACACCTATAGGTGATTCGTAATAGATTTTCAACTTGAAGGTGGTAGCTAGACAGGCTAACATTGAATAATGCCCTACTACCATCATCATCATTGTAGGGATTCGAAAGCGCTACCACTGGGCCATCATTGCTTCAAAATTTTCTGAGTTATAAGGCAGCTTCATATGATACTGATATTTGGAGCCATAAATTAGGTTTTAATATGCATATATTATATGAATATTTAATATGCATTATTTATGCATAGTTTGGAGCCATTTTCAGATAATGGTAGTTTGATATTAAAAAATCTGGCATATAAATCTGGTCGTGTTTATGACTCCTGAATTTCTCATGTATTCTTGTTAGTTACTGTCTTTTTATTTTGCTTATCACCAATTGTTATGCTAATTATGATTTCTTCCATTTTACGTGGGTATAATCAGTCTAATCTTCAGTTATTTCTCTCACGCCCTATTCGATCCTTCAGGTATAGTGCGACAGGAATAGATTTCTATTTAAACCAATATCAGAAACTAGTAAAACAGTCTCTAATTGTCTACTAGTCTCTGTCAATATTTCAAATGTCTTGCCAACTGCGTTCTTCAAATGACGATGTGGCCGAAGACTCTAAACCGTGAGGGAATGGTTCTTAAGAGTAGCGTATTGTCTAACCGCCTTGCCAATCGTGTCTCCCCTTATACCCTAAGAGCTGGTGAAGAATTTAGGGTACGTACTTTAGGCAATTTGAGATTATAACATCAACACAAATCTAGAATCGACATTCAGGAAAAGGGTTTGCGATTATTTCGCAACTACGCAGCTTATGAAAATATGCAAACAATTAATTCAAAAAATATTCACCACGCATCTTGAAATAATTTGTATGTTTTATTCAAAGAAACTTCTAATAAAAAAAATTACCTTTAAATACCAAATTCTTCATCAGCTACCGAAACTATTAACGCTATTCTCAGACTGAATTTTACCTCCAAACTTAGATTAAAAATTCAACGTACAAGGCATATGTTTTGACGCACTTGGGAAATTTTCCAACTGTGTTCCAATAATATCGATTTCGATTATGATTATTTAATTATTGTCCTTGGAACTACTACAGGTAAAGAAAGGCCGTGTCGTGTAGAAACGTCGATCGATTAAAATTATTTCCTTTTTTGAGCTTACTCAATGACTAGTTTAAGACGCGGGCTTTGTTCACATTTTAAAGTTTATTTATTTAATCATTTATTGTCAAAAAGTCATGTACAATCAAATGTGCGCATGTAATAAGTTATGTTTCTTTAGCGTAAAAATACAAAATAAATTCCAATTTTTGTCCCGCGGTTCCCGCGTTGAAGTTAGCCATCAACGACGATAATTTGAGTTCATTTTTACTATTTTTGGGGTGAAATCTATAAAGCGTACCCAGACTTATCTCAGCATTAATTCCAGAATTCAAATTTTTATAGTCGCAAGCTTAGCGTTACCTGAGTAACGTTATACGTATGCGCGCTACCGCTGATGAGTTAGCACTACTAAATTTTCTTATAGACGTCTATTAAACGATCGATATAAGGAATATAATAAGGTAAAAATTGTATATTTGTATGCCTGGATTTAACTCAAAATCGGCTTGTTCGAGGCATACGTCTTCAACACAAAATACATTGAGAGATGTGCTGTTTTCCTTCAAGTGCTGGTGGAGAATAAGTTTTTATTTTTACTTTCAGTAACGGCTGCCCTTCATGAACCCTTTCCAGGATGGATCGACAATGTTTACGGCGTCACTGGTATATATTAACATTCTAATAAGTTTTTTACACTGTAAGGGGAAACGAAACGAATGTTAGGGATCCGGCCTGACCTTGGGCAGATGTAGCATGAATTACTTGAAACAAATGTATATATAGTATCTAGGTAAGATACTATAAATTTTAACCGTGTCTCGACTACGGCCCGGTGTAACATGAATGATCCTTACGTCTGCATGTTGTGACTGGTAACTACGGGACCTCACACTGCGCGTGGTCCGACAGGCAATACGCAATTTTTTTTTGTATATGCTGACCGCGAGTTAGGTGGTACTCAAGCAATTTTAGTAGAAAATGAGAAAAAATATATACCGCACGCCTACAACATGATGAAGTTAGCCATCAGGATTTTTTCATCGTTATAGGTTTAGCGTTGTGGTCACAATCTCACTTGGTCTTAAGTGACGATGAAGGCTGACACGCTAAGCATAGTGGGAGGATTGGCTCTCAAGTGCCGTTGTTGGAACATACCTATTGGTGCTTGGCGACAGATTTTCAACTTGAGGGTGGTAGCTAGCCATGCGCGCATTAGAAATAGCCCTACCACCATGCTATGGTTTCCTCACGTCAATCAACGAATTCGTACACACTACCCGTCATTGCTTAAAAATATATCTTTTTTTTATTATGGCTTCTGCCTATGTAGGCAATTTTGTGTTACAAATACGCATGTTAGAGTTTAGTTCTCAATATCATTGATTTCTAACTTCATCATGTAGCAATATCGTCACACGACGCGCGCACCTCTCACAATTTTACCCCTTACTAAGCGACCAAAAGACGCATGACCTTAAATGTACATTATTATTATTTTAGGTATAATTATGGAGATATCCCGAGGTACTTACCGATCTGGGTACTGCAAGGAGCGGTTTGTGGTCGATCTTGTCCCTGTTGATATGGTGGTCAACTCGTGCATCCTTGCCGCTTGGAGACAAGGGGTCAAACAGTAAGTTCTTCGATATAACTAACCTTTTAAGTCTCAACATCTCCAGAACCATCCGTACTTATCGTAATAACAATCAAGGAAACCATACAGTAATTATTTACGTCACCAAATTTTATTTTTACGCACATTTTATGATTTTTTTGCGGATTTTGATAAATTTTGCAGTCTATAAATTAAAAAATGACATTTTATATTTCCCGTGTACAACATTTCATTAACATTGATCAAACCGTTTTTGAAATAAATCCAGTTAAAACAAACACACAGTTAGACAGACAAAAACATATAAAAGTCGAACCAGTAGCTTATAAAACAATTGTGCCCGGGTGAAGTTGTAAAATCCGTTTGAGGCTTCAGGGCCCTTATGGCTAACAATATAGTCAGTTCGAAAAAAAAAACTTATAAAACGAAACCAGGTTATCAAAATTAAAAAAAAAACGATTATAATAACGCGTAGAGATAAAACGAGATTTTTTAAATATAGATAGGCCAATTAATAATTAAATTACATTATTAAAATTAATTATATTGCAAAGGTATTTTTAGTGGCAACACCATACCAGCCTTAATTCTTTACCAAAATTAATCGTTCAATAATAATTTTAAAGCTTATATTCCCCGCTATTGACAATATATATATTAAACATAATTAAATAGTTAAAAACAATGTTTTCGTTAAATATATATATATATAATATATTCAACTTAAATGCAGGAGACGCAGTACCTACGTATAATTTCCTTTGCCTTCAGACCGGGGCGTTGTCCAGTCTACAACGTGACCTCAGGGTCCATAAATCCTCTTCAATGGGGTGAATTTACGAACCTTTGCTTGAAATGGGCTAGGGAGAATCCTACCAAGTAAGTACTTAAATTTAATTGGCAAAAAGTAGATGCAACTGGAAGTAAAAAAAAAAAACAGACAGTGTAAAGTTAATCCACCTAAAACTTAGCAATAGATTTATCTAAATCATATTTAAACAGGGACATCTTTTGAGAAAAATGAAAACTAATATAAATACCTACGTAACGCCATTTATTAACGAGAACATATTCTAATATCATAATAGATGTAATGTATATTTTTATACTAAACGTGTATTTCTACTTCACATATTTCCTATGGTGCACTCAGGGTAAGCCATTTAATCATCCCAAAAGCGTCTTTTTCCCGAATTGATTCATCATTATCGTCACTGCTTATTTCGTATGTTATTTATCTGACAAAATATATCCTATAACATTACCAGATAATATATCTATGAATTTAAAAAAAAATAACATGTTAAACAGAGAAGTGCTTTTCGCGTGAAAAAATATAAACGGACAGACAGACATGGAGACGTACAGTTTTAGCCCATCCAAAAACTTTAACAGTTATTTGAGTTAAATTACGGAAAGTTACGTAATAGTTAATACTTTTTCAGATATGTAATGTGGTATCCAAACTTTTCGTTTACTGAATCAAGACTATTGAATACATTTTGGGAAGTGACTTGCCACTTCTTGCCCGCATTCTTCTACGATCTTGTACTCCGTGCTCAAGGCAGAAAAGCCATGTAAGTAATGTTTAATTGCGTATAATATTTCTTAAGAGTTTTTGATGAGAACTTCTTTGGTCATATAGGATTTTTATTTTTCAAGTTCAAGTTATTTGGGCGTGTTTAGTAGAGCCAGAGAGTATCATGTGACAGAAGTGGAACATAATGAAGTTGATGATGATGTAAACTAATTTTACTGACTTCTATTTTAACTGTGTAAACATAATTTGATTGTATATTTAAACATTATTTTAATCAAACTATATTGTTGTCAAGCGGGTTACAATTTTTTATGTTATTAACATTATTTTAATCAAATTATATTGTTGGCAAGCGGGATACAATTGTTAGAGTTATTGTTATTTTGTTACGCCAAAGTAAAATCAGCTCGTAAAAGTAAAATACCGACATATCCGAAATTTATTATGAGAGCCATACATAAAAATCATGTCATTGCAATTATAATGAAGTACCTATACTAATAGATTGTATACCAATAAGTATAGATTTAACATAATATATAGGTATATATTGAAATTAGGACGAGTATTTTTCCCACTTCACTCTGCAAAATACGTCTCAATTCTAAAATAATAGAATTATTTCAAAGAAAAAGTATGTTTTTCAAATAAAATTGCTTTATTCTACAATAATAAGAAAAAAACAACACCTCTCAATTATTTTTTTTACAACACAAGCTTTTATTTTATTGGTCTTTATATGGTCGCTATTTTATATCCATCCTTGTTCTTTTACCTACACTTTGTTAATGTGAGAACGGGATAGAAACAATGCAAAGTGTTACAGAGTGAATTTAAACTATATGTCTAATGTCTAAGCGCCTCTAGATGGCGGCGCGATAGACGTCGTATTTCGATCGACCTAATGGAGGATAACTGGAAGGATAAATCTTCCGATTTTTTCTTAAGTAAATATGTATTATTATGTTCAAGTAAAATGAAAATAATATCAAATGGAATATTAATAAAAGTTTAAGCTATCTTAAAATTTTCTTAGTACGTGTTGGCATGGTTTTCACCCAATTTCATTTAACTGGTCCTTGCGCAATGACTTATCGACGAGATAAAAACGATCTTCTATAGACTGGATTTTTTCTTTTAAGTGAAAAATTATAGTATTGAACCTGGTAAACATTTGAACAAAGAAAGTTTTACAAATTTCGACAATAGATGTCGCTAATCTTAGTATTTATATTTTCTACCTGAATGCTTACCTATAAGATGCCGTATAATATTATATTCTTAGCTATACTGGAAGATAATAATATTTTAGTTTTATTTTAATTATAACCATGAATATTAATTTTTTTACGCTTACTGTGATTGGTTATAATTAGTTTCTCAATATTATTGTTACATATATTTTTTTTTATCTAGGCTATTATGTTTTGATTAACTGTTGTCAATCCTTTTAAATAAATAAGTAAATAATGATCGAATTTTAAAAAGAAAACTTTTATCACCATCCAGAATGATGAAGTTGGCACGTCGTTTCAAGCTGGCAGCGGCCACTGGTGAATATTTCGCAAATCACGAGTGGCAATTCGGCGTAGCCGAGTTATCAGCGTTGTACGGCGAAGCGAGCCTTGCCTCCGACTCAAATATGTTTCCCTTCTGGCCGTCGAGTTTCAATTGGGATACATATATCGGAGCTTATATCATGGGTATCAGGCGATTCATCTTAAAGGATGCTGCTGACTCTTTACCCCAAGCCAGGAATAAGTTGAATAGGTAATACTTAATTATAAAATACATACTTAATAAGTTTAAAGCAATGATTGATCAGTGGTAGCGTGGACGGACATTGCGTAGACGTGAATTCGATGCCTAGCAAAGAGTCTGAGCTTTCGGTAATGGAATACAAATAGCGATAAAAACATAGCATGTTGGTATTTCCTCATAATCTCCAGGCTAGTTACGACGCTCAAGTTGAAAATCTGTCGCCAAATATCTATAGATGTGTTCCGGTAGCTGCGCTTCTCAGTAAACACGTTACCTTAGTTGATATCAAACTTACATCGTATGTGTCATATTTACATAAATTTTACACATATGATGTAAGAGTGATGTCAGATATGGGTCGTCTGTTCACTGAGTTGTGGGACAGTTCGTTCGCTAGGTTTGAGCCACATCGTCACTTAACATCAGGTGAGTTTGTGGTCAAACGGTAAGCCTGGACAGAATAAAAAAAATATCTTAACAATTATTACTTAACTTTCTAAATAAAAATCTTGACTCCAATGTGAAAATTTCCACTGGTGCATATATATTATTAAGTATTACCAGACCGCTTCCGTGGGCATAAATGAAAACTTAGTAACAAAAAAAACGTATATTCAAATGCAGGTCATAATTGACTTCTATGCCAAAGTTCGTTTGAATTCGCCCAGCCATTTGCAAAATTCATAGATATCTGAACCATGTGCAGGAACCATGCACACCTAAATGACGACGCATATTTAGGAGGCTAGAGTCTCGTTCGTTACCGGAATTAACCAGACAAATCGCTCCACCAACTAAGAACGGCCATGCATCACCACCCACCGAATCAAGAAAGAGCTGTTAATCTGTCAATCCTTCCGGTGTCCGGGCCTGGTGAGATTTCCCGTGTTGAGTCAAATTAAGCCGCAGGCTCCACTCCTGGTGGTGCCCTTCCGTCAATTCCTTTAAGTTTCAGCTTTGCAACCATACTCCCCCCGGAGTCCAAAATCTTTGGTTTCCCGGAAGCTGCCCGCCGAGCCATTGTAGTAACGTCGGCGGATCGCTAGATGACATATTTCCGGTTAGAACTAGGGCGGTATCTAATCGCCTTCGAACCTCTAACTTTCGTTCTTGATTGATGAAAACACCTTTGGCAAATGCCAACAACTAGTCGCCATGGAAACCGATGAACCATCGAAACGCACGTGTCGCATAAGCGTACTAGTCTTCCCACATCGTAGAAGGAACAATTAAAAGAGTTTCTTACTCTTTGAATACGAACTGAAAATAAGAAATACAAAAAATATGAAGAGAAAACGAGAAAGGGCTATGGATTTTCTATCTCTGCTGCTATAACCGCTTCTTTGGTGCTAAAAGCGCTACAGTTGTCAAAATAGTCGAACATAAAACCTAATATGGATTTTAACATCGAATCTAATTAATTTAAAGCATTAATTAAAATCGATTAAAATAAAATTAAAAAGTGTATATTTTGGCCTATATTTATGAAATATGTACCTATGTTATGTTTATCAAAGCGTAAGTTTCGTAAACGACCTGTTACGCTTCGATCACACTGACGTCACGCTTAAAGAAGTTTCACTAAAACTATAGGCCGTATTTTATGTCATATGACAAATAATGGTAATTTATTTACAGGTTATACTGGGTGCATAAATTATTACAAGCTGCGACGGGTTATTACATCTTCAAAGTATTGGCCGGACGTCTACGATAACCATAAGCAACTTTAGTCATACAGCATGTTTGCATATTTAGGACACTAATAAAAACAAAAGTATAATCACAGTATAGGTAACAGAAAGGCAGCTCCCGCCGACCTTGAATTTAGTTACTTACACGCCCGACTGTAACGCTAGGCTGGCAACTACAATATTTTATAAAAATATTAATTTATAAATTTCAATAACAAAACATTAATTTTATAATATATTATTTAAAATAATTTCCTTCTAATTAACGTTGTATCATCAACTTCATTTGAGCCGAAAGACGTCCCCTGCTGGACATAGGCCTTCCCCAATATTCGCCACAATGAGCAGTCTTGTGCTGTTTGCATCCAGCGGGTTCCAATGATGAGAAGCAATGATGGCTCAGTGGTAGTGTGTACGGACGTCTCTCAATTTTTTTTTCATTATTGTTCTAAATTCATAAGCACGCTGTGTACATACATATAGAATTATAACGATCAATTTATTAAGCATTAGCTCATATAAAGGGCTCAACCCGCCAAATCGTGCAATAAAGACTCGCAAATTATATTAATTCAATATACTATGGTTAACTTTGCTATGGTATCAACTTGTACTATTAGATGTATTTGGAAAGTCACTTTGGAGCAGTTGGGATGTGATTGGCAAAATTATAGCTATATTAACATAATTGTATAGCAGTGAAATTATTAATTTTGTCACCGCTATTTCACACGTGATATATGAAACCTGCCATATTTTAAGATTATTATTCTAGCGTGGCTATACTGGTCGCTGGCCGTTCTAATTTGGTTATGTTAACGATTGTATAAGTTAAATTATTAATTTTGTTTTAATATTGACAGAAAGATACCATTTTCGGAATTATACATTGTTTAGGCGCGTTATGAAGAAATGATGAGAATCAGTTATATAAGCGCGGACATTGTAACTAAAAGCTGCGGCATCCTTGTGTGCTTGGAGGATAAGTTGTCTAAGGCAATCCTGTTTTTTCTACTCTGGAAACGAGCTGGTAGTAACTAAAAAAATCTAAAATGTACTTAAGCTACCCTATTGTGAGGTATATCTATAAACCTGCTTTTATTTCTCATTCTGGTTAATGTCATTGCACACATATTTCGACAAGGAAGCTGTTACAAATTACTAAACTTGAAAGTACTCCGTGAACTGAAAGAGTTTGGGAATCCTCTAGACTAAGGACTCATGAAAAAAGAATAAGTTATAATTATATGTTTCGTGTGAAATATAATAATATGAAATTATTTGTTGTTTCAATTTTACCAATGTTTTTCTTTTTTTTATGCTTTAATCTCAAAATGTATTTATTATCATTTATTATAAAACAAAATATCCCCGTCGCGTAAACTCAAAAACTACCGAACGCATTTTCATACGGTTTTCATTAAAATTTTGTGTAAATTGGTTGAAATATGACAATGATTGTTGAAGATGTCGGAAAAATCATGCGACTGAGAGCTTTACTGGCGTGTACCGCGTAAACCAATAGAGTTATATGTATTAATCTGCTACCCGTACGAAGACTGGATTGCTAGTTATACGAATAATTCTGAAATGATTAGCAGCCATATCACCACTGATAGCTCAGTTGTCAAAGAGAGATAGGGCACAGAGAAATTTCATTGGAGATTTGTCTCTGTTCGGGGCAGCCCTAATGGCTGAATAACTCCACCCTACTGAAGATCACAGCCAAATGACCTAATAACCTAGAGTTGCCTTTCTGCGGTGAGCAGAAAGGCCAGAGCTCCTTGGGGTAGGGGGATCAAGGTCGATAACGTATTTGTGATACCTATAGTATTGAAGGCGTTCATATGCTAAGGTAGCCGCTTACCATTACGCGGGCCGTATGCTTGTTTGCCACCCTTGTAACATAAAAAAAAAGTTGTATGTGAGTTCGAATTTACAGCGAACTCGAGACCTAGTTAAACAAAAGCATCGTTATGAAACCACAACATTGAAGTAGAAATTATTCCGTCAGGGGCGGATTTAATTGTAGGATAACCAAGCGCAACAAAATATTGGGGGATCCAAATAATTTCAAATGGGGGTATTAGTTTTCAACAACGTAAGTTGAAAATTTAAGAAACCCTCGACACAAGTGTACTGTTTATTGAGACCATTCTAATGAACACAATTACGATATATCTGCTGCAAGTTGGTGAAGAGTTAGGTTCTCTGCAGATTCCACATGATGCTGATTCTTCTAATATCATGATAATAACAGAATACCAAATTTCGACTCGATCAGACTTGTGTAAACTAAAAAAGAGCTGATAATTTTCAAATGGCTAAACAGATTTCAGATCAAATCTCCTTTCAAACGTATAAAATAACTAGATCAAAATGGTTCAGCCGTTTGGGAGCTACGATGCCACAGACAGATACACAAACATATATCTCTATGTCTAAACAAACTTATGACATCCCTCTTTTTGCATAGGGAGTTAACAAAATAAGTATAATCGAAAACATATTTTAGAGGGTTCCTTACCTAACAACGCACAAAAATACTAATTATCGCCTGTTTAGAATATACCTATATTAAAAAAACTACCTAACCCGACTACATAAATGAAGATGAAGATAGTTTAATTTTTGAAAAATGTTTTAAGTCTTTTGGTATTATTCATTTACATATATGAACTCAAGAATTTTGTGCTCATTCAATATACGAAAGCAAAATTCATAGACACCCGACTTTTTTTTTTGTAAAATTGATTGATTGGTCATATATAGTTCCTATGTCACCCGGACTATAATTAACAGACCGATTGTTACCTCATTCATCAAAATCGCATCAGTAGTTTAGCCGCTACGGTGGAACATAGGTTTATTTTGTCGTTTTCACTATACAATTAAGCCTTTTTTTATCGTTGTAGGTTTTTGCGTAGTGGCCACAATCTCACCTGATGTTAAGTGACGATGTGGCCCAAGGTGATAACACGCTAAACCTAGTGGAAGACTGGCTCTCAAGTGCAACTGCCGGAACCCACCTATTGGTGCTTGGCGACATATTTTCAACTTGAGAGTGGTAGCTAGCCAGACGGGCATTAGAAAAAGCCCTACCGCCATGCTATGGTTTCCTCACGATGATTTCCTTCACCAAAAGCTTTAGGCTCATTGTAAGGATTCGAACTCACGTCACTCGACGCGAAGTCGTACACGCTACCACTGAGCCATCATCGCTTCTTAAGGCTTAAGGGCCCTGAAGCGCCAGAAGGTTTTTACCGCTTCACCGGGCTTGGGGGCGAGCGCTGAATGTAATCAGCCGCGAAAGACTGGCAACAAGCGCAAGGGTCCAAAGTGACCGAACCTCGGTTTGTGCTGTTATATGCCTTATATGTATGTAAACATTGCGATCTGTCCATATATATATATATATATATATATACCTTAAGGGAATAAGGAATAAACATACGATATGTATTTAATAATCTGTCAGTTTTATTCTTACTAACGAAAAAAATAATAAAAGAAGGTCCCTTAATGAACTATGTATCTTAATAGCGTGAATGTGTGAAGTGTAATGTAATTATAATGTGTTGATAGCTAGTGAGTGCAGTACCACTGTATCGCGCGAGCGGCTGCTGGCTCCAGGGCTCCTTCCCGGAGGAACGGACCTGGGCCTTGGTTGCCGCAAAATTCGACCTTGGGTTTAGTTAAATATGTGCGTAAAGGTGACATAAGCACCCAAGATAACATAGGTCATAACAGTGCGAGATATCATCTAGATCTCTTTAAATTAAATTAAAACAAAAATAATACAGAAAATAACTTTATTTAATATCGAATAGGTTTTTCTCCATATATTCACATATAAAAAATACATGCAAAAATGTGTTTGTTACATCTTATATCTATCATAAAATATATCTAGATTCGAAAAGTTTTTAAAATCAAAGAATGAGTATAATTTTACAAAATATATTTTCCATATCTACGTTAAGGCCACACAAAATTCAAGCCGCGGCAGCGCACAGCGGTTCAGAATTTGAATAATAGGGACACATAGGCTTCTAAAGTCGGAATATTATCTGAATTGTATTTTGTAGGGTAAGGGATCATGATTCTAACAACTTTTATTCTTGGCCAAATCATATTTAAAGTCAATATTTTTAGAGAAAAAAAGAATTAAATACTTTCTTTAATGGAAAAAAGATAGGTTTGTTTTTCACGAAAATTTTGACTGAATAGCTTGTAATTTATATATGCAATGCCGGCGGGTTATAAGAGGATCGAGTAATTAACTGCCGGCATTCTTGTGATAGTGTTGTGTATATTACCTACATATAGACTACCTACACCATTTATCACAAAATAAATCCTCCTCCAATACTTCATCGATTCTCAATTATTTTTTCCAAGATTAATATAAAAATACTTCGGCTACATAATCCTATATTATGTTTTTCTCTTGTTTCTTTATATACATCAAATTCGTTTGCCAGATGTCTCTGATAAATTAAATCTGAAAGCTCCTAGTTCTTATAATAATTAGTAGATATAGATTGTATAGTATATACATATTTGGTCTAGTACCATTAACCAGGATAAAACAGAGGAACACGTTGTTATGGACTAAACGCCTGCCATATTTTTTCTTAAAGCGGGAATTTGCTTTACCTCGATTCTGGTAAGTCTCAGATTAAGGATAACATACACTGAACATGATTTCCAAAAAGTTAGCGATAGCATATATAAATATTTTAAAAATCACCGGCAATATGTATTTTTGGGGCAGCATAATTCGCGCGTGCGCTCGACCGACACCATTCTGTAGTCCATGCGAGCGGAGTCGCGGGCACAGCTAGTATTAAGACTTAACTTGCAAATGCAAATTGTGTCGAGAACGATATAGGTCATTTTATGCTGAAATAAAGTTCTAAAATTTTAAGGTACCTAACACCTGTTTTTTTTTAATTATTTTTTTTGGCAAAATTAATCGTGTTCACTCATCGTTTTCAATAAAGTATGTATTTAAGCGTTCGCGCAACATTCGCGAAAGTTTCTGACTTAATATCAACTACGTACAATAGATGGCGCACAAGTCGCGTCAACATTATGTATTTCATATTGAAGTGATCGCATTATAATATTTGCACATATGTATCACGAGGTCTGTGTATGCAGTCTCTTTGGAAATTTGTCTCTACTTGGGTCAATCCGACTTATAAAATGGTTTCACACTACAGAAGATCGCAGCCAAATAACCTTGTGTTGTGTTCCTGCGGCCAGCAGAGTTTCCAGAGCTCCTTGGGGTAGGGTTTCAAGTTCGGCAACGCTCATAAATCACGCCTCTTTCCCAACTGTGTAGGCAGAGACCACGCCGTTCCACTTGCTACGATCCTGGCATACATCTTTCGCTTCTTCAATATTCATCAATCTTTTCATCCATGCTCGTCGGTTTAGAGTACTCTTTACCTGGTTTAATCTTAGAACGTTCATCTAGTTTCTTTCTCATCCAACGTTCCCATTCACACTCGTCTTATAAATCTGTCTAGTCATTCTCCTTTCATCCTCTCTACATGCCCAAACCATCTAAGCATCCCTTTCTCAATCCGTGTCACTATATCTTTTTTTACACCACAACGTTCTCTTGCCACACTATTTCTTATCCTCTCACTCAATTTCACTCCTAACATACTTCTTGGCGCTCTCATTTCAAGTGCTACTACTTTCTATTCTACTTTCACGCTTCTTCTACCACGCCCAGCTTTCACTTCTGAACATAGTATTAGTAACATTCCTCTATGTGCAGCCAGAGGAGCTTCCGTAGAGGTTTTGTGGCTGTTTATAACATTCACACAACACACCCATTCACCATGTTACCAGCATTTACTCCTCTCAGTTATAAAAAAATCTAGCAGTTTCATAAATTTCCTCCTTCCACATCTACTCATTACTGGTCTGTGTATGAAGCTCCCGTGGTATATTTTTTTTGTAATTGAATTATCCTTCCTTTCCTAAGCGAAGAATGACATACTAAATTGAATAATTCTAGATTTTTGTACGTTTTTATTAAACTCCTCTGAAACAGCTATACAAAGAACCATAGAAATATTGTACAATAAAAAATAACTAAGGTATATTGAACTGTCACGCGTCCATGCTTACAACTGTAGGCATTTCACTCGAACTCCCAAAGAAGGAGAAGATAGAAGAAATCCACCCAGAGATCCAGTAGATCATCAGAGCCCAGAAAATGCATCTGGTGATGAGGTCCACCCACCACATACTGAAACAATTTTATTTGTAAATTACAATTTAGTAACAATTTCGGAGTAACGGGTAACAACATGTTAAGAGTTGGGACAGCCGAGCTCGCCTCGCCCACACGTGCTCTCACACCCTGCTAAGAACAAACGTAGAAATGGCGATAGCGGGCGGTAGAACTCTACAGCGTGACGCGGTAGTGACCACCATAAATAAGGTGATAAGCCCACCATAGTGATTCATAGTGATAAATCCAGTTTCTATATAATATATCAATACTTCTTCTTCTAATGTGTTAAATCTTCGTAGTATTTTCCAAGAATCGATAATTTCGTTGATTGATTGAGTGTCGAACAAGATGAATCGATAATTTCGTTGATTGATTGAGTGTCGAACAAGACGAATCGATAATTTCGTTGATTGATTGAGTGTCGAACAAGATGAATCGATAATTTCGTTGATTGATTGAGTGTCGAACAAGATGAATCGATAATTTCGTTGATTGATTGAGTGTCGAACAAGATGAATCGATAATTTCGTTGATTGATTGAGTGTCGAACAAGATGAATCGATAATTTCGTTGATTGATTGAGTGTCGAACAAGATGAATCGATAATTTCGTTGATTGATTGAGTGTCGAACAAGATGAATCGATAATTTCGTTGATTGATTGAGTGTCAAACAAGATGGCCGCTTGTTAGAACTATCTAGGGAATTTTTGTGACATCTCAAAACGCATGTTTTCAGTTTATATTTATAATTGACTTCATGAATGCACAATAACCAAACTATATCACGCAAAATACCACCAATATTACATAATATAGGGTCAAAGAAGCTAAGTTAATGATTTAAAAAAAAAACCACAACATGGCAGCTCAAGATCCCGCCAAACACACAATATATTAATAGGTACGTATAATACATTCAGTTAAAACTGTATCGGGAATTAATGATTTTTTTATACTCCCCAATTCAAATTATTATTATTTTTTTTTTTTTTGTTATTGGACTGGGACAACTCATTTTCATTTTTATGTGGAGTTTGAGTTGCAACTGTCATTTAGATGAAATACAGTGCTGTTTTTAGTTAGATCATATGTGTGTATTGCGAATTTCATAATGGATAAAAACATCGAACAAAGAGTTTGTCTTAAATTTTGCATCGCAAATGGAACTTCGTGCTCGGAGACACTGAAAATGTTACAGAAGGGTTACGGTGCATCGATTTTGACAAAAACACGTGCTTATGAGTGTTATTAAGCGTTCAAAAGCGCTCGAGATATGCTGGAAGATCTGCCTCGCCCTCGCAGGCCGTCAACATTACATACCACTTAAGACATGGAGCGGAATTTTGGGCGAATACAACGTATCGAGGGATTTGTGAGATTAAAAAAATTAAAGTAAGGTAAAACCTTACTTGGTTTTGAAGCAATGATTGATGTGGGGTTTGAATCCCTGCAATGATCCTGAGGTTTTGGTAAGGAAAACAACGTGATGTAACCATATCATTGTGGCATTTTATAATGCTGTCACAAGCGAGCTACTTCACTCAAGCTGAAGTCGCCGAGCACCAATAGGTGTCTTCCGGCAGCTGCTCTTTAGACCTAGTACTTCCACTTGGCTTAGTGTGTTACCATCTCGGGCCACATCATCACTTATCCGATCAGGTGAGAACGTGGCCACAACGCTAAACCTAGAATGATGAAAAAACGTGTGTGTGCGATTCACTTACGATAGAAGTGAAACTTCATTTTGAAAGACATTTTCTATTTTATTTAAACAGTGTGCAAAATATATACACACCGACAATTACTCTCTCGCTCTGGCTCACATAAAGAGGAGAGACCGATAATGTGCGTTAAACGTTTAACGCTTAACGCTTGGAAGTCGCATAAGAAGTTTCACTTCAATTTTTAATTACTTACACCTTCATATGCCTCCTGGCTGCCGGGAGGGTGTCGTCATATTCCTTTAGTATATAAATTCGCGCGGCTCTGATGCAATCCTCGAAATACTTGGAAATGTCCACACCTGCAATTACATTTCATTACATTAGATTTAATACTTATCTAGAAAAATTAATGTAATTTTAAACAAGATGAGCAAGCGTTGAGTTATATTTCCTTCGAAAATATGCATCGATATGTTATGGGAAATATCACAGCATAAAGTCTTAGAAATTGAGTAAGTCAGGGTTCTCCAAACTGTTTAGTTTTAGGGCTTATTTAATTGCTCAACAAAACTCCAAGAACCAAAATCTGGTTAGCTCACCAGATTGATATACTATTAGAGTTTTTAAAATTGAAGTAAATATATTGGGTGTTGAATTTTCACCATATTTTCATTTCGGGACTAGGAGCTAGGACTACGAGCGAAGGACGTAGGTATGTATGCCGTCGTAGTTATAGTGGCATGGGGTGAGCCGGTTACCAGGCAGGTTCAAGGCTTGCTGCCGCGGGTCGTAGTTTGGAGACCCCTACAGTAAGTGATCGCAAAACAAGGGATGCCGAAAAAACCCCAATGATGACCTTGTTTACAATGTTCATTATGATGGTATATTCAGTCAGGAATCAATGTTCTATAACCCGGCTGCAGTAAATTCAGAAATTTCCAGCATCAAATATAAGTAGACCCTTATTAGATGTCTTAAAGATTTAATGAATGATGGTAAAATATAGTTAAGTTTGTATTTGAAAACGAGCGGCATAATTCTAATATTGAACATAAACGCAAACTAGTTTTACATCATGTTAACTTAGTAAATTTAAAAGTGATAGAATTTAGCACAAGTTACGTCAGTCGGAGCATTTCTGTCGCAAAACAGCAACTTGCCTCGATACCTCGTTGTGAGATGAAACACGTCATTGACTGTGGTCGTTTCACTTCACATTAATTTAAATATTATTCATATATACAATATATTAGTCATTGTCAAATATTTTTATATTTTTTTAATTCGTTAATTTAGATTATTATTGTAAAGAGATAGGTTTACAAACAGCATCCTTAGAGTTTCTTGCCGATTCTTCCCTAATGGACAGTGCCTTCCGAATCGGCTGTAGTATAATTAAAAACATTGAATATTAACATACTATCATCATCATAATTATATTTTTTTATTTATTTAAGACATTCATTAAACACATTTATCTAAATTCACACATTTTATATTGTAGGTAGCTGAAACTACTATTCATCTATTGCAAGCGGATGTAGCAAAGAAATTTCGCATAATTATTTACGACGGATTTCCGCAAAATAACGCCTTCTTCAATCAAATTACTATACTTACTATAATGTTATGTCTTATTACAGTACTAGATTTCAAGCTAAACTAATATTATAAAGAGGAAAGATTTGATTGTTTGTTTGCATTGAATAGGCTCTGAAACTACTGGACCGATTTGAAAAATTCTTTCACCATTAGAATCCTACATTATACCTGTTGAACATAAGCGATAGAATATTTACGAAAAAGTCCAGGATACCATATGTCTAACTATTACAGTTATGTCACGAGAACTACTTTTTATGTTAAAAATAAAATATTCAATAGTAATGCCGGTTTAAATTATGCTTAAAAATAAAATAAATAAATATATATACATATAAAATAAGAATATAATAATAATTAAAAAAAACATTAAAAATCTTTCTCTATAATGTACTCCTTCTTAATAACCCCCGACACAAAAAGAAGGGTGTGTGTGTGTGTGTGTGTTATAATTTTTTTTTTCCGTACAAAGCCGGGGCGGGCCACTAGTTTTGGATAAATATTTTCCCTATCCGTTTCTAATACAAGTTTTTGTTAAATTACCATTGAAATTTTTAGCAATGTACCAGTGTGGAATGGACTAATTATGGAAAATATAAATATTAAGGACTTACCAACTGCGTCTACTTTGTAATCCCGTCTCTCTCTAGTATTCAGTCTTCTTCTAACAGTTTGAGCGATGTCTGATTTGAAATCCCATTGGTTGTTTGTGTAATATTCAAACACTTCGAAGCCTTTATTGATACGACGTTGGACGCGCATCAACCTGAAATTTAAAGCTATTTGTCACATGGTAATAAATAATGCAAATCACCGAGTTTTTAAAGTCGGCGATCTCTTTTTAGTTAAGACATGTGAACTGATTATCGCAAACTGTGCTTCACCTATCGCAAGAGCGCAGTCACTGTTACGATATATCTAGCTGAGTATATTAACCAATAAACTATTAGAAGGAATACCAATCCGACTGTTTGGAATAGACTATAGCTGAAAATTCTGGAGACATTTCATACATATCCATATTACGCGTAAGGGTTGTAGATGTAGTTTTATTTCATATACTCTTATATCTCGTGACGAACACAGCAACTTATTGACAACATATAGCTTTCAGGTGGTTTGCTCACGTCAAGCAACGTGCTAACGATTGCTAAAATGAGCCAAATCTTACAACGAACAAGTACATATCTAATGATGTAACCATTATGTGCTAATTAGTTTACATCCAGTGTGTATCTGGTCAGCTACCACTTTCAATAGAGACCTCCTACTACACTTGAGATCTAGACTCCTGGTAATTTATCACTAATATCTAATACATCATCCCCTAACATCATATGAGAATGACGTCAAACGACATACTATAAAAGAATAAAAAGAAACAAATTTCCGTTCAGTAGTTCAAGAATACTTCATATATGTCCATTTTTGTATTCTGTCCCTTTTTCCTCTAACACAAATCAGAGATGATTATGATTATTATTATTATTTAATCTTTTCCCTAATTCTACGCTTTCCCCTGTTTCCATTACAATTCTTATTTAATTACACTGCTTACCTTAACTTATTTTTTATTTTTGTTTTCTCTATCTTACACTAATACATATTCTTTTTCCATTAATTCATTATTACTTGATTAAACCTTTTGCCTAAATTACCTCTATTTACAAATATTTCCCCTTTCGTTTACATGTCTTAAGTTTTAAATTAATTCCTATTAATTTATTAAATCTATCATCTTTTGTTTTTTTATTGTAGTTTTAATTATATTTATTCAAAGTTGTCCTAATACACAATTTTATCTTTGTAGCCTATTTTAGGTTATTTTATCATTTTTATCCTGTCCTTTTATTAGCTATTCTAGTACTTTTAGCTGTACACTCTAAAAGAGTCAATCTTTTGTCTTCCACTGAAATTTTTTTTTACAGATTCCCATCCCAATCATACAGCCTAGCTGAAGCTCAAGCTCAAATCTGGACGAACCGAATTGTGGACAATATATGGTGGAAGATGGTGTTGGTGATATCCGGATTGCAATAACACGTGAGCTGTCCTTAATCTAGGTTTAAAGTCTGATAAACGCAGCTGTGGAAGCACACCTTATAGATGCTTTGCGAAAAATTTTCAATTTCAAAGCAAACGAGCATTAAAAAATAGTTTCATCACGACGTTTTCCTTTAATGAAACCTAACGCGACAAAGGCATAATCGCTTCAAAACTTTCAAAAAATTTAACATAACAAAGCATTGTACTTACACTGGTTTGTAACCGAGGCAGAAGAGAAGTGTGTCGACAATGATAGCCGGGATCCAGTGGAAGAAGAGCACGCATATGTTATGATATAACCTCGAGTGCTTCATAGAACCTCCAGGATACCTATATGAGAATTCTATTATAAGAAGGATATTATAGATAAAATACAAGGATATTACAATTTTAAAAACATTTGATCATCACTTGATTTTGTCAAAGACAAAGACACATATACTAGTTTTACTGTGTTTAGACTAAGTAAGACTAATAAGTTTTTTTAGATAATAGTGTTAAGTACTATTATAATAAGATCCCGGCGCACATAACTTATTTGCCGAATATTGAGTCCAAGAGTGGATCATTATGTGAATGATAGTGATGCCCTCTTTGTGCATCCACTAAATTATAAATATGATTATTAACTGTAAATGTTATTTATAGAGTTGAAAAAAATTAATAAGCCCGATCGAATTTCTTGTCGGTTCTTCTCGATGGCTGGGATGTTTTACAAACCGGTAGTAGTGTTTTACGTTTCTAAGTGCCTTCTTAGGACCTAAATGGCATAAATTATTTGATTTGAGAACGAATGAAGATAGTTCAGTCTGATTTTTAACGACATCAAAAGGGAGATTCTCAAATTTGTATATGCGCGATTTTTTACTGAGGTCATCTATACACTTATGAGACGGTTTTACTTCATCAATTATTAAGGTATTATCTGATACCTTAATAACTTTAAAAGCAACCAAAAAGACAGCACAGTACCTGATGGTGAGTACAGTGCAATCCGAAAACATCCACCAAGATAGAGACAATTCATCATCGGTAGCCGCTTTTATGTCGGCCTGCAAACCACTTAGCAACTGGTTATACACTGGCTGATCCCGAAACGCGACAAAACAAACGAGAGTCACTGTGATATATCACCACGTGCATCGTGCAACATCGCGACCAAGGCGGGTTCAGATTCCCACCACCCCGCTTGATTACTGTATATATCAGCTGATCCCTAAATACGACACGCCTAAGGTTGCCATTATGTTGCACCTGGTCCTACATAATTGTTGTGTCTTGCCACACGGCAAATCGATTTAATAATTGTGTTTATTGAAGTGAAAACTTCTTTAGCACCGTTGTGCTTTGAAACTCGATGAAACGAAAAAGCGACAGTAAAAAGTGACAACCTTATACATCTATAGGATTTAGCCTACGAGAGAATGAGATAGAATACATTTACATTATGCGCGGTTAATGCAAATCGGATTGGCCTAGTGGTGTGAGACGACTTCATACGCAGTACGCACAAGTGGTCTATAGTTCGAATCCCGTTGATTTAGGATATTTTTTCTGAAGTTTTGAACTGTTGCACACGTTTATTTAGTGTAGAGTATTTCTTATTAAATAAAGATATCACTCACCATGCAACACCATTAAGGGGCATACGATTCATGATAATTTCTCTACCAGCATCTATCAACTCCGACCATGTTACTTTTATCTCAGCTGACGATGTGAAGTTGATGATGTTCGACTTCTTATCTCTAAGAAAATAAAAATGTTGGAACACTTGTACTACTCATTCTATCTGCTGCACCAATATGAAAGAAAATGACTATAAATATTAACAATAAGTCTCGAAAAAGGCAAATAATTAATATAATTTGAAAATATTAATCGCGTTAAATTTACTATTTGAAGACTGCAGTAATTATGAATGTCTAAATTATGTTTAAACTTAGTTTGCCGTTCGCTACCTTAATTTACATAGCAAGTTTTGACTTTTAAAAATTGAGAAAGATACACTCACACTTCAGAGGAAAAAGGTTTAAATGCTAAAAGTCGCTTGTATTCACAGTAACAACGATAAAAGTTTGTCTAAACAGGTTGTAGTAAGTCTGAATGATGGAGAATTCAAGTTACCTGGAACAGGATATCAGAAGAAGTTGCCTATATCCACCCTCAAATATAATGACTTACAAATCACGAAACCCATAGTACTGACTATTTGAAATTTTCAAAATCCAATATCTCAAATCTGCATTGAATGGACATACATAATTATTGTAGTGGATTCATCATTTATATTCCTTAGTATAGGTTAATTAACAGATAAGGTCATTCATACAAAAATACATTGACATTGGCAGAGGCTTAAAGCCAAGGTGAATGATATGGTGATATTCTGGGATCATATGTGTTCCACGAATGTCTCTGAAAGTCAAGGGAAAGTATATAAAACCATTAAAGACAGACCAAAGAGTTGGATAAAATAAGACTGCACTAGTAGAAATTTGCAGAAATTATCTCTAGTGACAGAGAAGTTGAAAAGAGAAGAAAGTCATTTAACTAGAAGAGTGTTAAGTATGACGATGAACCGGTATAGGAGAAGAGGATGATCGAAGAAGTTATGGATGGACTTTGTGATGAATTATATGTATAATAAGGTGTAAATACTGAGATGACAGTTCTAGAGGAAAGTGCAAAAGAAAACATATAAATAAATGAGTGACAGCAAGATTCAATTGACTCATCTACAGCAAGAGTCATTCGCAGCGTAATACTCTATAAAGAGCACTCACCCATACACCATGTAGTTCCAAACAGCAATCATTATGCCATTGATGAAGACATCCACTGGTAAATAGTCAGCGTAACTGTTACTTTTACAGTACATGGTACGAATCACGCCTTTCCCAGCGCCTAATAACATATTTTTTGTTAGAGTTTTTTCTGAAACACTATACAATCTGTTTCGATCAATTTTATGCAAATCCGACTCCACGTGCTTTATATAATAAGTCTTCACCAGTAATTCCAATTAAAATGCTTATAAAAAAACTTACTATATCGTACATTTTTAGCTATAGTTCACGTTTTAAATTTCAAATTGTTTTTTTTTTATTATAGGTTTTGCGTTTGACGTTTGAAAAAGAGGAGCACAGAGAAATTTATTTGTAGATTTCACTCTACTTGGGGCAGCCCGACTGGTGAAATACCTCCACTGCACAGAAGATTGCAGCCAAATAACTTAGTGTTGTGTTTCTGCGGTGAGTAGAGTTTGCAGAGTTCTTTGGGGTAGTGGGTTCAAGGTCAGCAAAGCGCTAGTGATAGCCATAGTATTGCAAGCGTCCATAGGCTACGATAGCCGCTTACCATCAGATGGACCGTACGCCTGTTTGCACCTTTGTTTTATATTTAAAAAAACATTGTAAAAGGATTTTACTGTTAATTAATATATATATAAATATCAAAGAGAGATAGATCATCCTGTCATGATGGAGAGACACACAAGGAGGTACTTGACCGAAAGTCAATGACACAACATGTCTAGATTGGACAAGTTGGCAGGAATGGAAGTGCCTATCTCATTCGATTAGGTTAAACCTACCCTTCGATTAATGTCCAGTCAAATTAATTTTTTTTTTTTAAATCTTGCATCATATTGTTAACCAATTTATAACATTTGTTTTTATAGCATTTCATTTTACAAATATACACACTTTAAAAACTTACCAATTAAAAGACCCGTCGGTCCGTTGATATTGTCGGTCCACCCAGGAATGGGTTCCTGCCAAATCGGGATCACTGAAGCAACAAATAATCGAAGGTTAAAGACCAAATACAGCTGAGTGCATGTAATATGTACTCGTTAAACTAATACGGAAACACTACGTGTTGAATTGAGACACTATGTCTGATTCCTCACTAATTGCGTGGTGAATATAAGGTTCGAGTTCAATCAAGTTTAACACGAAATAATATAATTTCATTAAATACATATTGTGTTAAGTCCAGTAAAAATAAATTTATAGAACTCCAATATTTTGCATCATTGGGTGAAAAAAAAGAAAAGTCTAGAATTAGGCTTTTTATTTATTTTTCGCAATCGCGTGTGATTATTGCCATTCGATACGCAGTTCACTTTGATGTATGTCGCTTATTTTAACATTCGTCTAGATTCTAGACTCTAGAAGGTTCCACTCCTTTCAAAATACAAATATACATTTAAACAAGAATTTTCAAAGATCAGTGACTGTTCTAGTTTTGAATATAAAGCGATGCAGAAAAGCTGTAGAACATTTATAAAAATGATTGTAACAGGCATATCTGTGAACAAATATATTTTTTACTACGACTATTCTCATTGTCCATTTTGTAAGTAACAACCATCCTCTTCTAAGGATCCTTCTAAAACCTCTAAAACTGGCATATTGGTTTCTTGCATATTGATAATATATTTTTAAATGATACAAACCTATGGAAGGTCTTAGAACCATAGCTGGTATATGTTCCATTGCTTCAACGACCAAAGCCTCTCCTAATGCTTTCGTAAATGCGTAGGAGTTCGGCAACTTATCGAGAAGTCTGTGAACAATATTGATTGAGTTTTAAATGAGTTTTGTATGGTGATAGGGCTTTTACCACTGCCCGCCTGGCTAGCTACCACCCTTAAGTTGAAAATCTGTCGCCAAGAACCAATAGGTGTGTTCCAGCAGCAGCTCTGGAGATCCAGTCCTCGCACTAGACTTAGCATGTTACCATATTGGGCCACATCATAAAATTAACATCAGGTGAGATTATGGCGAAACGCTTTATCTTTAAAAAAAAAAGATAAATGGTTTTCATATTTTGTAAATAATCGATATAAAACATGTCATAATTAAGTTACCGCTAGACGTCTGATGATTGTATAGTTACGAAGAAATCGACAGCCATGGTTCTTTAAAACTACAGGATAAAATAAATAAAAAAAGAATCAGTGCAAAACAAAATAAATAAATCGAAACCTCAAATCATCCCAATAAACTGCTTATAATTACCAGAAAATAAATAAAAGGTAAAAAAAGGTGTGTGTGCGATTCACACACGATAGAAGTGAAACTTCATTTTAAAAGACATTTTCTATTTTATTTAAACAATGTGCAATATACATACATACCGACATTTACTCTCTCGCTCTGGCTCACACAAAGAGGAGAGACCGAAAATGAGCGTTAAACGTTTAACATTTAACGTTTAACGCTTGGAAGTCGCATAAGAAGTTTCACTTCAAATAATTACTTAATGTGTTACGTATTGTTGGCCAATTCATGTGCAGCGGATGGAGTCTTCTCGTTTGCATCGACAAACCCTGTCGAGAGAGGTTGCCACGGCCAAAAGGCAAGTGGGACCTCGTAAGCTGCACTGACAGTGCTGGCACCCGACCTGGGTGCGACATACTTGCCTTCTATATTGACCCAAAATGTTCAGAAAAGAGACAGATAATCGTAAAGTCTGGAGAAAAAGAATTGCTGATGAGCTGTGATTATTCGGACCGATCCAGGGAATTCAGTTTGTGCACAAGCACGGTGTGGAGGTAATTTTCTCTTCTGCATCGGACTTACTAGTTACATGAGTAAGTGCTGTAAAAACTTAATATCAACGGACATTGTTTTAATAATCGATTTAGTTTTTGAAAGGACTTTTTGGTGTTTTTTTGATTGGAGTCTAATTCAATGAAGAAATTTCTTACTTTGGAGTGAGAGCGGCAACAGTTTCTTCATCCATCCATTCAACAGCCTGGATGACTTGGTGCGGATCCGCCGGTGGTGGGTAAGGTTTCTCTTCTAGCAGTTTCTCGTGGAGATGGCAGTACGATGTCGAAATGTGGATAAATAGCTGTCGATTAAAACGTTTTTTGTAATTCAGTATTTTAAAAATTGTCCTTGTATTACAACATATTACATTCTTTTAATATTAGAAATAAAAACAGATTGGTTACTCCGTATTTTAGTGGAACCAATAAAAATATTTTTAAATAATAGAGTTAGGTTGTATAATAATATATCTAGGCATATTAACGATTTGCCGGGCAATAAGTTCAAGGATCATGTCAAGCAAGTTTTTCTGTCAAAAGGTTATTATTATAGGGTGAATCATTATATGGATGATAGTGATGTCTGGAAATGACTACCTCTCTGTAAATTCACTACTAATATTTTCTTGCATAATCTTTTTCATGACTGGGATGTTTCTGAACCTGTAGTATTATTGTAACATTAATGAGAGCTTTCTTAGGGCCTGAATCGATGTGATCGTGATGTGTCATCATCTAATATGATGGGATTTCTAGGCCTTGGCAAATGTAGACTTTAAACATCACCTTCGAACGGCTTGACAATTCATTTAATATCATTTTTATTAGCGATAATAGTACATTTTATTAATGTAATAGTAATGGTCCTTTTTAAAAAAATTCAGGAGATGCCACGACCCGCTTCGCCCTTTGGATCTACCACTGACTCTCTTTAACCTAGTCCTATCTCTAACGTTACCTCTTTACTGCTATTAATTGATTAAATGCAGATTAGGAGAATAAAGGATTATATTTTTAAATATTAATTACTTCGCTGTACACTTACTTTCAACTTCTTGCATTGTTTCGCTAACTCCACCATTAGTTTTGTGCCTCGGACGTTCAGCAAAACGGCCTTCTTCAGCTCTTCGTCAAATCTGAAATTAATTTCTCATCTTCAAAATGGTTTATTTATTCATAAAAATAAACTCATTTCATGCTCAGCTTAAGTTAACATTTAATCATAATTATGCTTCAGTTGCAAGAAGCCTTAAAGAGGTATCTAACTTAGCTCTCCCTTTAACTAAGATCTGTCTCTATATTTTTACTAAACACACTGATACGTACTTGGCATATTTTAATTCTGACGCTGGTAGCTAGCCAGATAGCTATAAAAAATATCTCAACACAATGTTTTAATTTTACTGTGATGTTTCGATAATGTTTTCTTTTGAGAACAGATAATAGCCAACAGGAATGTAGTACATTTGATGTTATAAAAATATAATAAAAAAAGCCTTTATTCCTGTACTTATAATAGGTGCAACCAGTTTTTCTAGTACAGCTTGTCCTTCGATAAAGGCCTCCTCCAAAAACTTCCATACTTTCCTATCTTTTGCTATTTGGATCCATGTTGGACCAGCTACTTTTTTAATATCATCCTCCTATCTTTTATTCTGTCTACCCTGGCTACTTTTATTCTCTCTGGTATGAGCATTAATAACCAACTTCAAACAGGACCACAATCCTTCTGAAGACTGAGTTGAAATTGCTCTTATGTTGGTGTGTGTTGCCGATTGTTTAGATTCGAAAACTAGGTAGTACTACAAGAGAATTGTATCTGACTGGATCGTGACCACTATACACCAGGTATAACATCCACCATAGTGGAATACTTAGACGTGTCGCTTTCCGGAATCAGGCAGTGTATATCCAGCAGCGTAGAGGCATAACTGCGACGACTATCGATGTATTTCTAATTTCTCAGTGATCTTCATTGTTTTTGAATTGTAATGTTTTTACCATCAGATAGAGTTTCGGCATTTTGATGTGCTACTATAAAAAAAATGTGTGCAACAGTTTACACGTGTCAGAAGTGAAACCAGAAGAAAAAAATTAAAAAATGATCATTAAAAATCATTTTTACATATTATCCTAAATCAGCGGGATTCGAACTATCGACCTCTCGTGCGTACTGCGTATGAAGTCTGGTCGTCTCACATAACTAGTACAATCCGACGACGATCACATGACTTGCATTAACCGTGCATAATGTAAATGTATTCTATCTCATTCTCTCATACGCTAAATCCTATACATATATATGGTTGTCTCTTTTTATTGTCGCTTTTTCGTTTCAGCAAGTTTCAAATTATAACAATGCTAAAGAAGTTTTCACTTAAAAAAAAAAGCAGCGCGAGTATTGTTGCGTATATGAAGTACGAGTAGATGTGATGGCCAAAGTTTCCGGAGTCGAACCTTGCACTTTATATTTAAAAGTTCCCTACCTGATGGTAGCAGCAGCATGGATGATGATATCCACATCATTGGTGATTCTTTCCCTATCTGCTGCGTTGAGTGCCAAGCCCAGTTCGCCGACATCTCCCGACGCGATCGACACTTTCTCCAAGAGTGGTTCCACCCCACCGCGCAAGTTACGCACTTTCTCGAACAACTGGAATGGGTTGAAGTAATTACATAATGGTATATAATGCGTAAAGGAATGCTTCGTTGGTTCCGGAGAAACTGATATGAATAATTAATGAAAAAAAAGGATTTAAAATTAGTATAATTGGTCAGAAATTATGCTTAACCAAAACGAAGTAATGATGGCTCAGTGGTAGTGTGCACGACTTCGCGTCGATTGACGTGAGTTCGAATCCCTGCAAGTGTGTACTTAACTGAATTCGTATGTATTTAATACTCATAAATGCATAAAAAAAAGAGTACAACTTGCTATACGTGACAGAAGTGAAAATTCTTTGACGGAATATTTTGTGTAAATTTTTAATTAAATAATTAAAATATTACTAGCTATAAACGTATTAAATGTATTTTTTCTGTCAATGCAATAATACCCCCTTTAATCCGCAAGGTTTATAGGTTTAACATTTATATTTTTTTATTTGTATAATATTGGTCTATTGATAAAAAGTCCGAAACAATACAAACCTGGAAAAATAATTGTTTATTTATTTAATTTTTCCATGACCAATAACAAAAAAAAAAAACAAAAGAATTACACATATCCATCCTTTGACTCGTAAGTTAATAGAAAAATGGACATTCAGTTTGTTATCAGTTAACAAGATGGCGGCACCTTGTTAAAACTTTCCAGAGAGTTTTTGTGATATCCCAAAATGCATACTCTCAGTTATTATCTATTTATAATTCACTTCACTTGTACACAATTACCAAACTATATCAAATAAAATCGGAGATGTTTTTTATATTATTTTATTAAATTGTCTTGATGATGAAGTAACTTTCGTTCGTAAGAATGAATATGCTATGCCAAATAATAATGCTCATAAATCACTTTTAAATTTTCAATAAAACTTTGTCAGAAAATACCTTATTGTGGCTTATATATAAGAGATAGACATTTGTTATCGGGAACTTTTTTTTAGATGTACTAAGGAGAAATATTTTTGTAGAACATTGTATTTACGTATCACTAACCATTACGTCAGCGCTAGCGGGTAAAGCAGTTATATGTGATGAGTTACGAATTACTTAAAAAAAAAATATTTAAGGTTATCTGTGAGGTACAGACTAATGCTAGATAGCCTATACTATACCCTGAGAATCTGGTTATCATATATAAAAAAAAAAATTAAATCCGTCTGGTAGTTTCAGAGATTAGCGTGTTTAAACAAACAAACAAAAAACTCTTCCGCTGTATCATCCTACTAATATTATAAATGTGAATGTAAGTTTGTTTGTTACGCTTTCACGCGAAAGCTACTAAACCGATCATCATGAAATTTTGTACACATATTCTTGGAGATATTAGAAGTAACATGGGATACTTTTTATCCCGGTAACAACAGTTTTTGTCGTCTACGCGAACGAAGCCGCGGGTACAGCTTGTTTTAGTATATATATATATTATATTTACATATTTATTTATTTTTATTGAAGTGAAACTTCTTATGCGACTTCCAAGCGTTAAATGTTAAACGTTAAATGTTAAACGTTTAACGCACATTATCGGTCTCTCCTCTTTGTGTGAGCCAGAACGAGAGCGCAAATGTCGGTGTGTATGTATATTGCACACTGTTTAAATAAAATATCTTTTAAAATGAAGTTTCACTTCTATCGTGCGTGAATCGCACACACGCCTTTTTTTAACAAATAGTTTAACTTTGTGTAAATAAACTTTATATTTTTATCAGTCAGTAAAATGAATTAAGATTATTTTCATTGATAGGTAACTTCGCGTCTACTACCAATCGCGACAAAAGCGTCAAAAATTCATTCGTGAAAACCTTGACATAATGACCGAGGATTCGGTCGGCGGTGAACTAGTTCAAATGTCTACAACCAGAAACGAACACGTCCGGTACTAAAATCATCGGTCGCTCGAATGTTGTAATAAGACTTACGAACATCATGTCGCAAGACACTTTGCCTCGACAACTAACTTGTGTAATATTAAAAACCAGGCTTTCTATTCAGGTTAGATACGTATTTTATCTTTTGCTAGTATGTACACTGTATTTATAATTTTAATATGATAAAATTAATTAGACTGGATTATTATATAAACTTAGTTATTTTTAAAATGTACATATATTATTGTTACGTTGCGATTTCATACACCGTATAAATCGAAGTAGGTTGAATCCGACAATGAGTCTGAGTTTTCGGTGAAGGTATAAGGAGTAAGGCTTTTTCTAATGCCCGCCTGGCTAGCTACCACCCTCAAGTTGAACTATCGCCAAGCACCAATATGTGTGTTCCGGCAGCTGCACTTGAGAGCCAGTCTTCCACTAGGTTTAGCGTGTCACCATCTTGGGCAACATCGTCACTTAACATCAGGTGAGATTGTGGCCACTACGCCAAAACTATTACGATAAAAAAAAATGTGGCCAATAAATGTTATGTAATACTGTTAAGTGAGCAATTCTTGTATACATAATATGATTTCTCGGAAACTGCTATAATGATTTGCATGAAATTCTTTATTTAGATAATCTTATACCTTCCAGGTTATCTAGATAGGTTTTTTGCAGGGCACCGAGCGATACTCGGTCGCCCAGATATTTATATTAAGTATAGATTAGAGGACTGTTCGGAACAAGACAATTCTTTTCTTCTGTTGTTCCGGATATCACGCTCTGTTGAGATTCACTTTAGCGTTCACCGAGCAGGTACCATGCGGAACTAATTTAAATTAAAATACATATTACAAAATCCGAGATCGTATTAAATTTAAAAACTTTTTTTTTGTAAGTAACAACATAAATTCATTCATGAATAATATGAAATTATTATGGCATCAAAGTTATTAAAATATAGAATTTCTCTGGTTCTCTATGATACTTATTTTTTGCCTATTAATTTTTGTAGTATCACAGCATACGGCCTACCTGATGTTAAGCGGCGACCGTGGCCTATAAACGCTTATAATACCATAGGTAGTACTAGCGCGTTGTCGACCTTGAAACCTCCTACATTCGGGAGCTCTGGAAACCCTACTCACCGCAGGAACACAACACAAGGTCATTTTGGCTGCGACCTTCTGTAGGGTGGAGATATTTCACCAGTCGGACTGCCCCAAGTAGAAAGAAATCACTAAAGAAAATTACTCTGTGCCCTATCTCTCTTAATAGAGTCGGCGCTGATAAGCTGACCAGTGTAAAAAGAAAATGGATATGTATCGGCTAGTAATGTTCATTAAACATCGATTGTCTAACAAGTAATCTATAGTCATTAGTAACAACGAACACAAAACTAATGATAGTATTTTTTTTTTCGAACTGACTGTACTGTTAGCTTTAGGGGCCCTGGAGCCTTTACGGCTTTTACAGCTTCACCGGTCTTGAAAAGCGTATATATACATAGTACAGAATTAACTGTTTTTAAAGGGAAGGTATACTATTTGACTGCAGTCAATCTGCGTTGATGGGCGACTTCATTTTGTTGTTGGCACACGGAATAAAAATGTTGGAATTGTTTTTGCTTAGTTACGTGCGTACAGAAGAACTTATAATTTTTTTGTTATATTATTCTATAATAAATATAGCATAATGTGCTAACTCAAACAATGCAAGACAAAAAATCGAAGTATTTCAACAAGTTGCTAAATTAACGAACAAAAAAAACTAATAATGTTGTATTGAACAAGGTTTTTTTTTTGAAGCCTCAGATGGTTTTTTCATTGTATAACCGGACTTGGGGGCGAGAGCTTAAGTCACTCAGTCGTGTAACCGTGGCAACAAGCTCAAGGGTGCCAAAGTGGCCGAACCTCTGCTTAGACTGTTACCAGGTATGCAACATCGCGATCTGTCTAATTCCCTATCCGTAATTCGATCTAACTAACTATAGCCTATATAACTTCTCTCTGGGAGGAGGAACAGAAATATATACGTATATCTATACTAATATAATAAAGCGGAAGAGTTTTTTTGTTTGTTTAAACACATTAATCTCTGGAACTACCAGTCAGATTTGAAAAAATATTTCTTTATAAATTGCTAGATTCACGCGAAATAATATAGGCTATCTAGAATCAGATTAGACTTCTCAGCTAGTCTTAAATATTGATTTTTGTTAAGTAAGTCGGACGAAACCGCGCTCCCGAACTGCTTTATCCGCGTGCGCTGGCGTAATGGTTAGTTATACATGTACTACAAAAATATTGCTCCTTAGTACATCTAAAAAAGTCCTAGATACTATATACCTGTCTCTTATACATAAGCCACCATAAGGTATTTTGTGTCTAAGTTTTATTGAAAATTGAAAAGTTGTTTATGAGCATTATTATTAGGCATGGAATATTAATCCTTACGAACGAAAGTTACTTCATCATCAAGACAATTTTATTTAGATAAACTTTGCCTTTTATAGCATGTTATTTGGACGAATAGTTTGGAAGATAATGTTATTTTAAAATAATTCAACACTCGGCTCGGGTCTGTGGTGCGAACGAGCCGTTTGAGTTGTGACGTACATCATTGGCCGCCCGATAAAAATATTGTCTATATTGAAGTATTATAAATCATTAATTAGCGATTTCTTTAAAAAATTATACGGTATTGAAAACGCGGGCGCAGCTAGTGTATTTAATAATCTGTCAATTTTGGGCTACAACTAACTATCCAAAAAAGGTCCCTTACAGAACCTATGTACCTGAGTGGTGTGCATGTGTGAAATGCAGTATCATGTTTGTATATTGATAGCTAGTGAACGCAGTGTCACTGTATCGCGCGAGCGGCTGCTGGCTCAAGGGCTCCTTACCGGAGGAACGGACCTAGGCTTGGGTTGCCGCAGGAGAAGGAAACGGTGGTTTCGCGGGCGTAGATGCGAGCACACTTCGTGTTTGAGTACGGTGTAATAGAATGCATTATTTGCCGTCATCGGGATCGGTAGAATGTTCCGCGTTCGGTGTTTTGCTTTCAGGGCATGTGGGACTTTGTATCTTGCGGCAGATACCACTAACGGGTGCGAATGATTCGACGCTCTATCGAAATAGGATTTCGCGAGGGATTTAACGTACAATTTGATCGATGAAGTTCCATATCTCTATGGAGGTCGTCGTTCCGAACAAAACCATGGGGCATCGGCTAATTTGCGTAATAATCTATTTTTATTTTCTATAATAATTTATTTGTGCGAATACCGCGCAAATATATGTTAGGATTGAACAAGAGGTAGATGATTGTTGAATTCCCTCTTGACGCCTCCACAGCCGCAAGGTTACTATGTGCTTACCAACACTTTACTAGAGGGAGGCAGCTGTCTCCTACATTAGCTACGCTCATATTGCTGTCAAGGTCACTGGCAATTTTATTGAAAAAGATCTGCGTTTCGATTAAAATACAATTCCATACGCCATGCAATAGTTATGTAACCATATATGACTTATGTTTAATGACGTATGTGCAATGTTGGCGCTAAACTTGTTTTTACGATTTCTCAGAAAAATACACAAAAACATTGTTATCTTTACTGATATAACAAAGCTGACGAGTTTCTTGTGTGATTGTTTGTTTGTTTTCTAAAAAATATTTTTGTATGTGATTGCCAGTTTCATGAAAAATAGTATATGCTATATAACTTCTCGCTACGACCCTAGGGAGTGGAGCTATGAACTTCAAGGAATCTAGAAAGCCGTAGCCAAGTACGGAAAATTAGTACAACGATAGAACTACATGGGTGTGTTTGTCGGAATAAATTTAACACGGGTAAAACAGTGGAGCACGACTAGTGTATAACCTTGATATTTAATAACATCGATACAGGTAAAAGAGTGGGTAAAGGTTAGTGGGATTTTTAATCAAAAAATGTGGACATAATTACACAAGACAGTCATTTTGGATTATATGTAATCACAGAGTTAGGTATGGCTTCATCTGGCCTTCGAGTCAGTGAATGACGTACCATTTTTTTTTTTTTTTTTTTCGAACTGACTACACTGTTAGCCTGAGGGGCCCTGGAGCCTTTACGGCTTTTACAGCTTTACCGGGCTTGGGGGCGAGCGCTTAGGGCACTTAGCCACGAAAGCTAAGCAACAACATCCGAGGGTGCCAAAGTGGCCGGACCTCGGCTCGGACTGTTGCGCGTATGCAATTAAGTCGCGATCTGACTAATTCCCTATCCGTAATTCGATCTAAACTAACTATACATATATACATGTTTCTGCCCCCTGGGAGGAGGGAAGGAACATGTGTATGTGTATTTAGTGGTCTGAAAATTTTTGTCTATTCTAACTAGGCAAAAAAAGAAAAAAAAAAGGTCCCTTACAGAACCTATGTACCTATGTGTGTTGTGCATGTGTGTATAATGCAGTGTCATGTATGGCTGTGAAAGCTAGTGATTGTGCAGTCACTTGTATCGCGCGAGCGGCTGCTTGGCTCAAGGGCTCCATGTCGATGGATCGGACCTAGGCTTGAGTTGCCGCAGAGGAGGGCGGTCGTGGCGGGTGTGCGGGAGCGAAGTTAACCGTACGTCCCCTGCGGAGGGAACGGTGGTTTCGCGGGCGTGGGCGCGAGCACGCATATGTTGCGGGAGCGGACGCGTAGTAATTATTAGCTTTCTCGATGTCGTCGTCGGGATCGACAAAGAGATTTCGCGGACGGCGTTTATAACGTTTGGCAACGGGGATCGAGTTGTCTGGGACGTAGTTCACGGTGGATTTTACGAGCGGGTTGGGGTGATTCGAAGCGCTATCGAAGTATCTCCTGGTGAGATATTTCACATAGGCTTCTATCGAGGGAAGCCTCATGTCCCTGTGGAGGTCCATGTTCCTAACGAAGGCTGGAGGGTCAAGCAGGCGACGGAGAAACCGATTTTGGACTCTTTGCATGCGGACAAAGTTATGTTTGGACATATGTGCGAACGCTGCGCAGCTATATGTCAAGATCGGACGGACGCACATCTTGTATAGTGTAAGCTTATGTCTTAAGGACATTTTGCTTACCGAACTGAGCAGGGGTCGCAAGCGGGAAAGGATCCAGACGGCCCTATTCCGGACTATAGTAACGTGTGCGTTGAAGTTAAGCTTCGAGTCGAGGGTGACACCCAGATATTTAGTCTTGGTGGCCCAAGGGATATTCCTACCGAATAATGAGAGGGGTCCTACCGTGCGTGGTAGTTTACATGTATGCGGTTCGAACATAATCGCGGCGCTCTTTACCGGATTAATAGCTATTCGCCACGTTCGAAACCACTCCCCGAGAGTGGTTACGGCACGTTGGAATGCGCAGGCGAGATTTTTTCTGTGTCTGTTTGACGCGTATATGACTGTGTCGTCAGCGTAGAGCCCTACCTCGACCCCGGGGGGCTTCGGGAGGTCGCTGACGTACAGATTGAAAAGGCAAGGCGCCAGTATGGAACCTTGCGGGACGCCTGAGCGTATAGGGTGGGCGATAGATAGTACTCCTTCCACTCGGTAGTGAAAGGTGCGGTCGCGTAGAAAATCATGAACTAGGTGAACTAACCTATCCGGGACTTCTAAATGGTGAAGCTTGTGGACCAGTCCGGCGTGCCAGACCTTATCGAAGGCCTTGGCTACGTCGAAAAAGACCGCAAGCGTGCGGGCGGGAGCGATATTGCTCTTGGCGAAGTTACTCGTGATGTGCTCCGTGAGGCGGTGCACTTGATGTGTACACGAGTGACGGGCGCGAAAACCGAATTGTTCGGGCGGGTATAAATTCTTGTCGTCTATAACGACCTTGAGACGGTTCAGAAGGATCCGCTCATAGAGTTTCCCTAGAGTGTTTAGGAGACTGATCGGGCGATAGCTATCGGGAAGCGAAGCTTTTTTGCCGGGCTTGCGAATACCTATAACTATAGCTTTTTTCCAGACGGCTGGAAAATAGCAGTGGGCTATGGCTGCATTGAAGATGCAGACCAAAAGAGCTATGAGGTGATCAGGAAGAAGTTTGAGTACTTCATTCCTGATACCATCAGGACCGGGAGATTTCCTAGGCTTAAGGCCTTTAATGATAGAACAGACCTCATCTGGCGTGACCGGGGTTAACGTTTCCGCGGGGGGAATCAGCGTGAGTTCCTGAACGGCGGTCTCGATAGTTTCGATGTGGGCAGTGTCAACGTTGTCGCAGTTTGGGGAGCACTGGCTCTCCAAGCTTGCGGCAAGGCATTCTGCCTTATCGTCGCTGTCGAACGCGAGTGGGAGATCGGGGCCCCTTTCGAGGGGCGGCATCTGGGCGGAAGCTTCTAACTTCAGAGAGCGGGCGAGGTTCCAGTAAGCCAGATGGGACGGCTTGAGACCCTCTAAGAGGTTATCCCACCGGTGACCTCTGTACTCTCCGATGCGAGTTCTAACCTCTCTCTGAAGTTGTCGTAATCTACAGGTGTTATCCCTCGTCGGATAAGAGTCATGTGCACGTGTCGCGGCGTTCTTTTCCGTGATTAACGCTCGTAAGCCGGGGGGGAGTATAAAACGGCGTTCGTTCGCCGCTTGCACCTCTCTCGAGGCCTCCCTTACACCGGTTTGGAGGTAGTCGACCAGGGAATCGATGGCTAAATCGGCGTCTGCAGTTGACTCCAATACGTCGGGGATCCTAGCTAGGCTGGACGGGGTCGCGTTGTCGGATAAGTAGCGATTTAAGATCGCGTAGTCAACTATTTTGACTTTTGGCGGACTGGGGTCGAACGGTTGCCCGAGTTGTAAGATAACCGGGCGGTGGTCGGAGTCTAGTTCGTGTACGACTTCTATAAGTCGTAACCGAAGTGAGACACCTTTGAGGAGGGCTATGTCAAGTACTGTCGGTTGACAGTTGTCTTGAAAGTGCGTGGGCTCTAGCGGTGCTATGACGTCAAAGCCGAGCACGTCGCATAGTAGTTCTAGTATAACCCCGTTACGGGTGTTGCGCGCGTTGTTGAAAAGGGTGTGACCGCTATTGAGGTCGCCTGCTATTATGACTGATTGATCGAGTGAAAAAAGCGCCTCCAGATCGGACTGAAGGAGTCTTTTATTCGGGGAGAGATATGCAGAGACAAGCGTGATTGACGGATGGCCAGTCATGCCTATTCTACAGACGGACACTTCCATATTGGTAAGTACGGGAGGGTCTATTGGCATGCAATAGAGGGAACGCTTGTAGTAGATGAGCGTGCCGCCGCCTCGGGTGGCACGGTCATTTCTAACTATGTTATAATTCGCTATCTTAGGGTCGCGCCTACTGGGTTTTAGAAGTGTTTCTTGTACTAGAAACACGTCTATCTCCCGTTCCCTAAGAAAGGTGGATACTAAGTCCCGTTGTGGAAAGAGGTTTCGCGCGTTAAAAAAAGATATGTTGAGGCTTCTAGGCTTAATGCGTGCCATTGATAACCGATATCTATTTCCCGGCACGGGCCAGGCGCATTAGCGTCGCTGTCATTAGGGGGAAACGCCTGATGGATTCGCCGGGGCCGTACTCAGCGACGCACTGTTCGTACGCCAGTACTTCCTGAGGGTCATGCTCGCGGAAGAGCATGACCATGTAGTCAACGCCGCGGCGCGTGTTGACGGGCGGGGGGGCCTGAGCCTTAGGAGGCTGAGGGCGGGGAGTGGAGACCCATGCTGCTTGAGGGGCTCGCATGGCCGGAGGGGGTGCGTGGGGCGCGGGGGCGGCTGCCACTGGGGCGCTGGAGGCGCCCGGGAGGCTGGGGAAAGCCTCTGGCGTGAGCAGGGGCTTTGGCATTCCTACGGCGGGACGTGTCCTCTGAGGAGGGGTGTGTCGCGTAGGGCGCATGGGTCGCGTAGGGCGCGTGGGGCGCGGGGCACGGGGACAGCCGCGATAGTTCGCGGGGTGACCTTCGTTGCCGCATAGCACGCAGCTCGGAGGGGTAGCCGACTCACGAGTGCGCGAGCACTCGCTCGTCGCGTGGTCCCCGAGGCACTTAACGCACCTGGGACGGAGATGGCAGTTGCGTGCCGAATGACCGTACAGCTGGCAGTTGTGACACTGCGGAGGACTGCGATTCTTGTGTGGGGGCTCTACGGCTATTCCGGAGAGCTCACACACTTTCCTAACGTTAAAAATGGCTCTACCCTCGGGGGTCAGTTCCAAGATGACTAAGACCATGTCGAGAGGTCTGTTTTTTGATTGTCCGCCGTGCATTCTGTGCACTTCGCGGACAGGGAAGGCCTTGGCTAAGAGGTCAGTTTTGACCTCCTCGGGTGTGATTTCCACCGGGATGCGGCGGATTACAACCCGGAGTTGACGTTCTTCCTCCAGAGAGTACGTGAAATATTCTAGGTTGCTGTCTCGGAGCAACCTGGTAAATTGACGGTGTTCGTCCGAGGTGGAAACTTGGACGCGGATACCGTTGGCCGTGTTACTGGCCTGGGTGTAGTGGATGCGGAGTTCTCTCAGTTTCTCTGAGAGTTTTGTCCAGACCGATTTGTTCTGGACCGTGACGGGGGGCGGGCGACGCGCCTTTCTGCCGGCAAAGGTACCGGCAGGCGCTGAGGGCGCTGCGGAGCGGGGGGCGTGGCTATTGAGCCCGGTTTTTTGCGCCTTTTGTGGGCGGGACTGAGTCTCCGGAGACTCGGGACGCGAACGCGGTGCCCGTTTGGCGGGCTTGTTTTTTTGAACGAGGGTGAAGCCCTCGTTGTCTGTGCGTATTGCCGTGTCCATTTCGATGGACTCGGGTTCGGGGTCCGAGCTAGCGGGAGAGTAGCTGTCGTTTGTTGCTACAAGCGACGGTGTCTCCGCTTCGGGGACTAGAGAAGAAAATTGATTTTTAATCGGTAGCGCAGAGGGCGCTGGGGTTGTGGCTTGAGTTCCCGGGGAACGCGAGCGCGACGATGGCCGTTTGTACGGCGTTTGACGGTGAGCGCGGGGTGCCGTTGAGCGGGAGCGCGGGACGGACTTCTTGTTCGTCGCGTGTGGCGCGGCGGGGTCGCTTGTGGGCTCGGTGCCCTGAGCGATGGCAATGGCAACGGCGGGTTGCTCGGCCGCGATGGCCCTATTATATTCCGTCCAGAGCGACGGATGCAGGGTCGTTGCGAACGCTTTGAAGCGTTCTAATTCAGGGTTTGCCATTCCGGCGGTGGCGGTTGGGCGGGCGGGGGTGAAGTTAAACCTCCCTGCCGGAGAGGCAGGGGGGTGCGCCGAGTGAATTTAAACGGCTATCCCGAGCCGTGCAAAGGGACCTGCGGGTCACGGTGTAATGACTCGCAGGAAAAGAACCTACCGGGCCCTACGTGGAGGTCCCTATCAAGCCCGAGGCAGAGAACGCAGCCGGTATAAATACCTAGCTACGCCCAAACAGACACTCGGGGATGGATGTGTAGCAGGATCGGAAGGGTGGGAAGGAGACACTCAGGGCTTGACTATGACTCTATCAAGGGCCAAGGTTCCTGAGCCCGACCAAGTACTATCGTTTGCCTCTGAAGGAGGCAACCGAGGGGCGCTTGGGTCACGCACCCACTTGCCTTCTGTTGACACCGAGAGGTTTCCGGCAAGCGACCACTAAAGTGTGGATTTCGACGAATAGAAACAGTTGCACTTAAAAGTGCAGTTTTTGTTTGTGTAGCGCTACACAATGGGTGCGAGCGAGACGGCGATACGCAGGTGCGGCGCAGGTGCGATGCAGGTGTGCAGCAAAGCCGGTCGGTCGTAAAACTTCACAAAGGCGGCAGAGAGCGGTTGTAAACACGTCCGTTCCCGCCGGCGGTCGTGATCGGTCTCCCATGACGTACCAGAAATTACATCAATTACTTATACAATTATATTGTACGCCATTGTAACTAACATTATAAAACCCAAGAGATTGTTTCTTTCTGAGAAGAAGATTGTTTCTTTAAAGTCGCAAATTTTTGGAACTGACAGTGAAATTTTGTAAAATTATTTATCATAGCCTTTTTTTTAACGTTATAGGTTTGGCATAGTGGCCGCAATCTCACCTGATGTCAAATAACGATGTGGCCCAAGATGATAACAGGCTAGTAAAAGACTGGCTCTCAAGTGCAGCTGCCGGACCACACCTATTGGTGCTTGGCGGCAGATTTACAGCTTGAGGGTGGTAGCTAGCCAGGCGGGCATTAGAAAAAGCCCTACCACCATGCTATGGTTTCCTCACGATGTTTTCCTTCACCGAAAGCTCAGGCTCATTGCAGGGATTCGAATTCACGTCAATCGACGCGAAGTCGTACACGCTACTACTGAGCCATCATTGCTTCAAAAGCAATGCCTTAGGATTGGACCAATTACCATACAAAGTGACATCAGAAAGTAGCTTTACATTTATTTTAACATTTGGTAGAGAGCATCGATATAAGGAGATCAAAAGACGCATTCAATTAGAAGGGTCTGCTCTGGGAAAATGGGATGACGTCTTCCGGGATCCAAAAATACCGCAATGTAAAAACGACCTGTGTTATTACACTGAGACTATGCACAAAATGAGGTTAGCGCAAGGAGCCATTGAGTGAGTGAAAAAAGCGGTCCATGATGATAATGCATTGCTTCATCATCAACCTATAATAGTCCACTGCTGGACTAATGAGCGCCATAGCGCCCTGTCTTTAGCTTGCCGCATCCAGCATCTGCCTGCAGTCTTTCGCAGATCGTCATCCCATCTGGCCGGAGGGCGTCCTACACTACGTTTGCCGAGTCGCGGTCTCCACCCAAGGAATTAAATTATAATACATTGCTTAGATTTGTTGGATTGTTTCATTAACAAGTAGTAGTGACCGGTTCTAAAAGACTTACCTCTCCGTTGAAAATGTCTTCAAGCCGCTGCCTGGGATTCTTTCCTTTCTTAGTCCGTACCAACAGAATAATGTGGCCTATCTTGGGACATTTCCTGAAAGCAATCCAATGGCATATGAGTGAGATACCATGACAAGTATTCAGAGGTCGTAATCTGTCACGTTGGGGTTTTTCTTTGCTTCATAGGAAGGCATGATAGCGACTACAGAAGATGGATGGCCGATCTTTCAGTGATCACTTGGCACAGTGCCGTCACTGTGTCAATAATTACTAACTATTAATGACAATAATTACCTGAGTAGTTTCTCCACGAGGACCTTCCCCATGAAACCTGTTCCACCGGTGATGAACAACGTCAGACCGGCAAAGGTTTCAGCTATGCGATCCGGCATGCTGTCCACTTCCTCAGCGGAGTAACCTTCGCACGACATACCTGCGTGAAAGAAAAAAATATTAAATTAAAAACACGGTCAATTTTTCGCACCTTAGTATATGACGCGGGGTGACGTTATTTCGAATGATAAATACACCTGAGCTTTCGCTGAAGGAAAACATCGTGATGAAACCATACCACTACCACCCTCAATTTGAAAATCTATCGCCAAGCACCGATAGGTGTAATCCAGAAGCTGTTCTTGAGAGCCAGTAACTAGGCTTAGCGTGTTTCCATCTTTTGCCACACCGTCACTTAATATCAGGTGATATTGTGACCATAACATTAAATATTTCGCCAAATACATATAGGTACATAAAAATCTCCACCCCTTTCTTTATTTTTGACAGGAACTACCGCTTGTTCGCAAAATTGACATTATGGAATCTTTGCTTACAATGCTTGTTTCGCCAGTAGATACTTTATAACGTTGTATTATCATTTGTTATAACACCTTGGCTCAAAGCATTTGTCGGCTGGGACGTGTGCCTACTCTTGATGTGAAGTAATGTTTTTAATATCCCTTATACGGTTAGTTTAGACACAACCTCACCTAATGTTAAGTGACGATGTTGAACAAGGCGTTAAAATTCTAAGCCTAGTTACTGGCTCTCAAGTGCAGCTGCCTGAACACACCTATATGTGCATGGCTACAGATTTTCAACTTGAAGATGGTAGCTCTACCACCATGATATGGTTTCATCACGGTGTTTTCCTTCAACGAATGCCGAGGTTAATTGCAAGGATTCGAAGTCACGACGATCGGCGCGGTGTCCGTACACGCTACCACTGAGTTATTATTAGACCAAGCCCGGTGAAGCTTATATATAATTACATATATATATATTAATAATGGATGAATTTATTATTGTAATAGTTGACATTCAGTAAGACTATAGACAAATAATATTAAAGACAAACAATATTAATCTATTTCAATTTGACCACAGACTTTAATAACAAACAAATGAGTATATATATGCGTGTGTGTGTTAAATACATATTAGTGTGTGTAATGTTTTGTTTACTGATTTAATGTATTTTTATGCATAATTAAAAAATAGTGTTTTTTTTTCGAACTGACCGTACTGTTAGCCATAGAGGCCCAGGAGCCTTTGCGGCTTTTACAGCTTCACTGGACTTGGGGGCGAGCGCTTGAGGGTGCCAAAGTGGCCGGACCTCGGCTCGGACTGTTGCGCGTATGCAAAGAAGTCGCGATCTGGCTAATTCCCTATCATTCGAACTAAACTAACTATACATATATGTATATATGTTTCTTCCCCCTGGGAGGAGGGAAGGAACATGTGTATGTGTATTTAGTAATCTGAAAATTGAGCGCACGCGTGAATCGTTCTGCACCCTAAACCACACACGGCGATCGACCGCTAGTTATTTTAAAAACAAAATTGCTTATTGTGGTTGATTCTTTGAAGGTAGACATATGCTACCGTTGACTTTTTTGTAGGTCTGTTTAAGATCTATAATTATGCAGAACATTAATTTGATATATCTCGTACGGTTTACTCAGCGTGAGCCATTTAAGCGCCCCAAATGCGTCTTTTTTCCGAATTGATTCACCATTATCATCACTGCTTATTTTATATGTTACTTGATTTTACAAAATATATGCTATAACCTGACCAGATAACATAGCTATAACTAAAAAAAATGTTAAATGGATAAGTGGTTTTTGTGTGAAAAGAACATAAACGGACAGACAGAGAGACGTTGAGTTTTATAATATGTATAGAAGAAGATGGCAAACAAGCATACGGCCCACCTGATGGCGGCTACCGTAGACGATATATGCTTGTAATACAATAGATATCACTAGCAAATGCCGACATTGAACCCACCTACGCCAAGAAGGTCTGAGGAGGTATTCCACCTGTGTGAATGCGCAAAGTACAGTGAAATCTCCAAAGAAATTTCTCTGTGCCCTACTTCTCTCTCCGCTTATTATACTGTCAATAATATAATTCATACACACATACACTCCCATACACACACACGTATAAAATTTAAAAACATTAGTCTACTAAGGACGAAGGCACGAAACAGGTGGGATTCTGTTCCTTTTAAACGAATGATATTCAGAACTAGCGATAGATGGCGCCAATAGTACTCATAAAATAAAATATAGTATAAAATTGTTTTTCGGACACTTTGTATATTTTACTTGTAGTTCATATCGTTCCATAATTATTTTATGATATCAGAATTTTCTCCTCTTTCTCCTCAAACTGACTGCTTAAATATAACTCTTTTGTTTGGCTTTGCCGTGCCAGTCGGGTATTAATTCTCAATACACGAAGCAATAATGGACCATAGGTGGCGCGTGTACGACTTCGCGTCGATTGACGTGAGTTCGAATCCCTGCAATGAGCCTGAGCTTTCCGTGAGGGAAAACATCGTGAGGAAACGATAGCATGGTGGTAGGACTATTTACTGATGCCCGCCTGGCTAGCTATCACCCTCAAGTTGAAAATCTGTCGCCAAGCACCAATAGGTGTGTTCCACCAGCTGCACTTGAGAGCCAGACTTCAGCCAGGTTTAACGTGTTATCATCTTGGGCCACATCGTCACTTAACATCAGGTGAGATTGTGGCCATTACGTCAATGCTTAACGATAAAAAATGCGCGTGTAGCACCGTACACTTGACATAAGTAAAACTTCTTAAAATATACAATGTATAGCTGTGATTCTCTTCGTCCCTGCATTAATCTTTCTTCTCTCTCGTGTAACGAAATGTGCGGCTAAACGTGACGCGTCCTTGAAATTTCACTTTCAATTCTCGTCCAGTTATTAAGAAGAAATTTTACTTATAAAACACATTAATGTACATAAATTAATGTTACTCCGTTGGTGATTATCCAACGCTTTCGTCTATCTATTTTTAGAGAAGTTTTGTGAAAGTGACAGTTTTATGATCGGATCAGTACATAGTTGCTGAGATTACCTTCTAAAAATATTTTTTTTGTATAGTTCTTCCCTTTCATTTCCTAAAAGGAAAAGGCAAAGGTATCTAAGCTCATGCAGCCCAGTCAGACGCATATGTTGATTTCAGTACCCTAACAAGATGGCGGCTTCCTTGTTAAAACTTCCTAGGGAGTTTTGTGGCATCTCAGAATTCATGGTCCATGTTATTATTTTCAATCCACTTCACTTATGCAAAAAAACCAAACTTTATTATGCAAAACGCTACCTATTTTACACAATATAGGGACAAAAAATTTATGTATAAAAAAAAAACAAACGTATGCGCCTTGAAGTGATAACTCAACTTGGATTAGCAAGTTGAACTATTTAATATTGAAATTGTTTAACTTGAGAAAAGCTTAGGTTATAACTTAAATTTTACGTTTAATAATATGATAATGTAAGGATCTTTTATTGATTATAAAATATATTTATATATATCACATAATCTCACATAATCTTTTGCTGAATCCATCGGAAGCGGCCAGCGTGTGCCCTCCATCCACACGAAGTGCACCGACATATTATAAAACCTAACGTCTCTCTGGCTGTTTATATCCTTTTCGCGCAAAAACTACTTATCCGATTTACATGTTTTTTAATTTAATTCAGAGCTATGTTATCTGGCCAGGTTATAGGATATATTTTGTAAGATAAAATAACATATGAAATAAGCAGTGACGATAATGGTGAGTCAATTCTGCAAAAAGACGAATTCGGAGCAATTAAATGCCTTCGGCTAAGTAAACCATACGATATATATATCAAATTAATGTTCTGAATAATTATAGATCTTAAAAAGACCTACAAAAAAGTCAACGATAGCATATATCTATCTTGTAAGGATAACCCACAATAAGCATTTTTGTCTTCCGTGTTTTGAGCGGAGCTAGCACGATTCGCGCGTGCGCTTGACCGAAGGCATTGAAGTACACGCGAGCGGAAGCGCGGGCACATCTAGTCACATATATTACAGAAACTTATATCAGATTCTTAGGAGGAATGTTTAACTTGAAGAACACGACCCTTGGCCTTGCCTATATATTTTTTGCTTTGCTGTGTTTTTTTTTTCAATTAAATGGGGTCAACTAACTCCCTTTACCCCAAAATTTACAATAAAAAAAACACGAAATAAATAAATCATTAAATATTTCATTAGAAATGTCTCACAGCAAGATTGTTCAGTAATTTACTAAAACAAAACTAAAAGTTATATTTAGAAAAAATATTGAAATAAATTTATCGCCTCTTATGTTGTACATAAATAAAATACAATGAAATCTGGGTAAACGACAATACACCCTTATCGTCCAAACGTCTCGTGCTAATTAATTAGACCGGTGATCAGACGCGAGCAGGGTACTATGGCCGATCATTTCACTCGATATGCACTTGTCAACATCTTTTAATTTTCTTATTATTATTGTACTGACTACCATTACTTTTTTCTCCCCTATACAATTTCGCCATTAATTAGGTATTTGAATATTTTTTTGTGATAAATGGAAAGATCATATTATAACAAACTATTTTTTTTTCGCAATATTTCAATAGTTCAAAATGTTTGAATTCAGTACCAAAAACGCGCCGATCGTTCGCGAATAAATCCGAGCGCGTGTGACGTCACATTGTTAATTTCTGCTCATTATAGCGCATAGCTGTTACAGTGCTTTGACACTTAATCGATGAAATTCCTATAACATTATGACGTCATAAACCATCAAATCGTATCAATCGTAGCGCGTGTCGTAGTCATGTGATTCTTTTTAAAATATTACAATTTTCAATTGTTCATTATTAATATATAAAAATGTTTTAAAGAGTTTTTCCAATTGACTATTATCATATTTATGATGAAGCTTTAAAATACACAATTCTAAAAACCCAATTGTGACAAATACACAAAGAGTTTAGTCGCCAATTATTCGGTGTACTGTAGAATAACCGATCAAAAACTTTACCTTTTTAAAAATAAGTTGATGACCATAAGTCCTTGGAGATGATACCGAATAAACAAGACGTCATAGAATACATAATGGATGGAGTTTTTAAATACATTTTTACTACTATTTTTAAATACATTTAAACAAAATGTCTGCATGTCTGATGAAGTCACCGTCAAAGACGATAACAATGTCAATAGATTTTACCTACTGAATTTTAATCCTTTTTAATTGTCTGGAAATAAATTAACGTTGCATAAATAAACATTATTTTCATTAATACAACGTTTTTGAACACATTTGCGAGAAAACAGTACAATAGGTAATGAACCAAACTTTTTCATTAGATTATTTTTAATAGCAAATAATAAATTATACAGATAGGTCACCACTCTTCGAAGTTTTACCTGCAATTTGCGCCTCATCCAAGATATCTGGTGGAGTATATTCCATATTAATATCGTATTCCTCGCTTCAACTTATATTATTATTTTGTTTATAAATATCAGTCGGAAAGTCGCAACAATCTTTGACGTTTCTAATATGAAAATGGCGCGTATTTGCAAATGGCGTCACGTTCGCGTGGTGAAAATTAGAACTACATCTTTCGTCTCATTTTCTCTTTAGTACGAAAGTGAGATAAATGTATTGATAAAAAGTGCTTCCAAGGTTCGATCATTCAGCTAATTTATTCTCGTAATATGAAACTCATTGGTGGAGTTCTTATATTTTTTTATGGAATTTAAAAAAAAACCGTAAAGGATACGAAAGGCGCTATACAACGGAGCATGCTGTAAAAATTATCGTACGCTCCGTTGTATGGTGCGTAACTTTTAACTTTCGAACAAGGTATACAGGCTTCGTAAATATATTTATTGAGAGCAAATGCGTTTGCAATTATAAAAAGTCAGTGAAATGAATTTAAATTATTATCATTTATGGCTAACTTCATCATGTCGCATTTCTGTCAAGTAATGCACGCGCAGTAAACATTTTTACCCTATTTTAAACGCGACCAAAAAATATTACTTAAAATTAGAAATTATATCTATTTTTCTATGTTCCACTGACCCAACTACCGACGTACAATACATAAACGGTGTCGCCAAAGATCAAACATTGCGTAAACTCGTTGAACAGAGGCGTAAATTGCAAGTTGCTAACGTTAGGAAATGTAAATACAAACATAAGTAACTAACTACCTAGATATATTGCTAAATTTAAGTTAGCACACAGCTTCGAGAATTTTATGTCATAATTTAGATTGCACCAATGATGTTAGGGTAGCCACTGACGAGGAACCATTTAGTAGATTTCCAAATGGACGCATTCATAATGGATATACTCCAAATTACGGCACAATTGACTATACTTCCAGAACATTACGGACTATTTTGCATTGACTCTCTCGGTATATTAATCTCTCGGTATATTTGAAGCAATGATGGCTCAATGGTAGCGTGTACCACTTCGTGTCGATTGACGTGAGTTCGAATCCCTGCAATGAGCCTGAGCTTTGAGTGAAGGAATACATCGTGAGGAAACCATAGCTTGGTGTTAGGGCTTTTTCTAATGCCCGCCTGGCTAGCTACCACTCTAAAGTAGCAAATCTATCGCCAAGCACCAATAGGTGTGTTTCGGCAGCTGCACTTGACAGCCAGTCTTCCACTAACTAGGTTTAGCCTGTTATCATCTTGGGACACATCGTCATTTAACATCAGGTGACATTGTGGCCACTACGGCAAACCTATAACGATAAAAAAACCACTTGGTTGCAACTGAAAATCAGCGCTGGGGTCGCTGCAGCCGAGTGACGGTATGTTTCATACCCAAGTGATTATTTAAAATGATCGACTCCTGAGATACAGAAAGTTCAGCTGCTATCTCGCTCAAACTTGAATGAGGATTTTTAGTCACTATTTCCTTTTATTGAAGACGTTGATGTCCTACCAGAGCGACGCAAATCTTCCAACATATCTCGACCGCTTTTGAACGCTTTGTACTACTCGTACTACTATCTATAAGCACGTGTTTTTGATAACATTTTCAGTGTCTCCGAGCACGAAGTTCCATTGGCGATGCAAAATTTAAGACAAATTCTTTGTTCGATGTTTTTGTCCATTATGAAATTCGCAATACACACTAGATATGAAGAAGAAGGGTGATAAAGCCCTCCTTAAAAACTACAGACCCATCACTCTCCTGAGCCACGTCTATAAGCTGTTTTCACGAGTGATCACGAATCGTCTCGCCAGGAGACTCGACGAGTTCCAGCCACCAGAACAGGCCGGGTTCCGCGGAGGATATAGCACCATAGACCACATTCACACAGTGAGGCAGATTATACAGAAGTCCGAAGAGTATAATCAGCCCCTGTGTCTTGCTTTTGTGGACTATGAGAAGGCCTTTGACTCTGTCGAAACTTGGGCTGTTCTGGAATCCTTACAGCGTTGCCAAGTAGACTATCGTTATATCGAGGTGCTGAGATGTCTCTACGAAGCCGCCACTATGAGTGTCCAAGTACAGGGCCAGCAGTCTAAACCCATCCAATTGCGCAGAGGAGTGAGGCAAGGGGATGTCATATCCCCGAAACTGTTCACGAGCGCATTGGAAGATATGTTTAAAACGCTGGACTGGAAAGGTAAGGGCATAAACATAAACGGCGACTACATCTCGCACCTGCGATTCGCTGATGACATAGTCTTAATGGCGGAGTCGCTAGAGGAGCTAACCCGGATGCTGGACGGCCTAGCTTCAGCCTCGCGACGTATCGGTCTTGGCATGAATTTGGATAAAACCAAAGTCATGATCAATGGCCACATTGATCCGGGACCGGTCGTCGTGGATGGTCATCTTCTTGAAATTGTTTCTGAGTACACTTACCTCGGGCAGATTGTGCAGTTGGGTAAAAACAATTTTGAGAAGGAGGCCAAGAGAAGGATCCAGCTGGGTTGGGCAGCGTTTGGGAAACTACGTAGAGTCTTCTCGTCATCCATACCGCAATGTTTGAAAACGAAAGTTTTCAATCAGTGCGTCCTACCCGTAATGACCTACGGAGCTGAGACGTGGACACTCACGGTAGGGTTGGTCCACCAGTTCAAAGTCGCTCAGCGTGCTATGGAAAGAGCTATGCTCAGAGTTTCTCTGAAGGATAGGATTCGTAACGAATACATCCGACAGAGAACCAAAGTTATCGACATAGCTCAAAGAATTAGCAAGCTGAAGTGGCAGTGGGCCGGCCATATCTCGCGAAGAACCGACAACCGCTGGGGTAAACGGGTTCTTGAGTGGAGACCGCGACTTGGCAAACGTAGTGTAGGACGCTCTCCAGCCAGATGGGATGACGATCTGCGAAAGACTGCAGGCAGATGCTGGATGCGGACAGCTGAAGACAGGGCGCTTTGGCGCTCATTAGGGGAGGCCTATGTCCAGCAGTGGACTAATATAGGTTGATGATGATGATGACTAGATATGATCTAACTAAAAACATGAACACATGTTTTTTCTTTAATGTGTCCGTGCAGTTTTTTTTTTAGGTTAAATCATCTGCGAGAATAAATAAATAAACACAAGGTCGTAACAAACCGAATATTTACAATCCTTACGTAACTTGTCTCACGACATTTCAAATGTTTAGTAACACATGACCACACTATTCATATGTGTTTCATTGACGCACTTGTATATTATATTGGGTGGTTTTTGTTGGTTGGTTGCGGTTTGGTTCAAACATTTGTAATGCTCTGCTATAACTACGTTAATGTTAATGATAACGCATGTGTCGAAATACGTCGTAATTAATGCGTCTAAAACAATGCGTTAAACAAGTGGCTACATCGGAGTTATTTCTTAATTAGTTCATGCGTTAACCGCGTTGATGACTTTTGAAGTGAAACTTCTTATGCGACTTCCAACACGTTAAACGTTTAACGCACATTATCGGTCTCTCCTCTTTGTGTGAGCCAGAGCGAGAGAGCAAATGTCGGTGTGTATGTATATTGCACACTGTTTAAATAAAATATAAAATATCTTTTAAAATTAAGTTTCACTTCTATCGTGTGTGAATCGCACACACACCTTTTTTATATTTATTGAAGTAGGCTTAACGTAAGCTTGTCAACGTCGGTATGACACTGATTCGAGTACGCCGATTCGGCGTAGTTTTGTTTGCCTTGTTTATAGTACGCCGACGGTAACTAGTTGAAGTGACGCGGAAACGAATTATTAATCTATGATTATTTTTACAGAGACATTACGAAAATCACAGTTTTTTTTGTGGTCTTTTTTAGAATTATTTTTACTGTAAGCCACTGTCACTACTTTTACCAAATAAGTGATTAAATTTTACAACAAAAAAAAAAAATTGACAAGAAAACTAAACTTTGAGAAAATGATACGAAGGCAGAGTATCAGGACTAGGTTAAATAGGAGACACCGTATAATGTATTCTATCTCATTCTCTCGCAGGCTAAATTCTGTAGCATGTGTATCTCTCTTTTTGGTGTCGTTTTTCGTTACATCCTAGTTTCAAATCACAACACTACTAAATAAATTTTCACAATGTCTGCGTGAAATTACTATTTAAACGAATATTTAAAGGAATTACTTCTACACATTCACCAAAACACAAATTTTCACATCTCCAACTTCCAAACTGAAGGAATTGCCAAATAAATTTGATTTATAGAAAAACATTTTTAGTATCTACACGAGACGATTTATTTTGTAGCTTCTTATACTTAAATTTTTAGCATTAAAAAATTCGTAAAACAGTTTTTTTTTGTACCAAGATGCATCAAAAATTTTATGAAATATAAATAATAAAATACTCACTGTATATTTTAGTTTAGAAAAAAAAAACACGATATAAAATAAACACAATATAAGCACGCAACCTTTCACAAAGTCGTTGAAGCACAGACTAACTTGGTTCAGTGAGTTAGTTGCAAAATTCAAGTTACCTCACTGTTGGCCTATTCGCGTTTCATTGTGGTGCAATGAGTAACCAAAGAAAAAAGTTTACAGTTCACACAGAATAAATATTGTGCAGAAGGTACATTCCAAACAACTATTTTTTTTAATGATCTATACTCGGGTTCAATTTATATTTAAGAATTTGTTTTTTGTCTAAAACTTTGTTATGTTTGTCAATTATTCTTACTTTTAAAGTGAAACTTTTAGTCTATCGCCCCAAAAAATTTCGTTCATCTATCGCATGCTGGCCGTGGAGTAGGGATAAAGTGAAAGGCGCATGACATATGATTAGATTAAATATGTTTTTATATAATCTTTTATTGATAGAATAATTGAAGTTGACAACGATTCAATGATATAAATAAATATTGCTCTTTGTTTTTAATATGCGTCTATCATCTAAATGATTGTATTAATTATGTATTTCATACTCTAATACGCAAATTGATATTAAATTTTATAATTGAATATTTTGTCTACTATGGATTTCCCATTATCATTTCCATTTTTCAATAATTAAGCGCAAGTTTAATACACTAAAAGTTTCACTTGCATCGTGCTTTCATAAAACCAGGCAATACATTTTTTGTTTAGTTGAAACGTGTTTATTTATTTTATTTTTAAGATTTATTATAAATAATTATGCAATTATCAATTATTTACGCAATTTAGAAAAATACAGCCAGTTTTTTTTTTAAATATACTAGCTTCAGTATAATTACTGTACTGCATGTGATTGTTAGTACGGTCCTCAAACAACGGCAACTGTTAGTGGCATAGATTTCATCGGCAGTCGTCGATGTCATGCCAATGCCGGTCTAAAGAAATGCCACTTCGTACCTCGCTTGAAGGGCTCCATATCATAAGGAGGGAAGACGTTGGCTGGGAGACCATTCCACATATACACGGTACTGGAGAGGTAAGAATTTTTGACGTACAACGTCAAACAGCGTCGACAGCTTACACCGGTGAGCCTAGAGACATGAAATTCTCAACAGGAGCTCTTTATATAACTTAGGAAAGCATTAAAAAGTAAGAATAATACATGAATAATAACCTTGACTGATCCTACCATACCGCTTGACTTATCTACTGGATAGACACTGGTAAGGTGGTGGCGATCAAGTCAGATCAATGTCGTGTTCTAGAAACCAGTTAGATAAGTACTTAATTCTTTGGAATCACTAGTACCTATACGACACGAATCTGTAAGGGGTGATTGAAGTTACTGACCCGTGAACACACGACCTATATTTAATTTTGACATCAGCCTCGCATCATTTATGTAAAAAATATGTAATTATGATACGTATGATATAAATGTGATGTCAAAGCAAGGTAACTTGTTCACTGGATAGTGAATGAATGACCGTTAGTAAGCATAATCTGTACATAAGTGAACGAAACAACATGAACGTTTGAGTCAATGACAATCGTCTTTCTAAGCCTTCTTTACTTGACAACTTTGTGGCATAAATCATTAAGCATTATTGGTTAATACATAGGCTCTCAAACTTGACGGGCCCACCAGTAAATTTGTGAAATAAAAAAATCTAGCGACCCCGAAATCGAGTTGTTTAACTAAAACCTGATTCCTACACACACGGCACATTAACTAAGAAAATCATGATAAAAACAAAAGGGGGCAGGAATAAAGAACTAAGAGTAATGATCGTATTATAGTAATTGTTTCAATGTAAAACAATCTACCAAGAGAGGTAGGGCACAGAGAAATTTCTTTGGAGATTTCTCTCTATTTGGGGCAGCCGACTGGTGGAATACCTCCACCCTATAGAAGATCGCAGCCAAATGACCTAGTATTGTGTTTCTGCGTAGTGCGTTTCTGTAGTAGGGTTTCCAGAGCTTCTTGGGGTAGGAGGGTTCAAGATCGGCAACGCGCTTGTGATACCTATGTTATTGCAGGCGTTCATGGGCTACGGTAGCCCCTTACCATCAGGTGGGCCGTATGCCTGTTTGCCACCTTTTAATATAAAAAATATATCTGTAAAACTGTCAAAATACGTAGCATTAGAGCAATGTTCTTCGCTATTTACTTTTATTTTGCCGGCGCTCCCTAGGCCTCTATAGGGCACTCTATTTTTTTCTGACCCTCTAGCGCCTTTCTGAAAATCTTCACCGCCAACACAGAAACGTTATCGCACACTATGAAAAAATATAGGTTTATACAATTAGCGCACTCTAATTTTTTTCTGAGCTCTCTAGCGCCTCTCTGAACCTCTACACCGCAAACAAAGGGAAGCTCTGGTTTACTTTAAAAATAATAAGTTTATACAATTAGCGCCCTCTATTTTTTCTGGGCCCTCTAGCCCCTCTCAGAACATCTCCACCGCCAACAAATGGACGTTCTGGTTTACTTTAAAAATAATAAGTTTATACAATTAGTGCCCTCTAATTTTTTTTGGGCCCTCTAGCGCCTCGGAACTGCTCCACCGCCAACAAAGGGGCGTTACTGCCCACTTGGAAAATTTTTAGTGTATACAATATAAAACAAAGACTTACTACATAGATACGTAATTATAACTTACGTTTTTTATTATATGACCTAGCTGTAGGTGAGCAACGCTTACCGCGCCACCGCAAATGCACCCGTATTGCCTACAGTTTTCTAGATTGACGTATATGGCTATTGGCCTGCTCCTTAGGATCGTTAAGTGAAGTTATATTATATAACCTATAATCTTACACATTTTTTTTTAAACCGACTAGTAGTTCAAACTTTTATTCGCCAACTTTTTATGTCAACTTATTATTCACGAGTTACTTCCACATGACTAGTTAAAGAATTTTAATTACTACTAACCTACATATTAATGTAAAACAATTTTATGATTAGCTTATGTCCTAATATATAATTGTTATACTTTCAGTGCAGTGATGAAGCAATGATGGCTCAGTGGTAGTGTGTACGACTTCGCGTCGATTGACGTGTGTTCGAATCCCTACAATGAGTCTGAGCTTTCGGTGAAGGAAAACATCGTAAGGAAACCATAGCATGGTGGTAGGGCATTTTGTAATGCCCGCCTTGTTAGCTACCACCCTCATGATGAAAATCTGTCGCCAAGCACCAATAGGTGTGTTCCGACAGCTGCACTTGAGAGCCAGTCTTCCACTAGGTTTAGCGTGTTATACGGCCAAGTGCATTGTACGAAATTTTCCTAATTATTTACTTCCCAAGTACATTTTATAGGTTGGTCGACTATTACCTAATCGTTAACTTTCGTTCGTAATACTTTTCCTTATAAAATCGTTAGGTACATATATCACGCCATGTTTTTTTTTTCACATTATTAATAAGTATACTCATACCAAATTACAGCTTTCTTGTACTAAGAATCTCTGAGCTAAGCCGCGGACGGACAGACATTCATGGGGAAAAGCTTCCCCTAAATTGTGTAGTGAATTCTATCTTTTTAACACGCTTATATTAGCTTCACTTGTAACCAACAAACAATGTAATAAAATCTTAGAAGACAATTATAACCTACTTCTAATTGTCATAAAGAAATGAAAATTTGTATGTATATGTAGGTCGGATGACAACACTATAATTTGGTATCCTGGAGCTGGTGTGATGATGGCACCAGTGGATAGTGGAACACTTAATTGGCTAGTAGTAAATCCCTCGAGTTTGGGTTCATATGATATGTTTTGACAAGTCCAATAGATTGGTCTTGGTAACAAGGATCTGATGACGGAGCCAGGAGATGGGAAGTAGAACTCTTAAGTGGTTACTAGCAAACCCCTCGAGGTTAGGCTCATATGCCTCGTTTAGCCAAGTCAAATAGGCTTGGTAACACGATGTTATTATAAGACTAAAAATTTAAAAAATACTTAGTGAGTATTTAAAGCGCGTTTTTAGTTTTTTAAACTATTTAAACTTATCATAAGTAGGTTGATAGATACTTTATTGTGAGGGTTTTATGTTTTCCTTATTTAAAACAAAAACTCATAATTTGGTGGCCCCGAGTTCTCCCCTCCTTTCCGTTACGTAAATCTGGCCCTGATCGTAAATAATTTAATATAATTATGATCTAGTTTTTCTGAGGTTTCGTACGAAAAGTAATAATTAGATCTTTATAAGATTCTTGTGCGTCAAGACCTTTTTTCTCGAAAACTGATTGATGTATAAAGTTGTAATTAATATGTCATACTGTACCTGTGACCTGGTTGGATTCAAGCAACTATTGGAAATCACTACGTATTAATCGCAAAACGTTATTTCTCAACCTAAAACTGTGAACAATGAACCTATCATTGCACAAATTGAACCCAGTTTTTTCAAGAAACCATCCGAACGCATTAGCACATGTATTTTAAGAACGTACAATTTATTTAAAATAATGTACCTATAGGTTTAGCGTTTCATGCCAAACTCAAGTTTTTTTTTATTGTTTATTTTCATTGAAGATTTGTTCAAAGAGAACACGCCACCCTCATTCATTAAACACGTCAAAATAAAAAAATACAATCGAAACAAAAATTATACAAAGAAATATGATAGGTATACGAGTACAATCAGCTTCTCGCCCTAACACCAACGTCCACCAATTCATTAATTAATTTGGCTTTTTCCGATGTTGGGCGAGCCAACATTTCGTTACATACACCTACATTTGATTCAAGTTCAAAATCAAAAATTCTTTATTCAATTTAGGCCCTAAGAAGGCACTTTGTCAAAACACTACTACTGGTTTGGAAACATCCCAGTAATCTGAAGATCCGGCAAGAAAATCGATCGGGTTTAACTTTTTTTTAATGTATAATAATGTTTACAGTTATGTAATATTTACATTATTTTAGTGGACGTACAGAGAGCGAGTAATATCCAAACATCCGTATTGTTATGGTCTGAGTAAATATAAAAAAACACCATTCTCGAAATCTCAGGAATCGTCTAGAACCTGCCCGAGGCATCGAGTATTTAGTCATAGGTTCGACAAAGCACACATACAAAGCCTTATCGCTCAGACTGTGTCAACAAACAATGGAATAAAAATAGAACTTCCCATCTTTTTAAAAACGATGACGTAAGTTGTTTACAACATGTTTAAGAGTTCAAGGACCTTCTAGAGATTTCGTGATCGTCTCATTTGGATATATTAGGTCTTTACCTATGAAATTGCCGTTTTGTATGAAAAAATTTAAACGATGTTTTTTCATGTATTTTTTATTTTTATTAATCGAAGTAATCACCCATGCAATCAATGCATCTTTGCCAGCGCAGTGGCAGTTTATTGATGCCCTTCTTAAAGAAATCAGCTGGACGGGAGGCAACAAATTCTTCAAAGGCATTTTGTACTGCCTCTCGGGTATTGAATTTTTTTCCCGCCAAGGAGTTATCCAAATTCTGGAAAAAGTAGTAGTCTGTAGGCGCAAGGTCTGGTGAGTAGGGCGGATGACGGAGAACTTCCAACCCCAGTTCTTGGAACTTGGAGACCGTCTGTTGTGCAGTATGACGTCGCGCGTTGTCGTGCAGGAGCAGCGGAGACGAGCGATTGACCAATGCTGGTTGGAGATGTGCCAGCTTCTCCATCATTGTGTTCAGTTCTTCACAGTACACATCTGCAGTAATGCTCACCCTGTTTGTTAAGAAGCTGTGATGAATCACACCGGCGCTAGACCACCAAACAGTGACCATCACTTTTCTAGGGGTAAGTTTTCGTTTAGGACTTTGTTTAGGTGCTGAACCAGGATCCAACCATCAAACATATCAAACAGAATCCATTTTTCATCGCAGGTAGCAATGCGGTTCAAAATTCCTTCATTTGTATGTCTGTTGAGCAGTGCAAGGCACGTCTCGACGCGTACTTCGCGCTGGCGATCATTGAGTTCGTGGGGCACCCATTTGTCAAGCTTTTTTACCTTGCCAATTTGACGCAAATGGACCAATATTGTTTTGACGCTAACGTCGAAAGCTGCTGCTAATTCAGCCGTAGATTGTGTATCATCAGCTTCCACAATCGACTTTAATTCGTCATTGTCGACCAGTCTTCGGACGACCGCGAGGTTCATTTTTCAGGTCGAAATTCCCAGAACGGAAGCGAGCAAACCAATAACAGGTGGTGCGTTGGTTTGTAGTGTTAGCTCCGTAAACGTCGTTGATGTTGCGTGCCGCTTGTGCCGCGTTACTGCCACGACGGTACTCATATTCCAAAATTACTCGAATTTTTAACGTATCCATGATGACAAAAAAGATTTAAATGCGATGAAAATGTAACACTAATCAATAAACAAATGACTACTTTTGGAAAAAGAATTCCATGTTTTTAAAATAAAATTAATTTGAAATTAGAATTCTTAGCCAAACAAAAATTATTTTGATTTGAAATGGTCAGTACAGCAGAACGGCAATTTCATAGGTAAAGACCTATTATAAGCGTGCCGTGTCGCGAGCCTCGACAGTTCTAATTTAGAAAGCGAAGTAGAAGCAACAAACTATATAAAATAACACATCTACAAAAGGATACAGGTGATTCTGCAAGTACATTCGAAGAGCGATTAGTTTTTTTTTTTTTGAATACGGTTATATTACTTACGTGAACTATAACGGCATTTTACTACCCACGGGTATAATAACACTATCATTCACGTAATGTGGCCTAATATGGTATAAGCTAAGCCAAGGGAGAGGCTGGCTCTCAAGTTCCACTGCCGGAACACACCGCGACAGACTTTCAACTCGAATATGGTAGCTAGTCATGCGGGCCTTAGAAAAGCCCCACTTACTAGCGATGTTTTTTCTTCGCCGAAAGCTCAGGCTTTGAACCCACGTCGATCGACGCGATATGAGCTACCAGTATCGCAATTAACACAGTATCAAATAATTATAGTATAATATCTTAAAACTAGGAAATAAAAAAATGAAAGTGCCGGATCGAATGGTATGCCATTTTTTTATAAATGTCCTCGACAAAATATTAATTTAAACGCGTTAACCATTGCGCTTTGTTCACTATACCTACTAGAAGAGCTATTTCAAATAAGTCGTAGTAGTGTTTCACCTGTCATAGATTGATCAATCAATTGCGATTATTCTTTCCAGTGTTTTAATCCAAGGTTCATAAAGCGACTTACATCAATAGGAGTGCATGAACCTCACATCCCAGTGAACACAAGACCTATATTTGACATCATCATATGTGTAAAATTTATGTAAATAGGACACATATGATGGAAATGTGATTTCAAACTAAGGTAACGTTTGACTAGGCTGCAGAAATTACTTAAGAAAAGATGCAGGTGTCGTTTGGCCCATACAAACGTGTTCATCGGTTTTATCTCTATATTATATACCTAGTATATTTTTTATACATACAATCTAGGTATATCTACCACTTTCATGTTCCTGTTTTGATTTTTTCACATAAATTAAGTAGTTTAAGGCAACGAAGCCTACTTAAATGACTAAAATTGTCCTAGTTCTTTCACTGTTACTAGACATCCTGCAAACAAATTTGGGAGACCGATCACGACCGCCGGCGGGAACGGACGTGTTTACGACCGCTCTCTGCCGCCTTTGTGAAGTTTTACGACCGACCGGCTTTGCCGCGCACCTGCGTATCGCCGTCTCGCTCGCACCCATTGTGTCGCGTACTTTTAGTACGCTACACAAACATAAACTGCTCTTTTAAGAGCAATTTGTTTCTATTCGACGAAATCCACACTTTAGTGGTCACTTGCCTGATACCTGACGGTGCCAACGAAAGCAAGTGGGTGCGTGACCCAAGCGCCCCTCGGTTGCCTCCTTCAGAGGCAAACGATAGTACTTGGTCGGGCTCAGGAATCTTGGCCCTTGATAGAGTCATAGTCAAGCCCTGAGTGTCTCCTTCCCACCCTTCCGATCCTGCTACACATCCATCCCCGAGTGTCTGTTTGGGCGTAGCTAGGTATTTATACCGGCTGCGTTCTCTGCCTCGGGCTTGATAGGGACCTCCACGTAGGGCCCGGTAGGTTCTTTTCCTGCGAGTCATTACACCGTGACCCGCAGGTCCCTTTGCACGGCTCGGGATAGCCGTTTAAATTCACTCGGCGCACCCCCCTGCCTCTCCGGCAGGGAGGTTTAACTTCACCCCCGCCCGCCCAACCGCCACCGCCGGAATGGCACACGTTACTGATTTGGAACGCTTCAAAGCGTTCGCAACGACTTTGCATCCGTCGCTCTGGACGGAGTACAATAGGGCCATCGCGGCCGAGCAACCCGCCGTCGTCATCGCTCAGGGCACCGAGCCCACCAGCGACCCCGCCGCGCCACACGCGATAAACAAGAAGCCCGTCCCGCGCTCCCGCTCGACGGCACCCCGCGCTCACCGTCAGACGCCGTACAAACGGCCATCGTCGCGCTCACGTTCCCCGGGCATTCAAGCCCCGACCCCAGCGCCCTCTGCGCTACCAACCAACAATTCATTTGCGTCGCTAGTTCCCGAAGCGGACACGCCGACGCTAGTAGCTACAAACGTTAGCTACTCATCCGCCAGTCCGGATCCCGAACCCGAGTCCGACGAAATGGACACGGCGATAGTCAATGATAACGAGGGCTTCACCCTCGTTCAAAAAAACAAGCCCGCCAAACGTGCATCACGTTCGCGTCCCGAGTCTCCGGAGACTCAGTCCCGCCCCCCTCAAAAGGCACAAAAGACAGGGCTAAATAGCCACGCCCCCCGCTCCGCAGCGCCCTCAGCGCCTGCCGGTACCTTTGCCGGCAGAAAGGCGCGTCGCCCGCCCACGTCACGGTCCAGAACAAATCGGTCTGGACAAAACACTCAGAGAAACTGAGAGAACTCCGTATCCACTACACCCAGGCCAGTAACACGGCCAACGGTATCCGCGTCCAAGTTTCCACCTCGGACGAACACCGTCAATTTACCAGGTTGCTCCGAGACAGCAACCTCGAATATTTCACGTACTCCCTGGAGGAAGAACGTCAACTCCGGGTTGTAATCCGCCGCATCCCGGTGGAAATCACACCCGAGGAGGTCAAAACTGACCTCTTAGCCAAGGCCTTCTCTGTCCGCGAAGTGCACAGAATGCACGGCGGACAATCCAAAAACAGACCTTTCGACATGGTCTTAGTCATTCTGGAACTGACCCCCGAGGGCAGAGCCATTTTTAACGTTAGGAAAGTGTGTGAGCTCTCCGGAATAGCCGTAGAGCCCCCACACAAGAACCGCAGTCCTCCGCAGTGTCACAACTGCCAGCTGTACGGTCATTCGGCACGCAACTGCCATCTCCGTCCCAGGTGCGTTAAGTGCCTCGGGGACCACGCGACGAGCGAGTGCTCGCGCACTCGTGAGTCGGCTACCCCTCCGAGCTGCGTGCTATGCGGCAACGAAGGTCACCCCGCGAACTATCGCGGCTGTCCCCGTGCCCCGCGCCCCACGCGCCCTACGCGACCCATGCGCCCTACGCGACACACCCCTCCTCAGAGGACACGTCCCACCGTAGGACAACCAAAGCCCCTGCTCACGCCAGAGGCTTTCCCCAGCCTCCCGGGCGCCTCCAGCGCCCCGGTGGCAGCCGCCCCCGCGCCCCGCGCACCCCCTCCGGCCATGCGAGCTCCTCAAGCAGCATGGGTCTCCACTCCCCGCCCTCAGCCTCCTAAGGCTCAGGCCCCCCCGCCCGTCAACACGCGCCGCGGCGTTGACTACATGGTCATGCTCTTCCGCGAGCATGACCCTCAGGAAGTACTGGCGTACGAACAGTGCGTCGCTGAGTACGGTCCCGGCGAATCCATCAGGCGTTTCCCCCTGATGACAGCGACGCTAATGCGCCTGGCCCGTGCCGGGAAATAGATAACGGTTATCAATGGCACGCATTAAGCCTAGAAGCCTCAATATATATTTTTTTAACGCGCGAAACCTCTTTCCACAACGGGACTTAGTATCCACCTTTCTTAGGGAACGGGAGATAGACGTGTTTCTAGTACAAGAAACACTTCTAAAACCCAGTAGGCGCGACCCTAAGATAGCAAATTACAATATAGTCAGAAATGACCGTGCCACCCTAGGAGGCGGCACGCTCATCTACTACAAGCGTTCCCTCTATTGCATGCCAATAGACCCTCCCGCACTTACCAATATGGAAGTGTCCGTCTGTAGAATAGGCATGACTGGCCATTTTTTTTTTTTTTTTTTTAACGTGGAGGAACCCTGCATGGGTACACACCCGCCCGGGGGGACGAGTGGTTATGTGAGACTCTTACTCACTAAACCTCCACGGTGTACCATCAGCCGCCAAAATGGGGCGAAACGGGATCGCGGTAGCAACAACCGCGTCGCCCCGGCGGCCGGCCCCAATCGGGCCTCCGGCGCTAAAGAGAGACAGTCTGGTACAACCCCAACTGTCTCCCAGACGGCTGAACCAGTGCAATGGGAAGACGGGCCCCCCGACCCATCTCCCCTTGGTTCAGCAAGGGTGGAGGGAGTGACAGATGGATGGCTCCACTGCCTCTCCCATAGGGGCGTATTTCGCCCGCCCTAATAAGTGCTGGCTCACAGCCACCCCTGGCTGCCGCCACCGCGACGACATCTGCCACCGACACGGTCTCGTCGAGCCCAATGACCCGGACGTTTGCCCTCTTTACCGGTATGGCAACAGTGGCTACGTCCGCCAGCGCCTCTTTCAGCTTTTCAGCCAACCCGCTAGCCTGCTCCGGACCACGGGCACCGGGAATCTCTATGATTCTAGATCCCGTGGCCGCGGGGCGAAGCGACAGGTTGCCGATGCCGAGTTCGGCTAACGCGTCACGGTTTACTCCCATGAGGGCCGTCTTGTAGGACACTCCCCTCTCCACCGCCTCAGGCCGCAGTGTAACAATCACTGCAGCCGATCGGGGCTTCGAGGGAAGCTTCCTTTTTGGCTTTCCGGTCGCCTTCCTCCAAGGAACAGGAGCCTTTGCTGCCACAGCCGCCGCAACTGAAGCCTTCTTATGCTTACGGCGGCGGGCTACAGTGGTCCACCCTTCACCATCCTCGGGTCCCGAAACGGGATCGGGGTTTGCCGCCGGAACGGGATCGTGGTTCGCAGATGGTAGCGCTACCCACTCCATGCCCAGAGGTTCTGGAGGCTTACGTCCCGCAGTCTTGGCCCTTGCCGGCTTGGACAATGCAGGGCCTGGAGTCGTCTTTTTATCGGAGGCCAGAGGGGGGCGAACCACCTTGGCAGGGAGGAGGCGGTCGTCCAGGGCCTCAATGCGGGCGGTCACAACCTCCCCCAATGAGACCCGGAGGGTCCGCTCCACCCTATCCATGTGGACCCCCAACGCGTCCACCAAAGCCTGCGGCAGGGAATCCTGCGCAATGACTGCCGGCGCTTGCGGCAACGGTGGCGCAGGTAGAGCCTCCCCTCGACTGCGCAACGAGGTGAGCTCCGCCCTGAGGTCCGCGACCTCCTGACGCAGCTTCCTCGTCTCGCGTCGGAGGATGAGGGTCTCACTGGCCACCGTGCGCGTGAGGGCAGTTGAAACCACCTCGTGCAAGGTCCAGGCCGCCTCCTTCAGAGACTTGACGAACGTACCCTTGAGGTTGCCAGACTTCTTAGCAACCTCAAGAATCCCGTCCACCTTCTCCTTGGCAAGCGCCCTGAGCCTTGCAGGGTCGAGGAACTCAATACCCTCGAGTACCCCCACGTCTGCCTCGTCACATGCCTCGACACTGCAGGGCGGTTCGACAAGGGGACAGTGTGTTGACCCACTTGCCTCACCAACGGCTGTGGCACGAGTCACCCCTGCAGAGGCGCCCGGGATTGATGTTTTGCCCCTGCGCGCTGTGGTAACTTTGCTGGGAGTCACCTCATCCCCAATAACCGCATCACCTAAATGCGACCGTTTCCGGTCAGCTGGTGAGCTGCTGGAACCACCTGTCCAATGCTGCACCGCAAATCGATCCAGCGCCGAATCCTTCTCCAGGACCACAATGGGCCCATCGGTTGTCCGTCTATCCAAAGCCAAAGTCAAAGGTTTTATCGCATCATCATTTGTCCTAGTGCCTGCCAAAGTTGTCGTATTTTTCCCTGAATCTTGCAAAATTTTGCCCCCCCCCAGAAAACGTGGGGCAGCCCGAGCTAAGCTCGGGGAGGGATTCTCCCTTGCGGGTACCCTCCTGGGGTATTTCCTTATTCAATTTTGCACTGTCCATCATTCTTTCCTATCCACCCTCCAGTTTGCGGTACGCCTGCCGGGACCGGTATGAAACAACCGATCCCGCCAGCCGCTATCCGGAACTGGGCCCTTGGGGCTCAAACTGAGCCCTCATCGGCCCCAGCCCGGTACTGGGTGCGCCGCGCACATGCCACACCCAGGAGTTTTAAGGCTCTCCAGCCGGCGCTCCTCCATAGTTCCCTCTGATAAGCAGAGGGATACATGGAGGAGCGCGTCAGGTATCAGCCGCCGACCAGAGTGGTCAACGTTGCCCGGGGTGCACCACGAGGAGGTTCCTGACATCGCACCCCATGACTGGCCATCCGCCAATCACGCTTGTCTCTGCATATCTCTCCCCGAATAAAAGACTCCTTCAGTCCGATCTGGAGGCGCTTTTTTCACTCGATCAATCAGTCATAATAGCAGGCGACCTCAATAGCGGTCACACCCTTTTCAACAACCCGCGCAACACCCGTAACGGGGTTATACTAGAACTACTATGCGACGTGCTCGGCTTTGACGTCATAGCACCGCTAGAGCCCACGCACTTTCAAGACAACTGTCAACCGACAGTACTTGACATAGCCCTCCTCAAAGGTGTCTCACTTCGGTTACGACTTATAGAAGTCGTACACGAACTAGACTCCGACCACCGCCCGGTTATCTTACAACTCGGGCAACCGTTCGACCCCAGTCCGCCAAAAGTCAAAATAGTTGACTACGCGATCTTAAATCGCTACTTATCCGATAACGCGACCCCGTCCAGCCTAGCTAGGATCCCCGACGTATTGGAGTCAACCGCAGACGCCGATTTAGCCATCGATTCCCTGGTCGACTACCTCCAAACCGGTGTAAGGGAGGCCTCGAGAGAGGTGCAAGCGGCAAACGAACGCCGTTTTATACTCCCCCCCGGCTTACGAGCGTTAATCACGGAAAAGAACGCCGCGACACGTGCACATGACTCCTATCCGACGAGGGATAACACCCGTAGGTTACGACAACTTCAGAGAGAGGTTAGAACTCGCATCGGAGAGTACAGAGGTCACCGGTGGGATAACCTCTTAGAGGGTCTCAAGCCGTCCCATCTGGCTTACTGGAACCTCGCCCGCTCTCTGAAGTTAGAAGCTTCCGCCCAGATGCCGCCCCTCGAAAGGGGCCCCGATCTTCCACTCGCGTTCGATAGCGACGATAAGGCAGAATGCCTTGCCGCAAGCTTGGAGAGCCAGTGCTCCCCAAACTGCGACAACGTAGACACTGCCCACATCGAAACTATCGAGACCGCCGTTCAGGAACTCACGTTGATTCCTCCCGCGGAAACGCTAACCCCGGTCACGCCAGATGAGGTCTGTTCTATCATTAAAGGCCTTAAGCCTAGGAAATCTCCCGGTCCAGATGGTATCAGGAATGAAGTACTCAAACTTCTTCCTGATCACCTCATAGCTCTTTTGGTCTGCATCTTCAATGCAGCCATAGCCCACTGCTATTTTCCAGCCGTCTGGAAAAAAGCTATAGTTATAGGTATTCGCAAGCCCGGCAAAAAAGCTTCGCTTCCCGATAGCTATCGCCCGATCAGTCTCCTAAACACTCTAGGGAAACTCTATGAGCGGATCCTTCTGAACCGTCTCAAGGTCGTTATAGACGACAAGAATTTATACCCGCCCGAACAATTCGGCTTTCGCGCCCGTCACTCGTGTACACATCAAGTGCACCGCCTCACGGAGCACATCACGAGTAACTTCGCCAAGAGCAATATCGCTCCCGCCCGCACGCTTGCGGTCTTTTTCGACGTAGCCAAGGCCTTCGATAAGGTCTGGCACGCCGGACTGGTCCACAAGCTTCACCATTTAGAAGTCCCGGATAGGTTAGTACATTTAGTCCGCGATTACCTAAGCGACCGCACCTTCCACTACCGAGTGGAAGGAGTACTATCTACCGCCCACCCTATACGCTCAGGCGTCCCGCAAGGTTCCATTCTGGCGCCTTGCCTTTTCAATCTGTACGTCAGCGACCTCCCGAAGCCCCCCGGGGTCGAGGTAGGGCTCTACGCTGACGACACAGTCATATACGCGTCAAACAGACACAGAAAAAATCTCGCCTGCGCAGTCCAACGTGCCGTAACCACTCTCGGGGATTGGTTTCGAACGTGGCGAATAGCTATTAATCCGGTAAAGAGCGCCGCGATTATGTTCGAACCACATACATGTAAACTACCACGCACGGTAGGACCCCTCTCATTATTCGGTAGGAATATCCCTTGGGCCACCAAGACTAAATATCTGGGTGTCACCCTCGACTCGAAGCTTAACTTCAACGCACACGTTACTATAGTCAGGAATAGGGCCATCTGGATCCTTTCCCGCTTGCGACTCTTGCTCAGTTCGGTAAGCAAAATATCCTTAAGACATAAGCTCACACTGTACAAGATGTACTTCGTCCGATCTTGACATATAGCTGCGCCGCGTTCGCACATATGTCCAAACATAACTTTGCCCGCATGCAAAGAGTCCAAAATCGGTTTCTCCGTCGCCTGCTTGACCTTCCAGCCTTCGTTAGGAACATGGACCTGCACAGGGACATGAGGCTTCCCTCGATAGAAGCCTATGTGAAATATCTCACCAGGAGATACTTCGATAGCGCTTCGAATCAGCCCAACCCGCTCGTAAAATCCACCGTGAACTACGTCCCAGACAACTCGATCCCCGTTGCCAAACGTTATAAACGCCGTCCGCGAAATCTCTTTGTCGATCCCGACGACGACATCGAGAAAGCTAATAATTACTACGCATCCGCTCCCGCAACATATGGGTGCTCGCGCCCACGCCCGCGAAACCACCGTTCCCTCCGCAGGGGACGAACGGTTAACTTCGCGCCCGCACACCCGCCACGACCACCTTCCTCTGCGGCAACTCAAGCGTAGGTCCGATCCATCGGCATGGAGCCCTTGAGCCAAGCAGCCGCTCGCGCGATACAAGTGACTGTACAATCACTAGCTTTCACAGCCATACATGACACTGCATTATACACACATGCACAACACACATAGGTACATAGGTTCTGTAAGGGACCTTTTTTTTTCTTTTTTTGCCTAGTTAGAGTAGACAAAAATTTCAGACCACGAAATACACATACACATGTTCCTTCCCTCCTCCCAGGGGGCAGAAACATGTATATATGTATAGTTAGTTTAGATCGAATTACGGATAGGGAATTAGTCAGATCGCGACTTAATTGCATACGCGCAACAGTCCGAGCCGAGGTTCGGCCACTTTGGCACCCTCGGATGTTGTTGCTTAGCTTTCGTGGCTGAGTGCCCTAAGCGCTCGCCCCCAAGCCCGGTAAAGCTGTAAAAGCCGTAAAGGCTCCAGGGCCCCTCAGGCTAACAGTGTAGTCAGTTCGAAAAAAAAAAATAAAAAATAAAAAATAAAAAAAAAGCAAACAAATTTGACAAATATATAGAAAAATACGCATAGCCAAAGTACTTTTTATTAATTTTGGCAAAAATATATAAGTGTTAATATCTATTCCATTTTCTGGGGAAATAGTGGAATACGAATTTATAATTCATCTAAAACATAGGTTTAATAAATCCAAGCTGCAGTTGTCTCTTTCGCGCTCTGTAACAGGCGGATAAAGTGCGACAGTGATAGATTTATGTTAAAACGTATTATTAAACCTCTTGGAAACCATTTTCCCTCCCAACGACAAATACGTCCCACAGTTGAAAATTTTAGACCCATAAATCTCTGATATTTTACATTTCTGACTATTTTATCATGTGGTATTTCTGCTCTATGAAAAATCCAGCCTTTTGTAGTGTTTTTAAATTTACTCCAAGTTTTTTGTCGCAAAAAGATGACAAATAAAAAAAGGTTCGGTGCCATATCTAAAACTTATAATAAATATTAACTCTATGGGCAATATCTTGTCAAGTGCCTACAAGATGATTCACTTACATTGTTCATATCCTTGAATAAGAAGTTATTTATAACAAAACCTTCAACTTTAAAAATGATACTTTTTTTATTTCCTTGATCCTTTTGCGATAACAAAGCTATGTTAACGCGTAAACACACACAGGACACAGGTTCGAATCACACGAAAATCTCGTACTTTTGATAAAGAATAACATCGTCATGAAACCATAGCTTAGAGGTAGAGCATTTTCTAATGCCCGCCTGTTTACCTAGTGAACACGTGTACTTAAGGTGTGTTCCGGGAATACTGGGTCTAGTGCAGTGGTGCACAGACCGCGGCCCAATGTGGATGTCTGTGCGGCCCGCCAACGAATTAAAAGAAAAATTGACAAATAAAAGCAATGCCAATAATTCTGAATATGTTGTTGAGACCATAGGTTTGTGCTGTGTTCGCTCTGCAAAGTTATTAACTCAATGCAATGCTATACTTCGATTAAAAAAATGTAATTTCAGTAAATTCTTTTTAAACTTTTATTCAGTTGCTTTTATTTGTAGTGGCCCGCATTTCGCTCTTAATCTGTCCGAGTGGCCCCTAATTCCAATAAGTCTGTGCATCCCTGGTCTAGTGTGTCACCATGTTCGGTTATATCATGGGTTCTCAAATTTATTCCGCCCGTCATTTCGCATTAAAAAAAATCTAGCGCCATCTCAAATTTTTTTATAACTTACTGTCTGTGGCGCATCTTAAAACATGTAAACTGTAGGAATAAGAAATGACATTCCATCACTTAACAATCTATTCGTATTTTTCAATGTTTATACTGAGTATCTGGTACTTTTTAGGTATTTCGAAGCACTCTGTGTTGTCGCACACACGACACATGCAGTCACACACTTTCATTTTATTTTACAGGTCGTACTATGTAACTGTTTTTTATACCTATTTGATAATAATATATGATTTTTTTATATACAACCAGAGGAAGGGCACAGGAATCCGGGACACAAAATTATTATTAACCGGATCCTATGAACCTTCATGCTTGTACCTACTGCAATTATATCTAATAAATAATAATAATAGTCTGTCTTTGGCATTGTATCTCCCAAACGACTAATCTGATTTCAATTTTGTAATTTCTGTTGACCTTGACTTGAGTGTTCTTAGCTATGATTCAAGAAAATCTGTTAGGCCATTTGAAGATTACCATTTCTTTCTAGTTGATGAACGGATATGAGCATCCTTTAATGATATCTGGAATCTGCAAGATACCCAACTCCTTATCAACATACAGCAGAGTTATCGTGTTTGGGCTTATTGGAATGGTCTCAATGAATAGGTACATATTTGTATCAGGGGGACTTTAAAATTGACCAAGCCCGGTGTAGCTGTCAAAGCCTCTTGAGGGTTTAGGGCCCTTATGGCTCTAACAATACGGTCAAATCACTTCCTTTTTTGAATTTGCCTTGTAATTGAATATACGGGTAGTTCAACTCTCTAGATATGTGGAAATACTTATCAGAAAAACGATTTACGAAGAATGATTTACCCACTTTTTTTTTCTATAGGTACATTTATTTCTAGGCTAAAAACAGCGCGAATGATGACCCGCCCATGATACAACGGTCACCGTCGACTCACCAACTCACAAGCATCAGAATAAATCCCACATAAAAATAAAAATAAAACAATAAAATTAAAATCGTATATTTGTGACGTCACAGAGCTGTATTTCTGTATCGACGAGAGGGGACTCGAACCGGTGACGGTGACGTCACGGTTCTCAGCGCTCATCGCTCCACACGAACGGGTCGAGCCTCTTCTCTTCCGGAAGTACAAGGTTCAATTCTTCTATATCTTGAAGCGTCTGGTGGAAATAGCAGGAATATATTATATGTATGAAAGAGTTTCTTAAGCGAGATTTTTTTTTATCCTTACACTCCTGCCAGCGTGTTGGAAGAGAGCGCACTGGTGTTTTTTTTTCAGACATAATTCTTTGAAGCAATGATTGCTCAGTGGTGGCGTGCAAGAAACCGATTTGATAGACGTGAGTTCGAATCCTTGCAATGAGCCTGAGCTTTCGGTGAAGGAAAACATCGTGAGGAATAGCATGGTGGTAGGGATTATAGCTCGCCTGGCTAGCTACCACCCTCAAGCATTTATAGGTGTGTTCCAGCAGCTGCCTCCACTAGGCTTAGTGTGTTACTACCTTGGGCCACATCGTCACTTAATATCAAGTGAGATTGTGACCATAACGCTAAACTTATATAACGATATTTATAAAAATCACTATCATCTCCACGGCTTATGAAATTATTTTATCCAACGTAACTAAATTCGAGTGTAGTACAAAGCGGGTGAGTCTGTTTATTTGAACGCGCTAATCTCTGGAACTAACAGTCAGATATCTAAAATTCTTATTACATTATACAGCCTATTTATTGGGGAAGGTTATAGACTGTAAAGTTCATGCTACCACCGTAAGGAGAGGAGCAGTGACGATAAAAGTTAGGCAATCTGGCGAGCTGTAAACAAGTACGGGAAGTATTAACAGCGATCGGCTGCACACGATGGTTCAATATTACCTGGTTGAGCAACGAGTTACACCTAGACAGCTGGTGGGCGAGCTCGTGCACGCGCGCCAGCCGCTCCGCGTGCCGCGCGTTCGCTCTCTGCCTGTCCACCATTTGCGAATACAGTCGTGATATTTCCGTATCCGCCTGGAATTAACGAAAACCCCATACCCTAGTGTTTATTTATTTTTTATATATCTATATTGCTAAATCTGTGTGTATATATTTTTTTTATTTAAAAAAAAAGCTATTTATTATTATAAAGGACACTGATCACGAATATGAATAAAAAAATGTTTCTTCACCTGTTTGTAAGTTTAAATTGAACTTAAAAATTTGACTTAAAAGAATTGACGGATTTTGATAAAATTCTGTACACGGAAAGTGTCATTCCTCTATTGATACGCTAAAAGAATTGTCAATAATATGAGTAAAAATAAATGCTGCGTAACAAACGCGTGCGAAGCCGCGAAACCGCTAGTATTATAATAAAATCATACATAATCTGTTTTTGTTTGTTTGAATGGGTATCACTCGGAAACTACTAAACCCATTTGAATGTAGTTTTCAGAAAGATTGTTCCCGATTAAGGATAACTATGGCACTTATTTATACGTTTTTTAGAGTTACGAAGTCAACGAGGAGCACTTATAGCCCTCGGCTCAGCTAAGACATTCTTAGTAATCGAAAGCTGTAACTTGGTATAGCTATACATATTAATGTAAAAGTAAGATTTTTGATGATTTTTTTTCTCGTCATTCCCATCCTATGGGGTCTCGATAGATAGGTCGTTTAAAGGTATTGTGGGTCCATGAAAACCAATTTTAGATTCAAGCATCTGTTAGTGCCCCCCCCTGCCAGCTGAATAGTTATTTTTGGATATGTGAAAAAAATCACGGCAGTAGTATATGTAATGAAGTTAAAAGGAAATCTATCGCAGGTAAGTAGGCTTTACTAGTTAACGAATAGTAGTCAATCAACTTATAAAATGTACTTGGAGAATTAATATCCTATAAATTCTATTGAAAATTACTTAAAACCCCCTCTCTAAGTCTGCATACTGTGACGGGCAACTACGGAACCCTACATTGCGCGTTGCCCGACACGCACTTGGCTATTTTATTAATATTCCTTTGTTTTTAATATTCCGATGTGAAAATGCAACCAGAAAATAGAATAATGGATACCTCTTTGACTTTTCCGGCAAGAGTTATTTCCTCAGCAGCCAAGGGATGCGCGCACGCAGCCAAGTGCGCTTGCAGTCTCGAGGTCAGACGCACCCAGGGCCTGTAGTCCAGACCTGGAGGTAATCTAGTACATATTATAAAACTCAACTTCTCTCCGTCTGTCTGTTCGTTTAAGTTATTTTCACGTGAAAACCAGTAATTCGATTTACATGGTTTTTCCTTTGATTCATAGCGATGTTATCTGGCAATGTAAAATGGAGTGATATAGAAAATAAGTAGTGACGATAATGATGAATCAACTCCGAAAATAAAAATAAACGCTTTTGAATCGATTAAATAAGTAGCGCTGAATAAACCATAAGAGATATGTCAAATTAATGTACTACATAATTGTAGGTCTCATATAGACCTACAAAACAGTCACCGATAAAGTATGTCTATCTATTAAGGATCACCCACAATAAGCATTTTTGTCTTTAAAATAACAGGCAATTGACCGCTGTGGATGGTGGCTGGGAGCACGAGCACGAGTTATTGATACACTCTAGCGGCGGTATTCTGTAAAACACGCTAGCGGAGCCGCGGGCACAGCTAGTATATTAATAAAATGCAACAATATAAGTTGCACTCCGATCAAAGTATAAATAAGGTTTCGCTTTATTCGGGGACACGTAAAATATTTCGTACTAGCTGCGCTCCGCGGTTACACCCACGTGTAATTGAAAAGATATCGCTGATTGTTGATTTATAATACATTAGTTTCAGACAATATTTTTATCGGTGCGGCCAGGGTTATGCGTCACAACTCACACGGCTTGTTCGCGCCACTACACCTATAGTCATAGACCCGAGCCAAGTGTTGAATTATTTTAATTTTACATTATCTCTCAAACTATGCGTCCAAATAACATGCTATAAAGGGCAAAGTTTATTTATATAAAATTGTGTTGATGATAAAGTAACTTTTGTTCGTAAGGATTAATATGCCATGCCTAATAATAATGCTCTACCTTATTGTGGCCTATGTATAAGAGATAGGCATATGGTTACGCGGACTTTTTTTTATGTACTAAGGAACAATATTTTTGTAGAACATTGTATTTACGTATCACTAACCATTACGCCAGCGCATGCGGATAAAGCAGTTAGAGAACAAAGTTCCTTTTGACTTACTTAACAAAAACCAATATTTAAGGCTAGCTGAGAGGTGTAACCTAATGCTAGATAGCCTATACTATTCCTCGTGAATCTGGCCTATCATATACTGAAATAATTTTTCAAAACCGACTGATAGTTTCTGGAACTATTATTAGCGTTTTTAAACAAACAACCAAAAATCTCTTCCCCTTTATTATATTAGTATAGATCTTAAAGGGATCTCTCAAAGTAGGGTCCTGTCGTCAAAAAATTTATAAACCTGACTTAGACACCTAACAACCATTATACTAATCTATCAAACAAGTACAGGGAAAAGATTAATAATACACAAAATGTTAATTATTCATCCAAATTTATTTTATCGCCTTCAAAGTATGCTCCTTCTGAAACGATACACTTACGCCAACGAATAATCCAATCATCAAAACATTTTTTAAACGCTTTTTCCGGGAATTGAGTTTAGTTCTCGTCGCGAATTCTCCTTTATGTCTTCTAGCGAATGAAAACGGGTGTCACCGAGTGGTAATTGGAGTTTAGGAAAAATAAATAAGTTGGCTGGAGCCATATCTGGTGAATAAGGGGGTTGCTCGATGGTATTTGTTGAGTTTCGCAAGATGTTTCACAAAAAATCGTTGACAATGATGGCCTTGTGCGAAGGCGCATTATAGTGGTGAAAAAACCAAGAATTTTCTTTCCATAAATTTGGCCTTTTTTGTCAAATTTGCTGTGGTAAACGCCGCATAACGCTTAAATAATATATTTTTTACCGTTTGACCTTCCGTTAAGAATTCCGTGTGCACAACACCCCGATAGTCAAAGAAAAGAGTCAACATGACTTTGAATTTTGCTCGACTTTGACGTTTTTTTTTTGGTTTCGGTTCAGTTGCCGGCGCCACTCCAAAGCTAGTTGACTAGTTTGCATGTTAAACTCGTAAACCCACGTCTCGTCACCAGTAACAATGCGTTTCATGAATGTTGGGTCGGAATGACTCGTTCTAGCACGTCCTCAGCGACTCTTACGCGATTGAGTTTTTGAAGAAAATTCAGGTCTTTGGGACTAGCCCAGCGGAAACATGTTTCATACCCAAGTGATTATTTAAAATGATACGGATCCAAAAGTGAGACAAAAAAAGTTCAGCGGCTATCTCTCTCAAACTTGAATGAGGATTTTCAGTAACTATTTCCTTCACTTTTGCGATGTTAACTTCAATTGAAGACGTTGATGGCCTGCCAGGGCGAGGCAAATCTTCCAGCATATCTCGACCTCTTTTGAACGCTTAATAACACTCATAAGCAAGTGTTTTTGATAAAATCGATCCAACGTAAGCCTTCTGTAACATTTTCAGTGTCTCCGACACGAAATACCATTGGCGATGCAAAATTTAAGACAAACTCTTTGTTCGATGTTTTTGTCCTTTATGAAATTCGCAATACACACTAGATATGATCTAACTAAAAACAGCTCTGTATTTAATCTAACTGACAGATGCAACTCAAACTCTGCGCCAAAATGAAAAACAGTTGTGCCGATCTAACAACAACAAAAAATTTGGAACTTTAAACAAATCATCCATTCCCGATACTTTGTTTGACTGAATGTACATATATCGTATTAATCCTAGTATTGTAAGTGGATGAGGTATACAAAATAGCTTATACACACCTTCTAACACTTCGGGATCCCTCGCTCCTGGAAGACCCAGGGTGCCGCGCATTATGGGCAAAAACGTAGGGATTTCCTGTAAAAAAGGATTATAAAATCTGCAACAGTGACTCGTTTCAGCAGTACCTGCTTACCATCCAATGTACTTAGGAACCTATACCTTGTTCATCATAAAGCTTGCATGACATATCCACAGAACGTAAATTGTTACGTCGTGCATAGTATGACATAACCTAAAAACATGCATTTCGACTATCAATTGCCGTTAAAAATAATAGATTTAAGTAGTTTAAAACTATATAAAAAACACGCTTTAATCACGAAATAAAAATTATAAAAGTTTTTAGTCTTATAATAACATCTCGTTACCAAGCTCAATCTATTTGACTTGTCAAAACGAATCATATGAGCCTAAACTCGAGGTGTTTGCTAGTAACCGCTGATATTTTCCACTATCCACCTCCTGGCTCAATCATCAGATCAGCTCCAAGACACCAAATTACAGTATTGTCATCGGAACTACATATACATACAAAGTTTCGTTTCGATGACACAATTAGAAGTAGGTTCAAATTGACTTCTAAGATTTTATTACATTGTTTGTTAGTTAGTTACAAGTGAAACTAATAAACGAGTGTTAAAAAATTGATACTGATAAACGTTATAAAAACATTTCGCACGACAAAATCCTAAATAACTTCCTCTATACAATAACTTTTGTGATTTTTCGTTTTTTTTTTTCTTGTTACTTTCTATGTTACTTAAAACTAGAGTAGACCAAAATAATCGAAAATTAATCGTGCGAATCAATAATTATTCGAATTAATCGAATGCCGTTGTACATTTAATTTATTCGTTTCTTTTTTTAATTTGACATAAACCTATATATATTTACGTAATTCCTACATTTTGAATGCAGCAACACGCAACGAATTCTTCGTTCGACAATATGTTTATCGACCTAGTCATAGACCCGAGCCAAGTGTTGAATTATTTTAATTTTACATTATCTCTCAAACTATTCGCCCAAATAACATGCTATAAAGGGCAAAGTTTACCTACATAAAATTGTCTTGATAATGAAGGAACTTTCGTTCGTAAGGACTAATATGCCATGCCTAATAATAATGCTCATAAATCACTTTTCAATTTATAATAAAACTTTGTCACAAAATACGTTATGTATTTAGTTTTGGCTCCAACTTTGAGCGGCACGTTGTATGAAACTATCACTCTTAGCCTAATAACTCTATAACAATAGGTGATGAAGCAAACTTTTTCATAAGATTATTTTTAATAGCAAATAAGAAATTATACGGATAGGTCAATACTCTTCGAAATTTTACCTTCAATTCACGCCTCATTCAAGATATCAATTAGGTGGAGTAGATTCCATATTAATATCGGATTTCTAATGTGAAAATGGCGCGAATTTGGAAAATGCGTCACGTACGCGTGGGGAAAATTAGAACTACATCTTTCGTTTCATTTTCTCTTTCATATTAAAGTGAGACAAAGTATTGATAAAAAGTGCTTCCAAGGTCCGATCATTCATTTAATTTATTCTCGTAATGTGAAACTCCTTGGTGGAATTCTTATATATTTCTAATGCGCTATACAACGGAGCGTGCGGTAATAATTTTACCAAATGCATTTTTTCAGCAAATGTGATGATAAATATTTTATAGATTTTCTAAATTATTTATTGAGGAAAGTAAAGGCAATTAAGAACAACCGAAGTAAAACCGTGGTGTACAACTGGTGTTTCATAATATATGGAGGCGCGGGTTATATAAAAATTAATTAGTGGACTGTATTTGCGGAATTATAATACATTAACGCAACAATGGGGACGGTTGGATGAAATAAATAGGTAGGTACTTACGAGGATCCACGTAGCCGCCGATGCACTCTTAAACACTCTACTGATGTACACTATGCGATCCAACGACCACCAATCCAGCAATATAAACTTTGCCTATCTGGAGCGGGCTGAATTATGCTGCGTAGGCGCGTGCGACGGCGCGGGTGCGATGCGTGTGCGACACAAAAAGTCTACCCTTAATGATGATAATGTGCGGGCGGAGAATGACACTGCGCTCATCCGCGGCTAGTGGTAAGAGGTGGTTGGAAAAGGGTGCGGGAGCGGGGGTGGGTAGGTAAGTTTGAACGGAACACTATTGCGTTAATGTATAATAATGTATAATATAAATAGTGGCGCAACCAATATATACATTTCTTAACCTGCAACCTTCGTATATCCTCGTCCAACTGTTCACCGGCAGCTTGTTTCACCACCACAATATCTCTGGTCCGTTTATTCTTCCTCGCTTGCAGGCTGAGCTGCCGACGTTGGAGAATCGATTTCTTGTCTGTCGTTCGCTGGTTCTTCGATGTTTTCGGCGAGTCTATGATATGCAAATTTTCTATGCAATAAAACTATCTGAATGAAGAGAAGAATATAGAGGCCCAAAGAAATGAAGCTACAAATATTAAAAAAAAAAACATTTTTGGGGTTGTAGAATAGGGGTATGGAAGTTAGTATGAAAATCTTGTTAATTTTAAATATAGAGAAAAGAAAGGATATGGTTAAGGCTTGCAGTAGCAAATACAGAAATACCTTTTTTAATCTCCCATAAAGCGCTGATATTTTTTGTATTATTTAAAAAAATTAATATTGCTTTACATTCTTAGGACTTTATTATGTACGTGTTTACTAAAAAGAAAAAAATTGTGTGCAGCAATTGTGCAGCAAAGTGAAACCTTCAGAAAAAAATAATGTTCTTTAAAAAATATTCTTAAATGTCCTAAATCAGCGGGATTCGAACTGCCGAGCACTCGTGCGAACTGCGTATGAAGTCTTGTCGTCTCACACCACTAGGCCAATCGACGACGATCACAATTATGAAAATCAGGACTTGCCTTAACCGTGCATAATGTAAATGTATTCTATCTCATTCTCTCGCAGGCTAAATATATTTCGTATATGCTTATCTCTTTCTAATGTACCTTTTTCGTTTTATTTAGTTTCAAATCACAAAGGTGCTAAAAAAGTTTTAATTAAAAAAAAAACATTTGATCAAGAAAAATTATGGACAATTTCATAACAAAAATCATTTTAAATACCTCTTTAATATTGTTACAAGATCCCGATCCGAACAAAAACACAAAAAAAAGCCACTATTCTCAAAATATCTAAAACTTCTAGAATCTACTCGGAACATACGGAATACATACGGTATTCGTAGATACGAAAATACATAGTTTACACACACATTCGAAGCTTATCTGTCTAATTGCGTAATCCAACAAACATGGTCTAAAAATAGAACACTTCCACTTTTCAAAGATGACGGAAAGTTCATACCCATTCTAGTGATTTCGACCATCGGTTTATTTTGATATATAAGCGAACCGTGTTCTGAGCCAGGACAGAGAACACGCCCGGTGAAACTATAAAAGCCTTCTAAGGCTTCAGGGTCCTTAAGGCTAACAGTGAAATCAGTTTGTACAAAACAAAATAACCAAGCCAGGACAGTTCTGTTTTGGACAACCAAGTGGAAACAACAAGCGATTAAATAAAGAAATCTGAAAGAAGACCATAGAGAGAGAATTTCTTTGAAACATACTGTAAGTACGACGATGATAGTGAGTCTGTTTGGATTTTGTTTTACTAACTACGAATAAATTATTTACATAAAATCGAACGGAATTGTCACTAATCATGGATATAACAATATAATAATCTGTCACAGTATATTTCACACTATTTTAAATTAATCCTAAAAATCGGTCGTGTAGTTTCTAATAAAATCGCACACATACAAATTTTTTTATGCCGGCTTTATTAATTGTCCATTTATTATTTTTAGTGTGTACTATAGGTAACTTTTGATATTTGCGCTATAAGATCTGTTCTCGAATTTTCAGACATTTATAAATACATTACAATCGTTCTCCTTATATCTAGGCTTCGTTATACACACCTCCGATAGGCCGTCCGACTGTGTAAGATATGTAGGGCAGTTCTGAGTCGGAACAGACGCTTGCCCCCGGTGAGTTGTTACCGCTTGCTGTAGTTTCGCTTCTAGATCCTTCTACAAACAAAAGATCCTTCTATTACTTTGCTAAAGGTAACCGATTGGATCGAACCACCATGCAATGGATGATAAACCATTCAAAATAACTCTCTTTTGAATTGTCGCGTCTAGTATAATAATTACCTCCACCCTACAGAAGATCGCAACCAAATAACATTGTTTTTTTTTTAATCTGAATAGTTTTGGCGTAGTGGCCACAATCTCACCTGATGTTAAGTGACGATGTGACCAAAGATAACACGCTAAACCTAGTGGAAGACTGGTTCTCAAGTGCAGCTGCCGGAACACACCTATTCGTGCTTGGCGACAGATTTTAAACTTGAGGGTGGTAGCTAGCCAGGCGGGCATTAGAAAAAGGCCCACCACCATGCTATGGTTTCCTCACGATGTTTTCCTTCACCGAAAGCTCAGGCTCATTGCAGGAATTCGAAAACACATCAATCGACGCGACGTCGTACACGCTACCACTGAGCCAACATTGAGTAATCATCAATCGGCGATTTCTTTTAAATTATACGCAGGCAAAACCGCAGGGCACAGCTAGTTTATTAATACATTTCAAATGGAAACAAATTTGACTATAGAATTAAAATTATTTCTATCCCAAAAAATATCCGAGTTACTCTCAAATCACGTCTAAAGTAGTTTTAATTCAATAACTTTATTTGTTACGCAATTTATATACCTTGTATACTGGACACGGCTATTGTGTGACCCCTGCGCACCGGGGCCCTCTGAGCCTGCTTCTTAGGAGCCACTGATGACTGTTCTGACCCCATAACTGTAGGTGTATTACTGTAAATTATATAAAACATTATCTAGACGTATTTAAGCTAAACACCCACAAAATCACAATTACACTAGTTGCCCATCACAATTTGCATACTTAGAGAGGGCTTTAAGTAATTTTCAATGGAATTTGTACGAAGTTACTCTTCAAGTATATTTTATAAGTTGATTAACTACTTGTTAATTTGTAAAGCCTACTTACCTCTTTTAGTTTTCCTATTAACTTCATTATATAATAGGTCTTTACCTATGAAATTGCCCTTCTGCAGTAATGGCCATTTCAAATCAAAATAATTTTTGTTTGGCTAAGAATTCTAATTTCAATTTAATTTTATTTTAAAAACATGGAATTTTTTTTCCAAAAGTAGTCATTTGTTTATTGATTAGTGTTACATTTTCATTGCATTTCAATTTTTTTTGTCATCATGGATACGTTAAAAATTCGAGTAATTATGGAGTATGAGTACCGTCGTGGCAGTAACGCGGCACAAGAGGCACGCAACATCAACAACGTTTACAGAGCTAACACTACAAACCAATGCACCACCTGTTATTGGTTTGCTCGCTTCCGTTCTGGGAATTTCGACCTGAAAAATGAACCTCGCGGTCGTCCGAAGACTTTGGCCGACAATGACGAATTAAAGGCGATTGTGGAAGCTGATGATACACAATCTACGACTGAATTAGCAGCAGCTTTCGACGTTAGCGTCAAAACAATATTGGAGACGTGCCTTGCACTGCTCAACAGACACAGAAATGAAGGAATTTTGAACCGCATTGTTACCTGCGATGAAAAATGGATTCTGTTTGATAACCGCAAGCGCTCAGCAAGTTGGTTGGATCCTGGTTCAGCACCTAAACAATGCCCTAAACGAAAACTTACCCCTAGAAAAGTGATGGTCACTGTTTGGTGGTCTAGCGCCGGCATTTCATCACAGCTTTTTAACACAGGGTGAGCATTACTGCAGATGTGTACTGTGAAGAACTGAACACAATGATGGAGAAGCTGGCACATCTCCAACCAGCATTGGTCAATGGCTCGTCTCCGCTGCTCCTGCACGACAACACGCAACCTGATACTGCACAACAGACTGTCTCCAAGTTGCAAGAACTGGGGTTGGAAGTTCTCCGTCATCCGCCCTACTCACCAGACCTTGCGCCTACAGACTACTACTTTTTCCAGAATTTGGATAACTCCTTGGCGGGAAAAAAATTAAATACCCGAGAGGCAGTACAAAATGCCTTTGAAGAATTTGTTGTCCCCGTCCAGCTGATTTCTTTAAGAAGGGCATCAATAAACTGCCACTGTGCTGGCAAAGATGCATTGATTGCATGGGTGATTACTTCGATTAATACAAATAAAAAATACATGAAAAAACATCATTTAAATTTTTTCATACAAAACAGCAATTTCATAGGTAAAGACCTAATATACTACCTACCATGAATTTTTCACATATACAAAATCAACTATTTAGCTGGCAGGGGGTGGGGACACTTGACTTTAACAAAAATTAGCATTTTACAGTTTAATATTTTGCAAACGGATAACTGGATCGAAAAATGGTTTTCACACATCTGATATAACTTTGAACAATCTATCCAACCACACCTCATACAAAGGAACATACAGGAAAACAAATTCATTACCATTTTACATGTAGATGTACACTAAAAGATTATTCAGCGTGTCAGCATCGCTCAGCGCATAAATTTATTGTCAGTGTGATTATATTCTATACCCTTACCAAATTACAGCTTTCTAGTACTAAGAATCTCTGAGCTAAACCGCAGTCAGACAGACAGACGGACATAGCAGAACTAAAAGGGTTTCTTGCAAACCCTAAAAAATAAATATTCAAATTCCTATAACTAATGAAGCTATAAATGAAACAATACTATACAGTATTGCATCTAATGATATAAATTACTCTAAATGCTTCTGGTGTAAAATCAATATTTTCAAGTTAGCATAAAGTAAATTGCTTGTGTTGATCCAGACTTTTAGATTCTTTATAACATATCATTAATTAAATATTATGGCAGTGTAAGTAAAGAATTCTAATTTTATAAAATTAAGAAATATAAATTGTATAAAATATACATCTGTCAGGTCTTTAATTGTATCAAATTAAATAGTATCTAAAAGTCATTGAACTTAGCAAAGTGTTTTTTTTTTGGTCTATATACTATACATAGAAGCCAACAGTCATGTAGACCACCATTAACTGGTCCTTCAGCCTCTAATTATGTTTTGCCAAACATAAAAGGCCACCAGTTAAAGAACCAGTAAATTACTACCCCTGAGAACCGAGTCGTCATGTACCAGTCTGTTGATGACATATATTAATTAATATTAATAATTAATATTAATTAATTTAATTTAAAGTTAATTTTCTTTATATACATTTTAGCATGCAAGTAGCAAAATACATCGCTGTAATAACGAGAAGAGGCTTTTTTATTAGAATAAAAAGTATGACACTTGATTTCATCTGGAAATTTGCAACTTCCTAAAAGAATATAAACTGTAAAATACTTACTGAAATCGTAAACTCGGTTCTTTATTTTATTGCTTATTAATTTTCTTGTTGCATATTGTGTTTATTTCCTGAGAACAGCATATTTATAAGCTGAACTGTAAAACTTATCCGATAAGGAGTTGTCTAAATGTCTAATATAATGTATTTCTTCATAAATTATTAGGTCGTAAGTATGTACAGAATACAAACATAGAATACATTTTGACAGTTTTGACAATTACATTCATAGTTCCACTTCCTTCCCTAAAATCCTACTCCCTGGTCCTACTAAGTACTGCTTTTGATTTGTGCCACAGAAACAATAGTTTCTAGTTTTTCTTTTGAGCTGTAATCTAAGGCTGGTAACACACGTCGTGGTCGACAACGTGTTGGTGGACAAAACAATTGGACGACTCGTGTTGGAAATATGAAAGGAATTTGTGTCTATGTTGACGATGTATCCACATGTTAGCGGTTTACTCAGTCTTGCCGTGAGTCGCAACTGGTATATGTACATATGTTCACACGTCAAATTATTTTTTTTTTTACTGTCTATACTGGTAGCCTTAGGGGCCCTGGAGCCTTACGGCTTTTCACAGTTTCACCGGGCTTGGGTTTTGAAAATGAGTATGCTTTCAGGTTTTTATAATTATGTTTTATTTTATGATGTTTCTTAAACCACCATCAGCGAATTAGCAGGGTGGTAGGACAGTGTGTCCGATTGGATCACAACCACTATACATTAGATGTAACATCCACCATAGTGCTAATATGTCGCGTCTCAGGATCAAACGCTGTACGTCCCGTAATCAAGTGGGGCACTAGGATGTTTACCTGTACCCGACTGATCACGACATTCGTGACCACTAGCCACAATATGTTTATTAAGGATGTTACGGATTTGAGGTTTCAGTTACGGATACGGATATGAAATTATTTCTGATAACCGAAGGTTTAGAATAATTTCGGTTATGAATATTGCATTTTTCAAAGAATTTTACAATATGTAAAATAATCTGTCCAGTCCGTAAAGGTGTTATTAGGTATCGAGGTTTAGTTTTAATTATTTAATCATTTTGAGATTATAAGTTAAAAATGTATCCAAACAAATTTACAAAAAAGTAAAAGTTTCGTTTATCATCGTTAAAATAGTTTGATTACAGTCGTCGGAAACTGTGTTTGGATATGTGTGTCGGTTTTTACCACGAAATTATGTGCAGCACGTATATCATTGCCGTTCCATGGTGGCCATTACACCGCTCTCGTTTTGAGGAACAATCGGAAGGAATAGGAGAAATTTTAAGGAAAAAAGGTGTGTGTGCGATTCACACACGATAGAAGTGAAACTTCATTTTAAAAGACATTTTCTATTTTACTTAAGCAGTGTGCAATATACATACACACCGACATTACTCTCTCGCTCTGGCTCACACAAAGAGGAGAGACCGAAAATATATTGCTCTCTCGTTCTGGCTCACACAAAGAGGAGAGACCGATAATGTGCGTAAAACGTTTAACGTTTGGAAGTCGCATAAGAAGTTTCACTTCAAAAAAGGGATGTCGCAACAACCGTTGGTTTTGGATTGCACTGTGCTTAAAATCAGTTACAGTGCCGTCACCTTACCGTACTACTATAAAAAACACAATTCGAGGCTCTTCAGTAACAAATAATAATGATATCCATTCTTAATGCGCCAATAGTAATTTCTATATTAGACCTCTTTACATTGGCTTGAAAAGAAACGATGGATGGACTGTGTGAATGATGATATGATTAGAAAGGGAGTGACTACCGAGATGACGAATAATAGAGAAGTATGGAAGAAAAAGACATGTTGCGCCGACCCCACACAGTAAAGTGTATGCCTAATTGTTGTTGTATTTTTATTCACATGCAGACAGACTACAAAATCTATCTAGGTATTTCAAATCTATCTACGAAATCTTCGGCTATTTTATCATCCATCTACGCAATAAATGTGAATTTTAATTATGTGTGCAAAACAAATTTGGCAGATACAAACAATATGTGACCTGATGTTCTAACATGTCTGGCGCTAGCATGTCTATGGTATGAAAAATAAGAACAAACCATTCAAATTGAAATACAACTGATATTGTAGTAGGTACAACCTAAAAATCTTTATTTGTCTGAATCCACTAGACCACATCTTCGACTTTTTTTTATATGGTATCTCGTAAATACGAATTTTACAAGTATCAAGTCAGCCTTAGGAGAGTCATTTTATATTCGATTTTTTTGTAATTTTGTTCTTCCAGATTAGGCTGCTGAAAAACACAGACAAACACAAAACTTACAAACACCATGCTTGAGTTAAATAGATACTTGCATAATAATACAATATAATATAATTAGTGTTAGTTATTATGATATGGTAACTTTTATTTTGTTAAAACATTTGAAATTTGCCAGAGTATTGACAAAGGGGGAAAATAAATAATATGTGAGTAAAGATTAAAAATGAGATGGACGAGGTATATTGTTAGGTAAATAATCATACAGCGAATACAACAAATTAGGGCAATTGAAGTATATGTGTTCCAGGGTATATTCATCTAATCCACATACATATATTGAGCTATCCCTGATTCTGAGCTTTGCAAGGTAAACTGGAGAGCATGTGTGACCTATTCTGAGTGTACAGATCGTGGACTGCTACATTTAAGGAATTTACAAAGCCATGGCTTACTCGGAATGTGCTCCTGGATGAAAGCATATGATTTGCCTTTTCAGTTATTTATTTAGTTGTAGGTATATTAAATAAAGAGAGCCGTGATTCCCGAAGATTGGCCGTGTGGTGCCGGCTGAGTAGAATAGCACCACTCCATATCGTCCCGTGGGTATCGTAGAAGGCGATTTAGTGAGTGTGAGATTAATTGACTCCTTCTATTTTTCTCACCGTGATACTGTACCATCTATCCGGGTCCTTCTCCGATCGTAACGGTACCCGTTCCACTGGGTCCAGAAGGACAAGGGTGAGTATGTGCACCTGTGTCTTGCGCGTACACTTGTGCACCTTAATATATCATGTGCATCTAACCGCTTCTGTGACTGGACTCCGAGTACGCAAAGTCCTGTGGCGATAGGTAGAGGTAGAGAGGTCTAGCCTGATGCAAGCTGGACTTTGTCTGATACCTGCACACAGGCGGTCCCGATGGCGTGAGTACACGCCGTGGTCCTTTCCGTGCTGCACATGGGGGCGACAGCACGGGCTCGGCAGCACTCGGGATCAGCCCTGTTTAGGGAGGCATTGCTTTCCTCGCTCAGCCGGGGAGGGGGCTAGAAAAGGTGCCCTAAAAATTGCTCGCCCTGGCTTTGCAGATGGTAGTTACCACGGCTATCATCGCATCATTCAAATCGTGGAACGTGAGAACGCTTCTTGATCGTGATGGCAACGCCTGCCCTGAACGTAAGACCGCCATAGTAACTCGGGAACTTCATCGCTATAACGTGGATGTGGCTGCTCTCAGCGAAACACATCTCCCCGATGAAAGAGAGCTGGTGGATGTGGGTGGCGGCTATAATTTCTTCTGGAAAGGTACCGCTGCCTCCGAAAGTCGTCGTTCAGGTGTGGGATTTGCCATCAAGAATCACTTAATAAAGCGTTTAGAGGAGTACCCTGTACATATCTCAGACCGCGTTACCACACTGCGCCTTCACCTGGACAGTCATCAGTGTTTATGCTCCAACGCTAGACAAGTCTGATGATATTAAGGACAAGTTCTATGAGGAAGTATCTCATTGCCTAGATTGCATAAACGCCAGAGAGCAGGTAATATTGCTGGGCGATTTCAATGCCAGGGTTGGTCGGGACTATGAGGCTTGGCCTGGAGTTCTGGGTAGACATGGAGTAGGCAACATGAACAGCAATGGTCAATTGCTGCTCAGTCTTTGTGCTCAATATGGTCTGGCAATTACGAACACTATGTTTAGACTTGCCGCCAAGTACAAGACAACATGGATGCACCCTAGATCTAAGCATTGGCATTTGATTGACTATGCAATTGTGAGGCAACAAAATTTCAGCCAAGTACAAATCACCCGAGTGATGCGTGGTGCACACTGTTGGTCTGATCACCGACTTATTGTTACTAAGCTACGAATCAGCCTCCGTCACCCGCGCAGATCCCCTATAAATAAGCTTGCGTCTTTGAACGTGGATAAGCTTAAAGATCTCGCGGTCAGGGTGAGCTACGCTGAAACCCTCTCTGATAAGCTGTTGCCAGCCAATGAGGTAGATGATGTTGTTGCTGCCTGGAGAACTTTGTCATCTCATATCATAGATACCGCTTTAACTGCACTGGGTAAAAAAATCCGTCGCAATGAAGACTGGTTTGATGGGAATGATGAAGTCCTGCGGGCAGCGTTTGATAAACATCGATATCTTCTGCGACAGCACAAAAGGCGAAGAGAAAGCGTTGCGTCTGTTAAAGCTAGTGACCTCGAATTGCGCAAACTGTCTCGACAAATGAAAAACAAGTGGTGGCGGGACAAAGCTGGACGCATGCAATGGCTCACAGACACAAACCAACTGGGAGAGTTCTATGCTGAGGTACGTAAGCTGAGTGGTATATCCTACCATGCAAGGGTGCCTTTAAGGTCTCTTGACGGTAGTCACCTGTTAACCAACAAGGAGGAGGTGGTAAAACGCTGGATGGAGCACTTTAATACCCTGCTAAATGTGGATCGATCAGCTGATCTGCCCTCTTGCCTTTGAGCTGGACGAGCCTCTATTGCGTGACGAGGTTGTTACTGCCATCAGTCAGCAACAGAACAAGCGGGCGGTTGGTATTGACCTCATACCGGGAGAGCTGATTAAATACGGGGGAGAGGAGTTGCACACGTTTGTGTGGAAACTTTTTGTTCGTATGTGGGAAGAGGAGTACTTTCAAAGTATCGCGAATAAGTGCTCTCTACAAGAACAAAGGTAACCGATCTAACTGCAACTCTTATCGCGTTATTTGACTCCTTACAGCCGCCGGAAAGGTCTTTGCTAGAGTTCTCCTGAACCGCCTAAAGAACCTGTCTGAAAATATTCTGCCAGAAACCCAGTTTGGCTTCCGACCGGACCGAGGTGCATGTGAAGCAATATTCTCTGTGCGTCAACTCCAAGAAAAGAGCAGAGAACAGGCTTGTCAGCTGCACCTTTGTTTTGTTGACCTGGAGAAGGCTTTCGACAGCGTGCCTCGGAAAACTTTATGGCTGGTACTAGGTAAGCTCGGGTGTACGGGTAAGTTTGTGAGACTTCTCAGACTCCTGCAGGACAACATGCTATGCTGCGTTGCCGTAGACGGTGAACAGACAGGCTTCTTTCCAGTTATCTGTGGGGTGAAGCAAGGATGCGTCTTAGCGCTTACTCTGTTCGCCTTATACTTTGCGGTGGTAGTTAGAGAAGTTATACAAACTGTTTCTCAAGGAGTCCGCATCCGCTTCCATACAAATGGCAGCCTTTTCAAGTTGGCTAGACTTAAGGCTCACACTAAAGTCTCATATGCATTGATCACTGAGATCGTGTATGCTGATGACTTTTGCTTCCTTGCAGAATCCCAAGACGGCCTGCAACAGCTGATGTCTGCATTTCACCAAGCCTGCAGTAAGTTCGGCCTGAAGATCAGTATTAATAAGACAGAAGTGATGTCCCTAGACATACATGCTCACGAGACACTGACCATAAAACTTGGTGAGGAAGTGCTGAAGCAGGTGGATAAATTTCGCTATCTGGGCAACACAGTAACATCCAAGTGTGACTTTGATGCTGAGATCAATAGCAGAGTGGCTGCCGCAGCTGCGGCATTTGGCAAGCTATGTTCCAAGGTCTTCTGCTCGCTTGACCTTAAGTTAGTCACTAAAATATCGGTATATATGGCAATTGTGCTGCCTAACCTCCTACACTCCTCTGAGACGTGGTGTGTATACCGCCGCCACATTCGCATTCGGGATCGCTTCCACCTGAAATGCCTCCCTACCATCTCGAAGATCAGATGGTCTGATACAGTGCGCAATACCGAAGTTCTGCGTCGTGCCAATGTCGGCGGCATTGAGGTCTATTTAATGCGTCAAAAAGTGCAAAAGTTGATCCGACCTTTTTCCTTTTTTCCTGAGAGAAACATTTTCGTTTGTGCAGATATATTTTGAAATATTAAATATTTTCTATATTAATATCAGTTGAGAGTATTCTCTCAGCATTTTTACGTGACTGTACCATCGCTGTGCAGCCAGAATCCCACCATAGAGGAAGTCTGCCCGGTATTGTGCAGAGTTTTTTAATGGAATTGACTTTGTTTCGAAGAGATTATTGTATTAATGAATTTAGGATATATTATTTGCAAGTTAATAGGAGAAGAGGAAGGTAGTGACAAAATTTTTTGATCACTATTATTACAAAACAATTCCCTGCTTGCCTTTGACACATTGAGTTTTAAAAAGGGATCAAAATTTTGAACACGGAGTATTATCTAAGTGATTACAATAAGTATGGGAAAATGATCACTACTGTGATTACAAGGAAGAGTTCTCCAGTGTGTTTTAATTGCTAAGGATGGGGAGCACAGACTGAGGTCCACCGCACTGTTTGGGCTCTGATTAGGGGGTACGAATCTTGTTGGTGATCCATCATTAAGCAAATATAAATTGAACTCATCAAACAAATCCACCAAAAGATATCCAGTAGAATCTGTCCCATCAGATCCCCACATGGTATTGTGAGTGTTAAAATTACAGAGGATTACATAAGGAGGGGAATGTGATGAAAATATAAGAGATAGCTCTGGTATAAGCGAATAATGATGATGAAGAATTTAAATTGATAGAAAAGTGATATCAGATATTTTTACAGCATTGATTTCATCACAATATTCTGGGAGAGTGATCTTTTAAAAATCACACTTCTATTTATTAAGACTAGACTGCGACCATGTGCATCATCTCTTTCTTGACAGATACAAACATATTCAGGTACCTTTAGAATACCACTTTAGTGAGTTTATGGTACTAGACCTTAGGTACCTTAGGTACTAGACAGTTAGTGATATTCCGATACAAGTAAATACGAGTAATTACACGATACTTTTGTTTTGATACCGAGTACTTTTAGCATCGAATAAATTTTGCGATACATAGTCGGTATCAAAACGAAAGTATAATTTTGCTGTATAATTTCTGAACGCATCTTATGGTGCGTACAGAGAGAGTGAACGAACGAGAAATAAGGCTAATAAACGAACTCAACCATGTTTTTCTGAAGGTAAACGCACGCGAACGAAGCCTCGTTAACGTTCGGCTGTGCTCCGTACGCGTGTCAGTACATCAAAGCAAAAGAGCGCGAACAAACGAACGCGGTGTGGACGCATCAGTGAATGGTCATTCAACGACGACGACGCTAGAGAGCGGATGTATGATAAGGACAGTGCAATTGGTGGGTCGAAGGATAAAATGCTGATTTAAATAATTTTTATAAAGAAGAACATAATTTGCGGGACGTCAAACACGAGCTAAAAATTTATTAATTTTAATAAACTGACTCGACTGTTTCTTATTGTCGACGTGTGCAACTCATGTCATACTGTTGATAAATCAGGAGATACCTATAAATTCAGGGGACTTTCGAGGTTTGATAGACATATTTAGGAGGACACATTAATGAAGTCTCAGAAAACAGCTAAAATATTTTGTATTATAATTATTGTTATTTTGTTTGTTTGTTTTTTTTTTTATAAGGATTTCATTTACACGATTTACTTTTAAATATGAACCGATTTTTAAATATTTTAGAAAACGTTATTGTTATTATTTATCTATTTTTTACTTAAATTATAATTTATTAAAGTATTAAATAAATGTGATATGTATGAATAGCGTTAGACTTTTTTTAAACGTAAAAATCATATTAGACGAAATTTTATATTTAGATAGTTTATTATAAACATCGAGCTAAGCTCAGTTGCTCAATAATATATAATTATATCAATGAATCAATCTGTACAACAATTCGAAATACCATAAAAATGTGGATCCTCTTTTAATACTCTAAACTAGAGGATTGATTTTAGTCAAATGCTGTTATTGTGTTATTTCGTTAGTGACGAAACTTCGTCACTACAGAAATGTTCATTGATCTTGTACTGTACTTAAAGTTAACTAGGTTGTCATAAGGTTATATACGATTTTCTCATTATCATATTTCGGCAATAGGCTTCATTCAGTTATTTGCTGTTTATTTATTTTTTTATTTTAGAATTGTAATACATAACAAATTGGGGTATAATAAGTTCATTTAAAGGGAATATGAGACGGTCATCTAGTAACATTACCTGGCGTTGGCAGTGGTTCGCCGGACCTTCCTTTGTTTTCACGGTATTTCGATACAACCGCAAACGCGAGCGAGCTTGGGGTGTTGCTCGACCACGCTTACTCAGAAACTTCTTTCGTGCTCACACACAATGTTTTTACGCGCCTTTAGTAAAAAAATTACAATGAAAGTCCTCTCTCACTCGGTCCTGTGCGAAAGTTATATTCCAATCATTCACTCACACGTAAGGTCGCGCGTAACATGTTCGAGCCGCCTTATTGTCAGTCCAGTAAAACTTAGCGATACTAATTTGAGTAGAATCAATAAATGACGTAAGTACTACTTAAATGAGTCGATATCGATTGTGGGTATCGGAACATCCCTAAAACAGCTTTTTCATATGTCGCTGTCATTAGGTTAATTGTGTGTAATTGACATAGTGACTAGAGTTGCCAGATGGTCAAATTTCTTACATTTGTCGTAACTTTTAATCCCCCTTTTGTAACATATAAGTAGTTTTTAGTAATATTCAGATAGATTCCTGATAGATTCCAGAGATAATGCTTATTCCCATTAAAATGGAAAAGGAATATAAAAATAATGAGCTGTAGCTGAGACTTTGCTATAAAAGTATTGTAATCGCTTTGCATATCATTAAATGCATTTTTGAAGTGAAAATTCTTATGCGACTTCCAAGCGTTAAACGTTAGATGTTAAACGTTAAACTTTTAACGCACATCGGTCTCTCCTCTTTGTGTGAGCCAGAGCGAGAGAGTAAATGTCGGTGTGTATGTGTATTGCACACTGTTTAAATAAAATAGAAAATGTCTTTTAAAATGAAGTTTAACTTCTATCGTGTGTGAATCGCACACACACCTTTTTTTTTAAATAAAACATGTAACGTTGATTTGATATGTCAAGTGAAAATAATTTATTGTGTGAGACATATATCTATTTTCTATTATCATGGTAGAATTGTCTAATATTGTTACGTATTCCAAAGTGTATACTGTTTGTTACTACCACAAATAATTAACAACATAATACATATTCATACGATTCCCAGCTAAACTGTGTTTCTTTAAGACTCTGCTTATAGTTTGAACAAACACACAACATTTTGATTTTATTTTTTGATGAAACGTAATCATTTTGAAACTTATATAAAATACAAAAGTTATGTCAGATAACTAGACATGTTACTTCTTCAAGCTATTTTCACGGAATTTTAAATATGACACCTTTCAATCTGAACAAATAAAACTGACATTTCAAATTTAAAGTAATTCAAACATAATACATCAATCAATCAGATCAGAGTTGACATCAAAAGAGTATGTATAATCTGAGATTACCAATTAACAACATATACATAACATGTCGCATTGAGTTTGATGTCTAGTTCTTGCCTAGGGCGACTGGTTTGCGTGAAAAAAGACATACTTTATAAAAATGTTATGATATTATAATGGTAATATATTGTAATAAAAACATAATGATTTAATTTTATAGGAAGAATATAACTTTTCAGTAAACGAAACGCAACTTTCTACTCAATATTCCTGGTATCACTGGTAGTGACGTGAACGTACACAAATTTTTACGTGTACGTTTTTCCAAATTTTTCTAAAATAATGATTATAGTATAGTTAACAATAGTTTATTAATTAAAAATGGTTGACGCCAGCACAAAGAGTACTTTAAGCAGTATTCCACTGCTTAAAACAAAAGCTGGACCGAGAGATAAGGAGTTATGGGTTAACAGGCTAAAAGAAGAATACCAGGCTCTAATTAAGGTGAATATATATTTATTATTAACATTTCATATCTATATCGCCGTTGTTTATATTTCATATCATTTCATATCTATATTAGTTTTCTATATTTACAGCAGTGTTATTTTCTATGTTTTAAGTGAAATTTGACCATTTGTAAATGTTTACCAACATGACTTTCACCAGTTCTATGTTAACATGTATAGGGATGTGCTTACATGATATTTTTGCCCTTTTAGTACCATAGCGTTTATGTAATGAAGGAATTTAAAAGAATTATAGGTACACTAAATTATTCTGTTAAAACATAAGGCTTTAGAATACTGCTTTTATAGTACTAACTGACAGCACTGTGGCTGGTGGTAAGCACAGTATGACTGAACTTTAGATTCCATACCGTCTAATTGAGACTTCATATTTGTTTTACAGTTAGGTCACTATATAATTTGGTTAATATAAAATCATATATAGCAGTCATAAATAGTTTTTGATAAAACAACTTATTAAAATCACATTTGTTAGTACATTCTGAATTTTTATTTGATTTTTTACATTATTTTCGTAAATTACATGTTATTAATATCATTATTGAAGTTAATAAAGTTTAAGTTTCTTTTTATATATATATTTTTGTCATTATTTTTTTTGAATTACTTAGAGACTGATACAGTAGTAATTTTTTTTCTCAATTACTTTTATTTATATTATAACCAATCTTGGTTGCTCACTGGATTGGTGAGGTTAAGTTGTAACTATGATTAAACAAGAAACAAGTTAGCCATTGAAAATGTACTATTTGCAATGTGATTTTGCTTATATAATAAGAAAATAATTTAAAAATTTCTCTAAAATTAACTGCTTTAACGCTTTTATTTACAGAGGATTATCACCAATTTTATCCACCTCAATCTCCTTCTCCACCTTACACCATCAAAATCTGGTGTGTGTAATCAAAAGTCAAAACTACAGTAAAATAAAAAATCCTTCCAACAGACGCATTGGCAGTCCACTGCGGAGAGCAAATGGAACAGATAAAATATTTTATTTCTTTATAAAGAAATAATAATTTTCCTGGTTATTTAAATGTGAAGGATAATGTCTACACTTTACACCAATTGTAATAGCTTTCTGAGTTAAAATAGAAATTAAATATATATATCTATTTTTTAAATAATGTATTCCATTACAAATATTGATCCCTATTATCTTGACTCTATACACCATATTTCTCTATTTTACATAGTTTCAGATTCAACCACAAAAAATTAGTGTCTTTGTTTGGTAATTAAGAAAAACACCATTACACACGCCAAATGTAACTCCTTTTTTTTTGAATGGACTATACTCTTATCCATAAGCCTCAAATGGCTTTTAAAGCTTCACCCGCGCTTGGGCAAATGTAACTCCCAAAAGTTGTGGCCAATAAGCATTCAAAAATGACTTTTGTATTCCTTGATCCTCCTTGATCACACACAGACTACTGAGATATTAATGTATATTCAACATATAAAATATTGCGATGTAATATTAGGAAATCATATGAAACTTTTTATGTTCTTAAAATTATAATATATTTAATAAATATATAAAATAATTATTTCAGTATGTGGAGAACAATAAAGCAGCTGACAATGATTGGTTTCGTCTCGAATCAGATAAAACTGGCACAAGATGGTTTGGCAAGTGTTGGTACATCCACAATTTACTGAAATACGAATTCGACTTAGAATTTGATGTGAGTACTATAACCTGTGTACAATAGGCTAGTTGATTGTTTTTGGAAAAATCCTTCAAGCGCTCATTTTTATCAATATTAAGAAGATAATTTACAGAATATATTTTGCATTTTTATATCAAAACACATTATAGAGAATGCAAAGCACATTATATCTAATGGCTATCATGTGAGTTAAGTGGATTTTTAATACATGTACAATGTACATACATGTACAATAATGTACTCAATTTACAATACATTTCAATTAATTTTTGATAACGTCAACAGATGGCATTCATGATGAAAAATTTTTTAACCATTTTTTAATAAAATCATTAATTTTAAACTATTTATTTGGCTAGGTTTTGTCAAAAAGGAACATGAGCTTTAAAGTGACGTGTGAATAATTAATTTTGATGAAGAATTAACTGAAATATGGTGTTGCCAGGAAAAAGCACTTTTTTCTCAAAAGTGCTTTTATATGATTTTCACCCCAAAACAACCAAATGATTATGTAATTAAAAAAAAAAAAAAAAACATTTTGTAGGGAATGACTTCATGTGCTCTAATTTTTATTTTAGGTCACATGACAAAGGGCTATATTTTTAGTTCTTCATTTGCTGAAAATATTAAACAATTTTTAATAACTTCACTTTCCAAATTTTTACTTATTTATATTCTATTTATTTATCAGAACTTTCATTAACTGTGCATAATGTAAATGTATTTTATCTCATTCTCTCTTAGGCTAAATCCTATAGATGTATATGGTTGTCTATTTTTATTGTCGCTTGTTCGTTTCATCGAGTTTCAAATCACAACGGTTCTAAAGAAGTTTTCGCTTCAAAAATATACATAGTTGACAATTGGCAACTAAATTAGTATTGCAACTTTGCCTCCTATTTTTTATAATAATTCACATTAGGATATTATCTTTGCCATCAAAACAGATACCAGTGACATATCCGACGACGGCGCCCGAGTTAGCTCTGCCGGGGCTCGACGGCATGACGGCGAAGATGTATAGAGGTGGAAAAATATGTCTCACGGACCATTTCAAACCGCTATGGGCAAGGAACGTGCCACGGTTTGGGATAGCTCACGCAATGGCTCTGGGGGTGAGTTTTTTTATAAAGGTTTTACGTTTATTAACAAGTTCACCGGATGTCTAGTGATGACGTGACCCAAGATGGTAACCCGCTAAGTCTAGTGGAAGGACTGGTTCTCAAGTGCAGTTGCCAGAATACGAAATTTTTAGATTAAAAATCAACTTTACAATAATTAACGTTTGCATCTAATGACGTATTTTAAAGATGACAACTTTTGAGGAACAGTAATTTGAAAAGCTATTTGAAGGTCTATTTCGACTCTCAAATAATGTTAAATTATCAGACGAAAAGAGCCGAAAGTAAATTAAGAATGAAATATTCGTAGTCATAGATATTCGCAATTTCGTGTTCTACCCACATTACCGAATCGTGCTTTCTCAAAAATACTTATTATGTTTGACCCTTATAAGATAGACATATTATGCTATCGATGACTTGTAGTACTAAGTGTGTAGGTCTTTTTAAGATCTACAATTATGTAGAACATTAATTTGATGTATTTCGCATGGTTTACTCAGTGTAACCCATTTAAGCACTTTAAATGCGTCTTTTTCTCTTTTGTCTTGTTCTGTTTTGACTTGTCTTGTCTCTTTGTTCTCTGAATATCTCTTTTCACTGTTGCTTTTTCTCTTCATCGAGTTCCAAATCACAACGGTGCTAAAGAAGTTTTCACTTCAAAAAAACAAATGCGTCACCCTACTTGACACTCTTACTATACATACATACATAAATCACGCCTCTTTCCCAACGGGGTAGGCAGAGACCACGTCCTTCCACTTGCTACGATCCTGACATACAACTTTCGCTTCCTCAACATTCATCAATCTTTTCATGCATGCTCGTCGATTTAGAGTACTCTGGACCTGACCTTTCTTCAAAACGTCACCGATTTGATCGTGGAACGTTCTTCTAGGCCTTCCTCTTCCAACGTTCCCAATTACACTCATCTTATAAATCTGTCTAGTCAATCTTCTTTCATTCATCCTCTCTACATGCCCAAACCATCTAAGCATCCCTTTCTCAATCCGTGTCACTACATCTTCTTTCACACCACAACGTTCTCTTATTACACTATTTCTTATCCTGTCACTCAATTTCACTCCTATCATACTTCTTAGCGCTCTCATTTCTACTGCATTTATTCTACTTTCATGTTTTTTCTGCCACACCCAGCTTTCACTTCCGTACATGAGTGTTGGAACTAACACTGCTCTATGTACAGCCAGATGAGCTTTTCTAGAAATTTTCTGGCTGTTCATAAAGGCGTGCAACGCCCCATTCATCTTATTACCAGCATTAACTCTCCTTTCAATATCACTTTCACACTTTTCATCACTAGTAAACATTGATCCCAAATAAACAAATTCATTCACTTGCTCTAGTTTATCACTACCAATCCGGATACATACTTCTGTCATGCTCTCTTCCTTTTCAAATACCATAACTTACATACACTCTTACTATAGTGATTCCAAAGCTCAAAGTAGCGCTTACCTTTCAAATGTCTAATTATTTTGTATGTTTAGTTTAGTAGGTTTTTATTAATCTATATGTTTTTTTGTAGAATGCTCTTGCTATAGTTTTGTTACGAAAATCCCTACTAAAAGCTTTTGAGAAAAGAACGTACTTGCACGTTTAGATGTAGGTAGGTAACCCATAATAGTACAATAACGAAAAAAAAATTTTAATCCCAAACTGTTCGTCCGAATATCATGCTTTTATAAAATTGCCTTGATGATGAAGTAACTTTCGTTTGTAAGGATTAATATACCATGCCTAATAATAATGCTTATAAATCACTTTACTATTTTCAATAAAACTTGGTCACAAAATACCTTATTGTGGCTTATGTTTAAAAGATAGGCAAATGGTATGGCGGACTTTCTTTTAGATGTACTAAGGAGCAATATTTTCGTACAACAGTGTATTTACGTATCACTAACCATTACGCCAGCGCACGCGGATAAAGCAGTTAGGGTGCACTATTTGTTCCAACTTAATTAACAAAAATCAATATTTATGGCTAGTTGAGGTCTAGCCCAATGCAAGATGTACTATTCCTCGTGAATCTGGCTATCATATACAGAAAGAATTTTTCGAATCCGACTGGTAGTTTCTTCCGCTTTATTACATTATTAATATAGATTATAATTGTTTTGTTTTTTCTCCTACAGCTTGGACCATGGCTGGCGGTAGAGATACCAGAAATGATTGAAAAAGGCGTTATAAAGTATAAAGAGAAGTCAGAGAGTGCTTCGTGAAAATATCTAATAAATGTTGTTGTTTTTATATTGTATATATGAATTGTATATGGACAATAAATGTATTTTTTTCCAAGTTTTGTTTTTCTTTTCCAATTTTCATTACATTTAGGGTTCTGTTCGTAGAAAAGGAACTTACTTTATGCATAACATCCGAATGGGACTACGTACACCACAAAAATTGTAAAGCCTCAAAGATCTAAAAATATTATAGTGACATCTAGCGATAGGATAATGAACTACATAGTCAACTAAAGACCATTAAACATAATTGATTTCAACACATTTGTAATTGATATCTAGATGGCGCTGATACAGCATTTAAAAAATTACGGAGTGACAGACTATCTTCACCACAAAAAAAAGACATTTTCTATTTTATTTAAACAATGTGCAATATACATACACACCGACATTTACTCTCTCGCTCTGGCTCACACAAAGAGGAGAGATCGATAATGTGCGTTAAACGTTTAACATTTAACGCTTGGAAGTCGCATAAGAAGTTTTACTTCAACAAAAATCTAAAAATATTAAATTTACATCTAGCGTTACTATTGAGGAGGACCTTGCAACATAAGCGAGGCAAGTTCAATTTTCAATAGTAATGGAAAATAAGAAAAAAATACTTCTAAAATTTATTGTTGTTTATGTGACTAAAAATTATATTTTCTTACATATAATAAAATTGAAGTGTCTGTTGGTAATGACATAATAACAGGTTTTTACTAAATGCATATGAAAGTATACAAGGTACCAATAGCAAAAACGTAGCAAAGAAAACAAAAAAAAAGTTTCACTTCTATCGTGTGTGAATCGCACACACACCTTTTTTTCTGTTAAACTTCTCTATTAGGTCCACCAAAACACTGATCTCAGGTCAAGGAAAGACAGGAAAGCGATGTACAATGTTTTCAATAGATAAACACCTTAAAAGAGTATATAGATACTGAACTAAAGTCTAGTTCTTGTTCTGTACTGCTGCATTTTGTGAGAATATGTATAGAAATGTATAGAATAGTATTTAACTATGTTTGGTAAGATGTTATTTATGTTATGATTTTAGAAAGATATTACTTCTGTTGGCGACACAAATATATGTAGTTTACATTTAATAGAAACATGTTAGAAATGTGTTAGGATATATAACGTATAGAATAATATTCATTTATTTTACAATATTTGATAATGTATGTAGCTAGTATTGAACGATAGGATTTTTACATGACATATGTGTTTCTTAGCCATAAGAAACGGTTGATAATAAAAGTATAGAATAGATTTATGTTTTATTATAAAGAGTAACGTTAATAGAATAAGACAACATAGAATAAACGGAGAATTACGGAATATTGTCAATACGTACCGAAAATACATGGAATATACAAAGGGTTCACCCGTAAAAAGTAGGGTTTTTACGAATTATTGTGTAACTGTAATAAATATGTATAAGTGTTAATATGTAATAGATAGAACATTAAATAAGGAATATTTTGATGTATAATACATATGTGTAAATAAAGGGAATAAATAAATATATAACGTGAAACAGGCTGACCATAGTGAAAATGACGGAACAACGCTTCATAGAGGCTGGGCTCTGTACGGTAACGCCTCGGAGTAATTAAGCTTGAGACTTTTGTACTAGCGCTTGATTTAGTCGACAGATTTCAATCCACAAGATAACAGCGATACGAATAAAAGATAAAAGTGGTCGACCTGTGAACGCTCCAGTACTTGAAGACTTCGGTGTTTCATTTGAAGAGTCATCACCTCGGGCGGACCTTGCAATATTGCAACTATAAATTTCGCCCGTCCAACCAGGGAACCCGTCACCCGGCACCCCCACCGACCACCCTCCTTTCCAGCTGAGGGAAGTGATGCGAACCCAACAACTTCGTTTGGCGATTTGCGTAGTTTCATCATAGAAATAAAAGTGCGCAGTGTCTTTTTTCGCCGAATGGATACAAAAAATATATGTTCATAGTTGAACACTTAGAACGCTTCTCCTGCTGGAGAGAATAAGATAGAATTGCTCTTTAGAACAGTCACCATGATACAGACGGCTATGTTCCTGCGCAGCTGAAGCGGCTCGATATATTTGGTAATGTCTGCATGCATCATTAACAATGCAGACAGCCCGTTACTGCAACCTGTCCAGAGCATCGAGGAACTATTATGCGGATCCATTCTAGAAAGGTGAGCAATATTACATACACGGCCGAACTGTGAATATCCACCTAGGATATTGAGGCCGTCGCGAATTGCTAGTGAGACGTTCTGAAGAATGGGGAGGGGAGAAAACGTATTTTTTTGCAGAAAATGCGCACATCTGAGTTTTCATGGCATTGAACTCAACCAAGTTAGTTGCTCCCCATGTAGATATGCGGTGCAAGGATTGGTTAAGTTCAGTGACAAGTACTTCTCGTCCCTTTTCTGTTTCTGTCCTACCGCATGAAGGCTTGCTATAATAGCACCCATGAATGGTGCTGTCATCTGCATGACAATGAGTATGACCTAAAGGTAACATATCATTGATATGTAGTTAAAACAGAGCCTTGAGGAACTTCGGAGTTAATCGACATGAACTGCGAATCAAAACCTTCAACAAGGGCATAAATTCGGCGTTTATGTAGAAAGCCATCCAGTAACACAGGTTGTTGAGAAGTCCGTAACCTGGAAGTTTGGAGAGAAGTCCACAGTGTCAGACCATATCAAAAGCTTTCGCTACGTCAAGACTGATCGCCAGAGCCTCGCTATGCTTATCAATTGCTTACCGCCAGCGGTGCAGTAGATACGCCAGAAGATCACCAGTTGATCCATACGAAAGATCAAAAGAGTGAACTTCCAGATAGCAGACAAAGTGGGTGTTGATAATCCGCTCCATGATTTTTCACTTCACTGAAGTTACGGCGATTGCGCGGTAATTGTTAGTATCCGACCGATCCTCCTTCTAGGAAAACCGTAGCTCATTAGCCTCTCTTCAAGCCCGAGTCACGACACCAGAAAGGTAGGACAGGCGGTATAGGCGTATCAATATTGGGGACAACTCAGCTGCACATTTTTTGAGTACTACCGCTGGTATACCATCCGGACTACTGGACTTACAAACATCGACTGATCGCAATTCCCTAAGCACGTTACATTGCCTGAATCGTAACTTGGATATTGTGACACCGCAGCTGGGAATTATAGGCGGTTGTGCATTGCAATCGACGAGCCGTAAATTAGTCGCAAAGAGATTAGCTAGTAATTCCGCTCTCTCAGGAGTTGGGCGTCAGAATTTAACTTGCACGGCTTTGGTCAGACTCATGTGTCATTTCATAATTGATAAGTTAATAATTGTCCATAATAATTAAGCGAAAAAAAAAACAATTACTGCGTATTAAACGCGTGCCGAGCTACGGGGCACCGTCAGTTACGTTTTAAATCGCTCTGTTTTTAACTGTCTTTATTTAAGGTAACATTTGTTGCTGGCCTTGTAGACTTTTATAGCGTTAAAGAATGATAGTAGGTAGCCAGGAACATAAGTTGCTCAGATTTCAGTTAAGTGACAACCTTCACGTTGCAACGTCTAAGAGGTACGTACCTTGGCATAGGTTGCTTAACTTAAGTACACCTAAGTGGAACTTTAAGAGCTTTACAATTGCGGTCCGGGCTACTTATAAAAATCTTAAAACTTGTGAACTATTTGTGTATTTTTAGAGGTTGTTTTTTAATAATTAATCAAAAAAATTACGATTTCTAAAAGTACTTTTGACAATTCTTGTAGCCTTTTAATTGAGGAATGACATAAATTTCGGTGTACAAAATTTTAATCGAATTCGGTTGAATTTTTTATGACTTCTAAAAATATTTAAGCCTTTTACACAGAACCAAACTGGATATTAATTGGAAATTAATGATATATTGTTATTGTTATGACAACTCGCCGCATATTAAATACTTAGCTTATTACGTAAAAAACTGATCAGATTTGATGATATAGTAAACATTAAAAGAAATTAGGCACTGAAATCTTCACATTAGTATTTTGCGTATAGCGGTGTTCGTGTTGACCATTCGCAATCAGTTGTGTTTAACAATTAGTTAAATAAAATTCTAATCTATTATTTTTCTACTAATAACCCCAGCTTTGCGCGGGTAGGGAATAATACATATCACTCTAATGGTTTACGCGGCGCACGCCTGTAAAGCTCCCAGTCGGCATGATTTTTTACGACATTTTCTTCAATCATAGTCATATTTCAATCAATTTACACTAAGCCGTAATGTATTATTATACACTTAAACCTTCCTCATGAAAACCGTATGAAAATCCGTTCGGAAGTTTTTGAGTTTATCGCGTTTATTTTACAATATGTATAGATAGTAAAACGGTAAAGTGACGTCGGCGACGTGAGTTCAAATCCCTGCAATGAGCCTGGGCTTTTAATGAAGGAAAACATCGTGATTAAATCATAGCATGGTTGTAGGGCTTTTTCTAATGATAGCCTTGTTAGCCACCATCCTTTACTTGAAAATCTGTTTCCAAGCAACTAGGTGTTACCTACTAGCCTTAGCGTGTCACTGTCTTAGGTCAAATCGTTATTTAACATAAGTCATTGGGAAAACGGTAAACCTATAGAAAAAAAAAATCGCACTTTTGCGATAATTGTAGAGCTAGTTGTGTTAGAGTAAGAATTAAAAGAGATGGAAAGCTTTGTTTAGACTTAAGTATTAGTCTAGTCAAATAGAGAAGGGAAACTTTGAATACCTTATTTGTCTTATTAATAAAAATGGTGTAACCTAATTATATTCCGACCTTACATCTAGACTAGTTACTCCGAGAATGACGAAGTATTAACTTCAATTTTAAAATTCTATTAATAAACATGGAGTAACTTAGCAATACTTTTCTCACACCTGGACTCTCTGACTATGGCAACAGGCTTGAGTTAAAAAGTAAAGAGAGTTTTAGGTGTTTAAAGTGTAATGTGATGGTTTTTGTTTTAATTCATAAACTTATGTCATTTGGCCCTATATTGTGTAATAAGGCGGCATTTTACATGATGTAATTTTGTTGTGCACAAGTGAAGTGGATTGCAATAAATAATTAGGAACATGCATTTTAAGTAACTACAAAGGCTCTCTGGACAGTTTTAAAAGGGGGGCCGCCATCTTGTTGTAGCAATGTTTGAAGATTACAGAACAGTACGAAGTTTGGCTTAAAGGATGTATATCCAAGAGCCTTAATAATTACAAAAAAAAGGAAAAATAATGGGTCAGTGAACTAAAACGAATGAAACATTGACACTGACAGAATTTAATACATACAGTTTTGATTTGATTGTGGCTTATTGTAAAAGAGATAGACATATGATATCGCGGACTATTTTTAGATGTACTAAGGGGTACTATTTTTGTAGAACATTGTATTTACGTATCACTAACCATTACGCCAGCGCACGCGGATATAACAGTTCGGGAGCGCTGTTTATTCTGATTTACTTAACAAAAACCAATATTTAAGACTAGCTGAGAGGTGTAGCCTAATGCTAGATAGCCTATACTATTCCTCGTGAATCTGGCTATCATATACAAAAATATTGTTTCGAATCCGACTGCTAGTTTCAGAGATTAGCGTGTTTAAACAAATAAATAAAATTTTCATGCGTGTTAAATTTATTTAACCATCTCTCCTCCGCGCCGTTAACAAACCCGTCTGTATGTAGTTCTTCTCACTTTTCATACCTGTCAATAGCTTGCCAGATTGCTTAACTTTCATGGTAACTGCTCCACTCCTTAGGATCGTAGCGTAAAGTTATACAGCCTATAACCTACCTCAATAATTAGGCTATAAAAATATATATTCAAATCTGACTACCAGGTCCAGTGAATGGCGCGTTTAAACGAACAAAGAAATCTGTTGAACTTCATAATATTACTAGCTGTGCCCACGGCTCCGCTCGCGTGGACTACAGTGTGCTGTAGGTCGAAAGCACGCGCGAGTTGTGCTGCCTCAATAATGCTTATTGTCGGTGACCTTAAAAGATTGACATATGCTTTTTTGTAGGACTTTTTCAGATCTTCAATTATGTAGAACATTATTTTGATATATCTCGTATGGTTTACTCAGCGTAAGCCATTGAAGCGCCCCAAATGCGCCTTTCTTCCGAATTGATTCACCATTATCGTCACTGCTTATTTCGTAAGATACTTTATCTTACAAAATATATCCTATAACCTGGTCAGATAACACATCTATGAATTAAAATACAAAACATGTAAATCGGTTAAGTGATGACGTTTAGCTTTATAATACTCTTATGTAGAGATATAGAAGTATATATAAACTTTGAACCATTTAAAGATTGATTTAAGCTATCATGACTTTAGGCTTAGTTTTCGGGCCATAATGATATTGACAACAGGCGATCTATTGCCGACCAGGATGTCTAGGTGATCGGCTAGTCGATGTTTTTTTTTGTATTTGATTGCTTACATAGTGACGTCACTATGACGTATAAAAGATAGTTCTTGGTATTGTTTATGAATGTAAGTGGAGGCGAGGACAACATCTTGTTTACAATAGTTCATAGCCGGTATGGAATCCAAGGTCGACTTTCAAGTAAGGTATAAATTTACACATTTCCTTAAAGATTATATTTATAGTTTTTATCTGACTAACTGTGCAATGCGGTTTCACTCGCGTTTAATTTTTTCGGATCTCGTCGTTCGGCCAAAACACCCTCGGCCGCCGATATATCGCGCCAAGGACCGCTCGCACTATTGCTTCGTTCTTGCTTAGCGTATTTTCTGACCTACACATTGTTTGGTAATTGCTCCGTTCCAAAGGGTGGTAGCGTGATGTTATATAGCTAGATCTAAGAGGTATGAGGTTCCAAGCCCGGGTGAAGCTGTAAAAGCCGTTTGAGGCTTCAGAGTCCTTATGGCTAACAGTATAGTCAGTTCGAAAAAAAAAGTATGAGGTTGTTAGGTAGCTTAGCCTTCCTCATTAAATAGATTATAAAATGCCAAGAATTGTCGAAATATGACAGTTACAGAGATTAGTACGTTCACACAAACAAACAATATCTTGAATTTTATAATATTAGTATAGAATTGCTGATTTTTATAATATTATCTATACGAAAGTGAGTTTGTTTGTTTGTTACACAATCACGCAAATACGGATGGAATTTGACACATTGATATTACCTGGATTAAGGATCCTTTTTATTCTAGTAAAACATATTTTTTTGTTCATACGAGCGGAGCCGCGGGTCCAGCTAGTAGATTATAATCATAAATAGAGTAGCTGTGCCCGCGGCTGCGTTCGCGTGGACTACAGAATGCCGTCGATTAGCCACACGCGCGAATCGTGCTCGTTTTCCGAATAATTTTTATTTTTGCGGAACCATAATTCTTTTTCTAAAATAAAAGTTGCCTAATTTACTCCTTATAACATCAGCTATCTGCCAGTGAAAGTCTTGTCAAAATCCGTCCAACCGTTTCGGAGATTAGCTGGAACAAACACAAAAAGAGAAAACTTTACATATTACGCATTTAGTAAAGAGCTGTTATTTTGACATTACAAACAGACAATTCAATTTTATTATATTTATAAATAAGATGTATAGATATATAATAATGATAATGTATATAACATTACCTTTTACTAAATAAAATTCTTGAATCTGACTCATAGATAACGCAAAACTTAAACCGGTTTAGAAGCATTAAAATTTTCCACAGGATTTTCCTATATTAAGTAGTGGAGTAGTAACTACTAGAAAAGTAAGTGTTTTCACTCACTTTCTCATAGCTTCGGATGTGTGTACGGACCTCGCGTCGATGGACGTGAGTTCGAATCCCTGCACTGAGCCTTATTTTATCGTTATAGGTTTGCCGAGGCGCCATAATATATAAAGGAAAACATCGTGAGGAAATCATAGCATGGTGGTAGGGCTTTTTCTGATGCCCATCTGGCTAGCTAACACCCTCAAGTTGAAAATCTGTCGCTAAACACCAAATAGGTGTATTCCGGCAGCTGCACTTGAGAGACAGTCCTCCCTAGGCTTCTTAACATCAGGTGAGATTGTGGCCATAACACTAAAAATATAACGATTAAAAAAAATACAATTATTCAAGTATGAAGGATACGAATTCTGTATTTTTAACACACAAGCTATTCATCGCCTTGTGACATGACATATGTTAACATTTTGGGAATACCTGGATCAGAACACATGATTCTGTTCACGCGTTTCATATAACGTTTTTCAACATTTTTGCGAGAAAACAGTACATAAGGTAATGAAGCAAACTTTTTCATTTGATTATTTGTAATAGCAAATTTTTCATGCATTTTGCTCCTCATTCAAGATATCAAGTAGAGTAGATTCCCTATTAATATCGGAGTCCTCGCTTGAACTAGTATTGATATAATGTTTCAAATCAGTTGGAAAGTCGCAACGATTTTTTGACGTTTCTAATATTAAAATGGCGCACATTCGCAGATGGCGTCACGTGCGCGTGTTGAAAATTAGAGCTACATATTTCGTCTCATTTTCTCTTTAGTATTAAAGTGAGACGAATGTATTGATCGCGCTTGAAAAGCACTTCCAAGGAGGTTCGATCGTTCAGCTTATTTATTCTCGTAATGTAAAACTCCTTGGTGGAACTCTTATATATTTTTTTGGGAAATAAAAAAAACGCAAAGGATACGCACGACGCTATACAACGAAATGTGCGGTAAAACAGGTACCTACTTAGTTGAGAGTACCTATTTTACCGCACATTTCATTGTATGGTTCGTAATTTTTAACTTTCGAAAAAAGTATACATGTTTTGAGCAAATATGTACCCGCCACGACCTCTCAACCACTCCTCTGCGGCAACTCAAGCCTAGGTCCGATTCATCGGTATGGACCCTTTAGCCAAGCAGCCGCTCGCGCGATACAGTGACTCTACATTCATTAGCTATCACAGACACACAAGACACTGCATCATACACACATTACGCCACATAGTTACATAGGTTCTGTAAAGGACCTTTTTTTTTCTTTTTTTTTTGCCTAGTTAGACAAAAATTTTCAGATAACTAAATACACTTACACATGTTCCTTCCCTCCTCCCAGGGGGAAGAAACATGTATATACGTATAGTTAGTTTAGATCGAATGATAGGCAATTAGCCAGATCGCGACCTATTTGCATACGCGCAACAGTCCGAGCCGAGGTTCGGCCACTTAGGCACCCTCGGGTGTTGTTGCAAAGCTTTCGTGGCTGAGTGCCTTAAGCGCTCGCCCCCAAGCCCGGTGAAGCTGTAAAAGCGGTTAATGCTCCAGGGCCCCAAAGGCTAACAGTATAGTCAGTTCGAAAAAAAAAGAGCCAATATGTTGAATTTGCAGGATATTTTTAGTCCGCCAATAGTTACTATATTGAGCAGCTACGAGTAATCACTTAATATAAAAAAATATATATTGTGATAATGATTCATTTCCGTTCACTTTCAATTATACATTCGTTAGTAAGTTTTTGATCCTTATTAGCAGCAATTAGCAAATTCCGTTAGTGTAATAATACAGGTTTCATATTATTAGAAACTTAATTGGGTTGGTTTCCCCTTCATGTCACATATAAAAAAGTAAATATGCGATATATTTTTTGTAATAAATCGATGTTATGAGTGCACGATACCACTTTTCTGAATTTCTTATATTTACGGATTTGACCGTAGAATCCTATAACAAATAATCACCCTAATTTGTGTACTTTTATAAATCAGAATGGAAGCATACATATATTCTACCAGTACATATACATCGATTTTAGTAATATTAAAAAGATTTAATAACAAAATCCTCTGGAGCTGATTATGTAAAATTATTTTAATCTGTATCAAATAAATATTTATATAGATTTCTTTATTTATAATAGCTCGGCACATTGACTTTATTGTACCTGATGGTAAGTTCAGTAGGTACAAATCAAACCCAACGGTGTACACCGAGAGATCGAAATCCATCGGCGGTCGCCGCTGTCCTGCCGGCCTGCATAAATATATCTTCACGTTACGCTTGAAGGACTCGATGTCGTAAGAAGAAGGGAACACATTGGCCGGGAGATCTTTTTAGTTCGTGCCGAGATGGAGGTTACCGTAAAACTGGGAATCCGAGGCTCAGCGCGTGTGGTTCTGTTGTGGAAAGGAGAGAAGGGAATTAAATTGAACAGCTCTTCAGAATCTTACCATAGAAGCAATGATGGCTCAGTGGTAGCGTGTACGACTTCGCGGCTATTGACGTGAGTTCGAATCCCTGCAATGAGCCTGAGCTTTCGGTGAAGGAAAACATCGCGAGGAAACCATAGTAGAGAGGTAGAGCTTTTTCTAATATCTGCCTGGCTAGCTACCACCCTTAAGTTGAATTCTGTCGCCGAGCACCAATAGCCTTATAAAACTTAGGTGTGTGCGTTTTCCTCAAAAAAGGTCTCCATTTTCTCCCCTCTACACTCCTGAAAACGTCTCATAGCAAGGCGTGACAGCCTCAATATCCTAGGTGTGGATATTCGCATCGACCTTAACTCCAGGGATTAAATCGGGAATGTCATCTCTACTACATCACGGAGACTCGGAATCCTTAACAGGGTGCGACGGTTTTTCATGCCCTGTCAACTGTATCTTCTTTACAAGGCACAAGTTTGGCAGTGTGTGGAATAGTGTTTGCACCTCTGGGATGGAACTGCAAAATACCTGTTTGTTGCTGTAGACAGGTTTCAGAGACGGGCTGTCTGCATTGTTAATGATGCAGACGTTACCAAATATATGGAGCCGCTTCAGCTGCATAGAAACATTGCCTCGCAGAGCTTGTACTACCGTCTGTATCATGTTTCCTTTATCGTTACAGTTTTGCCTTAGTGGCCACAATCTCACCTGATGTTAAATGACGACGTGGCCCAAAATGGTAACAGGCGAAACCTAGTGGAAGACTGGCTCTCAAGTGCACCTGCCGGAACACACCTATTGGTGCTTGGCGACAGATTTTCAACTTGAGGGTGGTAGCTAGTCAGGCGGGTATCAGAAAAAGCCCTACCACCATGCTATGATATCCTCACGATGTTTTCCTTCACCGAAAGCTCAGGCTCATTGCAAGGATTCGAACTCAGGTTGATCGACGTGAAGTTGTACACGCTACCACTGAGCCATCATTGCTTCTCACGTATAGCATCAGCGCGATCGCGATTGTACCAAGAGTGTCCTTACAGGCGATATCGGAAGAAGGAATATAATGTTCCATTGCAATTTCAATCTCGTCTGCAATTGCTTTGGCAATCGCTTAATGATGCTTATAGTATAGATCTTTCTTCGGGTGAAAACTTACATTTAAAACACCGAAAACTATATTTTGAAACAACTATGTTACCAACATTAACGTAAGCTGCGCCAGTAATATCCTTACGAAGTTTAAATTCAAACAGATTAAACGCTTAGAACACGGACGGACCACAAACATTATGTTTGCAAATAATATTGCACACCAGGTCACGTAGATACCTGTTAATCTAAATAATTCATAAAATATTAAGGGCTTACTAAAGATATCATGCGTGTTAGTAAAAAAATGTTAGGTATTAAGGTTTAATCAACGCGTATGAAGTCGCGGGCAGTTGCTAGTATATGATAAAAAAAACTATGGAAATAATAATATATAGATCCTGAATCCATTCAAGATTTGTCGCAAGTGACTTAACTAAGCACAGTAAAATGCAACGACAATGCTGACCACCGAGAGAGTCCATCGGCAGTAACCGCCGTGTGGCGCCGTCATACCGGCCTGTATAAATTCAAACAGGATAAACACCAGCTGATTCCGAAACGCGACACGCATGATCGATTCACTACGACGGGATTAGCACTTAACGAATTAATATATTGCAATGCTTATGATGATCGTAAACCAGTTAAACATATATCCTACAATTATACTGTCACAGTTTGCTCGACTGTTGTTCAGTCGGGTATAGCGCATCGTCGTCCAACACTTCTCAAATTCTGTAAGTATTGATTAATACTTAAAAAAAATACAAAAATGTATACTATATAATATTATATCTATAAAGGACAATTAAACACAAGCAATTTATAAAAAGCCTACCGTTCTACTTTAAAGGATATGGGTATTAACTAGTTTATTTTGTTTCTTGCACGCACTTAAATATTGTATTCTTGAGTTTTGTACGGCTAAAGCGAATTTGGAATTAACAACTACAACAAGTTTTTTAAAATACTTTAATATATTTATAAGTTCAGTGTATTACACAAGCAATTTAATAGTTATCTGTTATAACTATTCACAATGTTACAATTTCGCTCAAGAATTTTATTTACTGTGACAATGAAGCTATAGCTAAGAAGAAGTAAGCTAAGAATAGCTAGTATTGTAAAATATACATAAACTGTATCACTAGCGCTTTGCCGACCTTGAGCCCCCTTCCCTGAAAAGCTCTGGAAACTCTACTCACCGCAGAAACACAACACAGGTTATTTGGCTGCCATATTCTGTAGGGTAGAGGTGTTCCACCAGTCGGGCTGCCCCAAGTAGAGAGAAATCTCCAAAGAAATTTATATATCTCTCTTAACATTAAATTTCTTCTAAATCTAATATAAAATCTCTTAAAATTGATAAATCATTCGCTAAATGACTAATTAGCACAGTGAATTTCAACCATATAAACGCCAAGTTCAAATAAAATTAAAAAAAAATACTAAAAAAAATGCTTATTTTTAAAAAAAAATCTGTTATTGTAGATACTGAGATGGTCTTAAAACTAAACGTGTGAAATATACTTAAACTTAACTTTAAAAAGGAGGAAGAAGGAGAAAAGACTTGTAAGCAAGTAATCTTAATCGTGTCAAAAAATTTGACAGTACGGCCACAGCAATTCTACAAATTGTTACTGGGTCTTAAGGTTAATTCATGTATAAACCTTAAAAGTGGAGAATGATTAATGGTCGTTCGACTTCTAGATAAAAATTCGGGAGCATTGAGGAGTCGATAATTAAACCGCATAATAGTTATAATGATGAAATTATGAGGATGATTCTGTATTTTGTAGTCGAGAAACATTTCAGAACTGCCATGAGTCCAACAGTACCAGAATTCTACGCTGGGAAGACTGTCTTGATCACAGGTGGTACTGGCTTTGTCGGCAAGGTGAGTTTGGATTATGATGGAAGAATTAAATTTTTATATAAAATACACGTTAGGTTTGATATTGATATATATATGTGTTCTAAGTACAAGTAAAGTGATGCGTATATTGCTATTTTAAAAAAAAGTTTTTTGGAGGGTTTAAAAAGAGTAGTTTTCACTTTTCACTTTTCGCATGATCGAAGTCGCTGGTAATTTATTAAAAAACTAAGTGCTAGATACTGTCTTTTTAAAATTCTTTGTAAGCTTTAGCATTTGGCCATAGATGTTAAGTGATCATTTAGCTCAAGATGGTAACAAGCCAAGCTTAGTAGAGGAACTGGTTCTCAAGAGCAGCAGCAGCAGCTAGGAATACACATAAAGATTGTCAACGTTAGGGTGTAAATAAAAGACGTGATAGAAGATGCTCTATGACTATCCTTCACTCTCCTCGATTGACACCGTGAGCCATCATATCTTCGCTCTCTTAAAGTTATAGAAAATTAGTTTTTAATCCCTTTCGACTTTGCAACCTTAGCTCTTGTACATACTTTGTGAACGTCTTCACACTTAGAATAGTAGATACAAGACATTCTACAAATCTGTATCAAGCTGTATCTGCAAATTTATATTTATGACAAAAAAATTACCATCAAAGAACAATGGGTGTTAAACATCTATTATAGGCGTAATCAAACAGGTCGTAAAGCGACTCACGAAAACTGGTTGCAATGACTGGTTTTACGATACAGTGATCACTGTCCTATACATGGCAGCATTGTTCTTTCTTCGTGACAATCCTCTTCCTCCAAAGATCATAATACATTATCAATTATAACTTTTAATTATACACTGCCATGTTGCGAAGCGTTATTCGTATCTATTCCCGTCATTGCAGATTCTTGTAGAGAAACTTCTTCGAAGTTGTCCAGATGTTAAGACTATCTGCCTTTTGATGCGACCGAAGAAAGGGCAGTCGTGCGAAGCTCGTCTTTATGATCTTTGCAGTAATAAGGTACCTATTTTAAAATATTTTTAGCATCTGTATCATGATTTTCATAGTTATCTACAAGTTATGTTTAAATCAAACTGTTTATAAATGTTACTTTTATGTTACAAAACAACATTGCAACTACTTTATTGGAAGGCGGTTCACATCCTGTCTGTAATATAATACATTAAAATGTAATAATTATTGCAGGAGTTAATAATAAATTAACAAATATAGGGACCCAATTTCACACATTTGAATTAAAACTAAGCAAAGCTTTTACTTATGATACCTAAATAGCTGATATACTAACTATACAATACATCCACATATAACATAACTGACACTTATGCTCATAACACAAAAGTCAGTCATGTGCGAGGATCGAACCTGCGACTTCTCGGCTCAATAATTGGGCACACATCCTAAGCGCCAGAAGGTTTTAAAAAATAGTTTTTGCTATTTCTTATTGTTCTCAATTTTAACACTGTAAGGATACGTCTAATTGTTTTAAGTCCTATATTAGAATATTAAATCGAAAAATGATTGTTTTTCTACATTACAGGTTTTCGATCTTGTGAGACGTGATAACCCTGATGCCTTTAAAAAGTTAAAGGTCATTGATGGGGACATAACAGTAGACGGGCTCGGCATTTCTGATGAAGATAAAGAAATGCTGCAGAAAGAATGTCAAATCATCTTTCACAGTGCTGCTTGTGTCAGGTTTGTTTTTAATTTTGCAGGACCATTTGCATCTCCTGTGCAGTTAATTCATTTGAGGGACCCTATTCCATAAATCCCATTGTCGCATTTTTGAGAGTACGAAACTCGTTAAATTCTCCTGATTTTAAATAAGTACTGCAGTGCATGACCATCTATAAGCAATTTCAGATGAGACTTACAGTTCTTTATGGGAAAAAAATAACTACGGCGGTGGTGCTTTACCATTTAAAATTTGCACTATTTTTCTTCTTTTTGTTTTTATTTGGATAGAATATATTTCTAATTTTTAGAGTTAAAACAATGCTTTAACGTGACGGTGACTCTCTTGTTAAAACTGTCCAAGGATTTTTTGTGGCAAATTAAAAATTCATGGTTCTAGTAGTTATTATTTATAATTCACTTTACTAGTGCATAATGACCAACCTATATCACAGAAAATGCCACCAGTATTACATAATATTGGGCCAATTAACATACGTTTATGAAATAAAATAATAACCACAACAGATGAGATGAAACTCGACACCAGTCTAAAATGAGTCACTTCTGGTAGAGTTCTCTTTCTGATAGAAGGCACGGGTTTAATCAACAAGCCAGCCCGCGACGTATTGGAGATTTCAAACGCCGAGAAATTCCAGTTCTGTATTTTTCCCACACACAGCGGTTCTACAAAACCATTTCTCAAGCGTTTAGGTTTCCTCACGATCTTATTTTTCACCGTCAGCCGATAGTGGTTCCAGTTTAATAAATTAATAGATGTACTGATAAATTGTTGGGACTCGAACTTGCGGCCAAACCACTTGGCCACCACAACATTTTTACTATCTACTAAATCAGTAATATGGTCTAGCACTCTCGCAATATTTTCCTGTACCGTCGTTAGTAAGACAAATCTTGTATTGTTGCATTCAAAAACATCTTTTTTTAATGTCCCAGATTTGATCAAAAGTTAAAGGAAGCTGTGAACATGAACACAACTGGGACATATCGACTACTGTCTCTTGCTGAGACCATGAAGAAGTTACAGGTAAATTATATTTATACTAATATTATAAAGCTCAAGACATTGTTTGTTAAAATGAATTAATCTCTGGAACTATCATCAAACTTGAAAAATCTATAGCCTATTTATTGAGGAAGGATATAAGTTTTATAACTTCACGCTAAGACTCTAACGAGCGGAGCAGTAACAATGAAAGTAAAGCAATCAGGAAAACACTAAGCAAGGACGGGATGTGAGAATAACAATAGGCTACATACATAGGTGCATTGATAGCGGTCCGATCGAATAAATTTAACATGGAAGAAACCGTTGAGCTCAGTGTTACCGTAAAATTGTAAATTTCAGGCTTTCCTCCATCTATCAACAGCGTTCTGTCGCTGTCATTTAGATGTGCTTGAGGAGAAGCTTTACAAACCCATCCACAGTCCACGACGTATCATGGACATTGTTGAATGGATGGACAACGAGACACTGGACTATTTGGAGCCTAAGTGAGTAATTCGCAACTGTGAATAATTTTAATAGCTATTTTTCTTTTCCTAACTTGGCATCAGATCCTCCTGATTGCAGATTATTATTGCTATTATCAAGCGGGTAATTATTTGGTTAACGAAGTTTCTGGTAAGGATTTCAGTGTTCTAAAAAAATGGTGATCAAATTGTTAGACCTTTCTAGGGAGACTCATCTCAGATCACAGACTTCACGGTCCATTCAAATAATTTCTAATCTACTTCACATGTGCACAGTAACCAAGATTACACAAAGTTACACAATATTTGGACAAATAACACAAGTTTATGAATAAAATAACGAAAAGATCCTAACGAAAATTTTATGGGCTGAAAAACTGATGTACATTAGAACTCATTTGAATTATTTATGGAATATACTTAATCGATAGCTTTATTAACAAAGTTTGATAAATTTGAGGATATCTCGCGCTTTGTGTCATATCTTTGAATGTAACGGAGTTTGCTTTTCTCTTACTGAAAGAATTAGAAAAATTCTTAGAAAGAATAATATCAAAGTGTGTCTCTCAGTTTAATATTTATTTAGGATTCTTTGTTCGTAGACTTATATCTTCAGAACCAAACACTTATGGCTATACAAAGGCAATCACTGAGGATCTAGTTGCAGAATATGGAAGCAAGTTTCCTTTGGCTATAGCAAGACCTTCTATTAGTAAGTTTATTCAAGAACCAGAACATTGCTCTTTGCCACTGCTTATATTCATTCCAGTATGCTGTTTATGGTTTATATGTAAAACAAATAAGTGAAATAGAAACAAATAGATAGCTCCTTAAAGTCAAAATTTCCAACTTGCGTTAACGTTTTTATTGAACCAATTTACACTAAAATAAAATTATTGAAAGAAATATAATTACAACGTTTTGCTTTTCAGTAACTCCTGCTTGGAAAGAGCCATTTCCAGGATGGGTGGACAATTTCAATGGACCTATTGGTATTTATGTAGGTGCTGGTAAAGGTAATTCCAAAATAGAAAGTATATATAAGTATAGGGCTTTTGTTGCACAATGAAAGCGACTGCCCGTGCAGTATAGCGTTTACGGTGAATATACAATCAAAATATATCAACAATGAAATGAAAATTTATTAAAATGAGATTCTCCATTATACATTTCTTTACATTCTTTATTTTCTCTCGCGTGAACATGAACCTGTATTTGTTAAGAAATCAATTGACAGAATTCAGATTATTGAGTAGTTTTCGTATTCTAACCTATTTTAAAAGACTCTGAAATGCTGTCGCTCTTCAGCGGTAAGTTGTTGCAGTTTTAGTAATACACTGAAGAAAACCATGTCATTTTGAGGTTTCTTATTTAGCTATATATGTTTTTAATTTACAATATAATACCTCATGGTAAGTACGGCACAGTCCAGAAACAACGGTGATCATCGGTGACACAAATTTCACCAGCAATCGTCGATGTATGCCGGCCAGCTGAAATGCTTTTTCACGCCTCTTTTGAAAGACCGAATATCATAGGAAAGAGGGAACAAGTTGGCAGGGAGACTATTCCACATCTGCACGGTACGGAAAAGGTAAAAATTCGTTCGTGCCATGATGCGCGGTACAGTTTATCTGTGGTTCTGTAGACCAGATCGCGTGGTTTTGTAGTGCAAGGGAGATGATGGGATAAAGTGAAAAAATTCTTTGGAACATTCGCCATGATAGAGATGACAAAACTCTCTCAGCGAGATAATGTCTCTTCGAAACTGAAGCGGTTCTCAATACTTAGTGACGTTTGTATCATTCCCAATGCGGACAGCCTGTCGCTGCAATCTATCCAGGGCATCGAGAGGGTATTGAGCGTAACTGTCCCAGAGATATGAATAATATTCCATACACGGTTGTACTTGAGCCTTATAAAGAAGGTATAGTTAGCCGGGTCAGAAAAAGCGTCGCTATCCGTTCAGGATACCCAGTCACCTGAATGTTGGGGAGATAATACTTCCAATGTAATCCCTGAAATTGAGGTCACAACGAATATCCTTTCCAAAGCTGTCACGCTTTGCGAATGAGAGATTCTAAGGAGTAGGGAGAGGAATATCAGTTTTTCAGCTAACTTTAGTTTGTCTTTCATCCCTTTATAATTTTGTTCTCTTGTTTTATTTTTAATAACTCGATAATGTAGTATGCTGTGCAGTGTTTTGTGCGCTATGCCCTGGATAGTAGTATATTTTTTTAACTTATCAGAGAGGACTTCTAAATGGCTATGCGTTTCTAGTTATGATTATTTATATTTGTTAATTAAAAAGCTGTTAGTCTTCCTAGAAATAAATAAATTAATGATAACTATTGCGTATTTCCGATTGTCTTGTCATGGTGAATAAATAATTTCTACTGTAATATAACTCTATTTTGAATTATTTATAATTTATTTTGCGTCTTGTTTATAAGTTTCATCAGATCGTTGTCCAGCTTTGCCGGGTTTGTTCGCGCTACGTCTTCCGATGCGTGGTTGCCACCCGAGAACATTCGCCCAGGCCCAATTGTCCATGCATTCTACAAGCAATGTGCTATTGAGATACATGTAGAAGAATATAACTATAAAATATTATTCTAATATGTAATGCAAATTGTTTTAATTTCAGGTGTTATAAGAAGTATGCTTTGTGAAGCGTTCTATAATGCCGATGTCATTTCTGTTGATATCGTCGTGAACGCGTGCATACTGATTGCTTACGTCACAGCACTCGACAAGTAAGGATTTTGATACATAGTCCAAAGGAAATACTTGTGATATTACGAATGGAGAATACAGTGATTCATGGATAATGGATGATACATACGTTTGACTTAATTCTCTGAGCACGACTATGTTTTAACTCGGATTTTTAATTCGATTAGGAAATTTAAGACGTTGGGTGAATTTAGGGAAAGACTTTCATTTAAATACGGACTTACGTTTTTTCTTGTATAATTAATAATTATAACCGTTTATTTATTTATTTATAAAAAGGCACTGCTACAGAAAACAAACTGGACTTATACTAATAAAATGTAAGATATTAACTGGAGGTTTACAAGTTGATCTCGAAGCGCCCAGACAAACAGAGTCACTGGGCCCAGCTGTATTAAAGGCCCATATTATGTAGTCCATAGTAGATATTTGAACTTGAGTTGGACAAATGATTACCAGACTAGAACCCGAGTAACTAACTTTACTAAATAAATGTTTACAATAACTCGGAATTTACCATGTGATTTAGGTATATCAAATCGGTAGTAGTGTCGAAGTGTTTGGGCAATGACCCCGTCACGACTGCTTGGGCGGGCGGCGCGCGGCATACCGCAGTTGGGAGCTTCGCAAATATAAACAAATGTCTGGCGGATGATAGCTCTCCAGTCGCCACTGGCAATTAATAATTAACTTTTTTATTATTTGCACTCAGATCAAAGCAACGCTCAACATTTTCTTAATAAACTGATGTCAATCAGTAACACAGTAATAGTTTACAATTTAATTAAACATATCTTTAGGTAGCTACTCAAATTACAATTAAAGATGTCTAAGTCCTTACTGTGTTCGTTGTGTGCTTTACACATCCGCAGAACTTGTGTTTTGCAAAGTGTTTTTAGTGAGAATTGACTCTACAATTTATTGGTGTCCCATTTAGAATTGACTATCTTTCAGAAGGGCAGAGTTACCATTGATCTCGTGTCTAGATAACAATGAATTCATATTGAAATATTTTAATCTATCCTCATATGAAGTTAACTTGTATCTCCTACCAAATTTGGAAGCTAAATGGCATAGGAAACGTTACTGAACTAATTCAATTCTGTCTATGTTGTGATAATACGGTTATACTGTTTGTACGGTTTTTATTCTATTTTGAAACTTATTGCATTTTAAATTAACTTGTAAATGATCACTAGCCAAGCGAATAGTGTAAATTTCACTTTAAAATAATAATAAAAATCGGTTAATACTATTATATCTTTACAGACCTAAGGAAACTCAAGTCTACAATGTGACATTGTCCAGAGTTATTAAGATTTCTTTGTATCAAATTTTAAAACAGGGTGAGTATAAAATTATCCGATAAAAAATATTAGCGTATTATTACTGCAATGCAAAATATTGGGGTTTGGAGTAATAAAATAACAATACTACTTGGTTGTAGTAAGATCAAATAACATCTTAAGATTTGATACACTGAAGCCAACCTTACATGCAAGTGGTAAACCTTGCTTAGTTACGAATGAGGAAATGGCGGTATTGGAAATGGTAGGCATATCCAATTTCTTTGACGGTGGCAACTGGCGTCAAAATTATTGAGCTCTTGGTGGTTGCCAGTCTTTTTGGATTCTACTGTAATTACCATCAAGTATAGTTACGCCACACAAACACACACACACACAATATACTTTATTGCATACGAAAGTACTTATACATGTTGTAACTAATTACATTACTTGTGAATAATTAGGCGGCCTTATTGCTTAGAGCGATCTCTTCCAGACAACCTTTTAGAATGAAAATAAATAGAATTAAAAAAAAATCGTCGCGTCAAACACATATACATGTATAAATATGACAAATATTAAAATTTTACAGTGAAAACAGGTATATAATATAGAGTTAGTATACACATACACTACATAAACTATAAATTGTTAACTTATCACACATAACACTAATACTACAATAATAATAATACACAATAGTAATAATACTCCAGATAACTATGTTACAGTAAGTTTCCATTATAACAGAGAGAGATAATGATATTCTTTTAAAAACGTGTATAGATTTCGCTTGTCTTTTTTTATCGTTTTATGTTTGGCGTAGTGGCCACAATCTCACCTGAGCTTAAGTGACGATTCGGCTTAAGATGATAACACGCTAAACCTAGTGGAAGACTGGCTCTCAAGTGCAGCTGCCGGAACACACCTATTGGTGCTTGGCGACAGATTTTCAACTTGAGGGTGGTAGCTAGCCCGGCGGGCATTAGTGAAAGCCCTACCACCATGCTATGGTTTCCTCACGATGTTTTCTTTCATCAAAAGCTCAGGCTCATTGCAGGGATTCGAACTCACGTTAATCAACACGAAGTTGTACACGCTATCATTGAGCCATCATTGCTTATCTACTGGAAGTGAGTTCCATAGTCGAACAGCTTGAACCGCAAATGATTAATGAGTAATTTCTTCAGTGCTGTTATAGAAAAAAAAACAGACGCATTTAACCTTAAATAAGATGCGTAAATTTGCAGGAGAGAAGTGGGTTCATGAGTATCCTTACACGGTAGCCTTGTGGTATCCAGGAGGACATGTGACAAATTCACGGATATTACACAAAATTAACGTCGCTCTAATGCATTACTTACCAGCTTACCTAGTGGACGGTCTGCTGTTTATAGTGGGAATGAAACCTTTGTAAGTACCCATGGTTTCTTTTTTATACTTTATAAGGTTTAATATTTGACCGAAATCTCACTGGATATTAAGTGAAGACAGAAGGTGTAGAAGACTGGATTCCAACAGTAGCTGACGGACGATAACTATAGGCCCTCGGTGACAGTTTTTTAACTTGAAGATTGTTGCTAACCCTTAGAAGTTAAGTCTCTAAGTTACTGTAAGTCGGGAATTACAAAATGCCCTACCACCCTTCAGTTCTCTTCTGACTTTTGAGAGTAAACCTACCTTCTTTTTAATCTTCACTTACCATTTTTGAAGATATGATCGTTAAGCGTTAGTTTGTCTATAAAATAAAATAAAAAATTGGAAGTGCTCAGTGGTCACAATTTATGGGTCGAGAATTCTATGGCTTTAAGAACATGTATTGTCTAAAAAAAAATTGGTTTAAGGGTAGCAAAAACATTGCAAACCGCTAAGCTTGCTAAGAATTTCACTTTTTTTAATTTGAGGAAACTTATGATGAGTTCTGCTTCATCACCTGACGACAAAATCAGTCTCGGATCAAACCAGTATGAGACTCGACCCACTAAAGATCCAATATATAAATATAATAACTCCTTCAAATGATTTAGGGAGGTGGCAAAAAGTATTAAACCTGCAATTACAGCCACTCCTTGGGAGACCTTCCAAATAAGGTGTTCCTACGAAATGCTTAGGCATTGGGTGCTAATTTTTTAAGGAAGTTTTATTCTTTATTTACGATGAGTATTATCAAATAACAAATAAAGAACTGGTGGGAGCGAGGAGGTAGACCTTTCAACCATTATATAAATATTTATACCATTTATCTTTATACTATCTTTTACCATTTATAGTCATAGTAACATACTTCAGCGCAACGCATATAGGGATTAGCTGTGCTTGTCTAGTTATCAAGTTGCTTTCGTTATGGTATTTTTGACATGACAACAGTACTTTCGAATAGACCATTGTTTCTTAACTGTCATCATAGATTTCGGACTTTCCCAAATGCAGTGCAGTAGTATATTAGTATTTTCAAGACAAAGATTCGTGGAAGATACAGATTGAGCTTGACCTCCATAGACAAAATATGAGAAATCACGGTTATGGTTGGATACCGGGCGAAGTGGAACAAATAATTTAAGCATCCTACAGCTGGTATCATTTGAAATAATCATGTTCTAGTAGCAATTGTGTAGATATGATATACTATGGTGAGAGGCTGGAAGTGAGGAAATGTAGTTAAGTGTGCAAAGCCAATTGAAAATGAAATCATGAAGTTAATTTAAATGTTATCTAGCTTGAACTTGTAGACGACAGACACAATGTCAATACCGGAAATGAATATAAAATTGTAATCCCGTCTTTAAGAATTAGTAAGACAAATATTTTTTTAGATAATTGTGCTAGATCTACTATAAATAAACTTCTTACCTATATTACCGATAGCCGGACCATAAGTTAATGAGTCATGTAAAGCAAATTTTATATATAAATATTGATAAGTCTGGTCGAGATTCTTAAAATACCAAAATGTCCCAAATAATCCCAAAATATTTATTTAATTTTGTTTTTTTTTTATTTATTCTTCTTAAGTTTAGTCAATTTGAGTGAGAGGTTTGCTAATTATATACATCGTAAATGTTCAACGACTGTAATAGTAATTAATGCTCTTTCCAAAGCTGTATAAGCTGTCATTGTTACTAATCGTTTTGATTTTAGCATGGTCAAACTCCAAAGGAGGATCAGTCGAGGTATGGAAATCTTACAATATGTCGGGTTAAAGGAATGGAATTTTAGCAACACCAATTTCCTCTCCCTTCGTAACCGCGTCAGTAAGAGCGATGAGGAAACTTTCTTCACTGATCCAAGCAAATGTAACGTTGATGAATACTTGAAAAACAGTGTCCTCGGCGTAAGGGAGTACTGTTTAAAAGAAGATCCTTCTACTTTACCTCGAGCTAGGACTTTGCATAAAATGTGAGTGACACAGATCTTATTATTGCGCCGTGTCCGTTGCGTCCGTGTGTGTTGACGTAATAGTTAGTGATACGTAAATACAATGTTGTACAAAAATGTTGCTTCTTAGTACATCTATGTCGTACGCCTATCTCTTATACATAAGCCACGATAAGGTATTTTGTGACAAAGAACATTGAAATTGATTTATGAACATTATTATTAGGCATGGTATATTAATCCTTACGAACGAAAGTTAATTCATCATGATTACAATTTTATGAAGATAATGCTTTGCCCTTTATAGCATGTTTTTTGGACGAATAGTTTGGCAGATAATGTAAAATTAAAATAATTCAACACTCGGCTCGGGTCTATGACTATAGGTGTAGTGGCGCGAACGAGTCATGTAAGTTGTGACGCATAACCCTGGCCGCCCGATATAAATATTGTCTATACTGAAGTATTATAAATCATCAATCAGCGATTTCTTTTAAATTATACATGGGTGAAAACGCGGGGCACAGCTAGTGTTATAATAAAAATCCCATAATAACTAATTTGAAGTTTTCACTTACTAAATAAGTTTGATAGGTTTAATATACTATCAGGCAGGTATAGAAGGAAAATAAAAAAGATTGCTGGCTGGTAGAACTCAACAGTTATGTCAGATAGGAACGCGACGGCGATGCTCATGTTGATAAATCCGTCTAAGTGAATCTCTTTTGTTTTATCACATTTTGGGATAAGCCAGTGTATATCCAACTGCTGGGAAGCTTACTATCAGGCACAGCGTCGAAAACTTGCTGTGTTACTATTAAAAATATTTTATTGTGTGGTTTTATGAAACCATGATCCAAGTGAAACTTTTTTTAAGTATAAGAAATTACTGTTGTTCCTTTAATTACATAAAAACTCGCAATATAGCTTGGCTGAATTAATGGCAGTTTCCTTCACCTGTCTTTAATAGATAAAAGAAATCAATACAACGGATAATATAATGTATATAAGTAAAAAAATAGAGGACATGTGAATATACATTCTTTAATAACACGCATTAACATATAAAATATTTCGAATTTACGATTATATTCTTTGACTGCACGGCATAAAATTCAATTTTATTTGCGACAATGCAATGTAATGTGACATGTGATAGGTGAACGAAACATTTTGGGGTGATGGAATAAAGTTTCACTACAAAAACATTTCTATTCACAGACGCTACGTTGCTGACAGACTGTTGAAATTTATCTTCCTCTGCCTCTTATTTTGGCTCATTTACTCTTATCGTAACGTGTTCCTATCTGCTGTGGAACTCTTGGACAGTTATTTGAAGAATCTTCTAATTAGTCCGTTTAAAGATAAAAAAGCTTATTGAAGTAAATGATCCACGTATTCATTGGTAGCACGCATGGACACCAAATCGGTCGATGTGGGCTGGTATCCTATAACAAGCTTGAGTTTTCGTTGAAGGAAAATATGATGATACTACAGTATGAGAACAGGCTAGTTCACTCAAGTTGAGGACCATTAGAATGTTTTCCTTCTCTGAAAGCAGAATTAGAAAATACATGCAAACACACACCCATTAAGCTCTTATACTTTATTAATAAGTGATATTAGAAAAAATAGACAACCTTTTGTGAAATAAATTTGTATGTGTTTATAATAATTGTTTTAATTTTGACATTTTTCTGGAAGTATTATACAATGAAGGCTCTTTTCATTATTCATAATAAGATATTGCAATAATACAATATGTTGATTTAATTCGTTTAGAGAGCGCTCAGCAAAAGTCAACTGGCAAAAAATTAAAAGGTCGCTCATGATTTATAAATTTTATAGAACAGTATTGATATGTACATCATTCAATACAATCTATGAAAACATAGAATAATATTAAGTGAGATTGTCTGTAAGGGGTAATATCTTTAAAACTAGGTAATACTGATCCGATTCTAAAAAATCTTTCACTAATATAAAGCTACGTTCTTCCCGATGGTTATAGGCTATGTTTTATTTTTATTAAATTTTATTATGTTCCACTTGTAAACTAAGTCGGAAAAAATATTCCATTTGGCTGTTATATCGGCGTGCACTGACCGAACTGTTAGAAATAGCGAAAATAATTTAATACGAGGTTATACTGCGCTAAAAGTTGTACAAAAAATTCCGCGATAGTTTACATATATTTTTTATAGAAATCTCAAAAAAATAAAATACAATTAATATGTTGGTTGGTAAAATTGGCATACGTTGAACAAACGGTTTGCAATAGATAAAATTAATGTACTACAATATTTTTCATAGCTAAAAGATCTACAAAATAGTTTAGGACAATATATTTAAACTTTATAGAAATCCCACTAAAAATAGTTTAGTACGTTGGGGCTCTTTAACAGCATGCACGGATCAAATGGTTTGCAACAGGTAAGAGCAATGTAGTAGGTATAATATTCATAAATTCTAAAAGATCTGGAAAACAATCTAGGACAGCTAGCATAAGTATCAATTTTAATACCTGACAATAATAATTCCAATAATTATTAAAATGCCACTTGGCTGCTTTGCGGCGTGAGCTGACCAAATCGTTTGAAATAGTTGAAAATAATTTGCTTTAATAACGTTCTACGATAAAGGATATACGAGACCGTGTGAAACATTATACAGGTTATTTTTCTGATGGTTTTGTATGGTCAAATCAAAAACTACAAGAAAAGTGGGCAACGAGTCATGAACTCGGTTTTTGAGAAAACATAAGTTGTAATATTCTATATATATATCTCATGCTTGAGCGAGAAATCAACCCGATAGATTTTTCATAAATATGCTATCTGTATTATTACATATCAATTAAGTTTGTTGCTAATCATGATGAATACTTGCAAAGGAATGTATTATTGAAGGATACGAATCCTGTATATCTAACAAAACGGTGCCCCAGCTCATAACAACCATGAGATATGTTAAATTTGGGAATAACTGGATCGGAACACATGGTTATCCGATCTTACCAAATTGGACTATTTTATAAGGAGTAACATCTATACATGTTATAAAACACAACATATCTCTGTCTGTCTGTCCGTTTGTGTTATTTTCACGCAAAAATCACTTATCAGATTTACATAGTTCTTTTTTAAATTCATAGCTATGTTATCTGGCCAGGTTAGGATTTATTTTGTTAGATAAAGTAACATAAAAAATAAGCAGTGGCGATAATGGTGAAACAATTGGGAAAAAGACGCTTTTGGAACTTACTCTGAGTAAACAACAAGAGATATATCAAAATAATGTACTACATAATTGTAGATCTTAAAAATACCTACAAAAAAGTCTATGATAGCATATGTTTATCTTCTAAGGATGTGTTGTGGTACGGCATTTTTAATGGCCGTCTGGCTAGCTACCATCCTCAAGTTGAAAATCTGTCGCCAAGCACCAATAGATGTGTTCCGGCAGCTGCACTTGAGAGCCAGTCCTCCCACTATTCTTAGCGTGTTATCATATTGAGCCGCATCAGGCGCTTTAAAGAATTCTTCTAACTAAATGCGAAATAAGTCAATTCAAAATGAAGTTTCGTTGGAACAGAAATGATTTATTCACAAGGACAAGCCAAAGGGAGATACGCAATAGTTAACATTTATTTATTTATTTTAGAAATACTAACAGCAGTTATAACAACAAATATAAGTAATCATAACTAGAAACACAAGATAGGTAGGTAGGTAAGAGACCAGCTCGTCTGGTAGATGTATCTTCTCAATACAGAAGATCGCAGTCAAATTACTAAGTGTTGTGTTCCTGCTTCCAGCGGCGGTTAGGGTTACCAGTGCTCCTTGGTAAAGGGTTCAAAGAGAAGTAGGGCACAAAGGCATTTCTTTGCAGATTTCTCTCTACTTGGGCCAGCCCGACTGGTGGAATATCTCCTCAATACAGAAGATCGCAGTCAAATGACCCAGCGTTGTGTTCCTGCGGTAAGTATGGTTTCCGGAGCTCCTCGGAGAAGGGGGGTTCAAGGTCGGTAACGCGCTAGTGATACTTATGGTATTACAAGCGTCCTTAGACTACGGTAGCCACTTACCATCAGATGGCCGTTATTAGACATTTGTCAAAAAATATTGTCTGTCTATCTGTTTGTGTGTTTGATTTTAATTCAAAAACGACTGGACAGTTGCTCAAGAACATATTTATACGGGAAGTTTTATATCATTCTTCAATCGACAGGTTAGAAGAATTGTCAATAACACCTTTTTTTATCGTTATAGGTTTGGCGTAGTCGCCACAATCTCACCTGATGTTAAGTGACGATGTAGCCTAAGATTATAACACGCTAAACCTAGTGCTGACTGGCTTTTAAATGCAGTTGTCGGAACACACTTATTGGTGCTTGGCGATAGATTTCCAACTTGAGGGTGGTAGCTAGCCAGGCGGGCATTAGAAAATGCCCTACCACAATACTATGGTTTCCTCACGATGTTTTCCTTCACCTTACTCAGGCTCACTGCAGGGATTCGAACCCAGGTCAATCGACAGGAAGTCGTACACGGTACGACTGAGCCATCATTGCTTCCAAAATCATGCTTAATTGCACCTACATTTAGAAATCGTAAAACATATATTCACAGATGATTATATACGGGAAGTTTATCTATAAAGGTATAAAAGAAAATTTCGAAAATCAAATAAATACTGCGTTAATAAACGCGTACGGAGTCGATGGGGCACTGTTAGATATATTTGAAGCGGCTACATCGGCCTGTTTTTAACTCTCCTTTTTTGAGGTTACATTTGCTGTTGGCCTTGTGGACTTTTATAACGTAATCGAGCGATAGTAGGTACCTAGGACATAAGCTGATCAGATTTTAATAAAGTAACAACCTACACATAGCTACGTTTAACAGGTACGTGCATCTACTTAACTTATCTTCACCTAAGTGGAACCATAAGGGCTTTTCAACCGCGAAGGTTATTTATAATTTACATAACTCGTTAATTATTTATATGATTTATGTTTTTGAAGTTTATTCCTTAAGAATACATGTTCGTAAATAGACCGCTCTGCGAAAATTAGGTGGATAGTGAAATTGAGTGTTAACAATTGTGAAGTCGTGATGACTGAATGTCGTGATGTGATGTTTGAAGCAATTTTGGCTCAGTGGTAGCGTATACGACTTCGCATCGATTGACGTGAGTTCGAATCCCTGCAATGAGCCTGAGCTTTCGGTGAAGGAAAACATCGTGAGGAAACCATGGCATGGTGGTAGGGCTTTTTCTAAAGCCCGCCTGGCTAGATACCACCCTCAAGTTGAAAATCTGTCGCCAAGCATCAATAGGTATGTTCCGGCAGCTGCACTTGAGAGCCAGTCCTCCGCTAGGTTTAGCGTGTTATCATCTTGGCCACATCGTCACAGAACATCAGGTGAGATTGTGGCCACTATGCCATACCTACAATGATAAAAAATAAAATATCCGCAAGATATTAGCGCATCTTATAATGAACGTGTGTATATTAATATAGTTAACTTACATCCATACGAAACTAATAACTTATGTAATATATTAATAACTTAACTTAGATTATTGTATCCAAGTCAATTGTTATATTTCTTTATTAGGAAATCCTACAGCTTTTGAAAACTATTTTACGGCCGTTTTCAATAACCTATCTTTCCGTTGTTTCAGTTACTAAAGATAGACAAATCTTTACTTTTGTCATTAGTTTCTTTTCAATAACCTATGGTATAGTTATTCCTGTCAAACGTTTCTGTCTACCATCGGTAGGATGGAAATCCTACTAGAGATAGGAACGCCCATACAAATTGAGCATGCCTTTCAATATAAGTTTAAAAATCGGCCAGTAATCCGTGTTAATCGTTAGTAATTTTAGTTGAAATTTAATTTTGAAACTATTTATAATGGATTTGGTTTAGAAGCTACGAGAGCAATTTGGAATTACTTAACATAATAATGGATTGTGATGAAGATAGTAACAGTGGTACCGACTTCATAGATTTACAAAATGAGTATAAACCACGAGTGAATTATATGATTACATTGAATCGTTCCGTTCTCTGTTGATATTAATAAAAATCAAGGTAAATTAAGTAAAAAATTGTATATCTTGTAATTTAAATAATTGTTTCTTATTAAAAAATACCGAGGTAATTGTTGTTTACTATATAAAGAAAATAATATTATTATTGAGAGTGTCGTCTTTTTATTTTTATCGTAGAACGAAACGTTTCAATAAGCTTAATAGATCTTCTTCTTCTTATTAATTATGGCTCGGCACTATTCGTGCATTAGAACAGTGTCAAGTATTTTAGATTTTGTCAACAAAGCGATGGATATATTCTGTAATCTTTAAAAATCGCTCCAACAAGATGGCAGCACCCTTGTTAAACTTTACAGGGAGCCTTTGTAGCAACTTAAAATGCATGTTCCTAGTTATTTATTGTAATCCACTTCACTTGTGCACAATAACCACACTACATCACGTAAAATGCCGCCAAAATTACATAATATAGGGCCGAATGACATAAGTTTATGAATTAAAACAAAAACAACCACATGACACTTTAAGTTACCGCCAAAAACCCCACTTAATGGATGAAAGGGAAAACGTAGTTTTTGGAGGGATATCAAACTGTCATGTAGTGTTTTTATTTTTTATTCTAAATTTGTGTTATTTGACCCTATATTGTGTAATACAGGTGGCGTTTTCTATAATAAAGTTTGGTTATTGTACACAAGTGAAGTGAATTGGAAATAATAACATGGATCATGAATTCTGAGATGCCACAAAACCTCCCTAGAAAGTTCTAACAAGGGATCCACCATCTTGTTAGGATACACAAATTGTCATAGCACTGGAAACTATATATGCTTGGTAATAGTAGTAATGGTCTTCAATAAAGAAGACCGGTTGCCAAGTTAGGAAAAAAAAGAAGAAGAGAGGGAAGACGTTATCTAAGTTTAGTTAAACACTTATAGCACATATCCTTGTTTGCGAAACGCAAATTATTCTATTTGTTCAAATCCGGGATAGCTATTTTCAATAAATAATCTCTGATATGTTATTGAAAACGGCAGTAGTTTATGCATTAAGGCAAAACAGGATTTCATAAAGTAGGTATTATTATTTGTTCCGCTCAAACACTTTGCCTTTTACATGTTGTACTATGTAACTGGTTTTTATACCTATTTGATAATAATATATGATTTATTATATATAACCAGAGGAAGGGCACAGAAATCCGGGACACAAAATTATTTTTAACCAATTTAATTATATTTAATAAATAAGGAAATAGTTTAAAAATAATAAGTAATTTTAACAAAAAGTACTTAATGCTCCCGCTTATGTATGTATATTGTATATTATAGTAAATGGTTGAGAATATATGTGTACGTGTAATGTGAGAATGTTATGTGTGTATGTTCACTATAGATCCATGATATGTGTTAGATAAGTTTCGATGAATTCATTTCATTTCATTCAGATTTCACGATTTCATTCAGCGTGCAGTTCTAACGAATACATGGAATTAAAACTACACGCTGACTGGAATAGAGCTGGATGCTGATTGCGCAGTCGGTTGACATTTCGATGCAGTTATATCAACTGCATGCAAACCAATGATATTTTATAAGGATCAAAACTGCAATTATGCTTGCAGCCCAAATGTAGAACGTCTGTAATGAACCTTAGAGATTTCTTAAATAGATTTTCATTACCTTAGCATAGCACCTCTCGGTGGTTGCTGCCATCCTATTATTAACCCTAGAGTGTCCGCGCTATGAGTATTTTGCCGTCCGCGGTGAAGAAACTACGATTTCTAGAACACAGTACATTTGTCAAAGTCAAGCATCCTAGTAGCTGCCGCTCTGTTCTTCACCTATTTGTTTTAAAAATTTGGATAAATTTATTCCACGTGTGACTGTAGGAGGCCAAGTTTGTTGTCGCTTTGTCACGTTTGGTGGAAAATTGCTCACTTGACAACTACTCACAAAAGTAAAATTTGGAGAAATTTAGTCCACGAGTGACTGCAGGAGGCAAAGTTTGTTGTCGCTTTGTCGCGTTTGGCGGCAAATTTCTCCCTTTACGACTACTCACATAAGTAAATAAATCGCTTTATATAAAAAAAAATGTGTCTGGTTTTTTCTGTAGTTGAAATATAGTTGGTAGAATAAAGCGCAGGTGGCCGATAATATTATTTTTCTCAATACTGAATATTGCTGGCATAAATAGTCAAATAATATTTAAAAAAAAATTATTGTTACAACAAACCTTTTTGAAAAATGACCAGGCCACATAATTATAATCAAAAGATCCAATATAAATACATCAAGATATGCCCTCAGGTAGAGAAGGTCCAAGAAAAATAGAATGACCAAGAAAGGGTGCAATACATGTACAAAGTTAAGCAGTGCAACGAACATTGTATGTGCATATGCCACGTACGTTTTGAATCTATTAATTTTGTCAAATAGTTTAGTTTTTTTTATGTAAGTTTAAGCAAAGACTTTGTTTTTGTTAAATAAATAAAAATACCTAAGATTTCCCAAAACTTTTTTTTCTCTAAAATTAAGTGGATAACTATAATAAGTGTTAGCTTTTTTATAGCTTATGATTTATTTTATCTTATAAAAAAATGTAAAAAAACTCATGTTAATTATGGGCGGCAAAATGCTCCCCACGTGATCATTCTACGGTTATATAATTATAGTTATTTGTAATGTTTATTTGTATGTAAGCGGAGGCGAGGATAACAGCTTATTTACAACAGTACCTACATAGCCGGTATGGAATCCAAGGTCGACTTTCAAGTAACACATTTTACGAATTAAGTATATACATTTGCTTACAAATTATATTTACAACAACTACCTGACTGACTGTGGCACGCGATATCACTTGCGTTTCATTTTTTAGATTATCGTCGGGCGGCCGATATCCCGCGCGATATCCCCGGCTCAGTCGAACTATTGCCACCATAGATTAATATGAATATACGGAAATAGATGACATCTCAAAAATATTTATTATTATGAGTGACTATAAAGTAGTAAATAATAGGTTCGTGTTTCGTAGCGATTATGTTATGAACACTTTTTTATACTGGTAACAGAGTAGTAAAAATCTGTCGAAGATACATCACCTATAATCGACAGATGTCGTTAAATAATAATAAAAAACGTTGTTCGAAGATGTCATAGCATGATTGCCACGTTCTCGCTGAGCTTACTTCCTGAGATGCACTTTGTATGGTAATTGCTCCTAAGGGTCTTAGCGTAATGTTATATATCCTATAACCTCCCTCAATGAACCGGTTATAAAAAAAATGGTAGTTTTGAGATTTCTGCGTTCAAACGAACAAAACAACAAACAATCTCTTGAACTTTATAATATTTGTATATATATTCTTAAATTTTAATTATAAACATATATTAACTAATGATAATCTTTATTACAATCTCCTTAATAAGGTTCTTAAGACTAACTGACAGACAATGCACTGCTTAAAGCGGTCTAGAAGCATGAAATTTTGTCATAGGATTTTCCTATATTAAGTTGCTAAGTACTATAAAAGATTATTACCTCAATTTGGTTAGATTGGGGTTTTAAATAGGATAATTTCAAGGACGTTATAGATAGGAAATTTTAGTGGGAATCACCAGAAACTATTAAAAAGTTGATATAAGAAATAGGACTGAAATCGATAAAGGATCTATTTTGTTATGGCCATAACCTCATATGATGTTAAGTGACGATATGGCCAAAGATGGTGATACGATAAGCCTAGTGGGGATTCTAATTCTCAAGTGCAGCTGCTGAAACACACCTGTTATTGCTCTACGACTGATTTTCAATTAGAGTGTGGTAGCTAGTCAGGCGGCATTAGAAATTATCCTACTACCATGCTAACTTTTCCTTCACATCAGGCTCATTGCAGGGATACGAACTCACGACCCACTAGGCTACATATAATTTTCTATACTAAGCAGTATATGATAAAAATACAGCTACATATGATCAAATTGAAGTGTCTGTTTAAAATGTCAAAATAACAGGTTTTTACTAAATGCATATGAAACTATACACGATACCTATAAAAAAAAAAACATTTTTAAAATTGTTGTTTGTCTGTCTGTTTGTTCCGGGTATTCTCTGAAACGGTTACTGATTTTGACAGGACTTTCACTGGCAGATAGATGTTATAGGGAATATTTTAGACTACTTTGATTTTAGAAATTTGATTAGTGTCCCGCACAAAAAATAAAAGTCCTTTTCTAGTATCCACGCGAGCAGAGCCGCGAGCAAAGCTAGTTAAAAATAAAATAAATTTTGAAACCATATAAGATTGGAGGAGCTGGCAACCTGAGAGTCACCCATAACGTATTTAGATATTAGATTTAGGAGTTATATTCATCCTAAAATCACAATCAAAGCCATGGACATGTAGTTTTGCTCTACTGAAAAATTTGAAATCTTGCACATTCTGTTCGCCTGCTCCTCGTAGCTTCCTCGTCCTCTTTTGTTGCGAGGCAAAGTGACAACTGTGGCTGAATTTAAGCACAGTAAAATCCAAAAAGAGTGGTGTCACCGAGGAATTAACAATTCATTAGCAGTCTCCGCTGTCATGCGTACATAGAAGCTGGATATGCACTATCGCATCCCGAAACGCAAAGCGCATAAGCGAATCACAATGAAGGGCTTATCACTTAACAAATTACTATATTACGATGCTTATAATGTTCGTAAACCAGTTAAACATGTATCCTACAGTTCTACTGTCGCTGTTTATTCGATTCTTGTCCAGTCGGGTATAGCGCATGCATGCAAAAGCGGCTTGAGTGTCTCCAATGTCTTCCAACACACTTCAGATCCCGTAAGTATTCATTACATAAATAAACGCACAAATATACAAAAAAGAACATGCTATATGATATTATATCTATAAAGGACGACGAGACAGCAGTAATTTGCAAATTCCTACCTCTTTACTTAAAAGAATAAGATTATAGTGTTTGTTTTATTTTGTGTTTGCACGTCATTGATGTACGTAAATATTTTATTCTTATGTTTTGTACGACTAAAACGATTTTGGTTGTATGACGACAATAATTAGTTGTAAGTATGAAATGTTAATGTAAATCTAGTAAAAATATTTGACGGTACTAGGTCCGATCCTCCGGCTTGTAGCCCTCGAGTCAAGTAACCGCTCGCGCGATACAGTGACACTGCATTCACTAGCTGCCAACATACAATCATTACACAGCATCTATACATACATAAATGCACTCCACTCAGGTAAATCGGTTCTGTAAGGGACATTTTTTTCATTTTTGGGTAGTTAGTCTAGACAAAATTGACAGATTACTAAATACATATACACTTGTTTCTTTCCCTCCTCCCAGAAGACAGACACATGTATATACGTATAGTTAGTTTAGATCGAATTATGGATAGGGAATTAGTCAGACCGCGACTTATTTGCAATCACCGCAACAATTCAAGCCTAGGTTCGGCCACTTTGGCACCCTTGGAACTTGTTGCTTTGCTTTCGCGACTGAGTGCCTTAAGCGCTCGCCCCCATGCCCGGGTGTAGCTGTAAAAGCCGTCCGAAGATCCAAGGCCCTTATGGCTAACAGTATAGCCGGAACGAAAAAAAAAAACACGATACGATTACTGCAGTTTAATAACCACTTTCTAATTGTTACTGGGTACTATAGGTTAATTCAATTGTATAAGCCTGTAAAATGGAGTTTAATTATAAGCCCTTCGACTTACGGTTTCGGAAGCATTGAAGATTCGATGAAAAACTAAACCGCACAATATAATGATGATGCTGTATTCGGTAGTCCATAGATTTACTGAACTATCGTTTTTTGTTTATAATTCGTATCATATGATTATAATTAATTCATTAATGAAAAGTAATTAAATTAATTTTCAGAACTACCATGAGTCAAACGGTACCAGAATTCTACGCTGGGAAGACTGTCTTGATCACCGGAGGTACAGGCTTTGTTGGCAAAGTGAGTTTAAATTGCAGATTATGGTGGAAGGGATTAATATTTACATAGAAAACATATTAGTTTTGAAGTTTTAAGGGCATAGAAAGAGGTATATATGTCTTGTGTACATAGCTTTACTATTAAAGAGTTACGTGTATTACTACTATCTTGAACAATTATCTTTTAAAGGGGTGAAAAAAAGGGTTGTGATAGCATTTTCACATGATCGAATTCGCTGGTATAATAAAACCATAAGTGCTAGATTTAAAAAAAATAGCCACATTTGGCCACAGATGTTGCGTGACAATGGAGTCCAAAATAATAATACGTTTAACCCAGTGGGGAATTGGTTTCTAAGTGCATCTACTACAGATTTTTAACTTAAGAGTGGTAGCTAGCCTGCCGAGCATTGGACCACCATGCTATAGTTAAATCACGGTGTATTCCTTCACTGAAAGCTCAGTCTCATTGTTGAGAAGCAAACTCACATCGATCGACGCCATGAGTGGTCATTGCTTCGCTTTCTTAAAGTAATGGGAAATTAGTTTTTCATCCCTTTCAAATGCGCTTATTTAGCCCTTGCATATGCTTTATTATTGTCTTCACACTTACAATAGAAGGTATAAACATTTTATAAATCTGCTTTTTTTTTTCAATCAGACTTTACTGTTTTCCATAAGGTCCTTGAAGTCTTAGACGGCATTTACAGCTTCACCAGGCTTGATAAATCTATATAGCCATACATGTAGATATGGCAAATAGATTACCATCCAATAACAACATTGACCACAGGGTGTTAAATGTCCATCATAGTCGTGATCAAGCCAGCCATCGAATATTAGCTGCAACGCGGTGTTTGATACAAAAGGAAACTGGTCGCAATAACTTGTGTTTCGTTATAGTGATCTCCTGTCCTATATATAACAGCAATTTTCTTTCTTCTTGAAAGTCCTCATTCTCCAAAGATATATTATCATACGTTATCATTTATACCTTTTATTTATACACTGCTATATTTTGAAAGGTCATTCATATCTAGTTCCGTTATTGCAGATTCTCGTAGAGAAACTTCTTCGATGTTGTCCAGACGTTAAGACTATATATCTTCTAATGCGACCGAAGAAAGGGCAGTCGTGCGAAGAGCGTCTTTATGACCTATGCAGAAATAAGGTACCTATCTTAAAATATCTTCAGTACCTGTATAAATCTTACTTTTATATAACAAAACAATATTGCAACCACTTTATTGGAAGGCGGCTCACATCCTGTCTGTAATATTAGGTCTTTACCTATGAAATTGCCGTTTTGTATGAAAAAATTTAAACGATGTTTTTTCATGTATTTTTTATTTGTATTAATCGAAGTAATCACCCATGCAATCAATGCATCTTTGCCAGCGCAGTGGCAGTTTATTGATGCCCTTCTTAAAGAAATCAGCTGGACGGGATGCAACAAATTCTTCAAAGGCATTTTGTACTGCCTCTCGGATATTGAATTTTTTTCCCGCCAAGGAGTTATCCAAATTCTGGAAAAAGTAGTAGTCTGTAGGCGCAAGCTCTGGTGAGTAGGGCGGATGACGGAGAACTTCCGACCCCAGTTCTTGCAACTTGGAGACCGTCTGTTGTGTAGTATGAGGTCGCGCGTTGTCGTGCAGGACCAGCGGAGACGAGCGATTGACCAATGCTGGTTGGAGATGTGCCAGCTTTTCCATCATTGTGTTCAGTTCTTCACAGTACACATCTGCAGTAATGCTCACCCCGTTTGTTAAGAAGCTGTGATGAATCACACCGGCGCTAGACCACCAAACAGTGACCGTCACTTTTCTAGGAGTAAGTTTTCGTTTAGGGCATTGTTTAGGTGCTGAATCAGGTTCCAACCAACTTGCTGAGCACTTGCGGTTATCAAACAGAATCCATTTTTTATCGCAGGTAACAATGCCGTTCAAAATTCCTTCATTTGTGTGTGTGTTGAGCAGTGCAAGGCACGTCTCGACGCGTACTTCGCGGTGGCGATCATTGAGTTCGTGGGGCACCCATTTGTCAAGCTTTTTTACCTTGCCAATTTGACGCAAATGGACCAATATTGTTTTGACGCTAACGTCGAAAGCTGCTGCTAATTCAGCCGTAGATTGTGTATCATCAGCTTCCACAATCGCCTTTAATTCGTCATTGTCGACCAAAGTCTTCGGACGCCCGCGAGGTTCATTTTTCAGGTCGAAATTCCCAGAACGGAAGCGAGCAAACCAATAACAGGTGGTGCGTTGGTTTGTAGTGTTAGCTCCGTAAACGTCGTGGATGTTGCGTGCCGCTTGTGCCGCGTTACTGCCACGACGTTACTCATATTCCATAATTACTCGAATTTTTAACGTATCCATGATGACAAAAAATATTTAAATGCGATGAAAATGTAACACTAATCAATAAACAAATGACTACTTTTGGAAAAAGAATTCCATGTTTTTAAAATAAAATTAATTTGAAATTAGAATTCTTAGCCAAACAAAAATTATTTTGATTTGAAATGGCCAGTACTGCAGAACGGTAATTTCATAGGTAAAGACCTATTATAACCAACATCAACAGAATTTCACACATTTAAAACCTAAGCAATGTTGGTACTAATAGTAACTAAACAGGATAGTATGTACACATTTGACAATTATGATCATCACACAAAAGTCAGTCATGTGCGAGGATCGACCCCGTATATTCTCGGCTCAATAATAAGTTAGTAATATACTTCCACTGCGCCACGAGGTCTGTCTAAATACAGTTTGGGCTATTTATTATTGTTCTAAATTTTAACACTGTACGGGGATATCCATTTGTTCTGAGCCCAATATTTGCAATATTAAATCGTGAAATGATTGCTTTTCCTACATTACAGGTTTTCGACCTTGTGAGACGTGATAACCCTGATGCATTTAAAAAGTTAAAGGTCATTGATGGGGACATAACAGTGGAAGGACTCGGCATTTCTGATGAAGATCAAGAATTGCTTCAGAAAGAGTGCCAAATCATCTTTCACAGTGCTGCTTGTGTCAGGTTTGGCTTACATTTTGCAGAAGCATTTGTATCTCCTGTGCAGTTAATTCCTTTGAGAGAACCAATTGTCGCATTTTTGAGAGTACGAAACTGATGAAATCCTCCTGGTTTTAAATAAGTACTGCAGTCCATGGCCATCTATAACTAATATCAGATAAGTCTTACTGTTCTTTTTAGTACAACAATAACTATGACAGTGGTCCTTTACCATTTTTTTTATAATACAAAGGTGGCAAACAGGCATACGGCCTGCCTGATGGTATGCGGCTACAGTAGCCTATGAACGCCTGCAATACGATAGGTATCACAAGCACGTTGCCGACCTTGAACCCCCCTCCTCCAAGGAGCTCTGGATACCCTACTCACCGCAGAAACACAACACTAGGTCATTTGACTGCGATCTTCTGTAGGGTGGAGGTATTCCACCAGTCGGGCTGCCCCAAGTAGAGAGAAATCTCCAAAGAAATTTCTCTGTGCCCTACCTCTCTATTTAAAATTAGAACTCCTTGTTTCTTATTATTCTCATTTGAATAGAATATTTTTCTAATCTTCACGAGTTCAAACAAAGCTTTAACAAGACGTGGGCTCTCTTGTTATAACTGTCCAAGGAATTTTTGTGGTAACTTAAAATTAATGCTTCTATAGTTCGACCGCCGTAAGCGCGACTCTCCTAATGGTCTCCGCGACGCGGGAGGGGAACAATGTTGACCAATAAGCTAATCTGTTGCCGGCCGTCGGCGGCAATAGACGTTTGACGTATGGGCCTACACGGTTTTATTTTTGTGACTGTTACACGTGCGATTATTTTACCAAGATGGAATTACGGAAGTTTAAAAAAATTATACAGTCAATGAAAATAATGCTTACACGCGTTTTTATTCAATTGCTAGCTGTGCCCTGCGGTTTCACTCGCATATAATTTAAAAGAAATCGCTTCAGTTATAGACAATATTTTTATCGGGTGGCCAGGGTTATCCGTTGCAGCTCACATGACTCGTTCACGCTACTACACCTATAGTCATAGACCGGAGCCGAGTTTTAATTTTACATTATCTCCCAAACTATATGTCCTAATAACATGCTATAAAGAGAAAAGTTCATCTAAATAAAATTGCCTTGATGATGAAGTAACTTTCGTTTGTAAGGATTAATATGACATGCATAATAATAATGACCATAAATCACTTTTCAATTTTTAATAAAAAGAAATCACATAATACCTTATTGTGGCTTATATATAAGAGATAGGCATATAATATCGTGTTTTTTTTTAGATGTGCTATTTACGTATCACTAACCTTTACGCCAGCACACGTGGAGAAATCAATTCGGGTGCACGGGTTGTTCCAACTTTATTAAGAAAAATAAATATTTAAGGCTAGCTGAGAGATGTAGCCTAATTCTAGATAGCCTATACTATTTGTCGTTAATCTGGCAATCATATACAAAAATAATGTTTCAAGTCCGACTGGTACTTCTAGAGATTAGCGTGTTTAAACAAACAAACAAAAACTCTTCCGCTTGATTATAATATTAATAATAGAAATAGATATCTATATACATGTAATAAAATTGAAGAGTCTGTTTGTAATCTGAAAATAGCAGCTTTTTACTAAATGTATATGAAAGTATACGATACGATAACTATAGAAAGATACCCGTTTAAGAAAAATAATCTGACTGTCTGTGTCTGTTTGTTTCGGGTAATCTCCGAAATGGCTAAACCGATTTTGAAGGAACTTTCACTGACAGATAGCTGATGTTATAAGGCATAACTTACTTTTATTTGAGAAACATAATTAGGGTTCCGCATAAAAATAAAAAACCTTTTTAGTAGTCCGCGGGCACAGCTTATGTTCAATATAAACTATTATATTTAATAGATGTTTCACTTAAACTGCGTGTAAAGGTTACACACATAATTTTTGTATTTAGTAGTTTTTTGAATAACATGTTAATAAAGACTCCAATATTATGTGTATTAAATCTATTATTTATAGTAACATATCTGTCCCAGTTGCAATAACATGCATAAACTATTGATCTTAAGATATAGTGTATCATCTCAATACCGTGTATCCGTGCACACCCACCGTCCCTCGTCCCGCAAACAATCAGGAGGATCGCATTTACAGCGGTCGGCTTATAGTAGTTATTATTTATTATACACTTCATTAGTGCACAATAACCAACCTATATCACGCAAATTTCCGCAATATGACATAATATAGGGCCATTTAACTTATGTGTATGAATTAGAATAATAATTACTATATGACATATCAGGCTCCCGTCGAAAACTCGGCTTAAGTTAGTTGAGCACTTTTTTGGTAGGGGAAAATCTTATGTGTTCGCGTCACCGACATGCTAATGTTAATTGTATATCTATATTTATTAGTATGTATATCTATAGCACGTACTGCTCTGATATCAGAGTAGCGCACGCGCCGTGTGCTGTGCGCGTTAGACGCTTTTTGTATGGGTGAAATCTAGTGAGTTCGCGTGACCGACATGCGTAATAACAGTATATCTGTAGCTATATAGCTGACGTATTGTGCAACATTAGTGCTGTGTATATCTTTACTAGTAAAATTGAATAGATTTAGTAAAAAGTTAAATGTGTATATACTGTACATTGTTCAAATATGTTTGAGTTTCATTATTATCTTAATCGTAGAATCACTGTGCAGTACAATAGTGACTACTAAATAATTATACTAATATTTTTTAGTTGAAAAATATGTAACAAAAAAAAGTACTTATTTTTTTATTATATTATTTTAAATATTCGTATTGATAAAAATTATAAGTAATATGTTATTACTTCTATCGGCAGTTCTTATAACTGTTACGTTTTTTTTGCCTTTAAAAACATACATTTCTTTTCTTAATACCGTACATAATATCTTGAATGAGACCCAACACCAGCGCATCTGCAATATACAACATTTTGTCTTAGATTTGATCAAAAGTTAAAAGAAGCTGTGAACATGAACACAACTGGGACATACCGAATACTTTCTCTTGCTGAGACAATGAAGAAGTTACAGGTAAAATTATATCTATGTATTCTTATCTGCACTTTATATTATAGAGCTCAATAGATTGTTTCTTTGAATACGCTAATCTCTGGAACAAACATAAGAATTGGAAATTTAAGTATTTAAGTTATAAGCTATATAACTTTACGTTACAACTCAAAAGAGCGAAGAAGTAGTCATAAACGCGAAGCAATCTGCGAGAAAAAAGATAGGCTAAACGAGTGGGTACTTTTCAAGAAGTTATTAGTAATGTGCTCCGCGAGGCGGTGCACATTTTTTTTATCGTTGGGTATAGGTAGTGGCCACAATCTGATCTGATGTTAAGTAACAATATGGCCCAAGATGATAACACGCTAAAGCTAGTAGAAGACTGGTTCTCAAGTGCAGCTGCTAATACACCTATTGGTGCTTGGCGACTGATTTTCAACTTGAGGGTGGTAGCTAGCCAAGCGAGCATTAGAAAAAGCCCTACCACCATGCTATGGTTTCTTTACGATGTTTTCCTTCACTGAAAGCTCACGCTTATTGCAGAGATTGGAACTCACGTCGATCGAAGCAAAGTCGTACATGCTACCACTGAGCCATCATTGCTTCTTGCACTTGATATGTACAAGAGTATCGGGCGCAAAAACCGAACTGCTCAGGTGGATAAAGGTTCTTCTTATTTATAACAGTCTTGAGACAGTACAGAAGGATCCGCTCGTAAAGTTTCCCTATCTTACGAAATCAGAAGTGGGATAAAGAACAAACGTGGGTCGTGGTGATAGTGACCGTCGGGCTAGTGTTCGTACCTGTCATCAACGTGGTATTCAAATTGGGGGATACACGATTTGATAAGAAGTTCTCAGAACTTCTCATTTAATTATGAATGTGAGCCTGAAGAGTTTGACAAGCCGACCGGCGCTGTTTCCGATATTTAGTAATGGCAGCATGGGATGTGCGCGTGAATGAAGAGTTTGTCAAATAAAGCTAGTTACGTTAAAGCTAGTTACGTAGTACGCTAGTAACGTTATAAATGTTGAACCGGTTAAATTCCAGGCCTTCGTCCATCTATCAACAGCGTTCTGTCGCTGCCAGTTAGATGTTCTCGAGGAGAAGCTTTACAAACCCGTCCACAATCCAAGACGTATCATGGACATTGTGGAATGGATGGACAACGAGACACTGGACTATTTGGAGCCTAAGTGAGTCATTCACAACTTCTTCTTTTCCTTATCTCACTTAAATAGGGTCCGCATAATGTGTTTTTTATCGTTATAGGTTTGGTGTAGTGGCCACAATCTTACCTGATGTTAAGTGATGATTTGGTGCAAGATAATAACACGCTAAACCTAATGGAAGACTGGCTCTCAAGTGCAGTTGCCGGAACACACCTATTGGTGCTTAGCGACAAATTTTCAACTTGTGGGTGGTAGCTAGCCAGGCGTGCATTAGAAAAAGCCCTACCACCATGCTATGGTTTCCTCGCGATGTTTTCCTTTACCGATAGCTCAGGCTCATTGCAGTGATTTGAACTCAAGTCAATCGACGCGAAGGCGTGTACGCTATCACTGAGCCATCATCGCTTCAATTGCTTGAATGTAAGTGAATGATCGTCTTTCAGCAGTTCTGTTAAATTACTCCTAAATGCCGAAAGAGAATCTTTAAACATGTCAATATTATCACCCAATGTGTTATACACTTATCATACCTAGCCCATGGTGGAATGATGCGGAAGATTCATCCTTGCAAAGGGTATAATCGCCGGGATATCTCAGGTATTTACGAGGCACACTTGAATTAATCTTCTCCAGTAAATGAGGGCTATCGATGTTACCCTGGAGAAGTTTATATCCTATATCTACCTACAGAATCAAGAACATCCCTACGGAGTTTCAGGGAGTCCATGCTATAATAGATTAAGTTGTCAATATAAATGAAACTTCCCAAGTTTGCGTTGAGAGTACAATCTAACTTAGATGAATGGACGATGAAAAACTATTTATGGCGTATACGTAATCTAGCTAAGATTAATTTAATTTCATGAAATTGAGAATGTCCCACGCTTCGTGTTCATATCTATGAAAACATCAGTTTCCTGTTCGCTTAGTAAATTAATTAGCAGAACTCTTAGAGGAAATATTGAAATTTATTTCACAGTTTTAAACTTTAATTAAGCTGCTCTATTCATAGACTTATATCTTCTGAACCAAACACGTATTCCTACACGAAGGCGATCACTGAGAATCTAGTCGCAGAGTATGCAAGCAAGTTCCCATTGGCTATAGCAAGACCGTCTATTGGTGAGTTATTTTGATATCATACATCTTTTGCGGGTTTAAAGAGTATAATATTGAGAACTGAGCGCGCATCGTTCGATAAAAGTGCGACATAGTTAAATTAACCATCAATGATAATAGTGTGTTTTTTCTTTAATTCTACAAATATGGCAAACAAGTGTATGGCCCGCTTGAAGATAAGTGGCTGCCGTAGCCTATGGACGCTTGTAATATACCATAAGTATCACAAGCGCGTTGCCGACATTAATGCTCTCTCCCGAAAGAGCTCTGGAAATTCTACTCACTGCAGGAATACAATATAAGATAAATTTGGCTGCGATCTTCTGTAGGCTGGAGGTATTACACCAGTTTTCCTGCCCCAAAATAGAGAGACATCTCCAAAAATATTTCTCTGTGCCCTACTTATCTACATTCATTCTCTTCATTTTTTTATTTTGTCAAAATATTGTGTATCAATCTTACTTTCATCAAATTATAATAAAACCTATTTAAACACCGTTAAATTATTTTAACGCAATTGAATAAAAATAAAACTCAAGAAAATAAATTTACATTATTATCATTGATGGCTAGCATGATGGCTCGCATGATGGCTAGCATGATTATGTTGCTGGAACGCGGGATAACATTTCAGAAGTATTTTTTTGTTGTATCACCCTCAAGTTGAAGATCTTTTGGTAAGCGCTTATAAGTATATTCCGGCAGCTGCACTTGAGAGCCAGTTCTCCACTAAGCTTAGTGTTATTATCATCGGTCATGTCATCACTTAAGATCAAGTGAGATTGTAACCGAACGCTAAAATCTAAAAAGGATTTAAACTTTTTTGGATAAATAACAGTGGTTTGCTTTCCAGTAACTCCTACGTGGAAAGAACCATTTCCAGGATGGGTGGACAATTTTAATGGACCCGTCGGTATTTTCGTGGGTGCGAGTACAGGTAATTTTAAAAAGGGACGTATGTATCCGTATACAATAGTATAGATACTATATAATTACAGTAATATATATTTTTTGTTTGTTTATAAATATAACTTATTTTGTATTTAATCTAATTCAGATATGCGCAACTATTACAGGCGCCGATTATATTTACAGAATATAAAATCAAATTTAATCCATTAACACAACATCTAGCGAGTTCTCGGAATATTCACCAAATCGTCGGTTCACCTTGCGCGTTGCTATCGGACATCCGTTCTATAATCAATGTGACATTAAGATGGCTAAAGTAGTAATCTGATATGGAATGTAATTTGTTTATTTCAGGTGTTATAAGAAGTATGCTTTGTGAAGGGTCTTATTCTGCAGATGTAATTTCTGTTGATGTCGTTGTGAATGCTTGCATACTGATTGCTTACGTCACAGCATTGGACAAGTAAGGATTTTGATACGTATTTTAGAAAGAAAGAAAGAGAGATTAATTTATTTGTACCAACAACATTTGACAACAATGAATAATCTAAAAATACCTTTACATCTACAGACTAAGAACTAAAATTCAAATGCCAGTTGTTACAAAACGGCTCCAGCTCAGCATAATGTTGGTTACAAACAACCAGCGCTGGTCTTCCGTTGGAGCCGTTCTTTTTAAAGGAAATACTTGTGATATTGTAACCGGAGTATACAGAGCTTCATGGACAATGGATATCATTTTCAAAGGCTACGTTTCCACTAGAGATATGCGAGGTAGTTAGGCAGTACGCGAGGAAAAAATCCAAAAAAATTGGTCCACTTCATTTTCCTAACTTCGCTCAGGGCAGCTCTGGTGTATCTGGTGTAGCTAGATATTCGTACATACTGTTATTATGCCCATGGGTAGTAAATGCCGATAGATCAAATAGTTTTTAAAAGGTTAGCTTATAACAAAAACTATTACAAACATTTTTTATACAAATATTAGCGTATAATTAATATTATTATTTATGAAAATTTTAAATTCAGACGAGTCGCTGCGACAGACCCCGGATTAAATGAAATTATTTTGCATGAACGGACCTTTGTGGCTTATGTTAAATTAATGATTAGTGTAATGTAAAAAAGAGAAGGAAAGCTTTTGTACGCTAAGACAAACTAAAAGAGAAGGGAAGCTTTTGCTTTGTATAAGTTACAGTAAATAAAAGAGAAGGGAAGCTTTCGTTACATAAAGTAACTTATAATAACTAAGATTAATTAGATTTTAGAATTGTTAAAAATTATAGCTTGGGGTTATTTTGGATGTTCCTCATGTCAGGAAGGGTACGAGTAAATTATTAATTTTAGAAGACACAAGGTCCCTGATTAAGTTAGGGGTGTCGACAGGAACTAAAAAAAATGATAGATTTAACGTAAATAATTTATTCGCACTCAAAATCACAAAATTGAAAAAAAAGTACAATACTGTGTAGTCCTCTTGCAGATTTTTTCGTTTTTTATAGCTTGTTCTTTCCACTTCGTCGACCAAAACAGAACTGTCCTGGCTCGGAATACGCCTCGCTTATATATCAAAATTAAAGGACCGTCGAAATCACCAAATCTGTCTCGAACTTTACGTTATTGATTAGGAGGAGAATCTTGTTCAATCAGCTCAATATTTTGAGTACATTATTGACTCTAGACGATTCCAGAGATTTCGAAAATAGTGTTTTTTTTTTTCTATTTTAACTCAGATCGTAACAATACAAACAACAGAGAAATGTGTGCATGAGACAAAGCGAGGAATGTGTCCTAGAGATGTGTGCAAAACGGTGTGGGGAACTAGAGCAAGTATACTACCAGTTCAAGCAAGTACTTCGCACAGATTTTGGTGGAAACCATAACACCGTTTCACAGCATCGATACAAACAGTCGCCGCCTTTCAACCTCGCAAATCTATGGTTGAAACCAAATTGTTTTGACGCGTTTAGCATTATATGACGGAAGTGCATTCTAATGCTAAGTGTAATTCTAAATAAAATAAGTTATTAAAATGATTCTACATTAGTTGAAGTTATTAAATAACTTTACATAAAAACTACGCATTGAAATATTGACTTATGTTTTTCATGTATGATTCATAATTTTAACTGTCATTTTTTTATCTTTATAGGTATGGCGTAGTGTCCGCAATCTCACCTGATGTTAAATGACTATGTGGCCCAAGATGATAACACGCTAAACCTAGTAGAAGACTAGCTCTCAAGTGCATCTGCCGGAACACACCTATTGGTGCTTGGCGATAGTCCAACTTGAGTAGTTAGTTAGCCAGGCGGGCATTAGAAAAAGTCCTACCACCATGCTATGGTTTCCTCACGATGTTTTCCTTCACTGAAAGCGACATCATACACGCTACCACTGAGCCATCATTACTTCTAATATTTATAAAACTTCATAAGATTATATCGTGTTTTATACTCTATTCTCGAATTAATCACCTTACAAATTTACTTGTGATTGATCCCTAGCCAAGCGAGTAGTAGAGAACGAAATACGAATACGAAAATTAGATATTTTGTTAACATTATTTAATCATTACAGACCTAAGGAAACTCAAGTCTACAATGTGACACTATCCAGAGTTATTAAGATTTCTTGGTATCAAGTTATAAAACAGGGTAAGTTCAAGTTCAATATAACCATTATGCGTATTATTACTGTAAAGCAAAATGGTGCAAGTATTACATAAAAATAAAACTTGTATTATTGAGCATTGACGATGCACAGCATTTGTGAGAGAGCGTTGTATACTTCCGCTTATTTTCCACCAATCATAGCGCTTTGAACTGATGAACTTGTGCTCTGCAGCGCCATCTACTGAGTTTAAGTCACAGGAAGCCGGTGGGGGCATTTAATCAGTCATAGCAGTCTCTGACCAGAAGCTTTGAAATGGATGTCAATGCTCAATAACACAAGTTTTATTTTTATGTAAAACTTGCACCATTATCGGCATGTGACGATGCACAGCATCTGTGAGAGACGTGTTTATAACTCTTGATGACGCGATAACGACGATATGTGAAGTGGATGTAATTAGTACTATTAAGCTGTAAATACACAGAAAAAAATATTTTTTTGAACTTTACATCAAACAGACAACGACACTAGTAAAAACAATTTTAAACCTATTTAGATGATTCAGAATTCATCGTATTGGTATAGTAACTATATATTCTAATATATTAAATTAAATATAATTAATAAATATAATTAAGTGCTTTTTATTGAAATTTTCTTAAGAGTTGTATTTTTGTTACACCTGCTACTATGGGTAAGAATATAAAATTCCGATACCATTTTTAGAAAGCTACAGCTGATTCTAAAGAATTCAGTTAACCCAATCTCAATACGATTTTGTCCAGTTACCAACAACAGTTCACGAAGCAGCTTGTGTCGTACCTTTCATAGTAATAAACGATTATCACACTCGGTCCCGTGTGTGTGGCCACTATACCAATTTTCACAAGCAAGATTTCGGACAATATTTGTATTAATTTATTCTAAGAAATTTAACACGATGCTGCGTCAGCTTTACACAGAGATTGGAATCAAAATGACATGGTCATCGGCATTGTTGTAGAGGCTTTAGGACGTCTTCAATAAAACCAGATCGAATACTCGTCGGCCTGACGCCAAGAGCAGAATGTAAGCCTACATAATGCCTTACAGAGTCCTGAAACAAACTGAGACAACCATGACACTTGGACCCCAAATGGAGTATTCCTCTGCTCTACTAAACTCACGAAGAGAGATTGCTTTTACATCTGTTTAACTAAGAAAAATTTGAATTTAATTGCTAATAATGGTAATACAACTCTCCCGAGAGTACATAATCATTTAAGCAACAAAATAGATTGATAAAATAATCTTATCTTCAAGGAATTACAATGTTAAGATACAAAATTGGATTCCACAGCTCTACCTAACTCATTAATGCCATGAGGCTTTGTATGTTTTTAATATTCTATAACTTAAGTTTAGACGTTCTTTCCAGCTCTGATCAGTTTATAATGACGTCATTGAGAGTAATTAGCTGATGTCCTGGATGGGCTGAATGACGTCGATCATCCTTCTATAAATAATTCCTTCATACTTCTCATTTGTATGGATAAATTGTACTGTGTTTACCTATTAAGCGCACTACCAACGAATTACTGACTGGTTACGATAAAAGTCTTTGACCCGTGTGTGTTGGCAGTGAATAAATTTGGTGCTGAGACGTGGTCGCTAACTATGGGCCTCATAAGAAAACTCAAGGTCACTGAAAGGGTAATGGAGAGGGCTATGCTCGGAGTTTCTCTGTATGATCGAATCATAAATGAGGTGATCTACAGGTAAACCAAAGAAACCGACATAGCCCGAAGAATAGCTAGAATTAAGTGGCAGTGGGCGGGCCACGTAGCTTGTAGAACGGATGGCCGATGGAGCCCAAGAGTTCTCGAGTGGCAGCCACGTACGAGAAGACGCAGCGTGGGAAGATCTGCCACAAGGTAGTCCGATCATATGGTAAATATTGCGAGAAGCCCCTGAATGCGGGCAGCACAGGACCGGTTTTTGTGGTGAACTTTGGGGCAGGTCTATGTCCAGCAGTGGACGTCTTTTGGCTAAAATAATGATGATGATGACACTTCCAACACTTTACCGAGCTAATTAATAAATAAGCGAGTAACCGAGCACTTTTTTAAATACGATTGCGAACATTTGCAGGAGAGAAGTGGCTCCATGAGTATCCGTTCACGGTAGCCTTGTGGTACCCTGGGGGGAGTATGAAATCTTCTCGGATATCGCATAAGATAAGCGTTGCACTGACACATTACTTACCAGCTTACTTAGTGGATGGTCTGCTATTCATAGTGGGAAAGAAACCTTTGTAAGTATCAATGATTTTGTTTATATCTTTTTTTATACTTCATGTTCATGCTTCGCCACAATCTTACCTGATGTTAAGTGAAGACAGAAGGTGTAGAGATGAGGTGCGGCAAGGTAACTTAATACTCAATCAAAGCCAATTGAAAATGAAATCTTCTTCTTACTTTTTATCCCATTTAAGTAAGGGCGGCATAATATGTTATCCTCTTCAACTCATATCACATATCATTAATGCAATCTATCCATAACTTCGTCGCTCTTTATCTACTCCCGTATCCGTTCATCTTTACACATTATTCTTCTAATTATCATAATCCCTTTCTTTAACATTTTCATACCACTCTCACTTTCATCTCTCAAACTTCTCTGTAACTGGTGCAATTTTAAGACTTCCTCTGATATTATCATTACCGAACTTATCAATTCTAATACAACACATCCATATTAACATTCGCATGTCTGCTACATGTAGTCTTCTTTTATCCATCTCTTTCGTTGCCCAGTACTCATACATCAAAGTAGGTCTTATAGTGAAAATGAAATCAGGAAGGTAACTCAAACATTTTTAAGTTTCTTCTTAAGTTTGGTCAATTGGAGTGAGCGATTCGATAATTATATACAACTAGCGACCCGCCCCGGCTTCGCACGGGTGCAATGCTGATACTAAATATAGAGTTACCTACTACAGAATGTACTAAACAACGTTTCACGTACTAAAAAACATTATTGTCATTAGCCAATACAAACATGTTTTGATTAGAGGTTACTCTTGAAAGAGCGACATATAATTGACCATGGTATTACAGGGCTGGTACCGCCGCGCCGCGCCGCACCTTTATGTCCCTGCATTTTAAATCTGTAATATCTTCGGAAATATTCATTTAAATTACATGCTGTAAAGGGCGATATTGCTCTATATTAAATGGAAAATGTATTTAAGGTACTTAATTGGATAATGATTAATGTTGTATTGCTTAAAACCACTTCGTAAATAATCAATTTTTTCCCGTAAAATGTAAAGGATAAAAAATGGTTATTGTGGGTTATCCTTAAGAGATAGACATATACCATCGCGGATTTTTTTGTTGACTTTTTAAGGTGTACAATACTGTCTTACATTATTTTGATTTATCTCGTGGGGTTCAGCCAGCGTTTGCAATGTAAGCGCAAAAAAATGTGTTTATTTACGACATCACATTAGAAACCTCTAAATTTATCAGTGTTTCTCTACAATATTATTCATGTATTATACATATAAACCTTCCACTTGAATCACTCTATCTATTAAAAAAACCGTTTCAAAATCCATTGCGTAGTTTTAAAGATTTAAGCATACATAAGAATGGATAGAGCGACAGTGACTTTGTTTTATACTATGTAGTGATATACTATTGGCTATAATAGTAATGAAGGAACATTCATTAATAAATAATGAAATAATCCAAACTATCATTGTAACTTTGATTTTAGCTTAGTTAAACTCCAAAGGAAGATCAGTCGAGGAATGGAAGTCCTACAATACTACACGTTAAAGGAATGGAATTTCAACAACACCAATTTCCTCTCCCTTCGTAACCGCATCTGTAAGAGTGATGAAGAAACATTCTTCACTGACCCAAGCACATGTAACCCTGATGAATACTTGAAAAACTGTGTGCTCGGTGCAAGGGAGTACTGTTTAAAAGAAGATCCTTCGACTTTACCTCGAGCTAGGACTTTGCATAAAATGTAAGTTTATGATAACGTAAGCGTCACGAATGGTGTACTAGTAAAACCAAAAATAAAGGTAATTTCCTAATTGACGATTGAATAAGAACTATGGAAATTCGGTACGATATCTTCTGGTACAATCATCTAGTTTATCAACGAACTTTAAGAAATTTAATTACATTACTAATTTCACTATAGTAAATAACAGTCGGCTGAAGATACAAGGTAAAATGAATATTGGAAATGCTGGTATTAATACAGCAATTACCGGAATTCTCATGCTTCAGCGGTTACCACTGTTTTAGAACACTCGTACATTTCCTACACCGTTCAGTATAAATTAAAATTACCAAGAAGTCACTTGCTCACAAGAGCTCACTTTCTAAATAAGTTTAATATTCTACAGGAAGGTAAAAAAATGGAAAATGAAAGACATTGTAGGACACAATAGTTGTGTCAGAAAGGATCGCGACAGTCATGCTCATGTTATCTTATTTCGAGATATGCTAGTGTGTATCCAGTTTCTGAGAGGCCTACAGGTCGGCATAATAGCAACAAGCGGCAACAGGTCGCTTATTCCTCAATGGTCACCATTATTTTTGGAATGCACTGTCCTTATCATTAGGCATAATGCCGTCAATTTTCCGTTGTACCATTAAAAACAAAACCTTTCCAATTCACAGACGCTACATTGCTGATAGACTGGTGAAATTCATCTTCTCCTGCCTCTTCTTTTGGCTCATCTACTCTTATCGTAACGTGTTCCTATCTGCTGTGGAACTCTTGGACAGTTATTTAAAGGATTTTCTAATCAGTCTGGTTGAAGCTAAGGAAGCATTTAAAAGTGATTGATTTTCAGTGGTATCGCGTACGGACATCACGCCAGTCGACGTGTGTTGGAACCTTACAACAAGTCTGAGTTTTGTTGAAGGAAAACATCATGATAATAATATAGAGTATGGTAATAGGATTTTTTTACTTTTCTGTATCTAGTTACAGCGCTTGAGTGCCATTAAAATATTTTCCTTCATTGAAAGCAGATTTTTGTTTGAATAAAAAATACGTGCTAACGAGCCGCCCTTCTGTTACTACTGACCTATTTATTTTATTTTATTACTAAACAATATTAGCTTACCCGTACAAATATTTCTCACTATATAAAATGTAAGCAATCTAACAGCTGTCATGTTGGTTACACATATTGATAATAGATAGCGCCTCTTACGTGTTACATGAAAATATTTTAGTTAGGAATGCCGTTAAGGGTTGCAAGGTAAGAGACCTCGAGAAAAAAATTATTAGTTCAGCAGTTCACACGTGTCAGAAGTGAAACCTTTAGAAAAAAAATACAAAAATATGTTCTTTAAAAATTATATTTTAAATATATTAAATCAGCGGGATTTGAACTATCGACCACTTGTGCGTAATGTGTATGAAGTCTGGTTCTCACACCACTAGGCCAATCCGACGATGATCACTGTCATGAAAATCAGGACTTGCATTAACCTTGCCTAATGTAAATGTATTCTATCTCGTTCTCTCGTAGGCTAAATGCTATATATGTATATGGTTGTCTCTTGTTATTGTCTGTTTTCGTTTCATCGAGTTTCAAATCATAACGGTGCTAAAGAAGTTTTCACTTCAATAATATATTTTAGATTACAAACAATAGACAACCTTTTGTGAAATAAATCTGTTAATGTTTATAATGAATTTTTTCACATTGTCATTATACAATAAAGACCGTTCTCATTTTCCACAATAAGATATTGCAATAAGTGAGATAGGTATTGTGCAAAGTTCCATTGCGGAAGCACCTACTGCCATAGGTGGTACCTATTTAAGTCGCAAAGTATCAATGGTCTCACTGTTGTTCTGGTCTGAAACAGTGTGGATTGGTAACATGCACTGTCACACGAGCTGTTATCAAAATTTAAAACATTTTATCATGTTTAGCTCCAAAAAGCACTTATGAACGTGAAAACACTACCACCAGGTTAGAAAACTACCCAGTCAATGAGATGAGCCGGCAAGAAACTTGATGTACAGATTGGGGAGTTATTTCCAGACATCACTATCATTCATGTAATGACAACTTTTGACAGTAAAACCTCTTTGACATTTTTCTTGAACTCATTATCTGGTAAATCAGCTTAGAGATCTTATTACAGAAGAACAATTAGAAAGAAAACTTTATTATTAAATTGATATTTCAAGACATGACAATAAACCGTAGATCCCGCACTAGGAAATAAATCCTGTGTCGCGGGAGATCCACCAACACTAAGATACATTTTTTTTTGTGTTATGTTAGTGCCGTGAGTGCGCAGAATCCAATGTATATATAATAAATTTAAGTTTTACATGCAATAATATAATACATATATACCTACATAAATATAAAGTACATATTATATGTATATATTTACTTATAGAGACCTCGAATGCATAGTATTTTTATCTTATAAGTGATCTCTAATAATTATTAAAGTCCATTAATTGGTTATAGAGGAGTGTGAAAAATGTTTTCAGTATCCTCGTAGGTCAAAGATGACAACCAACTAATAATTGTAATCTTGGCTTCCCTAAATTCACTATTAATTATCTCACAGACCTTGTTTACTTGTCTGTATATAAAAGAGAGGGCGAAGTTACTAAAACTTTGAGCAAATACGGTGTTAACTTTAGGTGTTTTTATTTTGAAACGATGACTGAATACAGCATCAGGCGATTTTATAATATTACTGTTTAAAACTACTGTTTAAATTACCTAAGAAATTTTATTGATCTTACTAAGTCTAAACGCGGGATGACCAATGTCGGTCTTTTACAAGATCTAGATTAGCTAAGTTATTGCGAAAATACATATTGTCATTGATATATTAAGTTAACTTGTTTTTTAGTGATTTGCGAGGTCGCAAGTTGTAGATTACTCGACCCATTTATAATATAAATATGGTATACCTCAGCTGCTATCCCCTACAGTAAAATACCATAATACATTAAGCTTTGGAGGTAAGCGTAGACTAGCCTAGCAGTGGCAATATCTGTTAACTGGCGAATCTTAAGTACTGCAAATGCAGCAGAACTTTTCCCGCCAAAGATTTAATGTGCGGACCCCATTTGTATTGACGCAGCGCAAGCATGTAGGTTATACATCATGACGGAAAGCAGACCGATTTGTTACTGTATAAAGATATACTCTGTCTTCAATGTAGTGTCTATTATACTGTATAAATAGCTTTCATGTGTTTAATAAAAATTAGTGTGGTTTTATGAAACCATGACGCAAGTGAAAATAACAAAAAATACAAATTATTGAAGACACGTGACATACATTATTTAATAACACATATTAACATATACAATGTTCCGAATTTACGATTATAATCTTTGACTGCACGGCATAAAATTAAATTTTATTAGCGACAATGTAATGTAATGCGACATGCGATAGATGAACGAAAAAATTGGGGCGATAGAATAAAAAAATCACTTTTAATATATTAGTAATTGACACGGTAACCCATATTTATATCACCTAATTATTGTGTGACAACACAGTGTTCCTATTAGAATATATTACATGAGTTCTATTTTTCCCACGATTAATGCATACATTTATCCATCACCGTCGCGTCGGATAATTCCCACTAATTCAGTTAAAATTCATAAATGTACTTGAATTCATTATTTCTATAATGTGAAATATTTAATGTCTCATTCAGACGTAAGTAAAATCTTTAGGTGTTTTAGTCACCTTATACTAGCTCGTTAAAATACATTCAGTTTGTAAATTTTATGCCATAAAAAAATTAACAATACCTTATTATTATTACTAATTATACGAAAACGAGTTTTGATTGTTATCTCAATTATATTTAAATATCGAAATATAAATTAGAGATTTCACGTCTGCCAGGCGTTCCATGACGGTTCATACATTATTTTTAATGAACCAAGTTTTTTAAATGACCTAAAATATATAAAACAATCTATATTTAAAAAAAATATATATATAATAAATGTTTACGCCGCATTAGACTTTTTACATACGTTCACATCAGATCCAAGGTGCCATTTAAGGATACCGTATGTGCTGAAATGTTTCAGTGGATCGGATATTTCACTATGCAAGTTCCAATTTCTGCCGCTCGCGCGCTATTATCGCTCAAAACGCACATGTGCGATATATGCCTGACACATTTACAAATATAAAAAAAAAATGCATGACACTACATTACGTGTCATTGCAAAAAAAAACGCACTAATCTCATAATATTACCTATTTACGAGATAAACAATAAGAAATTGAAGATCTTGTAAAACCGCATCGTATCGTCTTGTTAACGAAGTGTCTAGTCGTCCGCTAATCGGATGAATAAATTCATTTATTTGATTAGCTTAATAATTGATTAGTTTCGGTTTGAACTGTGATCATAATAATAACGAAGAGTTTAGCCGTCCGCATTTCGGAGTAATGAAATTAATTATTCGTCCGCTAAACGGGTGAATAATAAAATTGATTAGGTTAGATTTGAACTGTGATCATGATAATAACGAAGTGTTTAGCCGTCCGTACGAATAATAAAATTTATTCATCCGCTTAGCGGACGACTAGCACTAGCCTCTTATATATCGCATCGCATAGTAATTGCCTGCCTTGCCTTGCCATTTAGGTGATCGAGTTGGCCGAATTGATGACTACGTATTTTTATTTGGTACCTAAGATTTAGTGTGAACGTATCTCCAGGGCAGGCGACCCAGGCTCTTACTTTTCCTTTTTATTTTATTTTTTTCCACAATGTCTCGCATTCGCACGATCAATAAAGTTGAAGAGTTTGTTTGTTTGCATGCGCTAAGACGGTATCGAAAAATTCTTTTTGTATATGATAGCCAGATTCATGAGGAATAGTATATGCGATATAGCATCACGCTATGACCTTATAGAGCGGAGCAGTAACTATGAACGTCTAGCAATCTGGCAAGCTGTAAACAAGTACGGTGATCGGTCAGCGGGAACTGGAACAACAATAGGGCTACACGGGCGCGTAGGCGGCAGAGCTGTGGAGTGTTCCTAGAATAAATTTAACTCGGGTGAAACCGTGAGGCATGGCTAGTTTAATTATAAATTATCGAAAAACGTGGAGCGCATCCAATAGATAATTGATACATGAATAGTTCACGTTAGTCACAATTTTATTGCAATGCCTAAACGTTATCACTTTTGTGTGAGCTTTCTCAATGATATAGATATTGTTACATGTGTCTCGCTTTTTTATCCCTCAGTCCTTTGCTAATTAATTCTCTCTCTTCTTTGCTTTGCTTTGCTCTTCTCGATTCGTTGCTCAACGTCTCTCTGTCTGTCTGTCCGTTTATGTTCTTTTCTCGAGAAAACCACATCAGATTGACATGGTTTTCCTTTTTCTTCACAGATATGTCATCTGGTCAGGTAATAGGATATATTTTGTTACATAACGTAACATACGAAATAAGCAGTGACGATAAGTGTAAATCAATTTGGGAAAAATACGCTTTTGAGGCGCTTCAATGGTTTACGCTGAGTAAACCATAAGAGGTATATCAAATTAATATACTACATAATTTAGATCCTAAAAAGAACTACAAATAAACATATGTATCTTCTAAGGATCAACCATTAAAAGCACGTCTGTCTTTAAAATAACCGGCGGGCGTTCGCTTTGGGGTGGGAGCGGAGTAAGCACGATTCGCGCATGCGCAACACCGATGGTATTCTGTACCCACGTGAGCGGAACCATTCCAGAAAGCTTGCGACATATTTGCTAATAAACTAACCGAATTAATTAATATTCGACTATCACTATTTTGTTTTTTTGTTTTTAGGACTTTAATTCTACCGAATATATCAGTTCCATTGCACCCCATCCTTTATAACATCACATCAAGCGACTCTCGCTGATGAGATAGCACTACAAGGTCGTACAACATCTTGGCATCATCTGAATAAGGTTCTGCCAAAATGTTGTGAAAAACACCAATATCTTGACAGTTTAAATTCATGCTATTCAGCAGCGACTCCCTTTCGATCTTGTTCTTGGCACATTCCATCAGTAAGTGTTACTATCAGGCATCTACCTTTGAAGTAGGTACAATTTAACATGTTACACTATTTTGATTTCAATTTCCCTAATTATATTATCTGTAATTAATTTATTTTAAATGTTTATTTATGTAGATATATAATTAAATGTATGTTGCCTTAAAACGCCGTACTTACCTGGAAATATAACGGCGTTTTAATGTTATTAAATGAATATTTTTTCTTAGTGATATATAATGCTACGTTATATTGGTGTGTCATAATAACTGAAATACTTAAATAGTATTCTGCTTATTACTCTTTTGAGTGTGAAAATTTCCAATCGATTTTAGATTGGTTGTATACATCGGCGCTATTGTCAGCGATTCATTACAAAAGTCAAACTTTTCATACAAAACTTATGTTATTTTAACAAAGTTGCAATAATTCAAAATTTACCTTTCACCATCGCACCGCTCACCATCGTTCCATTGTGGAAGAAAGTCGCGAAAAACTTGTGTCTAAAAACAAGATCGAGAAGCAATGATGGCTGAAATGTTAGTAACTGAACGATAAAAGAAATGTTTTTTTTTCCGATTTTCTTCTTTTCCGTAGTTAGTTTCAATTTTAACATTTTTTGTTGCAAAGCCAAATTACCAAGAGTGTTCGGATAAATTAATTACGATAGATGTCCGCAAAGTAACAGCTTTGTCAATCAAACAGTTTAATAAGAATGCAACTTGGTACTGCAACGTCATCCAGTTCAATTCAATCATATTAATTATATTTTTTGCTGATATATTACTTAACATAATGTTGTCGGAACTAAATATGTCTTATGTCGTCCTCTAGTATGTACACACCTTTACGTATACACTATTAAGCAAGAATCAAGCAAGCCCACTGTTTAGCTACGGTGGCAAAAGGTTGCACTTGGCTGTTCGTGAGACCGTGAATAACAAAAGTTTAAATTTGTGAAATAAATAAAATATTTTAATTAGTTTTCCGTTTTTGTGTATATAAAAATTCTGGTGGTAAGTCGAATAATTTTTTTCTAGTTTTTAAATAAATTTTTTATTCTATAAACTGATGATATCGTTAACATATAATTAGTCTTAATATTAAAGTACTAATAAAGAAGAAAATCATAAATTAACATTTGTATATACATCTTAAATTGACGGTACTGTCCCTGATGGTAAGCAAAGTACAATCCAAATACAACGGCGACTACCGAGAGATCGAAATCCATCAGCGGTCGCCGCTGTCATAACGGCCTGCATAAATATATTTTCATGTTACGCTTGAAGGACCCAATGCCGTAAGAAAGAGGGAAGACATTGGCCGGGAGATGGTTTCACAGCTTCACGGTATGGCAAAGATAAGACATAGATAACTTTTTAGTTCGTGCCGAGATCGAGGTTACCGTAAAACTATTACTCCGAAGCCCAGTGCGTGTGGTTCTTTCGTGGAAAGGAGAGGAGGAAATGAGATTGAACAGCTCTTCAGAATACTTACCACGATACACACGGTAAAACACGCCCAGCGAGGCAATGTTGCTGCGCAGCTGAAGCGGCTCGATGTATTTGGTAACGTCTACATCATTAACCATGCAGACAGCTCACTTCTGCAATCTGTTCAGAGCATCGAGGAGGTATTTTGCAAAAACCCATCCTAGAGATGCGAACAGTATTGGCCGAACTTGTGCCGTGTAAGGATACAGTTGCCCGAGCGTAAAAAACCATAGTGGAGATGACACTCCCGATGTAATTCCTGGAGTTGAGTTTTCTGCGAATATTCACACCTAGGCATTTATGCAGTCATTCATTGCTAATGAGACGTTCTGAAGAGTGGGGAGGGAAGAATTTTTTTGCGCGCTGAGTTTTTTGGCATTGAGCTTATACTTGATTCCCATGTAGATACGCGATGCAAGTCTTGGTTAAGTTCAAAAACAAGTTCCTCTCGTCTTTTTTCTGTTTCTCACTGACCGCATGAAGGATTGCTGTAATAGCACCCATAAATGGTGCTGTCATCTGCATAGCAATGAGTATGGCCTAATTAACTTATCATTGATATGCAGTGGAATCATTTATCGACATGAACTGCGAATCACATCATTCTACAAGGTCACGAATTCTGCGTTCATGTAGAAAGCTGGAGATCAAGTTGCAGAGGTTGTCGGAAGTCCGTACGCCGAAAATTTTGAGAAAAATCCACGGTGCCAGACCCTATCAAAAGCCTTCGCTTAGTTAAGACTGATCGATTCCCTTCTTGGGAATCTTTTGCACATTAGTATCCCTCCAAGCCTGAGGCACGAAATCAGAGAGGTGGGAGAGGCGGTAAAAACGCGTCAGCATTGAAGACAATTTAGCTGCACATTTTTTAAGTGCTACCCCTGGGATACCGTTCTGACCACTGGACTTTCAAACATGAAGCAATCACAATTCCCTAAGCATGTCACTTTGCCAGTATAATAACTCGTACATTGTGACACCGCAGCTGGGAATTATATCATTATTAGAGATGGGTCGAATATGGATCATACCAAAGCCGAACGTGTTGTGCAACAAACCCAGAATTGCAACGTGATTGTCTGTTTTGTTAAAATATGTGATACACTTTTTTGGTGGAAATAGTAGAGTTAGCCGTCTTAGTGTAAGAAAAATATAAAACAAAAGGCGAAGCTTTGGTTCTATTATATTATATTATATATAAAGGGAAGCTTTCGTATAACTTTAAGAAATCCGTTATATCTTAATTTTATGAAATAATACAGCATGGGGATATTGTGGGAGTTTCCTCATGGCAGGAAGGGCACAGATTTAATTATTTTAGAAGACACAAAGTCCCTGATCTGAATTAGGGGTGTCGTTGTGTTGTTAAGGAACTTAAAAAAAAGCCGAATTTCGGACGAATGTTCGATTCAAAACCATATCCGGTTCGTTCGGTCCGTTACTTCCTCAGACCCCAACATAATCGAGTTAATAATGTCTCGATGTGGTGATGGTTGCACTGGATCTACTTTTGCATATCAAACCATCTCAGAAGTAAACATAAAAAGAGTGCGAGCAGCTACAATATCCAATTCACACTATGGACTCTAGTCGTGATACATATCTGCCGTCGACTTCGGGCAATATTGTATCTACACCTGCTTCTTCTATGTTTTTATGGACGTGGACTTCGGAGACCCACATTCTATGCAAATTCATGAAGCCTTAGCAGAAATTACAGCGTTGGTTAAAAAACCGTTTCCAGTTTTGGAAGAAAATGCATTTCTAGCGAAACCCCAATACCCTAGATTTACTAAAAAAAATACTCAATTAAGTAGTTAAACCTCAGATTTTCGGAAAATTAGAAGCTTTGTTTCGACAAGTACTATCAGAAGTCAAATTTATATCTATGCCGATTGGCATATGGGCAATGTGGATCTAGTTCTCTGAAGTATTTGTTGTATTCTTGAGTTTCAACGTCCTTAGCGTAGCTTAGTGAAGACTTTTCTCTATATCATCGTCATTTGATGATCATATTATAAAAATATATTGTTTTATTCAATCCCGTGAATTGTTCTTCTGATTATTATATGAACAGTGAAACTAATTCATCAGTTTATTTACATTACAAAATATTCCATCATTATTTATTATTTCGTCAGCAATATGTAAATTGCACACTTAACAAAACTGAATTCGCCGAACTTCAGTCCATTTAATATTACATATCTTTATTAATTAAAAAAATAAGCAATAACGAACAAAATTATTATTCATAGCTTTAGTCATTTAGGGTCATTGCCAATAGTTACTAAAAACAGGCATAAATTAAGGTCATTAATTAATTATACATACATACAATTAGGCCACGCTAGAGCGACTGCGGCGACTACATTTACGCGGCCTATCCGCTAAAAAAAGTTTTTTTTTAAATTGACACGCTCGTGCTTAGAATATAAATTTAAATAGGAGTTCGTAATTTAAAAAAAAAACTGGCATCAGTTTGGTGAAAACAGTAGACTGAGCCAGATTGCAGTTTAAGACATTATCACACTGAGAAAATTTTTGCATTTTTATAACGCGCGGAACGATTAACGCAATTAGATGTAACCGAAGGACGCTCGAACACCTACTATCATCTCATCCGCTGGTCGTGTTGCGATCGCATGACGTGCACGTGGCATGCCGATTGTTCCAACGTGACGCCTCCTGTTCGTCTCATAATATTGTTTTTCGCGCTCGTCGCCTTCGTGGCCTTCTGGTAACGCGTGTTACATCCGAATGGGCGCTAATGCTTGTAATAAAATATATGTATGAGTTGATGTTGAATGTATGTATGAATACGTATGAGATGAGTTAAATATATGTTAATAATAGGGTAACAATTATTTTATTTTTATTCATATTATTCATAATTCGTATACTTGTAGTCAATCAATTGCGAAATGATATATATATATATATATATATATATATATATATATATATATATATATATATATATATATATATATATATATATATATATATATATATATAAACTTAATGTTTAGTATTAACTATTGTCACCACTACATGGCATTATACGTTATACAAATAAGGTATTGTTTTGTTAATTTAAATTGGTCAGTATATTTTATTAAACTTTTGTGTTGGGTGAAACTCTCCTGCGGCCACTCAAGCCTAGCTCCGATCCTCCGGCATGGAGCCCTTGAGTCAAGTGGCCGCTCGCGCGATACAGTGACACTGCATTCACTAGCTACCAACATACAATAATTACACTGCATTACACACATGCACTACATTCAGGTACATAGGTTCTGTAAGGGACCTCCTTTTTCTTTTTTTGGTTAGTTAGTCTAGAGAAAATTGACATATTACTAAATACATATACACTTATCTCTTCTCCTCCTCCCAGAGGAGAGAGACAGGTATATATGTATAGTTAGTTAGATCGAATTACGGATAGGGAATTAGATAGATCGCGACTTATTTGCAATTGCTGCGTCATGGCGTCAGTCTGAGCCGAGGATCGGTCACTTTGGCACCCTCGGATCTTCTTGCATTGCTTTCGAGGCTGAGTGCCTTAAGCGCTCGCCCCCAAGCCCGGGTGAAGCTGTAAAAGCCGTTTGAAACTTCAGGGCCCTTATGGCTAACAGTATAGTCAGTTCGAAAAAAAAAATCGGTGAAGCTGAAACTCCCTTGTCTTTATGAATAATAAAAAAGTGTGACGCCATTGAGTTTTGTGTTGAAACACCTAAAGCTACCCGAGAACATAATTTCATGAAAATCGGTCAAGCCGTTTTTGGTTTTAAATCCGAACATACATACAGATAGCCAGACAGATAAATACAAAGACAAAAAATTGTTATGTGATATTCGTAATCAGTGTTATTTGTAATAGACTAAATGTGCTCGCGGCTCCGCTCGCTTGGATTACAGAATGCTATCAGCCAAGCGCACGCACGAATTGGGCTGCCTAAAAAATGCTTATTGTGGGTGATCCTTAGAAGATAGACATATATTATCACTGACTTTTTTGTAGGTCTTTTAGGTCCTACAATTATGTAGTATATTAATTTGATACATCTCTTATGTTTCACGCAGCGTAAGCCAATTACTAGCCCCAACAGCGTCATTTTCCGAATCGATTCACCATTATCGTCACTGCTTATTGTATATGTTACTTTATGTAACAAAATATATACTATAACCTGGCCAGATAACATAGCTATGAATTAAAATAAAATGAACATTTAGCATATAAACATGTAAGGGGTTTTCGTTTGAAACGAACATAAACGGACAGACAGACAGAGATATGTTGAGTTTTATAATATGTATAGACGCATATCAGAAAATTTGGAAAAATATATGTATAAACAAAATTAAAGAGTTGTTAATATAGGATAATAAATGGTTTCTTAGTAACGGTTCTAACATTATGGAAGTTTTTTTATTAAGTGTAACACCACATATCCGAAGTTTCTCAACTGGCTCTTGAGACGATTACGCCATTATCGTGTCACGTGCCATAGGGGCATTAGTGTTCCTAACTCTCAAATTGTTTCAGTTCTTAAACGACAATGTTTTAAATTTGTTATCATACACGCTTTTCCGTTTTACTCTATTTTGGATCCAGTTACATACACTACTTATACTTACACACACATACATTAACACACATCATTCTAAAACATTGACTCTATCACACTCCCAACACCAACACATTCCTTACTAATAGTTAACCCCCCCTCTCAACGTTTTAACTTTATTCAATTGTTTTACCGCGGGTATCTGTGATACAGTCTCACTACTAGTACAGACACCAACGTCAATTATATTAATAAGAAATTTAAAAAATTAACATTTATTCTTTAGTTTGATTTACTGTGTAAATATAATATAATATGTTGAATTTTATAATTTTGTGAATTTCGTGATCCTCTCATTAGGGTATAAAAGCGAGCCGTATTGTGCGTCACGGCAGTTCTAATTTCGAAAGCGAAGTGGAAACAATAAGCGAAATAAAAGAAGAACTAACTACAAATGAAACATATAGGCTTATTCTGTGAGTACAAACAGGTTGATTTTTCGAGTACATTCGGTGAGCGATTTGTGAGTTTGGTTTAATTTGTATATCTTTGAGTACGAATATCTTTAGTAAACACTTAATATCCTATTAAAATTACTTAGATGAAAAGGTAGGTCTCTACTTAGCCTGGTGTACAAATTAGTTTACAAATATAATGTATTCGAGTAAACTACTAGAAACTACGTTCTCCCTTATGGTTTATAGGCTTTGTTTTGTTTTGATTAAGTTTTATAGTAATGAATATTATGGTCTATTTGTGAATCAAGTCGGAAAAATATACCGTTTCGCTGCTGTATCGACGTGCGCTGAGCAAACTGTTTTAAATAGATAAAAATAATGTACTACAATATTATTATATGCTAAAAGTTCTACAAAAAAGTCTAAGTTGTACAGATATACATAAAAAAAACATTTGTAATAATTAGTAAGTTTTTTTGGCCACTTTATCGGCATGTGCTAATCATATATTTTGATGACTTCCTCAGATTTTTTATCAACACTATATGTTTTGCCCATCGTTAAAATAATACAATATTATTGTATGTGTAATTGAACAATATTAGTGATCGCTACGATCGTGATTGTACCATGTCATTTAATTAATAAAGTAGCATTCATATATTATTCCGTTAGCTAAGCAGAAAAGCAAAATGAACTTTGTACCATTTCTACATACATTTCAATGCGTATAGTCAGCGATTTTTTTTTATCGTAATAGGTTTAGCGTTGTGGCCACAACCTCAGCTGATCTTAAGTGACGATGTGGCCCAAGATGGTAACACGCTAAGCCTAGTGGGAGAACTGACTCTCAAGTGCAGCTGCCAGAACACACCTCTTGGTGCTTGGTGACAGATTTTAAACTTGAAGGTAGTAGCTGGCCAGGCAAGCATTATAAAAAGTCCTACCACGATGCTATGGTTACCTCACGATGTTTTCCTTCACCGAAAGCTCAGGCGCATTGTACGGATTCGAACTCACGTCCATCGACGCCATGTCCGTACACGCTACCACTGAGTCATCATTGATTCATTTGCGCTTCTTACATACTAGCCATTTTTACAAGGTTTACTTATACAATATTTATTTATTTATTAAAATATAACTTGACTAATTTATAGCTTGTATTTATAAGAATCTGATGAGAGCTTTAATAACTCTACCAATTTTAGTTTTCTTTACATTATCATTATTATTTACTATAATATCTTCATTTAATATATAAGCTGGTTTTAGTATATCTATAGAAATTGTTATAATTCTGTCTATTACTTGAATTTTATATACTTTGTCTGATTTTTCTGAAACTTTATAAGGGCCTTCATAGGTACACGTTAATGATTTCTTGATCCTGTCAATTCTTAAAAATACATGTGAACAATCATTTAGGTCTGGATGTATAAAAATGCTTTAGAATTATTAGATTGCATATTAATCGTTTCGAATTTCTTTATAGTATTATTAATGTTTTGTACCACACTATAAGGATCATAGTCGTTACTAACATCTACAAAAAAATCTCCTGGCAATCGCAGGGATCGAACATAAACCATTTGCGTGGCACTTCTACATAATCAGAGCACAAGTATTAACGTAATACGTAATACATCAATCAGAGAGGAAAGAGAGCTGTCAAAAGAAAAAATAAAAGTCTTTTCTTCTTAACTTGGCAACCGGTCCTCTTTATTGAAAACCATTACTGCCATTATCGAGTGTATATAGTTTCCAGTGTTACGATGATTTCAGGATCCCAAGATGGTGACTCTCTTGTTAGAACTTTCTAGGGAGTTTTTGTGGCATCTCGGATTTCATGATCCATGTTATTATTTCCAATCCACTTCACATGTGCACAATAACCAAGCTTTATTATGGAAAATGCCACCTGTATTACACAATATAGGGTCAAATAACACAAATGCATGAACCACTTAATTACAGTTTGAGATCCCGCCAAAAACTCAAAATAAAACTCAAGCATGACATTTTCTAAGACGTTTACAAAGCTATCTACCATGTGAACATACATTATTATAATATAGTATTGCGTTTACAAAAAAAATATTAGCTGTTTGATGACTAGCCTGAACAGTTTAGTGTAAATAGAGTTACTGTGGGGTTTAAGTCAATCTTTATAAACAGGGGTAGTGGATAACTTGTCGCCAGGTAAATGGAAAATGTCAGGAAATTTTGCACAAACATTTTCAATTGATTTCTGTTCTACATCGTTGAAATCTTTAATTTTCATAGGTGAAAATAATTCTTCCCGCGTCAATTATCAGTTTATCAAACTGGAAAATGAGATAGCAATCTAAATAACTAGTGCTTGTGCAAAAAATATTTAATATACTATCTGTGTCTCTGGAATTTAAGATACGTATTGGAAGAATTTTTCCATTTTTCGGTCGTATTATCATGTCAAATGAAAATACTCCTTCGCATAGTTGTTGTAAATCTAAAACAAAATCGTATTTAACATCGGTAATTAAATAGTCAATCGGTTCACAACGCGCTGGTATACTAATAATAGACAACGCATTCGTTTTTAACGTGTGTTATACATAAAATTTAATTTGACACTCGTATAATATAATGTAAATAATTGCAAAGTATTCAATTCAACGATTAAATTAGCTTTATATTTATAAAAAAATCATTTAAAATTCCGCTCGGGAGATACGGCAAATTTTTAAAAACCTGAAAGCTATGTTCAATATAGACCACGTCGTAATTCAATTAAATTACTTGCCCTTCAGAGTAAACATCGCCTCCAATACCTATCTACATTTTTATACGCTTTTTCCGGAATTGAGTTTAGTTCTCGTAGCGAATTCTCCTTTATGTCTTCTACCGAATGAAAACGGGTGCTACGAAGTTAGGAAAAAGAAAGAAGTCGTCTGAAGCTATATCTGGTGAATAAGGTGGTTGCTCGATGGTATTTGTTGAGTTTTTGGTCAGAAATTCATACACAATGCTGGCCTTGTGTGAAGACGCATTATCGTGGTGCAAAATCCAATAATTTTCTTTTCACAAATCTGGCCTTTTTCGTCGAACTTGCTCTCTTAAACGCCGCATAACACTTAAATAATACTTTATTTGCCGTTTGACCTTCCGGTAAAAATTCTGAGTGCACAACACAGCAAAGAAAACTTCTTTGACTTTTTATCGACTTTGGCGTGTTTTTTCGGTTTCGGTTCAGTTGCGCGGCGCTACTCCGAAGCTTGTTGACTAGTTTGTATGTCCAACTCATAAACCCACGTCTCGTAGCCAGTAACAACGCGTTTCATGAAGTTTGGGTCGGAATTAACTCGTTCTAGCATGTCCTCAGCGACTCTTATGTCAGGTCTTTTGGGATTAGTGGAGCGGCAACATATTTCATACCCAAGTGAATATTTAAAATGATACGGATCGACTCGTGAGACATAGAAAGTTCAGCGGCTATCGCTCTCAAACTTGAACAAGAATTTCCAGCCACTATTTCTGCTGTTATCACCACATGTCACTTTAATAGAACCGAGAACGTATAAGAATAGAAAGCGCAACGTTAGTAGAGATTCCTCGCATTTATTAGTTTGGTGCAAGTGATAACTGCGACCGCGGGAGCGCGGTTCAACGAACTCCCGAGGGTCGGAGGATAGACCCGAGCTTATTAAAGTGTGGGGCAATAAATTTGAATAAAGGATAGTTATGCAGTTTTCGTGTCCGACACTCTATTAATAATACTTCATTACAGTATCACTTTGTAGAATGAATCAAACCTTTTTTTTATCGTTATCGGTTTGATGTAGTGGCCACAATCTCACTTGACGTTAAGTGACGATGTGGCCCAAGATGATAACACGCTAAACCTAGTGGAAGACTGCCTCTCAAGTGCAGCTGCCGGAACACACCTATTGCTGTTTGGCAACAGATTTTCAACTTGAGGGTTGTAGCTAGCCAGGCGGGCATTAGAAAATGCCCTACCACCATGCTATGGTTTCCTCACGATGATTTCTTTCACCGAAAGCTCAGACTCATACATACGGGTTCTTACTATATGGAACTTAATTCGTAAACGTTCAACACATTCGTATTTTATTGCTGGTATTGATATTCTAGTGTCAAGAATAAAGTTTACAATCGTTGATTTGAAATGAAACTTTGTTTAAACGATTGCAAGAGATGATAAGGTTATTTTCGAAAAAAATGACTAATCGCGTCATCATTAGGCTCGTTACGCTCAGTTGTTATGACGTTTATTCTTGTTATCTTGCTCGTGTTTGTTTCAATATGATTTTCCCATATGATTAAAATTATTTACGCGATATTAAGGCGTATAATTGCTTACCTGGCTGTGGTGACGAGAGACGTAAAAACCACAAAAACTCCGTTGACCCTCTCGATGCTAACACTGAGTTCTGTGTCTTGTTGGAAAAAGGATGTTTGTGCATACTAATGATGTCTACCGATGTAGAAGGAGATGAAACTTCTTAATCTAGTCCCACCTGAATAGCATCTGTCAAAAGGAAAACTTACGCGCAGGGTTTATTGTGCTCATTTGGCTGTTTACTAAGACGTCAGCAAATCGTTTTACAGCGAGTTTTTCATTGAAGTGTCTTAATCAGTGATGTTATGGATATCCGTATCCGTAACCGAAACTATCGGATATCCGAAATAAAAAATATCCGTAACAGTAACCGTATCCGATATAAATATTTCGGATAATTTCGGATAGAGCAAAGTTTTCATAGCCAACCATGGTCAAAAACCAACATTTATTCACAACCATAGCTTCGGACGACAATATTAACAATTTTAACGATTTTAAGCGAACCTTTTTTTTCAGCATAAATTTTTTACTTATAATCTCATAAAGATAAATATAACTGAATCTCGATACCTAATAAGATATTTACTGAACGGACAGTTTTTTTTTAAAGATTGTTAAATTCTTTGAAAAATTTGATAATCACAACCGAAACAATCTGATATCTGAAATAATTTCATATATGTATCCGTAACCGAAACTGATTCAATACTCTTAAGATATCCGTATCCATATCCGAAACCTCATATCCGTAATATCCTTAGTCTTAATATATTGCAATTATTACTGTCCATGTGTTAGATTGTGAAATTGTCACGTCTACAAAAAACTCTGAAATATCCTTACCAAAATCAGAAACTGTTCTAAAAATCTCTTTTTAAAAATCCTTATATAAGCGGAACTCAAACTATCGACCACTCGCACTGTACAGACCGTACTGTGTGGTGTACAAGTATGTTCGTCGCACCGCTAGGCTAATTCGACGACGATTATGGTCTTAAAAATCAGGACTTTCATTAACCGAGTATAAAGTATTCTATTTCATTTTCTCGCAGGCTAAATTCTATAGATGTATGTGTTTGTATCATTTTGTTTCATAGAGTTTCAGATCACAAGTTTGCTAAAGAAATTATCAAAGTGAACCAGTCATGACGATTTCCGAACTTATGTATCCTTACTCTCAGTCCAAGCAATAGGGTAATTATAAATCTTAACTTATAAACCCCACTGGCCTTAAATTCCTTCTTACTTCAAACGATAAATACTATATCTGTATATAACGACTAGACAGTAGGAATTTTGAAAATACCTTTAATTGCATAAATCCTGTTGACATAAAAAATACGGTACGGCTTAAATCCGATCCTCCAGCATGGAGCCCTCGAACCCGCTGCTTGCACGATACAATGACACTGCATTCATTAGCTTTCAAATACACTCACGATACTGCAATTCACATATGCAGAAGTTAAATCAGGTATATATGCAATTCCACTTCCCGTAATTACTAAAAGCAAAAAAAAAATATCCAGCTTTATTATTTTAGCATAGACAATTAACAACATTAGATCATAATTATTGTAAAATAATTAAATGTAATTTCAGAACAGCCATGAGTCAAACGGTGCCAGAATTCTACGCTGGGAAGACTGTCTTGATCACCGGAGGTACTGGCTTTGTCGGCAAGGTGAGTTTGGATTGCAGATTATAGTGGAAGGGATCTTATGTTTATATAGAAGACACATCAGGTTTGAAATTGAGGGCATATAAATTTGTATAATCTTGTAGTAATGTAAATGCACATTATACTATTTTGAACAATGTCAGTTTAAAGGATGAAGGAGAGTGATAAGATTATCTCATATACTAAGCTTAGTGGCAGACTTTCAAATTGTTATGGTACCTAGCCAGGTAGGCAGGCATTAGAACATGATCTACTACCATGCTATGATTTAATCACGATGTTTTCCTCGTACAAAAGCTCAGGCTCATTATAGGTATTCAAACTCACGTCGATCGACACCGTGTCCATACACGCTACCACAGAGTCATCATTGCTTCGCTCTTCAAAATTTATGGTTGGTATGGTATGGTATAGTTGTCGAAAACTCTTCTCATGGATGTTTCCATAATCGATACCGTTTGTGAGTTTGAGATCGTCAACAATTCTCACAGCTCTTTTCACTGCTAATCGTATGTTGCTGTCGTTTAAATACTAATACTTCAATGTCTTCTCTGATACCAAAATGCAACGCACGAAAACTGGTCGCTATGACTGGTTTAGGTTTAATTTGGTTAGGTAGTAATCTATTATCTTACACATAGCAGAAATGTTGCTTCTTCGTGACATTTATCTTCTTGAAAAGATAATAACACAGAGTCATTTAAAGCTTTTCATTATACACTGGTGACGAAGGGTCTCACAGCTATTCCTGTCATTGCAGATTCTTGTGGAGAAGCTGCTTCGAAGTTGTCCTGACGTTAAGACTATATGCCTTCTGATGCGACCGAAGAAAGGGCAGTCGTGCGAAGAGCGACTTCATGATCTTTGCAGTAATAAGGTGACTTAAAATATTATTAGCAACCGTATCACAATGAACTATGAGTTATGACCAAATCGAACTGCTTATAAGTATTGCTTTTATGTTACATAAAAACATTGCAACTACTTTATTAGAAGGCGGTTCACACCCTGTGTGTAATATAACCAAACAAATTGCTAACTCAACATTTTTGCAGGAGTAAAGTCTAATAGATTGCGGTGTTTTAAGCATACATCAAATAAATAAAAAAAGAAATAGAAGAAGCCTCGTCTTGTTTATTTTCCTCAATTATTTTAATATTAAAACCTAAAATCATTGTTAATCCGTACTAAACATTACAGGTTTTCAATCTTGTGAGACGTGATAACCCTGATGCCTTTAAAAAGTTAAAGTTTATCGGTGGCGACATAACATTGGACGGGCTCGGTATTTCTTATGAAGATAAAGAAATGCTTCAGAAAGAGTGCCAGATCATCTTTCACAGTGCTGCTTGTGTCAGGTTCGATTAATATTTGGCAAAAGTACTTAAGTCACAATAAAGTTATTTACGAATATCTCAAAAGCGGTCAGCTCCCGCTGCTTCATATCACACGTCAAGCCTAACTAACCTAACCCAGTCATATATTAATAGTTTATAAATTTATTGGCTAAGATTTAGTTACCATTTACTATATTTGATATTTGAATAAAATTTAAAGTGCAGTCACTACTAAAACTGATAGAAACTCTTAGGGTCCCAGTGTACCTATTATTTGGTGATAATTTTGTTTAATTTCCATTAATTTAGTAAGTTGAATTTTATATTTGTATATCGCGTAAACTACTGTTAAATAGTGTATGTTGTCTGTGCATATAATTAGTTTGCATATTTTGCTAAATCGTATATTAGAAAATAGCAAAAGAAAAATTTTTCAACTCCTGGAAAATCTAATTAAAAGAAGAAAAATAATACAGTAATAATAATATCTATCTAAATCACAATTTTTGGTCTAGGATTCTCGAGGTATTTTGTTTTACCATCGACAGTAATATATATTGTTTTGTTGCATTAAAAACATCTCTTTTCTTATTACCATGAATGATATTCTGAAGGAGACTCGATCCCAGTGCAGTATATTATTTATTTCAATTTTAAGATTTGTAGAGTCATTTTCTTCCAGATTTGATCAGAAGTTAAAAGAAGCTGTTAACATGAACATAACTGGGACACACCGACTACTTTCTCTTGCTGAAACCATGAATAATTTACAGGTATAGTTATATTCTTGGATATTAAAGTTTTGGAAATTAAGCAGTCTTACATATAAAAAAATACGTTTATGTGGTCATGTCCTACAGGTTCGTGTTTCGTTACTCCAATTGGGTTGAAACTTTATACAGTTATTGTTGGCCCCCGCGTAAAGGTTTCTAGCATAGTACGATCATCGTAGGTAAAATATGTGACGCGCAAGTCATAAAAGTAATAAACTAGAGGGCAAATAAATTAATAACAATTTTCCAAGTGCATGTCAGGCTACATGCAGTGTTGGGTACCGTAGATGCCCGTCACAATATGCAGACTTAACGATGCTTAGACCCTGGCCCGTTGTAGCATAAATTACTTCATATACCTACTATAGATGTTAGACCATGCACCGGCTGACGCCCGGCCTGGTGTAGCATGAATTACTTCAAAAAAAATTATACTATAGATATTTGACCATGTCCCGGCCGGCACCCGGCATGGCATGAATAATCCCTTGGAGAGGGTCTTTAAATTGTTTTCAATTGAATTTATGTGAAATTACTTCTCCAAATACATGCAGGAGGTTCTTTAATTATATAATCAATTCTTTTATGACTTTATATTCCTCGTATTTTACTGAAATCACCTTATTTTAAAGAAATACCTTATAAACACCGTTCGTCTTCGTCTTATCGTCGTCTTCCCAGAGTGCACGTGTTTGAACTCTGACCGCTTTGCGCGACATCAACATTCACCGAAACAATGTTCCGTTTAGAAACGTAATCTTAAAGTTTAGAAATTTTATCCTACATACATATTGTAAGTTTATTGACTATTACTCGTTTATATGTAAAGCCTCCTTACCTTTGATAGTTTTTCTTTTAAATTAATTATGTATACAAATACGATGTTTTTTTTAATATTCTAAAGCAACCATTCAACTGGCAGGAGGGGGAGGGGGGACACTTGACTCTAACAAAAATTAGCGCTTTAAATTTTAATATTTCGCAAAAGGATCCCTGAAACGAAAAATAGTTTCACAGACGAGAATATTTTTAAACGATAGGTCGTCATTCTAAAGATATGATACAAATATGATGAATATGAAAGACTACAAATATGATAGACAAAAAAAAAATTCTCACTATACATGTAGCTCTAAGCCTGGTCTAAATGATTTTCTTTCAATATTTTATTTTACCACTTTGTCGGCGTGATTAATATGTGTACGCATACCAAATTACAGCTTTCTAGATCTATAAATCACTGAGCTAAGCCGTGGACAGGCAGACCCGATGTACCGATACTATAATGCTTCCTCTCGACTTCGGAACCCTAAAAAAATAAACATGCAATTTTTATTTTCACATAATTCGAGCTCATGGCTCTTTACACCACTTTTTTTTGTTTCTCGCAGTTTCGGATTTGGACATATAATCCCTTCTAAAAATCCAACCTGTACACTGTTTCACACTGTCTTATAAATAAATCTCTTATGGTAGAACATTGTAGCTCATTATTTTCAATTATTTTAAATCGTTTGGTCAGCACAGGCCAACAAAGTAGCTAAGCGGTACTTTAATTTTTGAAGTTACTTTATCAGGGGTTCTGTATTGACATATATACTACTCTAGATCGTTTTCCAGAACTTTTAGGAATACAAAATATTGTTCTAAGACAAGTAATGTAGATAGTAGACATTGCAAGCCTGTTGCAAGCCATTTGATCCGTGAATACCGATAAAGCGCTCGTGATTTCTATAAAAGTCACATATATACTATTGCAGATTTTTTTGTAGATCTTTTAGCGATTAATAATATTATAGTACATTGTTTTCACATATCCGTTTGTTTAGCACATGCCGATAAAGTGGCCAAAAGACATACTAATTATTACAAATGTTTTTTTTATGTATATCTGTACAACTTAGACTTCTTTGTAGAACTTTTAGCATACAATAATATTGTAGTACATTATGTTTGTCTATTTAAAACAGTTTGCTCAGCGCACGTCAATACAGCAGCGAAACGGTATATTTTTCCGACTTGATTTACAAATAGACCGTAATATTCATTACAATAAAAGTTAATCAAAATAAAACATAGTCTATAACAATCAGGGAGAGAGTCGATTTATATTAGTGTAAGAATTTCTAGAATCAGATCAGTAGTTTCAGAGATTACCCCACAATCACAACCAAACGGTATATGTATAATATATGTACATGTACATATAACTGTGTATGTATAATAGTAATATAGATAAGAATTGTCAATAACATGACTAAAATTAAAGTTACGAGAAGTACTGTCTATTTATTGTATAAGCCGCGGGACGTGCTAGTGTGTAATAATAACCTAAATATTGGACCGGTTTATCATAAATGTATATTGATTCCAGGCCTTCGTCCATCTATCAACAGCGTTCTGTCGCTGTTATTTAGATGTGCTCGAGGAGAAGCTGTACGAACCCGTCCACAGTGCACGACATATCATGGACATTGTGGACTGGATGGACAACGAGACACTGGACTATTTGGAACCAAAGTGAGTCGTCGCAACGGTGAATATTTTTAATAGTTCGATCCTTATGAAAATGTTATGTGTTGATGAACTGATATATATATATATATATATATATATATATATATATATATATATATATATATATATATTGCAACTCATTAAAATTATCTATGACGTAATGAATAGCTGGATTGGATACGATGAAAGTGAGGGTCTCTCGCGCTTAGTACCGTATCTTTGAAATATAACGGAGTTTCCAGTTGCCTTAGTGAACTAATTAGCAAAATTCTTAGAAGGAACATAGAAAAGTGTCACTCAGTTTTAATATTTAATTATTATTTTCTATTCGTAGACTTATATCTCCGGAACCAAACACTTATTGCTATACAAAAGCGATAACTGAGGATCTAGTTGGAGAATATGGAAGCAAGTTTCCTTTAGCTATAGCAAGACCTTCTATTGGTAAGTTTATGCAGCCATCAGGAAATTCGTTTTGGATTCAATCGTAAGGTTTATTTAAAGTGATATTAAATTCACTGCTTAAAATTAATGCACTATGCTTTTTATGGTTTAATTGTAAAACAAAAATGTGGAATTAGAACAACCAGTAAGATTCTGTTAGTCAAAATTTACAACTTAGGTTACCATTTTGAAATGGGACTCACCAAACATTTCTGGAATGAAAAAGAAAAAAAATACTATGACTGGTCTAAAATCAATTTAATGTTTCTCAAAATATTCTCCCTTAGTTTCAATGGACTTTTTCATACGAATAAACCAATTTTGAAAATATGTATGTTTCGTCACGTGTTACTATGTTCCACACCAAATTTGAAGTCCCTTTGTTGAATCTGATAAGTATGGCGTTGTACCAAGTGACGCGGTCAGTTTTTTGAGTGTCAATTAAAATATGAAGGATCTTTCGGGTACATTGTTTTTTCACACCCCAAGTGTTTATGTAGGATTGATTATATCTGAGTCATGCCTAAGGATGCCCGAATCTCATGGTAGATAACATGTCCGTCTGATTCGATCATACGTCATAAAGCATCGATGTATTCGCCTTTAACAGCGGTAGACGGACGACCATCACGATATTCGTCACTGAGATTAATAAGACCGCGTTAGAATTCTGCAAACCAGCTACAAACAGTCAACTTGGATGGTACTTCATTGCCAAAAGCAGTATGAAGATTTAAAATCGTAGTAAATCATATTATGAAAATTTTCACGAGTTAAATCCATGGTAACGTAAACACGCAATATTTAAAATGGCGCCAAAATATAAAAAAACAAGTGATAAATAATATATGAAATAAACTGCATTTGAAAGCCAAAGAGTTCCATTTTCAAATGCCGTAATTAGTTTTTAAATATTCTTAATGTAAGTGGCCAGTTCCGGGTTTTTTTTATTTAATTTTACAAATAAAAAAATATATACAACTAATTAAACAGCGTGGGGATTATGGGCATTACCACCTTATGAAGATTATAGCCAATAGAAAATGGCCCCCAGTTTCCGGCCGCCTCGCTATCCCTGGCCATGGTAACGGCGAGGCAGCGGGTGCTAAGAATCCCCGGGCTACACTAGGCTACCACATACTTCATAAACTGACCCTGGCTACGTTTAACGGACGCACTCTGAGGCTTGACCAATCATCTAGCGCAGTTGGAAGTGAAGTTAGAGAACATGAAATGGTATGTTCTCGGGTTATGTGAAGTCCGTAGAGAGGGCGAGGACACCGTAAACCTTAACTCGGGCCATCTTCTCTACTTTTGAGAGGGTGATAGAACATCCCAGGGTGGCGTAGGTTTCCTCGTCAATAAGGCCCTCTCTAACAACGTTCAGGAAATCTCGAGCGTGTCGACCAGGGTAGCGTACCTGATCCTTCAGCTATCCAAGCGGTATAGCATGAAGGTAATTCAGGTTTACGCACCGACCTCGGCACACTCGGATGATGAAGTGGAGGATATGTATGAGGGCATATCCAAAGCCTTGCACAACACCACTAAGGCTCACTTCAACGTTGTTATGGGGGACTTTAACGGCAAGGTGGGAAACCCAGACTGGCAATGAATCCCGAATAGGCCCACATGGTTATGGAGTTACCAACCACAGGGGGCAAATGCTTGTCAACTTCCTCGAGAAAGAGGGGCTTTTCTTAATGAACTCCTTCTTTAAGAAACAGCCTCAAAGGAATTGGACATGGCAAAGCCCCGACGCTGTGACTAAAAATGAGACCGACTTCATCATGACGAATAGCAAGTACATATTCAGAGATGTCTCAGTGATCAACAGGTTCAATACCGGATCTGATCACCGACTGCTCAGAGGCTCTCGGAATATCAATCTGAAGCTTGAAAGAAACCGTCTGATGATGTCCACGCTCCGGCCTAACCCAATCCAAATCATGGCGGGTACCGAGAAGTTCCAGCAGCTTCTTGGGGATAGATTTGTTGCCTTGGAACCCACTGATGACGCTGACGAGACCCTACACAATCTGGTCGAAACGCTGAGGGACGAGGACATCAAGTTTTGCAAAAAACAGTGTACTGGCAAGAAGTCCAAACTCTCGGATGAGACTCTGGGGCTGATGACAAGAAGACGGGAAACCACCCAAGCGATTTCGTCAGACAGGTCAAACCTGAACAAGAAAATTGCGAATATGGTACGGCGCGACCTTCGGAGCTCCAATACACGCTTCATTGAAGAGGCGATAGAGCGAAACCGAGGGTCCAAAGTATTCACTCAGCAGCTTGCCAGCAGCCATCTGTCGAAACATAAAACGCACGACGGGAGGACCGTATTATCAAAGCCGGAGATCTTCGCCGAGATAGAGGATTTCTATGGCCGTCTGTACACTGTACATGCCCTCTATTCCCGAACAGACGACCATGATTCCAGAGCCACCCTGTCACGCCACTATACCGACGAACTGCCTGATATCAGTCAAGACGAGATAGTGTTAGCTCTGAGGCAGCTTAAAAATGGAAAAGCCCCCGGTAAGGACGGAATTACTTCGGAACTTCTGAAGTTCTGTTATACAGGAACTACAGAAACTCTTCAGTGCCATCCTTCACAGTGGGAGAACTCCTAAGGCGTGGAGCAGGAGTATGGTGGTGCTCTTTTTTAAGAAGGGTGATAAAGACCTCCTTAAAAACTACAGACCCATCACTCTCCTGAGCCACGTCTATAAGCTGTTTTCACGAGTGATCACGAATAGTTTCGCCAGGAGACTCGACGAGTTCCAGCCCCGGAACAGGCCGGGTTCCGCGGAGGATATAGCGCCATAGACCACATTCACACAGTGAGGCAGATTATACAGAAGTGCGAAGAGTATAATCAGCCCCTGTGTCTTGCTTTTGTGGACTATGAGAAGGCCTTTGACTCTGTCGAAACTTGGGCTGTTCTGGAATCCTTACAGCGATGCCAAGTAGACTATCGTTATATCGAGGTGCTGAGATGTCTCTACGAAGCCGCCACTATGAGTGTCCAATTACAGGGCCAGCAGTCTAAACCCATACAATTGCGCAGAGGAGTGAGGCAAGGCGATGTTATATCCCCGAAACTGTTCACGAGCGCATTGAAAGATATGTTTAAAACGCTGGACTGGAAAGGTAAGGGCATAAACATAAACGGCGACTTCATCTCGCACCTACGATTCGCTCATGACATAGTCTTAATGGCGGAGTCGCTAGAGGAGCTAACCCGGATGCTGGACGGCCTAGTTTCAGCCTCGCGACGTATCGGTCTTGGCATGAATTTGGATAAAACCAAAGTCATGATCAATGACCACATTGATCCAGGACCGGTCGTCGTGGATGGTCACCTTCTTGAAATTGTTTCTGAGTACACTTACCTCGGGCAGATTGTGCAGTTAGGTAAAAACAATTTTAAGAAGGAGGCCAAGAGAAGGATCCAGCTGGGCTGGGCAGCGTTTGGGAAACTACGTAGAGTCTTCTCGTCATCCATACCGCAATGTTTGAAAACGAAATTCGGAGACGTGGAGACTCACGGTAGGGCTGGTCCACCAGTTCAAAGTCGCTCAGCGTGCTATGGAAAGAGCTATGCTCGGAGTTTCTCTGAAGGATAGGATTCGTAACGAATACATCTGACAGAGAACCAAAGTTATCGACATAGCTCAAATAATTAGCAAGCTGAAGTGGCAGTGGGCCGGGCATATCTCGCGAAGAACCGACAACCGCTGGGGTAAACGGGTTCTTGAGTGGAGACCGCGACTCTGCAAACGTAGTGTAGGACGCCCTCCGGCCAGATGGGATGACGATCTGCGAAAGACTGCAGGCAGATGCTGGATGCGGACAGCTGAAGACAGGGCGCTATGGCGCTCATTAGGGGGAGGCCTATGTCCAGCAGTGGACAAATATAGGTTGATGATGATGATGTAACAACTAATAAAGTGTTCTTACTAACTGACTGCTTATACTCATTTCAGTATGATTTTTATGGTTTACTTGTACAACAAATAAATGAAATAAAAACAACTAGTCAGATCCTTGTAGTGAAAATTTTTATTGAGTCTATTTACACTAAAACAAAATGATTAATATATAATTGACAACATTTTGCTTTCCAGTAACTCCTGCTTGGAAAGAACCATTGCCAGGATGGGTGGACAATTTAAATGGACCTATTGGTATTTACGTGGGTGCCGGTACAGGTAATCCTAAAAAGCAAAGTATCTATATATAACTATAGGATTGCATATTTATATATAATTAAAGAAAATGTTATGCAAAATTATTAAAATGAGACTCGTGGACACGTATTATTTAAGAAATTAATTAACAGGATTCTAATTACTGTGGTTTTTTCTTTTTTTTACATTTCTTAAAAGACTTTGAAATGTCCCTCTTCAGTAGTTGTTATTTCAGTTTTTCACGGAACAAAACTATGGGATTTTGATGTTTTTTCTTCAGCTACATATAATTTATGATTGGTCAATTATTTGTTTGTCTTTTATTTTATTTTTTACTATTTGTATATGTTGCCCCGCATATGTTGTTTTGCCATCCTCAGTAGTGAATAGCTCGATTACAGTGCCACCTATCTCGTTTTTGTTCCTGATAAACTGACTTTTGACTTGAGACCTCGCAAATCAATGAAGAACATGTTTCAAGAATTTAGTATCTTAACTTTACCCTTCCAATACATCTTGGATAATTTAATGTATTCGTATGTTAAAAAAATGTAGATAGTTTGAACTTTAAATGACGGGCACAATTTTTATACTAGAAGTAAATATAAAATAGTCATTCAATCTTTTAGATTTAGACTAATAAATGTTTTTTAGGTAATTGTGTTAGGTTTTACAATAAACTTCCTAAGCATATTACCGATTTGCCGGATAATGAGTTCAAGAATCATGTTAAACGAGTTTTATTGTCCAAAGGATATTATAGGGTGGATGGATCATTACGTGAATGATTGTGATGTCTGGAAGTGATTCTCTCTCTGTACATCCATTAAAAATTATAATAATTGTAAACAATAAAAATACTAAAAACAATTTAAAAAAAAGTTATAAAACCCGAATGAGTTTTTTGTCGGTTCTTCTCGATGACTGGGATGTTTTCCGAACCGTTGTTTTGACATTAATAAGTGCCTTCTTAGGGCCTAAATTGAATAAAATATTTTGAATTCAATGATTTTTCCATTACCATAAACAAAAGAAAAAATAATTACGCTCACCTATACATCCTTTAAGACGAATCCTATAAGACGAAAGTCTTTGACCAGTGTGTGTTGCCAGTGATCACATATGGAGCTGAGACGTGGTCGCTAACTATGGGCCTCATAAGAAAGCTCAAAGTCACTCAAAGGGCAATGGAGAGGGCTATGCTCGGAGTTTCTCTGCGTGATCGAATCAGAAATGAGGAGATCCGCAGGAGAACCAATGTCACCGACATAGCCCGAAGAATAGCTATACTTAAGTGGCAGTGGGCTGGCCACGTAGCTCGTAGAACAGATGGACGATTGAGTCAAAGAGTTCTCGAGTGGCGGCCACGTACCGGAAGACGCAGCGTGGGCAGACCCGCCACAAGGTGGTCCGACGACCTGGTAAAGGTTGCGGGAAGCCGCTGGATGCGGGCAGCACAGGACCGGTCGTTGTGGCGATCTTTGGGAGAGGCCTATGTCCAGCAGTGGACGTCTTTCGGCTGAAATGATGATGATGAAATGATGATACATCCTTTGAATCGAGAGTTATGGTTTTTAGTTCATACAAAAATCCGACAGAAGAAAGGACGTTAAGTTTTTCTCGAATTTGAAAATGTTTCGGGAGACTTTCCCATTTCTCTTGCCAAAAAAACCTAATTCGGATTGTTACGAACATATTAAAATAGAAAAATGCCAAATCGGTCGCGCTGTTCTCTAGTGAAGCGCTTACCAACCAACAGAATTTCATTTTTAATTATTTATATACCTCAATAATATAGTATGTTGTGCAGTATTTATCCACTATGCCCTAGATACCTGTGGTGTATTATTTTTTGTAACCTATTAGTGAGGACTTTTAAATGGCTGTACGTATTCTTATATTTCTTACTAGCTGTGCCCCGAAGTTTCACCCGCGTATAATTTAAAATAAATCGCTGATTGATTATTTATCATACCTCAATATAGACAATATTTTTATTGGGCGGCCAGGATTATGCGTCACACGTCACACGGCTCGTTCGCGCCACTACACCTATAGCCATAGACTCGAACCAAGTGTTGAATTGTTATAATTTTCCTTTGTATCCTAAACTATGCCTCCAAATAACATGCTATAAAGGGCAAAGTTTATCGTCATAAAATTGTCTTCTTGATGAATTAACGTTCGTTGGTAAGGATTAATATGTCATGCCTAATAATATTCATAAATCACTTTTCAATCAATTTTTCTCAAGAAATACCTTATTGTGGCTTATGTATAAGAGATAGGCATATGGTAATGCGAACTTTTTTTAAATGTACTAAGTAGCAATATTTTTATATAACATTGTATTTATGTATCACTAAGTATTACGCCAGCGCAAGCGGATAAAGCAGTTCGGGTGCGCTGTTACTTCCGATTTACTTAATAAAAATCAATATTTGAAGCTAGCTGAGAGGTATAGCCTAATATGCCAGATAGCCTATACTATTTCACATAAATCTGGCTATAATATACAAAAAGAATTTTTTGAATTCGACCGTTAGTTCCAGAGATTAATATGTTTAAACAAACAAATAGACAATGAAACAAGAAAATTCTTCCGCTTTTTTAAGTATAGATATTTGTTATTATAGCTACTTATAGCTGTTAGTCCTCCTAAAAACAAATAAATAAATATAAATTATTGTGTATCGCCTTTTGGCCTTGTCCTTGTGAATAAACAATTTCCATTCTAACAAAACTTTATTTAGAATTATGTCTTATTTTGCGTCTAGTTAAAATATTTTTTTACAGCACCTACGGCTTGCATGAATCTACTAGTGACAGATCAACGAGCATGAAATTCATGTATTATTGTTTTCAACTAGATCAGATGAAGCATGCGTTACGGCTTCAATCATAGATTTTATATTTACAGAAACACAATATGAAGCTAAAGGCGTAAGACCATTGAGTCACACAATGCACATTCTTTGCCCCAAGGATTGCCACAACGACCGGTCTACGCTTTCCGCATGCAGCGGATTCCAGCAAATTTCTGTAGATTGTCGTTCACCTTGTGCCGGGTCAGCCCTCGCTGCGACTTCTGATGCGTTCTTTGGGCCCAATCGGCCATCCATTCTACAAGCAATTCTATTTGTATTCTATTGAAATACGTATTTCTGTACCAAAAACATATTACTCTAAAACAGTAATTTGTTTATTTCAGGGGTTATAAGAAGTATGCTCTGTGAAGCGTTCTATAATGCAGATGTAATACCTGTTGATGTCGTCGTGAATGCTTGCATACTGATTGCTTACGTCACAGCATTGGATAAGTAAGTATATGTTTGACTGATTTATCTGAGCACAAAGGTATGTACCTGTACCTCAGATTTTTATTTCAGTTAAGAAATTTTGGTGAATATTTAGTTAGGCAAAAACGTTTGCTTGGGCCCTAAAGGTACGTGGTTGTCAGGGTTGCTTATTATAGTAAAAATTGGCTATGATCTCGCTCAAATTACACGCGTGATTGCTGTCGCCAGCAAACAATGTCTGAGAACCCCGGCCGTTCGCTCCGCGATGTCATTTATTATTGTAGTCTTAGTTGAGAACTCACCGCTGCCATTGTTCGTTATATATAAAATACGAAAAACTTTACTTTTAACTTTCAAATAGTTTTAATTATGATTTGAAAAGGGTATAGTGAAGCATCTAGATTAATGTTTGTGAGTGTGGATTTTGAGGATTGTTAGACTTGTGAGGTTCGCCGGCCGGCTCCAAGGTGCAGCGTTAAGAAATATCCAGGTGACCCACTCACCTTTGATGCTTAATTTTTGCTAGGACAGATGAATCGGCGACCACGTATAATAGTACACTCGGAACCTCAGGTGTCTGAATTGGGAATACTTTACCCAGAGTCTATACAACCCTCCATGTGCCGGTTAATTTTGGTTGGTACACGTTAATTTAAATACGGACTTTCGTTTTTCGGTATAATTGATAATCTATAACGTAAATGTAATATATATATCTATATGGCCATATATATATATATATATATATAGTCAAGCGAGTAGTACAAATTGGACTGCAAAATAAAAATCATTAATATTGTTATATCTTTACAGACCTAAAGAAACTCAAATCTACAATGTGACATTGTCCAGAGTTATTAAGATTTCTATGTACCAAATTTTAAAACAGGGTAAGTAAACAATTGTGCGATAATAAATATTAGCGTATTGTTACTGCGATGCAAAATATTGGGGTGCAGAGTATTTAAATGTTAGGGTGTAGGAGAGTCAAATAACATCTTAAGATTTGAGACACCCAAGCCGACATCACCTGTAAATGTTATACTATCTAGCTGAGATACGAACGAGAAAATGGCGGTAGTGGTATAATACAGCTGAACAGGGTCGCGAACAAAAGCCCATCATAATAATTTATTTATTTATTGTCATATCAACGACACATTCACAAAATATCGAATTAACAATTAATCATTCACAAGTTACGAACTGTGTGATGTGTATCTTTACAGATGTGCACAACTTATTATTATATACCGCAGCACAATGAAAACAAAAACAAATATTAAATTTTAAATTAGGTGGGTGATTAACATGTAATAATATTAAGTTAAAAATTCAAGTTCGCGACAAAATTAAAGAGCGTATAGTTGATATAATTTAGAACGAAAATTCAATAATGAGCAATGAAAGATGTCAATATCGGCATCAATATTGTTAACTTCGTCGTATAATTCTTTAAGACGATTCAGAGGTGAGCAAATGTTAGTTCTGACATGTGTTTTAGAAAAGGCTCTTTGAATACGAAATCTTGGAATCTTTCTAGGAACATTTAAATTTAATTCTTGTAATACATCAGGGAATATAATTCGCTTACGGGCGTAGCGTTTCGGAATCAGCCCATACTGAATTGTTGCGGCGGTAGCCGCTGTTTTTAAATTGTACCGTGCATACCATTTTTATCTGCGTCGAAAAAAAAACGAGGAATATCTTTAAATAAGATGCGTACATTTACAGGAGAGAAGTGGGTCCATGAGTATCCTTACACGGTAGCCTTGTGGTACCCGGGAGGGAATGTAACAAATTCTCGGATTATACATAAATTAAGAGTTGCACTGACACAATTTTTACCAGCTTATTTAGCTGACGGTCTGTTGTTCATTATAGGAAAAAAACCTTTGTAAGTACCCATGGTTTTGTTTCTAATTTTTATATTTTATGGCATCTACCCAAAATCTCACCTGGTGTTAAGTGGTGATTAGGTGTAGATAATAATGATTATTTATAGATCATCTCTATACCTGAACATGTCCGCTTTCCAGCACATATGATCCCTACTCATACAAGGATATGCCTGGAAAAGGAAGGAAATTCTGCTTATTGTTATGTCGTTGAACATACGATCGCTATAACTAAATGGTATAATGGTAAATCAGGTCTGAATACTAAATTTCTTAAATTATTAAAAACTACTACCAGGAAGATTTTGAAGGTCTGGATAACTTAATGCAGTTAATTGATTTTGTAAGAGCCAAGTGTGTCTCGGAGTACGCGCAGTGTAGGGATCCGCAGTTGCCCGTCATAACATTAGCAGAACTTAGAGAAGGATCTTTAAGTAATTTACAATGGAATTTGTACGTAATTACTTCTCCAAGTTCATTTTATAAGTTGATTGATTATTAATTGTTAACTCGTAAAACCTACTTATCTCTGATAGTTTTCCTTTTAACTTCATTGCATATACTACAACCACGATTTTTTTTCATATATTCAAGAACAATCATTTAGCATACTACTCGTAAATACTTTCGGTACACTTGACTTTAAGCTTAATATTTCGCAAACGGATCCCTGAATCAAAAAATGGTTTTCGCATAATTACAATATCTTTGAACGACCTATCCAACTACACGCCACACGATTTCTTTCCTTCATGATTAGACGAGAAAAGAAAATCCTAGTTTACTTGTAGGGGAGGTACCCTAAACAAGATTTTATTTTACCACATAGTGATTCATATGTGTACCCATACCAAATTACAGCTTTTTAGTAGGTACTAAGAATCTGTGAGCTAAGCCGTGGACAGACAGACCGACATAGCGAAACTATAAGGGTTTCTTGTTGACTTTGGAACCCAAAAAAAAACGATCTACTTAGAATACATAAACGTCTCTTCCCGATGACTGGGATGTTTTCCGAATACCTCGTAGTGTTTTGACATTCATTTTTATCTCTTTAGGGCTTACATTGAACATTTTTTTATTTATTTTTTGATTTCTTCTTCTGAAGTTCGGGCAACTGGACTAAGTGATTCGGTAACTAAACACATCGTAAATGTGCCATCGACTGTATCAATATAGATTATTTAAAAATGTAAAATAACGTGTAATGTGTAAAATGTCTAAGCAGTCTTTGTTTCTTAACGGCATTGATTTTAGCATGGTTAAACTACAAAGGAAGATCAGTCGAGGAATGGAAGTCCTACAATATTTCGGGTTAAAGGAATGGAATTTCAGCAACACCAAATTCCTCTCCCTTCGTAACCGCGTCAGTAAGAGCGATGAGGAAACATTCTTCACTGATGCAAGCAAATGTAACGTTGATGAATACTTGAAAAACTGTGTCCTCGGCGTAAGGGAGTACTGTTTAAAAGAAGATCCTTCGACTTTACCTCGAGCTAGGACTTTGCATAAAATGTGAGTTTATGTTAACTTAAGCGTCATGAACCTATATCTGTAGTACTACAGACTGTAGGTACTACAGATAATTCAGTACAAATTTTATTTTATTTTATTTTTTATAATAGCTCAGCTCGTTGACTGTACTATCCCCGATGGTAAGCACAGTACAATCCAAATACAACGGCAACCACCGAGAGATGGAAATCAATTGGCGGTCGCCGCTGTCATGCCGGCCTGTATAAATATCTCTTCACGTTACGCTTGAAGGACCCAATGTCGTAAGGAAGGAATATATTGGCCGGCAGATGGTTCCACAGTTTCACGGTACGACAAAGATAAGACATAGAGAGCTTCTTAGTTCGTGCCGAAATGGAGGTTACCGTAAAACTGTGATTCTGAAGCCCAGCGCGTGTGGTTCTGTTGTGGAAAGGATAGGAGGGAATTACACATAAATTATGCTTGCACATATATGTATATGATCCACAGTTACAAGCATATTCGAGTTTGTCTCAATGTTATTAATTCCTGTAAAAACTCTATAATATATTGACCTCTTTTTTGTGTTTAATAAATTATTATTAATATCACTAAGGTAGAATGAAGGAAAATTAAAAATATTTTAATCATTTCTATTCACAGACGCTACTTTGCTGACTTGCTGGTGAAATTCATCTTCTGCTGTCTCTTCTTTTGGCTCATCTACTCTTACCGAAACGTGGTCCTGTCTGCTGTGGAACATTTGAATTGTTATTTGAATCTTCCAATCAGTGCCTTAAATGTTAAAGAAGCATTTGAAAGTGACTGATTAACGTATTCCGTGGTAGCGTGTACGGACACCACACCAGTCGACGTGGGTTGGAATCCTTTTTTTCTACTCTTCTCAACCCAGCTACCACCCTCACGTTGAATATTATTTACAAGGTCTCCCTTCACTAAAAGACATGAACCGGACAAGCCATTGCGTATACTAACCTTATTATCTTCTTTACATATAAAACTCTATGTCTCAGAGAGTCCGTCTCTGTCTGTCCGTTTATGTTATTTTTACGCGAAAACCAATATCTAATTTAAATGGTTCTTTTTTAATTCATAGTTATAGTATCTGGCCAGGTTTATAGGATATATTTTGTTAGGTAAAATAACATACGAAATAAGCAATGACGATAATAGTGAATCAGTTCGGAAAAAGATGCTTTTGGGGCGTTTAAATGGTTTATGCTGAGTACACCTAAAAAAATATTTAAATTAATATAGTATATAATTGTAGATATTAAAAAGACCTACAAATAATCAGGAGGTAGCATATTATGTCTATCTTCTAAGGATCACTGACAATAAACATTTTTGGGGCAGCACAGTTCGCTCTAGCAAGGATTCTATAGTCCATGCGAGCGGAGCTGCGCGCTTAGCTAGTCTCTTATATAATTAGATAATATTATGTAAAACAATACACAACTGTTTATGAAATAAATCGCTAAATGTTTATAAGAAATGTATTATTGTTGTCATTTTCCTGGAAGTCCATTGAAGGCTCTCATTTTTTACAACAACGTGAATCAATCTTTAGTCTGTTGCAATAAGTGTGGTAGGTATTGTGCAAGATTCGACTAGAGAAGCACTATCGACTTACATATTTATGTCGCAAAGTGACAATGTTTCCGGTCTGCAAACACAATTGGTAACACCTACTGGTATACAAGTCGTTCCAACTCAATCTTTAGAAATTACCATTGTAATACGCAGCGAGATGGGCAGCGAGACAAAACTTGGAACAGTATTTATTACAGTCGACTTATTAACTGAAGTATTAATTAGCTTGAGCGAGTGTCTTCCAGCCAGTCGTTTCTTGCTTTTAAGATACGTGCGTCATAAAGTACACCTGCCGCTATCGTGCCCAACTATTAGTGAGGGTCAATAGTGCGAAGACTACATTAATACAGATTCCATAATCACATCGATACCAATCTCCTATATATAATAAATAATATTTTATTTAATATAACGCGTTAGTAGAGCAAGACGATTATTGTAACAATATACCCGGGCGGATCGAGAAAATCACTAATAAAATGAGAGTTACTTTGACGGCCTTATCACCATTTGCATTGTATTTGTGACCCAGTCAGGTACAGACTGCATCGCTTGATTACCGAATTTACACCGATTGATCCTGGAACGCGACACGCTTAAGTGAGACACTATGACACCTGTGATCACAATCCAGTAGAATACGATTGTTGTATCGTACCACCCAGAATCTAACTTATAAGTCATTAGTATGTATTCCATAATTGCGTCGACACAATAGTATCTTATTAATAAAGTATGTACGAAGATCTCTGATCAAATCAGTCGAACGCCAGTCGCGGGTATTCGAAACAATAAAACCATAGTCGTAATATATATATCGTGATGTGTTTGGATACACTTTATTATTATAGAAGAGTCCATATGTCAACGAGATTATTGAAAGCATACTATTATAGGGTGCTTGTACTATTGACCGGGTGTTGGTACTATTGATTAGCTAATATTGACCCGTACTATTGGCTCGACGCGTTTAATTGCAGCCGACGGCTAGGGCACAGACATTCTTCTTAGGATCGTTGGATCATCCAAATCACCACAAATAGCCTTCGTGACCAATTTAACGAAAAATAATTCCTTCCTGAGTTTCGGCCGCAACACTATACTACACAACCCTATGTGTCGCCACCCTTGATACTTGTATAACCGCCTTTCATTTCTCAGGCTACCCTGTGTATGCTCCGACAGATATATCTGCTATATCTATACATATTATAAAAGTCAACGTCTCTCTATCTGTCCGTTTATTTTCTTTTCAAGCAAACACTACTTATCTGATTTATATGTTATTTATTTTAATTCCTAGCTATGTTATCTTGCCAGGATATAGGATATATTTTGTAAGAAAATGATATATACGAAATAAGCACTGACGATAATGGTGAATTAATTCGGAAAAAAGACGTATTTCTGGTGCATAAATGGTTTAAGCTGAGTAAACCATACGAGATATATCAAATTAATGTTCTACACAATTGTAGATATTAAAAAGACATACAAAAAATCAGTCATAGCATATATCTATCTTATAAGGATCACCCATAATAAGCAATTTGTCTTTCATCTTTTGAGTGGTGGCAGCACGATTCACGCGTGCGCTCGACCGACGGCATTCTGTAGGTTTTTAAATTACTTTACACAAAGAACTTGGTAGAGGAATTGATAAGATAAGATGAACGGAGAGCCAGGCGGGCTTTAAAAGAGTATTTCTAAAATGAGTATCTCTCTAAACTTAACTGATCTTAAACCTACTACCTGAAAACTTTTCTCAAACAAGTATTTTTACAAAATATGTTACATGTTTTATAAGATTTATTTTTCCAAAAAAATATACTAGTAGTGCGATAAAGTAAACGCACTAATCAGATGGTGATTACAGTACAATCAAAAACATCAACGATCACCGAGATATCGGCAGTTCATCACCGGTCACCGCTGTCATGCCGGATCCTCAAACGGACAAGCTAAAAGGTAATGATTGTGACGGTGTGATGATGATGAATGATGTACAGATCCCTGCCACTCCACTTGATTACTGGATATGTGTACTTACACCGGTTGATCTTGGAACGCGATACGCCTAACAACATGATCTAATGATCGTGTCCTACCACCCAACAAACTTTATTACTAAGCCGCGTTTGAGCTGCAAAGTGAACCTTTGTACCTTTATATAATATGGTAATGTCCTTTCTCACTGAACGATGGTTAATCGGGCACTACACTAGTGTCTCGCTACTCGCGAGTATTGCATGTGCATCACTCAACTTGAATCACCGTAGTTACTACTGTTTCTGCCGTATAATGAGACCTACGTAGAAGTTCCCAGACACCGAGAGCAGTCAGAATTCAGCTCTTTGCCTTACTTGTGAAAGATGTCGAGATACCTTTCGGTGTAATGTGCTTTCGCCATATTTACACTGGGAAAACTAAGATTACGTAATACCTATAGAATACAGTCCACTAAAACCACGACTCTTTGCCTACGCTGTACACCCTTACCTTTAAAATGTTAATAAGGTTGTGTAATAGGTGTTATTAATAAAAATAATAATAGAAAATAAACAATCCAGTATTAAGGTGAGTCACCATAAAAGAAAGTTTATGGGGTCAGCATATACATGATGACTTAAACTTTGGACGCTCCATGGCTAAAACAGCTGCCATAATATTGAGGATTCTTTTCTATGTGAAACGGTGCAGCTCCTTAATCTGTATCAAGCGTAAATACGATTGAGTGTGGAGTATTGCTACTATCTCTGGAACTGATCCGCCGTATATTAGTTGGCCACGCTGGATTCTATTGATCGACGGGATCGAATGCTCATTGGTGATGTATCACCGACAGGTGCTTAAATGCATAGCCTGGAACATAGGCGTAGGGTAATTGGTGAATGTGCATAAGAGCTACACCAACTTATGCCATCCTCTTCATTCCATCACTGGACAACCAAACGCCGTATGGGTCTCCATCTATTTGTAGTTGATGTTCCATTTATCCGCACAAGGCGCTTTGCTTCTTTGGTCATTATAGGAAATAACTGCCCGTGCCTATTTATCCTGATTCATATAAAATAGTGGTTTTGAAAAGAAGAGTGAATCAGTTTTTACTTAGCCATCGCGTACGATCTTCAACCTCTTCTTCACTCTCCATCTGGTGTGACTGAGGCCAAGCCTCTAGCAGTATATCTATGTAAATAAACATGAAATGCTGTTTGTTGGTAATCACATCACTTGAGAAAGGGTGCATCGATTTGGCAATTTTTTATTTTAAAATGTTCGTAATAGTCAGAATTAGGGTTATAGTTATGGGCAAATTTGGATAAATTTCCCAGAAAATTTACAAATTCTGTAAAACTAAACGTACTTAGTTCTATAGGATTTTTGTATGAACTCAAGAGCAGAAATCATGATTCAAAGGACGGACAAGTGTAATTCTTTTTTGTGTTATCTATGGTCATGGAAATGATATCAGAAAAAAAAACAGGATATTTGGCACTGTGGTCAAGTTATTGACTCGGGAAAGGCATAAAAAGGCCAGGCCAGTTAGTTATAAAAAAGTGCGTTTTCAACTTTTTCTTTGTTCCGTCGTAAAAACCATAATACATACATCATTTTTGACGTGATTATAATGCAAACAGTAAAGTTTCTTTTTCTTGTTTTTTTTTTGGCTTCAATTAGGATTACGTCGTCCCAGTTGCTTTAACGAATTTTATTTAAAGTTACAAGCAATCCGGTTGTCTACCGTAATACTGTCAATACTGTCAGATTTGGCAAAATAGCAAGGAAGGCACCCTGATCCCACATTTCAAGGAACCCTACCAGACTTTCTCTCTCTCTGTTATATTCCGGAAATATTCCATCCAAATGTGATGCATATCTTGTTTTATCGCATTGTTCACAATTAGGTGAAGTAAATTACATTATTACATTTCATTAGTTAGAAAAACTTTAACGTTAGGTAAACGTTTAACGCACATTATCGGTCTCTCCTCTTTGTGTGAGCCAGAGCGAGAGAGTAAATGTTGGTGTGTATGTATATTTCACCCTGTTTAAATAAAATAGAAAATGTCTTTTAAAAATGAAGTTTTACTTCTATCGTGTGTGAATCGCACAAACCTTTTTTTAGTTTTATGTGTTTTTGTTAATGTATATTATAATATCGAAATTTCTGGATTTTGTATTGTGTTAAGTGGTTATAAATGTCATCGGACTGGAGTGATTCTAGTTATGGTGAAGAATGTGGTTTTACCAGGAAACTACCAAACAAGAATTTAGCATTTAAATGCATCATGTAGTACTGGTTACGTGTCCTGCATATTAACATTATACTGAATGTAACATATAATACATTTATTGGAATAAACTTTATTAAAGTTTAAACTCAATCTGCGTTCTTTTTACATAAAACGTATTAAAAATCATTGGCTTCCTTTAAATAATGTGATCCATCTGTGCCTATTATGCTTCGGTCTGCCTTTTTCTAAATTCTCCCGTTTTCAGTTCAACTCTTCAAGTTCAATAAAAATGGCAAAGAAATCCATGTAGTTTTATTTTCTAGGTATATTATTGTTTGTGGCGGAGCGCTTGCATGTAAATATTAGATTGCTTTGTATAAGTCCACTAGAAAGAAAGAAACTTCCTATTTGATCATACATTATTTAGTTTTGTATATATTAGTCCATTTTATTGAGCATTTAATTCATTTGACACTTTTTAAACTAAATTATTTACGTAGTTACGTAAATATTATATTATATTAGTACATGGACATGCATTATAAAGATGACGAAATCTATGTTTACAAAATGTCAACACAGACTAGTGTCATGAAATAAAAAATTTCGTTTAGTTCTTCTTCTTATTAATTATGGCTCGGCACCATTCGTGTATTAAGCCAGTGTCAAGTATTTTACATTTTGTCAACAAAGCGAGGGAAATATTCTGTAATCTTCAAACATCGCTCCAACAAGATGGCGGCACCCTTGTTAAAACTTTCCTGAGAGCCTTTGTAGCAACTCAAAATGCTTGTTCCTAGTTATTTATTGTAATCCACTTCACTTGTGCACAAAAACCACACTACATCCCGTAAAATGCCGCCAAAATTACATAATATAGGGCCAAATGACATAAGTTTATTAATTAAAACAAAAACCACCAAATGACACTTTAAGTTACCGCCAAAACTCTACGTTTAGTTGGTTGCCTGGTTGGACTTTGTTGCGTTTCGATCACATCAGTGCGGGTGCCAAAACATAATATTTTAATTGAACGATATTTTCGTCAAGAAAATAATCAAATAATTTAAAAAAGTAATTTTATTACATAAATTACGCATACCTGTTTGGATATTCAAATGTACTTAATTACAAAATTAAAATTACAAAATTTTATTTGTATCCAAAATAAACTTCTCAGTAACAACGAAACGCAGCGAACGCCTCAGAGGTTTTCGGTAGGCGAGGCAACCGACAATCATCCGTCGCTGGTAGTAGACGTAAAAAGTTATAGAAACGTCTGTAACGGCTGTTTACGATAAATGCAAAAACAAATGGTAGCTAATGTACAATAATAATTCGTCGTACCGGTCGTAAAGAAACCTATTTTTTGTTTGGGTCATTGAACCTATTTTTCGACGCAATCGCGATCTGGCTTTTCAAGCACAATAATAATTGTATACCAAGAGTAGGTATTATGGTAGGCTAGTTTAAAATGGACTGGGATGTTGGCGAAACCAGTGGGCTCTTGTCACGAAATTGACTTCATAGGAACCATTATTACAGATCTTGTTGAAGTGAAAACTTCTATTTATCAATCAACTAATTTACCCACACTTTGGGGAGCATAATTGTTTTTTTTTTTCAAAAAATAAGTTTACTTTTCCTGTATTCTCATTAAATATCCTATCAAAGGACACTGAATTAGAAGCAATGATGGCTCAGTAGTAGTAGCGTGTACGGATTTCGCGTCGATCGACATGTGATCGAATCCCATCAATGAGCCTGAGCTTTCGGTGAAAGAAAATATCTTGATGAAACCACAGTATGCTGACTTTTTACTTTCAAAGGTGTTCTATGGCAAACGAGAATTTCCAATGAAAATTAAAGGAGGTTTTTTTTTGTTTTTTTTTTTTTTGTCGTATTGAGTATGCTGTTAGCCTTAGGGTCGCTGGAGCCTTTTGCGGCTTTTACACTTTTACCGGGTTTGGGGGCGAGCGCTTAAGGCACTCAGCCATGAAAGCTTTGCAACAACATCCGAGGGTGCCAAAGTGGCCGAACCTCGGCTCCGACTGTTGCGCGTATGCAAATAAGTCGCGATCTGACTAATTCCCTATCATTCGATCTAGACTAACTATACATATATACATGTTCTCCCTGGGAGGAGGGAAGGTACAAGGACGATCAAAAAATCTTTCTCAGGCGATCGCGTCGTAACAGAGTTAGAGTTTGAGTGTAACAGAACATTATTTCAGTATAACAGAACGTGACAGCATATCGAATGCGTGTACTACTCAACTCAAATAGTGAACATAATGTTATGATTAATAAATATACAATAAAAAATTTAAATGTAATACTTAAAAATACATCATGCACATACATGTTCACAACTTAACGTGGTGAACGAACACAACAGACCTTGGTCTAAAAATAGATCATAAATTTAATTGCGGTCAAAATTATGTATACTTTAACATAAAGTTCCCTACACGTCGCTACTGTATATGTCAGTAAGATAAATTGTGGACTGGCTAGCTACGGACGTGCATGTAAAACTTATCTTAAGGATATATATTATATATAAATTACAAATAAGGTTATTGAAGACTATTGTTCCTTTAAAGATTAAGTGAAAAAACAATGATAACTATCATAATCTTTAAATAATTATTCCAAATTTCTTTGCTACTTCCGCTTGCAATAGATTAATAGTAGTTACAGCTACCTACAACATAGAATGTTTGAATTCAAATAAATGTGTAAAAGAATGACTTAAATAAATTAAAATAACTCTACAGCCGATTCGTAAGGAACTGACCTTTAGAGAAGTATCGGCAAGAGACTCTAAGGTTGCTGTTATTGAAAACCTCTTTACAATAATAATGTACATTAAAGAATATAAAAAAATATGTTTTAAGATAACTAATACACATATACATATATATGTAGTTAGTTAGCTCGAATTTCTATGGATAAGGAATTAGTCAGATCGCGATTTTTTCGCATGATTGGCAACAGCCCAAGCCGAGGTTCGGCCACTTGACACCCTTGGAACTTGTTGCACGCTTTCGCGGCCGAGTGCCACGAAGCGCTCGCCCCCAAGCTCGGTGAAACTGTAAAAAACGTCTGAGGCTCAGGGCAAAAAAAAAAACTTATGTTTTTGTGGAAGACAACTCTCGCACAATTCCCTATCCTAGGCGCAGTGCAGCGCTCGTGGTCAATCTACAAACGCTTTTCACATAATTCATGGTAGTTACAGTAAGGTGATTAGCTTGAGAAGTACCTGTTACAACATTTACCGTATTTTGAGATCCATGGTAAATATAGATTCACTGATATTCGATGTCGCTAAATCACGCTACAAATACATGTTTGCTCAACCATATCCCTCTTTTGAGATCACAGACTTAGCAATGCTACTTTGCGAACTTGACATTGGTTTTACCGCGTCCACGTGACGTACGTAATAGAAATACGTTTGTTTTTATAACCGTGACTTGTGATCTTGTGTATCATTGATCGTGAAACAAGTTTTTGCTTGGATAAAAGCTATGTCGTAGTCAAAGAGATGGGACATTTTAAAATTAAGAAATACATATTTCATTAATAGACGAATAAAAAAACATTCCTACTTTACGTTTAGGGGAGGTACCGTAAACGAATTTCTTTTACCACTTTAACGGCGTGATTAATATGTATACCCATACCAAATTACATATTTATAGTACTGGGAATCTTTGAGCTAAGTCACAGACAGACATACGAACATAGCGAAACTATAAGGGTTTCTTTAGAAGAACCCTAATAACAATAAAATTAAATCATGAGAAAAAAATAATTACTGAGTAATATATAAAAATCTGTCGTCAGCCACCTATAGGTGTGTTCAGACAGCTGCACTTGAGAACAAGACCTCCACTAGACTAAGCGTGTTACCATCTTGGGCCACATCATCACTTAACATCAGGTGAGATTGTGGCTAAACCAATAATGGATGCAAAAAACCGCGTACGAAGCCGCGGGCACAGATAGTATACAAGCCAGCAACAAGCCTGTGGCAACTAAATTCTAAACCACCTTACTAAATGTTATCATAGTACATAAGAGAACACATAGATGTCACTAAAATAAATACATACATAAAGAACTATACAAGAAAATTATATTAACCTAAATTATATTATAAACGTAAAGAACAAGTTATATACAGATTCCAAAAATGGTAATCAAATATATAATAATAATAATAAAAACTACAAATTGTAAATGCCATCCAACTCGCTGTCAGATGGAAACGTACCCAGAAGTCTGGCCACATTGCCACGGTGTATGGCAATGCTTATACGCTGACCGAAATATTGGCCAGCCCTCTGGACGTGAAACGACTCAACCATTCGACTCACGAATCACTTAAAATGGCTACGTGCATTAAGATCTCACGGACCCAGAGTTTCTACTCCAAACGGCAAAAACATGTAGCCCTTACCAAGAGCTTCATATTTGTGCCGTTTCAGGTCCTCCGCTTATCAAGCCCGGTAAAGCTGTAAAACTCCAGGGCCCCTAAGGTTAATAGTATAGTCAGTTCGAAAAAAAGTCCTCCGCTTAAGTAACTGCCATTAAAACTTCCGTTGCAGAGCTGGTGATCTTAATTAAAAATCCGTTTATAAAGACAATACTCCCACCACTAGTCGGGCTGCCCCGAGTAGATAGATATCTCCAAAGAAATTTCTCTTGGGCTATAAGTACACACATAACATGTTTTTAATGAGTTCGTCGCGATCGCATCGTAGATATATATCTACGTGTCGCAATGGCCCATAATTATTACCAGATTTTACCCGCAAACTCTTGATTACTATGAGTTTTGCAGCTTGAGACTTTTTTTACCAACCATTGGTAGATCGGAACCTAACAATAGTTAGGTCACTCACGAAGGCATGCAAGGGCCGCAGTTGAAGTATGAACGGCTTATACTATTTAAATAAACATAAGGATATAGTGCGTCGCAACGAATGCGACAGAACCCTGACATGGTTATTAACCGTTCGGCGAACACTTTAACAACATACGTTGATGGAAAGTTTTGATATTTCGACATTCAGTATAAATAACATCGTAACTTTAATACTCTAACTAAATACTAAAAAAAACCTCTATTTTGAATTATAAAACCTTATGACTACAACTAAAAAAATTGTTCCATTTTTATTTGACTAAAATTACCTATCATCATCATTACAAAGTCGCGTCACTCTGTCCGTCCCCATGTATGCTTAAATCTTTAAAACTACGCAACGGATTTTGAAGCGGTTTATTTTAATAGATAGAGTGATTCAAGAGGAAGGTTTATATGTATAATACATGCATAATATTGAAGAGAAACACTGATAAATTTAGAGGTTTCTAATGTGATGTCGTAAATAAAAACATTTTTTGCGCTTACATTGCAAACGCTGGCTGAACCCCACGAGATAAATCAAAATAATGTACTACAGTATTGTACAACTTAAAAAGGCCAACAAAATGGTGGTATATGATGGTATATGTCTATCTCTTAAGGATAACCCACAATAACCATTATTTATCTTTTACATTTTACGGGAGAAAATGGCTTATTTACGAAGTGATTTTAAGCAACACAGCATTAATCCTTATCCAACTCAGTACCTTAAATACATTGTCCATTTAACATAGATCAATATATCCCTTTACAGCATGTAATTTAAATTAATATTTCCGAAGATATTACAGATTAAAATGTGTGCGTGCGGCGGTAGTGGCCCTATATACCATGGTCAATTAAAAAATTATGTCGCTCTTTCAAGAGTAACCTCTAAACAAAACATGTTTGTATTGTCTAATGACAAAAAAGTTGTAAACGTTGTTTAAGGACATTCTGTAGTAGGTAGCTATATTTAGTATCAGCATTGCACCCGTGCGAAGCCGGGGCGGGTCGCTAGTTATAAATAAATAAATAAAAAACATGTATAATATCATCTTTAATGATTTAGTTACAATTTAAGAATATTGTTTAGCTTTAAAAATAGGTGTCATTCAATTTCAAACATTTCAATCATAATGCCATAAAAAACTATGAGTTGACTTTTTTTAAAACAGCACTAAGTCATGACTACATGAGTTACAATGTTCCGACGACATCGTAGTGATTGATGGCTGAGTCTATGAAGGACCTCGGAGCGATGCTCGACGACCTCCGAACGAGTTGACCTTAAAATAAACATGGACAAGACGAAAGTCATGTTGAACGCTCATGTGACACCAACTACCATAAACATCGGAAACTCTATACATGAAGTTGTTTATGACATACGGTCTAGTTAGGTAGGTCCAACTTCAAAAAAGAGGTCGACCTTAGAATCCAACTCGACACCGTTTGGGAAGATACGTAAGATCTTCTCGTCTAAGATACCGCAATGTCTCAAGATTAAAGTCTTTGACCAGTATGTGTTGCCAGTGATCACTTATGGTACTGAAACGTGGTCACTAACTATGGGCCTCATAATAAAGCTCAAGGTCACTCAAAGGGCAATGAAAAGGGCTATGCTCGGAGTTTCGTTGCGTGATCAAATGAGGAGATCAGCATATGAGCTAGAGTAACCGACATAGCTCTAAGAATTACTAGACTTAAGTGGCAGTGGGCAGGACACATTGCTCGTAGGACGGATAACTAATGAGACCGAAGAGTTCTCGAGTGGCGGCCACGTACTGGAAGACACAGCGTGGGCAGACCCGCCACAAGGTGGACCGATGACCTGGTAAAAGTTGCGAGAACCTGCTGGATGCAAACAGCACAGAACCGTTCATTGTGGCGAATATTGGAGGAGGCCTATGACCAGTAGTGGACATCTTTTGGCTGAGAAGATAATGCTGATGATGAGTTACGATGTTATTCGTATTGGTCATTTGATTACATACATAAGCTGTAATTCATTATAAATACGAATTTTTTGTGTTTTATTAGGTTAACAATATTTTTTATCTTTATATTTGTCGTCAATATGTATTGACCATAATGATAATTATGTTCCTCTAATTATAATATATATTCGCAATAAATATTTTTTTCGTCATATTAATTCTATTGGTAACAACTTAAGTCATTCTATCACCAGAAAAATAGTCTTGATTCTTCTATACATATTTTTTATGTTTTTCAGGTAAAAACCACTAATCCGATTTACATGATTTATATTTTTATTCATAGCAATGTTATGTGGCCAGGTTTTAGGATATATTTTGTTTTGTAAAGTAATATACGAAATACGCAGTGACGATAATGGTGAATGAATTCGGAAAAAGACCCCTTTGTGCGCTTACAGATTTACGCCGAGTAAACTATTAGAAATATATCAAATTAATGTATCACATAATTTTAGATTTTAAAAAGATCTTGTTTCTGTATTCCTTTTTCTACAACTAGGCCGTGTCTGTCCCTTTTTGCGTGATGCAGGTGAGGCTGGCAAATATTAATGCAGCCAGCCGATCTCCTCCAGGAAGCCCAGCAATCTCGCAAAGTTGTTGCAGGCTTCACGGAGTGTGCCCAGTGATCCCAGGTTTAGCTCTGTGTGAAGCCACGCTTGTGCACTCTATTAGGACATGACTGGCTGTTTCTTCAGCCCCCATGCATCGTCTGCACAGGGGGCTGTCTACGAAACCTAGGTAGAAAAGTTATTAGTTTAATGACCGATGTCCTGTTACGCCAACTATTAGGCGTATTTTGTTTCTAGGTAAGCATCACTGTCTGCATTCCGTTTTGACGGTCCAGTACTCCTGGTGTTTGTCGGTTTTATCATGCTGTAGCCACAGCCAAGCTCGGATTTGACTAAAGGAGATTGAGACCATAGATTCAGGTCCCTCCACCACTCTATCATCACCTCGTCTTGCCAGTTCGTCTGCAGCGTCGTTTCCAGTTGAGCCGCTGTGGCCTTTGATTCTTTGGAGAGTAATGGTATTAAACTAGCTTACCTCCTACAAGACGCGATGACACTCTAGGATTAAACTGGAGTTCACTGCGTCAGTACCAAGGGCTTGTAAGATTGCAGCACTGTCGCAGATGATACGAATATTAAAATTCTTTATCCCCCTAGTCTTTACTGCTGTTGCTGCCCTAATGATACCGACAATGATTCCACCTGAAAGATGGAGTTGTAGTAACCTAGAGTTGTAATTCTATTTATGTATAAATCATTTGAAAATATTCCCGAGTCTGTGCCTGTACTAGTTTTGGAGCCATCGGTGTATATGCGGAGCTCGTCTAGGCTCGAGCTGTCCATGGGTTCAACACAATAAACTAACAAAATCAAACCGTATACGATGCGGCCAATATTATCGATCTCATTCAAGTGGAGTTGGAAGGTTGATTAGGATTGAAAATCGGTTATAAAGAGCTACAATAAAATTGGTTTTAGGTGGTGCGTAATTCACCGGGTCACTTAGTACCAATATAGTAGTCTGTCATGTAGTGGTTCTAATTTTATATTCATAAATCCACAATAACTACGTACATAATTTTATGTATATCACAAAATAAATAAGAATGCTTAATGTGTTTACGTAAACTTTTGACCTGTAAAACAATACTCAATACAAAGTATTGACATTTGAGTTCTGTTCTGTTCTGCTCATTTGAATTCCAAATGATTGTCAAAGTTGTTTTACATTTATTAAAAACCAGTAAGAATTCAAGCAATGATGGCGCAGTGGTAGCGTGTACGACTTCACGTCGATTGACGTTAGTTCGAATCCCTGAAACGAGCCTGGGCTTTCAGTGAAGGAAAACATCGTGTGGAAACTATACCACGGTGGTAGGGTTTTTTCTAATGCCCACCTGACTTGCTAACCACCCTCAAGTTGAAATCTGTCGCCAAGCACCAATAAGTGTGTTCCGGCAGCAGCACTTGAGAGCCAGTCTTCCACTAGGTTTAGTGTGTTATCATCTTGGGCCACATCGTCACTTTACATAAGGTGAGATAGTGGCCACTAAGTCAAACCTAAAAAGATAAAAAAAAACTGCTTATTGGCATCGTAGGTGTGCAAGGACAATTCTGAACAATTATAAAACCTATTTCTAATGGGTGATTTTAATATGCGACAAATTTTCTGGTAAAAGGTTAGTTACTCGTCTCTCAGTCCCAGTTGTTATGGTATCACATTAGGTCAACTATTTCTTGCTTTTATGAGTCGCCGATAAAAATATAATATTGGAGCGAGTTCTTTGTAACAAGGATATTAATGTATGCAAATGTCTCCTGCTAATGGTGAAATGGTTAACATTGATTACTTGTATCCGTCAATAGAGGTTAGGCTACACTTTCATTTTTTTTTAAACTATTGTTAGTTTTTATGACTTTCAATTTTTCTATAATTAATTCCTATGATTTTCTTTTTAATTATTATGTAGATGACATTTGTTTTTTTCTCTCTTACAAGTTTATTTTTATTTAATTTAGTTGAACTTGGATGATTATTTAATTATCTTTACTAGTGGTATGTATGTTTTTTCATCTGTACAATATGCACAGTGTGATTGCCTAGTCTATTTTGATCTCTACATGTAATTCTGGTTTTGTAACTACATAAAGTAAGCAGGCCACTGGTGGTCCTAATAAAAAACAAGTAGTAATATGTAAGTTAAAAATAACTTCATAGCAGACTATGACAAAATAATTTAAGCTCTTGACCGATTCCTTTACTTCTGAACTTACAGGTCTTAATAATGTGGATGTCATGTTATATTTTTTTTATCAAAAACTATACAAAATCATCGACAATTATATTCCAAACAAAAATTAAGGAACAAAAGAGTTCCCCAAATTAGGCACATTGAGAATTGAGAAGGATCTTGCAATAGAAAAATAAGATACTTCACAATACAAGACTTACGGTAAAATCCTTTAGATACAATATATTTACGAGTTATCAGCAAGCTTTACATTACTGTTGCAAAAGAGTGTTATAATAAATACGTTACAAATATTGAAGTCAAAATTAGAAGAGATCCTAAATATTTGTGGGTTTATATTAAGTGTAAAAGTGGTTTTAATCCGAATTTGAATCACAAAGAAATCTTGTATTATAGGAACATCTTTGATTGTAATAGTAGCAATATCTGTGACTTATTTGCCTCACACTTATCCTCAGTTACGATCCAGTCCATTTGAAAATTGCTGATGAACGAGCTAAATTCGAGAGTTTTTATCGCTGTATGATCCCAGCCTACAAAAATAATAACTATTTAAAGAGCCGTGTTGTTATTAAAGTCGCCGGCTCTGACATGATTCCTCCTATATTAATTGTTAAATACGCAAGTTCACTGGAACTACCATTGTTTATAATCTACAGCGAATTACTAAAAGCAGGAATATTTTCACAAATATTGGAAGTTGCTAAAATTGTTCATATCTACAAAAAAGTTGATTAAACTAAAAACTAACTACAGTCCAATATCTATGCTGTCTATATTTATAAAAGTATTTAAGGTTCTATTGCTACCTACCCTCCTAAGTTATACAAAGCATCTACTAACAGAACATCACCACGGATTTATCAAATCAAGATCGAATTGTACAAATCTGGTTAATTGTCACAATTTTCTGATAAATACCGTGGACAGATGTTGTCAAGTTGATCTAATATACACAGATTTCTCCAAAGCTTTTGATAAAGTCAGTCATTTGAATATAATTAGCGAGCTAAAGTGCTGTGACTTGGGCGAGTATTTGACCAGTTGGTTGGAGTCTTACTTAAGTAATAGATCTCAATACGTCGTTGTACGAGGTCTCGCATCTGTTCACTATAAATCTTGCTCCAGTGTTCCTTAGGAATCACATTTGGGTCCGTAGCTCTCAAATTAGCTAAAACCATATAAAACAGCGACGACTCACTTCTGCTAAAAGAAAATGTCGGTAATGTGAATGTCCGGTGCCGTGATAACGGGATGGAAATTAAATTATTGAAATGCTTTCATATCAAATGTAGTAGAAATTACAAAGTAATTCCTAAGAAATACATCAATAATGAGACAGTAATGATGAAAAATAACACAGTAAAGAATTTGAGTGTTTATTTTGATTCAAATTTAACATTTTTACCGAGAATGGATGGATTATTGCTAAAACAACGTACACATTAGGTTTCATCATAAGAAACTGTAAGATGTTAAACCACGCAACTAAATTTACAGTGTACAAGTTTACGTAGTGTTCTTGAATATTGTATTGTACTCTGGTCCCCTGCATATAAAGTTCACCAAATTCATATTGAGCGAGAGAAGAAAAAAAAGATTCGTGCATCATCTTGCATACCGTAATAATCGTAAGTTTTTTTACAATGATATCTTGGAACTCAATAGGTAGGTTCTTGATTTGATCTTCGTGCACAAATTTCTCTATGGTCATATCGTACCTTCAGTTACTGTAATCTTACTGTAATCTCAGTAACAGTAATCTTCCACATCACTCCACCATAAACAGGGTATGTAGACCTTACAATGCTCTTGAGGACAATGCTGATATATTTAAGAAATAATATATTTATATTTATACATTTATATTTAAGAAGAAGAGTAATGGCTGTAGAGAGACATACAAAACTTAATATTGTAGCTTAATTACTATGAGTTATATATTATTTGTATTTTTTCTTATTGTAGTTAAATTTTGACAATTATGACATTTATTTTTCTTTAACATTTTATATAAATTTATGAATTTGATGATTTTTGTACCTATTTTTTTTTATAAATAGTTCATTGATTTAATTATTTCCAAGTATTTATATCTACAAGTGCATGTTATGATTGCCTTAAAAGACCTATTTTCTTCATTTTCTCCATAATTTTTTAATTAATTGTTTTTAGTACACTAACCACTGGCGTTCCAAATAATTAAGTTGTCCTCATCAAAATTTTTTTTTTTTGAGAAAATATATTTATTTTCTTCATTATCTTTATAAAACAAAGTAATTGTGGTCCGCGGACTCGCCAGAATTAAATTTGGATTGTACATACCTGTTTCATACATATGATAAGTACTTACCCACAGCTTGCCAGATTGTTTGATGGTCATGGTTAGTGCCCCGCTCCTTAATATCACAACGTGATGTTATATGGGTTATAAATTTTTGAATTGCAAAAAAATATCTAAGTAATCTTGGAAAATAAAACATTGCCACCGGTTCGGAAAACATCCCGGTCATCGAGAACAACCGGCAAAAAACTCGATCGAGCTTATCATTTTTAAATTATTTTTTCCCCATCTGTATAAATAATATTTACGGTTAGTAATCATAATGATATTTATAATTTAGTGGATGCACAGAGAGGGAGTCACTTCTAGACATCACTATCATTCACATAATAATCCACCATAAAATAACCTTTTGACAGTAAAACCTGCTTGACATGGTCCTACACTTCTCAGCTAGCCTTAAATATTGATTCTTGTAAAGTAAGTCGAAATAAATAGCGCACCATAACTGCTTTATCCGCGTGCGCTGGCGTAATGATTAGTGATGCGTAAATATAATTTTCTACATAAATATTACTCCTTAGTACATAAAAAAACGGAATATCATATGCCTATCTCTTATACATAAGCCGCAATAAGGTATTTTGTGACAAATTGAACAAAATATTGAACATCGAAAAGTGATCATTATTATTACGCATGGCTTATTAATCCTTACCAACCAAAGTTACTTTATCTTCAAGACAATTTTATGTAGATAAACTTTGCCCTTTATAGCATGTTATTTGGGCGAATAGTTTGGGAGATAATGTACAATTAAAACAATTTAACACTCGGCTCGTGTCTACGACTATAGGTGTAGTGGCGGGAACGAGCCGTGAGAGTTGTGACGCATAACACTGGCCGCCCGATAAAAATATTGTGTATACTGAAGTATCATAATCATCAATCAGCGAATTCTTTTAAATTATACGCGGTTGAAACCGTGAGGCACAGCTAGTAAAGTTATATTTTACATCAATGTGCTTTGTTCTTTGTGATATGTATATGTGATAAACATGATTGTAAAACAATTTAATTGCACTCTGATTCAACACACAATTTATTACGTTTAGAATTTTCACCTAAATATAACAATAATTGTTGTAACAACAGTATCTTCTTAGTTGATTCACAGGCAGCAACTTGCCTCTGCCTTATCTCTCCGATTATATTATTATTGAAACTAATTAAAAGAGAAATCAGCTGCATAATGTTACCAATAAATGAATTGGTTCAAAAATAACTTAAATCAATAAGGGATACGAATACATATGTACTTTTGTTCATTAGAAACTTCATTCCTGACGGGGATCTCCCGACCTCACAATTTTTTTTTTGATTTATTTATCGTTCTCGTATAGAGCACGTCGTTCGACGCGGTGTCCGTCCACGCTGCAACTGAGTTTTAATTGAATGCAAATAAACTTGGAACAAGGTCGTTGACCAAATAATCAACGTTGATCTTTTGTCGACGATACACAATCCACATCGCTTGTAGATTGATTGTGAAATTAAATGGTGATACTTGTTTCTGAACTTATATGGTTATAGTTATATAAGTTTATTTTACCGGCTGTAACTATGAATGATGAAACAATGATGGCTCAGTGGTATCGGACACTGCGTCGATCGACGTGATTTCGAATCTTTATAATGAGCTTGAGCTTTCGGTGAAGGAAAACATCGTGATGATATCATAGTAAATTGAAAATCTTTCGCCTAGCACCTATAGGCGTGTTCTGATAGCTACACTTGAGAGACAATAATCCCTCCACTAGGCTTAGCGTGTTATCTTGAGACAGATCCGATAAAATTGTGTTCAGATGAACAAACTATAAAGAATTTAAAAATAAAAGAAAAAAAGCATCTTGGTTTTTTGAAGATGTCCTCCTCGATTAGGTTTGTTTAACTTTTTCTAAAAGAGTATAACATATTGCTATAAAAATAACTTAATCGAATAACAGATGGATATCGAGTCAGTGGAAATGTACTACGTGTTTGTTGTTGTTGCTTGGCTCATGGGAATCGGTTTTTAAATATTTTATTTAACTGTCTTTTAGACTTAGTAAGACAAATAAAAGGTTTTTAGGTAATTGTTTTAGGTTTTACAATAAACTTTCCTAAGCACGTTATCGATTTTCTAGATAGTAAGTTCAAGAATCGTGACGTTCTATTGTCAAAAGAGTATTATAGGGTGGAACATTATGTAAATGACGGTGTTGTCTAGAAGTAATTCCCTCTTTGTACATTCACTGATAATGATAATAATTGTAAGTAAACAATCAAAATACTGTGAAATACAATTAAAAAAATACATTGATAAACACGGTTTCGTGCTAAAATCACCTACAAAAGCGGGAACAAGCCACACATAATAAATATGATCCGAAAAATAGAATTTTCCGTACTTTTTTCAACCCTTAGAGGTTAATTTTTTAAAATGGAGAAACGATGACTGTTTTTTTTTCGGACAGCATTCATACAAAGTTTCAAATAAATCTGAGCTGAAAAATATGATTTCCCATACAAATTTTGGCACTCAGTTTCACACCCTTTTCTGTTGATATTCAAGGAATTCCTTCTACAACGACACCTACAATATAAAATAAACATCCCACTCAAATTTCATTATTTCTATCCAAAATAGTTTGGGCCGGGCGATGATAAGTCAATCAGAACAAAAGCTTTTTATATTATGTACTAACGTTGCCTCGCGGCTCGACATGCGTTTGTTACGAAGTAATAATTTTCTTAACAAAATATGTAACAAATATATATAACAAAACTTAATTTTTGCGCAATATTTCAAAAGTAATTTCAAAATAAAAAATAATTTAACATAATTTTTTTCGTTTATCACATCGTCTTTAGATAAGTCTGTCAAAAATATTGTGGACTCTAACAATCACTTTTCGATTTAAGGATCCGCTAGCAAAATATTAAGTTTTAAAATGGCAATTTTTGTTAGAGTCGTGACCCTTTCCTGCTAAATGGTTGATTTTGAATATGTGAAAATTCATTGAAAATTACTTATAACCCTCTTTAAGTTTGCATATTCTGACGGGCAACTACGGAACCCTACACTGCGCGTGACCCGATATGTACTTGGCAAATATATTTTTTAAGGAAGTCAATTTCAAGTATTATTGACAAATCTTATAGTCTATCAATAGTGGAATGACGTAAGCGTCCCGTGTACACAATTTCAGAAAAATCATGTTAACCCGTTCTTGAGTTAAATACTGACATAAAAAAAAACGAGAAAGACAAAAAAAATGCTATTTTCGTGATTAGTGTCCGTTACAATCTGTAACTAATAAAATAAAACTGAAGAGATTTTTTGATTGATTGCTTGTTTTAATTTAGTCTAACGCTAATCTTTAGAACTACCAGTCGGATTCGAAAAATTGTACATGATAGCCAGATTCATGAAGAATAGTATAGGCTCTATAATTTCACGCTACGGTCATAAGGAGCGGAGCAGTAAATATGAACGTCAAACATTTTGGCTACACGGGCGCGTTGGAAGCGGCGCCGGCGGGGTGGAATGTTTTTCGAATAAATTGTACACGGGTGAAACCGTGGGGCACAGCTAGTAAATGTACATAGGGAAATTTGAAAAAAAAAAACTTTTAGAAATTACAACATATATATTAATATAGATGATATATATTGGCATGTGAAAAGGCTATAGACGAATGTCGACCTACACACATAAGTTTATCTTTGTCAAATGGTTTATGTTTAAATGATCGTGGTAAGCCAAATAACGTCTTGCGGTTTAGATTAACCGTAATAAACGACTACAAGTTATTATATCACGTTATAAATTATAATACTAATAAGGTATTCTGTGAAAAAGTTTTAAATATGTCACGGTTGACGGATAAGATGACCTCTGTAGTTTCCAATGTAAAGAAACATAAGTATGATTCATAGCTGTCCCTATGGAAGTTTTTCTGCCCTGTCCAATAGTAAATAACATCCTAACCTTCCTAACCTTCTCCATCCATTTTTATATATTGTTACAAGCTGTGCCCGCGACTCCACTCACATGAACTACAAAATGCCCTCAATTGATCGCACGTACAAATCGTGTTATACGCTTCAAGCCATGGCGATAGCTCACACCCGCCACGACCGCCCTCCTCTGCGGCAACTCAAGCCTAGGTCCGATCCAGTGCAGCCAGTGCATTTGAGTCAAGCAGCCGCTAGCGCGATACAGTGACTCTACATTCACTAGCTTTCACAGCCATACATGACACTGCATTATACACACATGCACAACACACAGGTACATAGGTTCTGTAAAGGACCTTTTTTTTTCTTTTTTGCCTAGTTAGATTAGACAAAAATTTTCAGACCACTAAATACACATACACATGTTCCTTCCCTCCTCCCAGGGGGAAGAAACATGTATATATGTATAGTTAGTTTAGATCGAATGATAGGGATTTAGTCAGATCGCGACTTAATTGCATACGCGCAACAGTCCGAGCCGAGGTTCGGCCACTTTGGCACACTCGGATGTTGTTGCTTAGCTTTCGTGGCCGAGTGCCCTAAGCGCTCGCCCCCAAGCCCGGTAAAGCTGTAAAAGCCGTAAAGGCTCCAGGGCCCCTAAGGCTAACAGTATAGTCAGTTCGAAAAAAAAAAAAAGCGATAGCTCACTGCTTATTTTAAAGACAATAATTCTTATTGTTGGTGATCCTTAGAAGATAAACATATACTGTTCAGGACTTTTTGTAGGTATTTTTAAGATCTACACTTATGTAGAACATTAATTTTATATATCTCTTATAGTTTACTTAATGTAAGCCATTTAAGCGCCCCAAAAGCGTCTTTTTCCGTATTGATTTACTATTATCGTCACTGCTTCTTTTGTGCGTTTATTTATCTTATAAGATATATCCTATTATAAACTGGCCAGATAATATAGATATTAATTAAAAAACATGTAAATCAGATAAGTGATATTCTCGTGAAAAGAACATAAACGGACATACAGACAGAAAGACGTTGAGTTTTATAATATGTATACATATAGATGATACCCGTGAGTAGTGAAAATGTCTTTAGGTTTTACGTAAATAATTATTCGCATTCTGTGAAATAAAATCACTATTCATATGTTCACTACACTACAATGTCATTTATTTATAATACTTTTTTTTTCGAACTGACTATACTGTTAGCCATAAGGGCCTTGAAGCCTCAAACGGCTTTTACAGCTTCACCCGGGCTTGGACTATTTAAACTACACTGTGTTTCTCTTTTTATCGCTTATTGTTTCCACTTGGTTTTTAAAAACAGACCTGCATTCGGTCTTTTTTTTTCTTAGATCTGACTATAATTTAAGGGCCCTGGCGTCATCAAAGGCTTTGACAGCTTCACCGGTTTTAGGGGTGAGTGTGGAAGGCACTCAGCCGCGAAGGCGAGGCAGCAAGTTCAAGGGTGCCAAAGAAGCCGAACCTCGGCTTCAGTTATTGCCGTACATGCAAATAAGTCGCAATCTGACTAATTCTCTATACTTAAAATTATATCTAACTAACTATACATATTTCTGCCTTATGGGAGGAAGGAAGAATCATGCGTATATACATTTAGTATTCTGGCATTTTGGTCTAAGTTTAACTAAAAAAGAAAAAAAAAGGTCCCGTAAAGAATTTATGTACCTGTGTGGTGTGTACGTGCGATGTGCAGTGTTGTGTATGTGTCGATAGTTAGTACATGCAGTGTCACTGTATCGCGCAAGCGGCTACTGGCTGAAGGGCTCCAAGCCTAGGAATGGAGTGTCATCTGTCGGAACAGGACTCGTTTATATATTCAAATAAAATGCGGGATCGCAATCGCTAGGTAACTAAACTCGAATACGAAAAAAAAACTTTACCGACATTCGTCATCGCCCAAAAGAAGGGGTAGTGTACTATTTTTAAACATTACGTAATTGGACCGATAAGCTTTGCGTGTGTGTGAACTGCGATTTATTTTTGTACCTACGAATACATACTCGATGTTTCGGTTGTTCTATACGTGTCTAGATATTTCGAGAATTTTTTATACATTTTTTATTTTTACTTAGGCCCTAAGATTATGAAACTACGAGTATAGACTAATATTACTGTCAATATCAATGTCAAGCGTTCAGTTCTGTTTAGGTGATACAGGAATATACATAAACAAACCGACGACATAAATGTCGATTTTGGCCTTCATAATTATCCATAATAATATTCACAATGATTCTAATAGAAAAAAAATGGTGCGGGTCAGCTCCGACGCGTGATTAGACTTTATTAACGATTGTTTTGCAATAAATATCATATATACATAATTAAACTTAAACCATGAATATATTGTTACTTCTCTATACAAGTAAGTTGACTATATATATATGCATACTAGCTGTTCCCGCGGCTTAACGCGCGTGAACTACAGAATGCCGTCGGCCAAGCGCACCCGCGAGCCGTGCTGCCCCCGCTCAAATGACAGAAGGCAAAAATGCTTATTGTGGGTGATCCTTAGAAGATAGATATATGCTATCGCTGACTTTTTTGTAGGTCTTTTAAGATCTATAATTATGTGGAATATTAATTTAATATATCTCTTATGGTTTACTCAGCATAAGCCATTTAAGAGCCCCAAATGCGACTTTTTTCCGAATTGATTGATTGCCTAGTTAGATTAGACAAAAAAAAACAGATTACTAAATACACATACACATGTTCTTTCCCTCCTCCGAGGAGGAAGAAACATATATATGTATAGTTACTTTAGATCGAATGTTAGGAAATTAGCCAGATCGCGACTTCTTTGCATACGCACAACAGTCCGAGCCGAGGTCTGGCCACTTTGGCACCCTCGGTTCTTGTTGCAATGCTTTCACGGTTGAGTGCCTTAAGCGCTCGCCCCAAGCCCGGTGAAGCTGTAAAAGACGCAAAGGCTTCAGGGCCTCTAAGGCTAACAGTATAGTCAGTTTTATAAAAAAATAATAGACAAAATATAAGGGCATTCTTACTTCAGCCGTGGAATAGTAACATTCTAGTTCATGTTATCGGATAGTGAAGACCTGCAGTTAACTATAAATAAACACGGTTCTTGAATGACGTCACCATGCTTGTCTCAGCCACGTTATTCCTATATTACATTTAATTGTAAGTATTTAGTGCAAATCTCTTTGAAGTACGTATCTCCACTCTATAGAAGATCGCAACCAAATATCCTAGTTATGTGTTCCTGCGGTGAGTAGAATTTACAGAGCTAAGAAACGTCAATGGTTTGCAATGCGTTAGTGATAAATATGGTGTTACAAGCATCCATAGGACGAAATACTGTTTGACCTTAGTTGTTTAAAAAAATAATTAATAAGAACAAACATTAATGTATTTAGTATGATAATAAAATAAATTGTATTTAGTATAGTATGTTCTGTTCAAAACATCTTGATAATAATATTCTAATAGTCTACTATTTGAGAAATGGTATCATAAGCTTCCCGTGAACAAAACTGTATTAGAATCGGTCAAAGCGTTTTTTTTTTAACTGACTATACTGTTAGCCTTAGGTGCCCTGGAGCCTTTGCGGCTTTTATAGCTTCACAGGGCTTGGGGCCGCTTTTGACTTAAATTCGGTAATGCGGAAAATATATATATATATATTGGTAAACTATGTTTTATATAGAGTCTATCACGAAATTAGAGAAAACAATTTTGTTCAGACAGAACTATAAATGTCTTAATATTTGTAGATTAGGATTTGAATCATTTGTCCTTAATTAATTAAATTACCTATCACAGTGACTCTTGTATAGCCTTGTTTTTAGCCAATATAAACCAAGCGTAGCCGCAACCATTTATATAAAAATATTCAAATGTAAATTAGTTGCACTCGTGGAAAATTATAGTTTTGTGATGATCAGTGAAGGCTGATTACTGCGTCATAACATTTAAACCAGTTCACAATGTCGTGTTATATGTATTTTATATGGACGTGTTTTTATAGATTTGATATTTGACGTGATGTTAAAAAGGCGGTCTGTATCATGAGGATCTTTACGGACCCCGATGATGATATTGAGAAAGCTAACGAATACTACACGTGCGTCCTTGTAAACCAAGCGTGCTTGCGCCCACGCCCGCGAAACCACCATTCCCTACGCAGGGACGGACGTTTAACTTCATTCCCACGCACCCGCCACAGCGGCAACTCAAGCCTAGGTCCGTTCTTCCGGCATGGAGCCTTGAGTCAAGCAGCCGCTCGCGCGATACTTTGACACTGCATTCACCAGCACCCAACATACAAACATTATACTGAATTTGTACACACATGCACACCACTCAGGTAGATAGGTTCTGTAAAGGACCTTTTTCATTTTTGGCTAGTTAGCATAGACAAAAATTGTCTTATTACTTACTTTCTCCTAGAGGAAAGAAACATGTATATATGTATAGTTAGTTTAGATCGAATTATGGATAGAGAATTAGTCAGATCGCGAATTAATTGCAACTACGGCAACTGTCCAATCCGAGGTTGGGCCAGTTTGGCACCCGTCGAGCTTGTTGCCATGCTTTCGCGGCTGAATGCCTTCAGCGCTCGTCACCAAGCCTTTCTAAGGCTTCAGGGCCCTTATGGCTAACAGTATAGTCAGATCGAAAAGAAAAAAATCATTATGAAGAATATGTTTAAACAAAAATCAATTGCTGTTGCGCTATGCCCTAACGACTAAATAGAGCACGAAAGAGACAACTATAGTTCGAACTGATTAAACCTATGTAAAATAAACGATAACATATTTTTCCTCTTCCAAAACTGAATACACTTTTCTTAATATACAACCGCAAACCTACGATCGCAGGAACACAATACAAAGTTATTTCTTTGCGATAATCTTTAGAGGTAGTTCACCAGTCGGGCTGTCAGAAGTATGAGAAATCCCAAAAAAAAAAATGAAATCATCTGTGCCCTGCCCTACCCCTCTGTTTCTATATTTTTTCAAGAATGATATAAAAACGACTTTCCTTTATATTCATCAAAGTTTACTGGACGTCTGATAACGGCGGTATAATTGGGCACTTCTAGTAATTTTAGAAGTTCCTAGTTCTTGAAACAATTAATTTATGGAAAAAATCAAAGTATAGGAATTAGATAAATATATATATATATATAAACTTTTGAAGCGCCCTAATATAAATTTTATATATTTGGTCTAGTGCCATTACCCATGGATAAAACAGAGGAATACGTTCGAATAGACTAGACGCCGCCTGCATTTCCTCTAAATGGTGACGTACGCTTAGAGGGTCTGACTCTTAAGGCCTAAGAGACTTCCCTTCGTAATAAATTTCAAGAATGTAGATCTACGTAAAGTATCCTATAAGTTACAATAATCTGTCAGTGAGCGGTACTTTTAAGACGAAGGGCCGTATTTCATTTTTGGGCTAACCTAGAACCTTGATCTTTTAACCGCCAATTAAAAAATAATGGGTATTATAAAGTTTTACGTGTGTATCCTTGTGTCTGTCTATGTGTTTGTTGTGTATGTCTGTGGTATCGTATCTCCCAAGCGGCTGAGCCGAATTTGATCTAGTATTATTTTGTTTGAAAGGTGATCTCCTTAGCTATTATTCAAAAAAATGTATTCAGCCATTTCATGATTATCAGGTGTTTCCTAGTTGTTAAATGGATGTAAGCATCTTTCACTACTACTAGAATTACTTGAAATTTGGTATTTTATTACTTCAATGATATTAAAAGTGCATGGCAATATTTAACTGATGCTGCGGCATCATCTGAAATCTGCAGGGTACCTAACTTTGAGTCAATTTACAGTAGGGATATCGTGTTTGCGGTCATTGGAATGGTCTCAAATAATAGGTTACTGGTCTCGTTTTTTTTTAATTTTCCATTTATTAACATAGCCCTTATTCAACTTTATACCTTAAGCCTTTTACGAGAAATAGAGCCTCTCTACTTGGGACAGCCAGACTGGTGGAATAACTCCACCCTATAGAAGATCGCAGCCAAATGACCTAGTGTTGTGTTCCTGTGGTGAGTAGAGTTTCCAGAGCTCCTTAGGGAAGGGTGGGTTCAAAGAGAGGTAGGGCACAGAGAAATTTATTTGGAGACTTCTCTGTACTTGGGGCAATCTGACTGGTGGAATACCTCCACCTTACAGAAAATCGCAGCCAAATAACCTTGTGTTGTATCCTGCGGTGAGTAGGGCTTCCAGAACTCTTTGGGGTAGGGGGGGTTTAAGGTCAGCATCGCGCTAGTGATACCTATGGTATTAGAAGCGTCAATAGGCTACGATAACCGCTCGTCATCAGTCGGGCAGCATGTATCTTTACCACCGTTGTTGTATAAAAAAATACGTTAACTTTTTTACCTAATACAATACTTGTATACGAAGAAACTACGCCATGTGGATAGCAGCCATTAAAACGAATTTCAATATTGGGAAAACCAAATCATATGAAATGACGTCATTCGTGTTTATAATTCCGATCAAAAACAAACAGTATGGGATGAAGTGAATATTCTTTTGCGATTTTTAAATTTATTTGATTTGCGCTGATCCCTAGTTATAATCCCTAGGTAAAAGTAGTTATAGTTAAGTGAGTTATTCCTTATAACATTAGCTATCTGCCAGTGAGAGTCCCGTTAAAATCGGTGCAACCATTTCGAAGATTACCCGGAACAAACAGACAGACAGACAACATTTTTTTTTTAAGTATTTGTTGTTTTCAGTATAAAATGTGGACATTACAAACAGACACTGCAATTTTATTATATGCATATAGATAGATCATACAAAAAAAATATTACTCAATATATGTCTGACTCGCTCCCCATGATAATCACCTATCATTTACTTAATGAGAGATCTCGTAATAACGTTTCTCAGTAAAACCCGCTTTCACGTTCTTTGGAAATATTGAGAAGTCACGCAAATCAGTAATCATTCTAAAAAATGGAAACATATCTATATTAATAAATATGTTGTTTTTTTGTACAGGTAATTTGTTTCCAAATTTTATAAGAAAATACCTATCACAAAATTCTCATTGGCAAAAATTTCATAAAAAAATTATGTCGGTCTCTCTATTTGTATGTTTGGATTTCACTCAAAAACGGCTTGATCGGTTTATATGAAATTTCGTAAATGGGAGAAGCAAATGTCATTCCATAAATGACAGGCTATAAGAATGGTTAATAATACTTGAAGCTATACACTGTATCTATATCCTTACTCGGCAAACGTAGTGTAGGACGCTCTCCGGCCAGATGGGATGACGATCTGCGAAAGACTGCAGGCAGATGCTGGATGCGGCAAGCTGAAGACAGGGCGCTATGGCGCTCATTAGGGGAGGCCTATGTCAAGTAGTGGACAGGTTGATGACGATGATGATGAAGCCATATAAGCGTCTATTTTCTGAATTAATTCACATTACCGTCACTGCTTATTTCGTATGTTACTTAATCTTACAAAATATATCCTATAACCTGACCAGATAACATAAGTATGAATTGAAATAAAACACGTAAATTGTAACGTAAACACGTAAGTGTTTTTCGCGTAAAAAGAACATCAATGGATAGACAGACAGAGTGACATTGAGTTTTAATCCTGCAAGAGGGTTTATCGTAAGGCCCGCTTTGATCACATAGATCGTGTTGGAGCAAAGCTTTCTGCATACCCCACAGATAGCAAAACTTTCTGGTCCCTGGCTAAGTCGGTTGAAGCGTACTTTTGTAAACCTTCGCTGCCCCCAATGTTGATGCCTGATGGAACATTGGCTCATTCGGCGGTTGACAAGGCTAATGTTTTTGCGAGCCTCTTAGGCTCATAGGCTATTGAGAGACATGGTGAGGCCCTAGCAGTGTCTGTCGATCTTTACAAGGCTTGGACAGGGTATGGCATGGAAGCCTTTTACGCAAGCTTCGATCATACGGCATCCCTAACAACCCGAGGGTCTGAATCCAAGACTTCCTGAGTGAATGGTCAATACAAGCTGTTGTTGATGACTGTTCTTCTGATTTTTTGGCAATTGATGCAGGAGTTCTTCAGGGGTCAGTACTCAACGTTATTTTTGCTACACATCAATAACAATAACACCGGCGCAACTCCTTAATTTGTATGATGCGCAAATATGGCCGTGTGTCGAGTATTGCTGTCATCTCTGGGTCGGGTCTGCCAAATATCAGCTGGCCACTCTGGACTCTATTGATCGATGAGCTCGAAAGTTTATTAGTGGTGGATCACCGACAGGTGCATAAATACATATCCTGGGACATAGGCGTGGGATCTTTGGTGAATGTGCACAACATTTACACCAACTAATTCCACCCTCTCTACTCCATCACAGGACTACCAGGCGCCATATGCGTCTCCATCCGTATGTAGTTGATGTTCTATTTATCCGCATAAAGTGCTTTGCATCTTCGTTCATTATGCGAACCGCAATTGAATAGAACTCACTACCCGCGTCTGTTTCAACTGATTCATATAACACAGTGGTCTTCAAAAGAAGAGTAAATAAGATTTTACTGAGCGATCGCGTATCATCCTCGGTCTTGTCTTCACTATCCATTAGGTGTGACAGGAACCAATAATCAAGCAGTTTTTTTTTTTTAAGTTGTATAATATATGTACAATATATCAATTTTCAACCGATATTGATGAAGTTTGTACACAGGAAGTTTATGTCATTCCTCAATTATTAATAAGCTATATGTAACACTATAGTTATTTCTTGTTTCATCAGCTATCTGCCAGTGAAAGTTACGTCAAAATCGGTCAAACCGTTTCGGAGATAACCCGGAACAAATATACAGAGACAGACAAAAAAATTTAAAATGGGTTTTTTTGTTATAGGTACCTTGTAAACTTCCATATGCATTTAATAAAAACATGTTATTTTGACATAACAAACACACACTTCTTATTTTATTATATGTTTGTAGATTGACAATAATATTTAAGTAAAAATAAACTTATTAGACGAAATAACTATTGAGTCATGCGTGTGTGCGTGGATATACAAAATATATCCAAATACTTCTACCATTTTAATTTTAGACTAGGTATAAAAAAAACTTTTAATGGCCACCTGATGAGGTGTTTGTGTTAAAATATTTTAATACAAAAGTCTTGTATAAACAATTATGTCAATATGAAATGAACATTAAATACAAAAAGTTTTTTTTTATCGTTATACGTTTGTCGTAGTGGCCACAATCTCACATAATGTTAAGTGACGATGTGGCCCAAGATGATAAACACGCTAAGCCTAGTGGATGACTGGCTCTCAAGTGCAGCTGCCGGAACACACCTATTGGTGCTTGGTGACAGATTTTCAACTTGAGGGTGGTAGCTAGCCAGGCGAGCATTAGAAAAAGCCCTACCACCATGCTATGGTTTCCTTACAATGTCTTTCTTCACCGAAAGCTCAGGCTCACTGCAGGGATTAGAACTCACGACGTACGACGAACGTACGACGCGAAGTCGTGCACGCTACCATTGAGCCATCAATACTTGACAGATATCAGAAAAAAACCTCTAAACACTAGGTTATTGGACTTAGAAAAACAAAAGATATTTTTAGCTACACATAATGAGAATAGACGTTAGGATTGTTTTTTTTTTGGCCATTAGAACATAGTTTCTGATTACTTTATTCACACGTTCACGAATCGTGAATAATTACGAATGCATCCAATCTGCGAATTGACAATACGTATAAAAATGTTAGTAAAATATTTTATAATATTGGTCTAATAATTTTAAAGCCGAAAACGATACAAATCTGTAAAAATATAAATGTTTATATAATTAATTATTATTATTTTTTTTATTTTTTTTCGATTTGACTATACTGGTAGCCTTAGCCTTTACGGCTTTTACAGCCTTACCGGGCCTGGGAATTAAGTATATTTTTTGTATGCGTGTATGGAATACTTTCCGCACCTCTGGGATGGATCCGCAAAGTACCTTCTTGATGCTCTGAACAGGTTGCAGAGACGGGTTGTTCGCATTGTTAGTGATGCAGACGTTACCCAATGCAACGAGCCGCTACAGCTTCGCAGGAACTTCGCCTCGCTAAGTATGTTCTACCGTCTGTATCATGGTGAGTGTTCTGAAGAGCTGTTCAATTTAATTCCCTCCTCTCCTTTCCACAACAAAACCACAAGCGCTTGGCTACGGAATCACAGTTTTACGGTAACCTCCATCTCGGCACGAACTAAAAGCTCTTTATGTCTTATCTTTGTCGTACCGTGAAACTGTGGAAACTCCCAGCCAATGTGTTCCCTCCTTCTTATGACATCGGGTCCTTCAAGCGTAACGTGAAGAGAAATTTATGCAGGCCGGCATGACAGCGGCGACCGCTGATGGATTTCGATCTCTCTGTGGTTGCCGTTGTATTTGAATTGTACTGTGCTTACCATCAGGGACAGTAAAGTCAATGTGCCGAGCTATTACAAAAAAAATAGTCACGTGATTGGATACAGCATACAGAAAATTTGACGTCATCGTACAATGAATATACACGGTTCAGTGTATCTATCTTGTGATAAATAACTCTAAATTTATTAGTAAGCTTTGAAATAGTATGTATGAACAGGTCGTATTTAGTTATATGTTTGTCGAGTTTTTTTGTTATTGACGTATTTCAAATTGAACGCTCGTCAGAGATTGTGAAAATAATTACTTATTCGTGTTTATTTTAAACATTTAACTTTGTTGGATTAACGACCAGTATATATCAAAAGGGGAGCACATCCGTCAATTTTTACAATATTGAGTTATATATATATATATATGTATATTCTGAAACAAGACAAAAAGCGGAACTAGGTGTATTTTTTCCCCTTAGCTTCCGTTCTAGATTTGCAGGTAGTCTAAAAGGATGCAAGTGGAATATTTTTGAAAAAGACATACTGTTGTAATATTAATTTAAAAAGACGTTATTTACTTATTTTAATATTTATTATACATCTTTGGATGGATATATTGCAGAGTGACAGTTTTCACACGCATCTCGACGTCCCGAACACACCGATACCACTGGTTCTGGGATTTTCCATCGGTCGGAAGGCGGTCAGAAATTTGAGAAATACAGAAAAAATACCTACTGTCGGTATATAATTTCAAGAAGAGAGCTGATTTCGTTGTTCTGCACGCGTCGTGATGATAAGAGTCTTCACCAACATAGTATAGTGACTGTGAATCCCCCATGACCTTTTAAGGCGTGTACATGGATAGGTGACAGACGGGTCTTCTTCACTATCCATTGGACTTCCTCCACCTTCAGGAAGAAGACCCCCGTCACCCGTCATTCCTTTATTAATAGGCTTATCAATAGTATGATTAGAAATAAAATTGTGGAATGAAAATAATTAATTTTAATCGCGAGCGGGACAGCATGTCACCGCTGGTATAATATAAAATTATGGTTTATTATAATTAAACGCAATTAGTGCGTAAGTTACTATGATGCAAAGCGGAATTACCTTCAGGTGATTTCCTCAGTGAATTCATTTAATTGATTTAATACGTCTTACAAAGATTTGTATTTGAGTTTATTATTAGTGAGCAACGTCATGGCTTCACACGCGTTTTATGCAACAATTGTTTTCATACCGAAATTATATTTTTAATCGTATAATTGAAAATCCATATAGCCTATATATATATAGCATATAGCATATATATGGTATAAAATGTGAATAAACTTATACCTACCAAGTTGATTTTTTCATTGTAAATGAATATTTTTTGTATGATTTTTATTTTAACTCACCATACCTATCCCTGATGGTTCCGATATCGTAAGTGGTTGAAATTTTTGGCAGCCTGCTTAGATTTAAGATTTTGTACTGGGACACTAAACTGTTCGGGGTTCTCTATATTTTTTCTTTGGAACCAGATCGCTATCTCTATCAGTGTTTGTAGAGAGTTGTCAAACAAGCAAACTATTATATAACAAATATTACCGTCCTTATAGTTTCATGGTACCTATTCAGGTTGTAAATAAAATGTTTTCCAGCACTACATTCGCATACATTTTACTATACCTTCTAGGCAAATATTTCATTGTATCCTAGGAACACTGTTGTAGTTTTATAATCAGTAACAAATAACACGGAAAATAATATCAAGATCGTTTTGCTACCTGTGAAACGATACTCCGTCTTCATTTTAAAGCGTTCCGAAGTCAACATAGAACCGTTATAGTTTCCACATGTCCAATTGTATGTCTGCGACTTAGCTCAGAGATTCTTAGTACTATAAAGCTGTAATTTCATATAGGTATACATATTAATCACGCCGACAATATGGTAAAATAAAAATATGAAAAAAAAAATTAGTTTACCTCCCCTACACGTAAAGGGAAGCTAGTTTTTCTAGTCTATCCCATCGTGTGGGGTGTCGTTGGATAGGTCCTTGAAAATATTGCAGATGTGTCGAAACCATTTTTCGTTTCAGGGAAACCAAATTTATTTTATTTCCTTCAAAAATGTTCTTTCAGAAACGATATACTTACGCCAACCAATAATCCAATCATCAAAACATTTTTAAACGCTTTTTCCGGATTTGAGTTTAGTTCTCGTCGCGAATTCTCCTTTATGTCTTCTACCAAATGAAAACGGGTGCCACGAAGTGGTAATTTGATTTTAGGAATAAGAAAGAAGTCGGCTGCTTTCATACCTGGTGAATAAGATAGTTTCTCTATGGTATTTGTTGTTTTTGGTCAAAAATTCGTTTACAATGATGGCCTTGTGCGAATGCGCATTATCGTGGTGCAAAATCCAAGAATTTACTTTCAACAAATCTGCCCTTTTTCGTCGAATTTGCCCTCTTAAACGCCGCATAACGCTCAAACAATATATTTTATTTACCGTTCAACCTTTCAGTATCAATTTCGAGTGCACAACACCACGACAGTCAAAGAAAACAATCATCATGACTTTAACTTTTGATCGAAGGCGCCACTCCGAAGCTTGTTAACTAATTTGCATGTCAAACTCGTAAACCCACGTCCCATCACCATTAGCAATAAGTTTCATGAATGTTGGGTCGGAATTGACTCGTTCTAACATGTCCTCAGCGACTCTTATGCGAATGAGTTTTTAGAGAAAATTCAGATCTTTTGGGTCTAGCCGAGCGGCAACATGTTTCATACCCAAGTGTATATTTAAAATGATACGGATCGACTCGTGAGATACAGAAAGTTCAGCGGCTGTCTCTCTCAAACTTGAATGAGGTTTTTCAGTCACTAATTCCTTCACTTTTGCGATGCTGACTTCAGTTGAAGACGTTGATGGCCTACCAGGGCGTGGCAAATCTTTCAGCATATCTCGACCGCTTTTGAACGCTTTATACTACTCATAAGCACGTGTTTTTGATAAAGTCGCAGTCTTCAGTAACATTTTCAGTGTCTCCAAACACGAAATTCCACTGGTATTGCAAAATTTAAGACAAGCTCTTTGTTCAATGTGGTCCTCCGTTATGAAATTTGCAATACATACTGGATATGATCTAACTAAAAACAGCACTGTATTTAATCTAAAAGACATGTGCAACTCAAACTCCGCGCCATAATGAAAAACAGTTATGCCAATGAATATATTAGGCTTTAAATTGCAAGTTTTGTGGGATTCAAGTGCCTGCCGACGAGCTAAATGGTTGAGTGTGAATATGTGATAAAATTCACGGCAGTAGTATATATATAATGAAGTTAAAAGGAAATCTATCACAGCTAAAATAGGCTTAACAAGTTAACAAGTAATAGTCGACCAACTTATGAACTTGGAGAAGTATTTTCGTCCAAATTCCAATGAAAATTACTTAAAGCCCCCTCTCTAAGTTTGCATATTGTGACGGGCGAATTCGTAACCCTACACTGCGCGAGGCCCGACACGCACTTGGCAAATTTTTTGTTTGTTTTTGGGTAGAATTTCACTTGTGTACTTCAATTGTGTACACACAAAAGGGCATATTTTCTATATAATATTAAAATATACGGGTGTTGACGTTCAATGACGTTTCCTAATTTCAATTTCTTTTTTAATTATAATTAACGGATCATTATGGTCTATCAATTTGCATGACGTATGTTTCCCGTGTACAATTTCATCAGAATCGGTGGTGAGTTATATTTAGTAATTTGAAATTCAATTTTTCGTAAGATTTCTAAAAGTATTATTGAACATTTTTAAAGCCTATCAATTGACCAATGATATCCCGTGTACAAAATTTTCATAAGAATCGCTATAGCCGTTTTTCAGTTAAATCAGGGGCATACAAACAGTTAGACAAAAAATATTCTATGTTATATTCGTAATCAGTATATTATGTATATCGGGAAATTTTAAAAACAAATACATGTACATATAGATATAACTATAGATTTATTAATAAAGAAGCGAAATACTTCGTGCGTATCGGGGAAATGTTCACTTTATATTGATAAAAACCCTTAACACGTCTAGCTGTATTTCGAGGGTGAGGGGGGAATTGAATGTAATAATTATTAAAAATGATTTAATTAAGTTCAATTTAATGTTTAATAGACGTGTTTAATTGTGGTTACGTGTACTGTATTTGGATGTAACTCGTATAAAAATGAAAATATTACTCTTGTTTTATTGAACCTATTACCGATCTTCACTACTTAATCTATGTTATTAACGATGTATGTATTAAAAAAAATTAGTAGTACCATTTTTTCGACGGGTCATCCGACCAAATTTCACTTCGTTAATGTTATTTATTTATTTAATAAATCTCTTGCCCTTTTTGTATTTACCTCCAAGCCCATCGGTTGGCTAATCGATCTCGTCCTGCAACACGCTCGCGTCAGCTTTGTGACATAATTATCAAGGCTGTTAGGCTCGACGCACACGCATCGGTTTTGTCGCGTGGCAAATGTATAGAGGAGTAGCGGTCGGTATGACTTATTTATAGTTGCAAGGCACAGTGACTGCACTATGTCTGACGGCAAGCACGGATCCATAATCATCGGTGAACACTGAGAGATCTGTAATCCATTGCAGAGCGTCGGCAAGCCTTTCGGTAGCTAGATAAATGTATATATACATATAGAGTATAGATGTTATGCAAAAGATGTAGCTTGTGTATTAATTAGCAATTATAATTATTTGCAATGAAATCAAATATTAAATAAAGCAAACATAACTTTGACGTACATTTAAATGTAATTTAAAACCATATTAATAAAAAAAAAACGAAAAAATACACTTTGGACTAATATTAAGCAAAAGAGATTATTTGTTTGTTTGTATCTTTGAAATTATTGGTCAGAATTTAACATTATTTTTGTATTTTATAATGAGACTAGCTTTGCTCGCAGCTCCGCTCGCGTGTACTACAGAATACTGTCGGTCGAACGTACGCGCGCATTGTGCTGCCCCCGCTCCCACCCACGACAGTCGCTCACAGGTTATTTTAAAAGCAAAAATGGTTTTGTGTGTGATTCTTAGAAGATAGATATATGCTATCGCTGACTTTTTTGTTGGTCTTCTTAAAATCAACAATACAGTAAGGAGATTGTGTTTTGTTCCTGCAGTGAGTAGTGTGTTCAGAGCTCCTTCAGGTAGCGGGATTCAAGACTCGCAACGCGCTACCTAGTATTACAAGTGTCTATAGGTTACGGCAGCCGCTTACCATCAGGCGGGCTGTATGCTTGTATGCCATATTTGTTGTAAGTACATAAAAAAAACAGTAGTACGTTAATTTGATAACGAGATAAATTTATATCTTATGGTTTACCCTGCGTAAGCTATTTAAGCGCACCAAAAGCGTCATTTTTTCCGAATTGATTCATCATTATTGAAAAAAATAACATAAACGCATATAGAGACGTCGAGTTTTATAATAATACTAGCTGTGCCCGCGACTCCGCTCGCGTGTATTACAGAATGCTGTCGGTCGAGCGTACGTGCGAATTGTGCTGTCTCAAAAGTGCTTATTGTGAGTGAACCTTAGAAGATAGACATATGCTATCGCTGACTTTTTGCAGGTTTTTTTAGAATCTACAATTATGTAGTACATTAATTTGATATACCTCTTATGATTTACTCAACGTTAGCCATTTATGTGACCCAAATGCGCCTTATTTCCGAAGTGGTTCACCATTATTGTTACTGCTTATTTCGTATATTACATTATATAACAAAATATGTTATATAATCTGACGAGATAACAAGGTTATGAATTAAAATAAAAAAATGTGAATCAGATAAGTGATTTTCGCGTGAAAAGAACATTAACGGGTATAGAGACGTTGAGGTTTATAATAATATGTTTAGATTTATTGAGAAAATTTATAAGCTTCACGCTACGACCGTATGGAGCAGAGCAGTAGTCATGAACGTCAAGCAATTTGATAAGTTGTAGTCAAGTACGGGAAGTGACAGAAACTATATATACACGTGAGAAACCTTGGACCACAGTTAGTTAAAAATATTTGAAGAAACTAAATATTTAATATTGACTGATTTTTACTGATATAATGACGTCAGAACTAAATGTCATATGTTGTCCGCTAGTATGTACACACCTTTACGGATTCACGTACATCGAATTGTGCAAGAATCAAGTCAGCCCGCAGTTTGACTACGGTGGCAAAACACAGCACTCGGCTGTGCGTGATACTTGAATAGCGAAAATTATAATAAGAAAAGTAGAACTTTTTAATTATATATATTTTTTTTAAATAAGTGTTCCGTTTTTGTGTATCTGTGCGTATTCAATTTTTCGGCGGTAAGTCTAATATTTTTATTTCTATTTGTTCATTACTTTTTTTATCAATTTGCACCTTTTTAATAAATTGAGGAAAAGATTAATTATCGATAAATAATACGTAAAAAATAAGAAAAATACGTTAATCAAAATTTATACATTATGTTTAATATTAATGTGTTTCTTGAGGAATTAAAAAAAGAAATGATTTCAAAAAAAGAAATATGTCATTTAGGTATAATTACCAGCCCTGTACATTAGGGTCACAGTCACTTTGTTTAATAACCATTATTTATTGTTTAGCCATAAAATAACATTATTAATAAATAACAATAATTGTTTTTTTATTTATTTAGATAGTCTTAAAATTATTGTTACATTTACACATACTACATTTTATAAGTGTTATTACTTAAAATTTTGATTATTATGTACAACTTATTAGTAAATATTAAATAAATAAATATTATTATAAAACGAAGTAACTTTTAAAACAGTAAATAATAATTAAAATACATTTAAAACAACAAACATAAATTAGGCTTAACATTAAGTGATTTGATTAAATGTTTAAATTAAGTTAAATTAATGGCAAATAATTCTAAGTTTTTGTATTTATGCTATCTACAACTTACTAATTCTAGGGAATTTGGTGAATAACAATAGTGCAATTTACATTTGTTTTAAAATTTTACAATCATCAATATCAAAATGTATCGTTTACATTTATTTTTTAAAGCATTCTATTGCTTTCAAAATTATAAAAAAAATGTATTTAATTTGCTTCTGTTTTTTCTTTAATATTATTCGATATTTTGATGACTAGCTATGTATATACCATCCATCCATCCCCCTAGAAAGGGGGATGATGCCATAATCGCCACGCTTGGCAGGCGGGTTGGCGATCGCAGTGGATGGTTTTACTACTCGGGTGAGTGCTGCTGTCCACTCCCCCGGTATTCCCTCAGTCGGTCCTTAAGACTCCCGCGGGTAGAGATGGGGTGGAGCTATTCTCAGCCCGGCCCCACACGGCGCGTATATACCATAGTAAATTGTTAAAATCTTTACAACTTTACGTTGTCGCAACCCTTTATTTTTGTTCTGGTTGTTTTTAATAGTGTTAATTTGTTTCATATATAGTTATATCTTCACGCTGTACGTTGATTTAGTTGGTCTGCGACAAATATGGTGATTGTATCCGTTTGGAGGTCTGACTGACTCGGATTGACTAGGAATTGTATATCTCTTGGTAGTTGTCGATGTTGTTTGATAGCACTGTGCTTACCTGTGGCAAACAGGCATACGGCCCGCTTGATGGTAAGCGGCTACCGTAGCCTATGAACGCCTGCAATACCATAGATATCACAAGCACGTTGCCGACCCGAACCCCCCTACCCCAAGGAGCTCTGGAAACCTTACTCACCGCCGGAACACAGCACTAGGTCATTTGGCTGCGATCTTCTGTAGGGTGGAGTTCCACCAGTCGGGCTGCCCCAAGTAGACAGAAATCTCCAAAGAAATTTCTCTGTGCCCTACCTCTCTTTGAACCCACCCTTCCCCAAGGAGCTCTGGAGACCCTACTCACCGCAGAAACACAACACTAGGTCATTTGGCTGCGATCTTCTGTAGGGTGGAGGTATTCCACCAGTCGGGCTGCCCCAAATAGAGATAAATCTCCAAAGAAATTTCTCTGTGCCCTACCTCTGTTAATTAATTTTTAATTAATATGCATGTACTTTAAAAAATATATGCTAAAAGAGTAGCAAATAGACTGATGGTAAATGGTTACCTTTGTCTAACACCATTGGGTTATGTTGCCGATCTTGGAGAGCGTATTTCAGTCTCTTTTTAAAGAGCTCTATGTCATAGCCATAGGTTAAACATTTTTATTTTTAAATGATTTAGCTGTTGGCCATATGATATTTAGTAACGATGTGTCCCAATATGGTAAAAGAATAAGTCTGGAGGGATTTGCTTGCAAGTGCAGCTGCCGGAACACACCTCAGCAACAAATATTCAACTTGAGGGTGTTAGCTAGGAAGGTGGTCATTAGAAAACTCACTACCACCATGTTATTGTTTCATTACGATGTTTTTCTTCACCATTTTCCATTTTTTCATTTTCAAGCAGCTAGCCAACGGGTGCAAGCTTGGAACGGTGATGATAGCACCATATCGAAAAGATGCTCAGAGAATTCTCCACTGTAGACGCGATAGAACGCACATATAGACCCAATTCCTGTATGTTTGTGCATCATAGACAAGACGTGACTTTAGCCGGCTAAATTACTACGGCCTATCTGTTCAGGAATGCCTGCGCAAGTCGACCGGAGCGTGTATCTGACCTGTGCTGTTTATTGGAGTTACGTAAATTAGATGGGAAGCAACACGTGATAGTCATGTCTGGTTATTTTATTATTCGTATTTCAAGATAATCGTTTTTAAATATTAAGCTCTAATCATGCGTTGGATTTGACACACACTTTTTTTATTATCTAAGCAGGCAGCCGTTGCTAAATCGAATATAATTTCTTTGAGTGACACAGTACATTGAAGCTGCTCTTGTATACCCGCTACGACGTGCGGTTGACCTGCGCAGGCACACCTGCACAGGTACACCTGTCTGCTGGACAGTAGCGTGTATAGCTGGTGTTATAAATACCAGTAAAAAATGCAATTAACCCAGTACCAACAATTAATTCTATTCTCTAATAAAACTTGCAAATATACAGAATATTAAATATATATTTTTTATTAATTTGTAGCTTTGTTTTCAAACACTGTTCGTGACAAAAAATAAATAAGTGTAAAAAGTGATCTATAATTATTAATACGATACGATACATAATATTTAACAGCTGTATATAAAAATGAAAAATAGCCTTCGGTATATCTTTTTTTGTGTATATATAAAAATTTTGAAATAAAGCTAACTTGGTCCTGTTAGTTAATTAAAGCGTAGAGTGATCGTAGATTCTTTTCCAATTAGAGTGGACGCTTAGTATTAGGGAGCTTTATATTTATACTAGCAGTACTCCACGGATACAACCGTGTTTTTATTCGAAGAGCACCCACCGTGACGCCGCTAATGCCGGGTGCAAAGTAGGCTACTTTTCACTTCTCGTAATTGCTTGACGTTACTGCTCCTCTCCTTAGAGTCATAGCGTGATGTTATATAGCCCATAACCTTCCTCTATAAATAGTCTATAAAATAATTGAGAGTATTCTTAGATATGACTCATGAAAATCTGTTGTGAAATTACAATTCAAAATTTAATATCCTATTACTTCAAGGATATTGCAAGAAGACGGTAACCTTGACTTGATGATGTAGCTTATTATTATTAAGTTCAGAATAAGACTACGCAGTAAATTCAATCAAGACATGAATAATTCTACCTCAGTGACTAATAAAGCTAGTATAGTTGCTATCATAAACATCAGATCATAAAAAACAGTAAATTTTCCAATACAAAAGAATTCAATAAAAAGATTACGTAAATAAAAACAAACTTAGGTATTTGCCGACGTTAAATATTCCATTAATCTTAACCATACTGGCAAGAAGACGGAAGTATTATTAAAAATAAACTAATTGTAATAGCATTTTAAAATTAATTTCGAAATATTATTAATGAATTTTATAATATTTAACAAATGTTCATGGTCTGTTTAAGATGTATATAATTAACATTAACAAAACAAATATGTGATTGGACATACATATAGTGCTTTCGAAGGTTACTGGTGTCCGTAATAACGTTTTTTGTATACATCAAACAAACTAGGTAATTACGGAAAGATAACCTCAATTAAGGCGCTTTTGATTGATTGAGCCAATAGGTCGCGGGTTCGATCCCCCAGACCTGACTGATATTTGTCAGTGTGATCAACATATTTGTCAGTTGTATGTCTGGGTGTTAAATATATATTTATGCGCCTCGCGGTTTTACAAGCGTATAATTTCAAAGAAATCGCTTATTGATAATTTATAATAGGTACTCCAGTATAGACAATATTTTTATGGGGTGGCCAGAGTTATGCGTCATAGACCCGAGCCGAGTGTTGAATTATTTTAATTTTACATTATCTCCCAAACTATTCATCCAAATAACATGCTATAAAGGTCAAAGTTTATTTGCACAAAATTGTCTTGATGATGAAAGAACTTTCGTTCGTAAGGATTACGAACACTTATTTTGTTTTCTGTCATTATCGCTAAGTATCAAATTATTATACATAGAATACGAAACCTTGAGTGCAGTACCACGCCTTAGGTAGTAAACAATGTTCGGAGTCATGGAAAACAAAAACATAAGTTTACATGAGATCGATACTACACAAGATAGTAATTCTTAAGATATTGCTTTCCAATATTTTAATTATTATATTACCTCTTGCATTTATTAAGTAAGATGTAAGTAAATACGTGAGATAGATATATTTTAATTTGTTTAAAAAATATTTTATATTAAAAGAAAAATAAAAATAAGACAATTAAAATGCAGGAAACTAGGAACTCATGAATTAATAATGAAAATCACGTTTTTTCCTTATGTTTATTTTTTGTCGAATTTTACACAAACCCGAAATTTCTTAGTTTTTTTTTTAAATACCCCATATCCTCGGCCACGATTTTGCTGATATTTACGCCTGTTTCGTTTACAAGGTTTGTTTATCTGCTTTCCTTTTACGAAAGTATTCGTCTACACGATAAATGACAGCTTTCACATCACGAGATAAAGCATGACCCATCATTGGATATTTTATCTCATTCTTGTTATCTTGTCTTGTTATCTCATTATTGTAGAGGTTAAGTCATAGAAATGTTAATAATTGATGAGTTGCCAACATAAAATCACTTTACCCTAGTTGTTACTACATGTTAATATTTGTGTTGACGACAGTAATTTCTATTAGATGCGTCAACTTCTCCAGAAGTAAATGGTTTAACTAAAATAATACGCAATCACACAGAAATACAAATAAATTAAATTCGACTTCTTCCGTAAAGTGTTCTATCCGATGACCTTAGAAATTTAGCCAAATAAATAATCCGTGTGGATCATCATCTCAGTGTACGCTTAGCCTTAGGCGGCCAAGGTCAGTGACTGTTAAGATGTGCTAAGTGTTTATACAAATAGGAAATGTTAGTTTTTTTCGTAATAATGAAGCATTAACTCTAAACATAATAATTAAGCAAACGCCTTCAACAAGTAGTAGTAGGTATTTTTGAAGTTAAACTTCTTTAGGCGCAACTAGGAGGTACTGGACGACAATGCAACGGAAGTCCGTTACGGCAATGAAGTAAAACTTCTTTAGGCGCAACTATTATTATCTAATGTATTATATCTTATCATGGATGATGATGACCGTCGGAATGGTGGTGACCGTGGGTGTGGTGCTGACCATTTAAGCCTTTCTTCAATCGTGTGTGAAGGTTACACGCTTTTAAATATATTTTTTTAGGAAAAGTGATGGAGCTATGTTGAGTGGTAAGCATAGAACAATTCAAAAACAGTGGGACCACCAAGAGATCCATCGCTAGTCGCCGTTGTCATCCTGACCTGCGTAATTGCGTAATTATAAAAAAAAGGTGAAACCGCGTGCCCAACTAGTTTTTTATTTTTATCAAATTTGTTTGCTGGGTATTTGTTAACAACGGACCAGCTGGGCAATTTTAGCAGTTTATAACTGTCGAAGCATTAGATACATTCGAAATGTGGTGGTGGAAGAGGATAGAGAGAATTAGATGGACCGAAAGGAAAACGAAAGAAGAAGTGTTAAACATAGTAAACAAAAGGAGAATATTACTAAAAATAATTGAAAATGGAGAGTAAGTTTGGTGGGGTATTTGATTTGACACGGCGACCAATTAAAAACTATAATAAAAGAAGAAATCTAAGGGAAGAGGAAAACAGAAAGACTAAGCCTTCTTGGTCCTTACATACATTGAGCAAGTGAGGGAAAAAGTATCAAAATTTCAAGAGGAAGGCAGAATTTAGGGAAAGCTGAAGATTGATTCAACGACAAGAGCACCACCGCTCTTAAATTTGATATATATATATATATATATATATATATATTATTACTAGCTGTGTCGGCGGCACCGCTCGCGTGGACTAAAATTTAAAAAAAAATGTAGTGGTGATTTAAAGGATTTAACCTTAACATTTGGAAATAGATGTTGTCAGATTCTCCACCTTGGCCGATATGCACGCTAAGATTCACGAAAATCGGTCGAGCCGTTTCGGAGGAGTTCAATCACGCACACCGTGACACGAGAATTTTATATATTAGATTATTCTAAAAGGGGGCTAGGCAGGCTTATACAGTCCTGTATCACTGCGACCAATTAGATCTATTTTGATCACCCGGCTTTACTAAAGCTCCCCATCTAATCCTATAGCCTTAATGTACTGCAGGACTTTTTTAGCAGAGAGCAGCTGAACTTCTTCCGGGAGCAGCACGTACTTGCCCAGAATCCGGTTGAGTTTAGAATTTAGTGGGTCACATTCACACAAGAGGTTCTTTGACGTTGATATATATAACTAGCCTAGTTTCTTATAATACTTAAGTATAAAAAAAAGCAAAGCATAGGAACATAGCATTGGTTGATATCGTATGTATGTTATAACTATATTTGCTCTAGTACTAGGGATAAAACAGAGGAATACGTTTGTATGGACTAAACGTCGCCTGCATTTCTTCTAAGGTTCCTTTAGCAAAACTAGGAAACAAAAGAAAGATTGTACGTGGATCGAATTACATTATAATTGTACAATACAGAGGAACAATGACGAGTGAAAGGAACAGTGTTGCCAGGTAACAGCAATTATTTTATAGGGTTGTGTTCATTTTGTAATATGTATATAATATTTTGGAAAGGAACTCAAACGTCAGAATGAACGGCAGTCGAGAGTTATTCATAGGATCATGATCTATTATGTGGTGGTTCTTATTGAAGTGAAACTTCTTATACGACTTCCAAGCGTTAAACGTTTAACGTTTAACGTTTAACGCACATTATCGGTCTCTCCTCTTTGTGTGAGCCAGAGCGAGAGAGTAAATGTCGGTGTGTATGTATATGGCACACTGTTTAAATAAAATAGAAAATGTCTTTTAAAATGAAGTTTCACTTCTATCGCACACACACACCTTTTTTTTAATTCATAAACTTATTACATTATATTATGCAATTTTGGCGGTATTTTACGTGATGTAGTTAGGCTATTGTGCACATTTGAAGTGAATTATAATAAATATTGTAAGTTACAAAAACTCACTGGACCATTTTTAACAAAGGAAACCCTATCTTATTAGAGCTATGTTTGAAAATTATAACAATAAATAGAAAAATATTCTATTCACGTGACCTTGGCAGAACTGTTTATGAACACAGTTGCAATTAAATAAAAATTACATTAATTATTCGTTTTCCTGATTCAATCTGTTTGTAAGATTGATCTAAGCGTTTATTAATCCTATTAGGAAATGTAGATATCAATTATTAATAGAATAGAATATTAATTTATTTTACAACTTTTATAACATTTAATCATTATGTAGACGACTGTGTGAAATAATCTTATGTTTATAATATCTGTGCACGCGACTCCGCGCGTATGAAGGTTTTCAGATTATTTTTAAAGTGAAACTTTTATTTTGTCGCCTCAAATTTTTTCCTTCATCTATCGCATGTCGCATTACATTACTATGCCGCAAATAAAATTGAATTTTATGCCGAGCAGTCAAGAATTATAATCGTAAATTCAGAACATTGTGTATGTTAATGTGTGTTATAATCTTTAAAGTCTCACTTGCATCTTGGTTTCAGAAAACCACACAATATTTTTTTTTACTAACCGTGCTTCTGATGGTGCTCACTGTCAACAATATCTCAGGAATCAACATGAATTGCGACCGCCATAAACCAAGTGTAAAACTCGCAATAGTGTCACAATTAAGCGTTTCACGTTATGGGAACAACTGGTGTATACCCAGTACCAAGCGGGGTGTTTCGAGATAAACCCGACACAGTGACTGAGTCTGACAGAGTTTCTGGATCAAACAATGTATATTCAGTTGCCGAGAAGCTTATAGGCCGTCGTGGCAGTGATGATAATCCTTGGATTGTTAATCTCTCAGTAGTTGCGTTCTTTTTGCATTGCACTGTTCATACCATTAGGCATAATGCCATCCCTTACCGCGCTACCATATAAAAAGTAATGTTTTAAACGAACTTTATGATACTGATGTCTGGTAGTGTCTCGCTCTCTGTACATCTACAAAAAAATACAATGAACTGCTTTTATAGTAAAAAAAAAAAACAAATTTGTCAGAAGTGAAAACTTCAGAAAGAAATATGTTCTTTAAAAAACATTTTTAAATATTCTAAATGAGCAGGATTCGAACTATCGACAACTCGTGCGTACTGCGTATGAAGTCTGGTCGTCTCACACCACTAGGCTAATCCGACGACAATCAAAATCATGAAAATCATGACTTGCATTAACCGCGCATAATGTAAATGTATTCTATCTCATTCTCTCGTAAGCTAAATCCGATATATGTATATGTTTGTCTCTTTTTATTATCGCTTTTTCGTTTCATGGAGTTTCAAATCACAACGGTGCTAAAGAAGTTTTCACTTCAAAAAACACAAACATAGATATATTAATGATATACACGATCGAATTTCTTACCGACTCTTCTCGACGACAGGGATGTTTTCCGAACCTGTTTTGAATAAAGAATTTGTTTTTAATTCGATGAACATGAAATAGCTAATATATTTTTATTTATGATAGCTGTTAATAAACTAGTTCCCCAAACACGTGAATTCCAAAATAATAGATTTAGAGGAAATCACTAAAAATATGATATTGCGTCTAGACGTATTAAACTATTTTGTGTAAAATATTTAATCTTCATAAAGAATTAATTTCAATAAACTCATTTAATTTCATATTTATAAACTACTAGCTGTGCCCGTGGTTTCGCTCGCGTGAACTACAAAATGCCGTCAGTACGGCGCACGCGCGAATCGTGCTGTCTTAGATCCTTAGAAGTGTGGGTGATCTTGTGAATAATCCATAGAAGATAAGGTCCGGCCCCGGCCCGGTGTAACATCAATCATCCTTTAGAGAGGGTCTTTAAGTAATTTTCAATGGAATTTGTACGAAATTACTTTTCCAGATACATTTTATAAGTTGATTGACTATTACTCGTTAACTTATACAGCCTACTTAGCTCTGTCATTATATATATACTACTACCATACAATTTATCACATATCAAAAACAACCATTTATTAACCATTTAGGGGACATTTGATTGAAACAAAAATTAGTATTTTAAAGCATTATATTTCGCAAACGGATCCCTGGATCGAAAAATTGTTATCGCAGACCCACAATATTTTTGAACTACCTATCCATCGACAACTCAAATGATGGGATAGATGAGAAAAAAAAATTCATTCCTACTTTACGTGTAGCGGAGGTACCCTAAATAATTTTTCTTTTTCAAGATTTTATTTTATCACTTTGTCGGCGAGATTAATATGTATACCCATACTAAATTACAGCTTTCTAATACTAAGAATCATTAAGCTTAGCCGCGGACAAATAGACGGACATAGCGAAACGTAGAAGAGTTCATTTTGACTTTGGAAAATGAAGTAGTTAAAAAAAAAGCAGAGCCGAGAGGACGTAGGATCAACTCCCGCAAATAGCAGTCTCTTAAGTGATATATACATATAATTGATAGTTCTGGGTGTGAGTTTTATATAACTAAGAACCTTTCTCAATAAACATGCTATTAAATTAATAAAGACACTTTCAAATTAGACTGGTTGTTCCAGAGATTAGCGCGTTCAAAGAAACAGTCTCTTGAGTTTTGTAATATTAGTGCAGATTATAAGGAACATAACCAAACGGAATGTTCTTGTTTTTTATTTTTATCGTTATAGGCTTGGCGTAGTGGCCACAATCTCACCTGATATTAAATGACCATGTGGCCCAAGATGATAACACGTTAAACCTAGTGGAAGACTGGCTCTGAAGTGCAGCTGTCGGAACACACCTATTGGTGCTTGGCAACAGATTTTCAACTTAAGGGTGGTAGCTAGCCAGGCGGGCATTATAAAAAGCCCTACCACCATGCTATGGTTTCCTCACGATGTTTTCCTTCACCGAAAGCTCAGGCTCATTGCAGGGATTCGAACTCACGGTAATCGACGCGAAGTCGTACACGCTACCAGTGAGCCATCATTGCTTCAAAATACAATCTTGTGCAGAATATTCAATGAGATCTCCTGACCCTCACTGATAACTACATATAGAATAACTTTTACGAATGTTTGCAGGCTAGTCTACTTGAAATCGTATAATAATAAAGCTTTATATAAATATTTACACACATGTCACAGTCACACTTAAAACAACCGTTTTTTTACACTTTACCTGCATCGATTACGACTTAAAGTTTGCAGGGAAAGTACAGATAATTTCGAAGCAATGATGGTTCAGTGGTAGCGTGTACGGACACCGCGTTGATTGACGTAAGTTCGAAACTCTACAATAAGCTTGCGGTGAAGATGAAAGAAGCTCGTGATGAAATTAAAACATGATGGGAGATCATTTTCTAATGCCCGCCTCTAGTTAACCCTCAAGTTAACTATGGCAAAGCACCCACTGTTTCGGGAGCGGCACTTAAAATCAAATCCTCTTCCTAACCTTAGCGGAATATAATATTCCAGTAAATATTTATTTCCTAATTTTATAGTATGAAGGCAAATTGATGAAACCGTGCCAGTAAATAAAATAAAAAATACGTTATTCAATTTCGGCCCTAAGAAAGCACTTATGAATACTACATGAACACGTTACTACCGGTTCGGAAAGCATCCGAGTCATCGAGAACAACCGGCAAGATACTCGATCGGGCTTATCTTTTTTTTGAACTATACCAATAATACTTACAATTAATAATTATATTAATACTTTAGTGGATGCAGAGAGGGAAGCACTTGTAGACATCACTATCATTTACGTAATCATCTACCTTATAATTCTATAAAACCTGCTTGACCTACAGTCCTTGAACTAATTTTCGACAGATTAGTAATGTGCTTCGGGTTGTTATTTCATATTATGTAATTAAAGTATAATCTACAAAGAGTGGAGACCAAAAAGATCAAGAATATATCGACATTCGCCGCTGTTATGCTGTCCTGCATAAACAGTAACAGGGTATGCAACGGCTTATCACGAAACGAGAAACGCATAAGTAAATCACTCAGCCATTTCACGGTATGTTGTCGCGAACCGGTCGGCATGGTCAGTCCTACTACCTCGCTATCGCCATTTCCTGGTTTGTTACTAAGCAGAAACAGCGCCATACTACAGTATTTCTGACATGTCTCTAGGCGGGATAACGATTCCATAGAACAGCTGGTCGTGTAGGGAACTAGATCACGTGGTACGTCACCTATGCGCTGGACTGACCAAGTGAAATCCGTGTATCTGTCTGCGCCAGACAGTCTGCTAACAGAGAAGGATGATGAGAGATCGTGCGGAGAGCTGTGTCCGCCTCTATCACCGACGTGGACGCCTCTACGTGACCACGATCACTCTGCCAAGAGCGAAAAGACAGAGAAGAAGAAAATTATAATGAAAACTGATAATAATATTTTTTAACAACTTAGGTGATAGGCAAGCATACGGCCCGTCTGATGCTAAACGGTTGCCGTAGTCTATGGACTAGCGAATTTTTAACCTCCTTCTCTATGGAGCTATGGAAACCCTATTCACCGCAGCAACATAACACAAGGGTATTTGGCTACGATCTTCTGTACGGCGGCGATATTTCACCAGTCGAGCTGTCCATAGTAGAGATAAATCTCCAAAGAGATCTCTGTGTCCTACCTTTCTTCCTTAAAACACAAAAGTCTAAAGTCATAAAGTTCTAAATAAAAAATAGTAATAATGGAAAACTTCAACATTTCACATGTAAATAATAATTAAAAGTGGCTTATGTACAATTATGGTCATTTATGTGTACATAAATGTACAATGTACATATTTGTACAAAACCGCAATGATGTCATAGCTAAGTTGTTGAACGTAATAAACTTGACTATTTGCATAAGCTAACTTAGCTAGGAAGTACCGAAGACGAGGAACTGCGGACTTGTCATAGAACCTTAGAATTTTCAGTGTTTTTTATAATTCTGTTTTTTTTTATACTACAGTGTTATTTTAAAATTGTTTATCTATCTTGAATGTAATTTTAAAATTAATATATTGTTTAATTCGAGGCATCATTTAAGTTACACAAAACACTTATTTAGGCAGTAATTATCAGTTTAATTATATAAAAAAAAACCTAAAAAAGACAAATTATCTTTTTAATAAATAAATTGTGTTGAGGTCCCAAGTAGTAGTACAACCCATACAATTTTTTTCTTTTTAGGGGGTAAGCGGAAACTAGAAAAATACAGATATTATAAAGCGGCACGCTATGATGGCCGTTTTGACACATTACTATAGTGACGTGAAATGACAATTTATTTTCGAATAAAATATAATCAAATGCGAGTCGTATCTATAAGTTTTTGAATTTATGACTAGAATTGCAAGTAGTAGTTGAAAGTTTTAATAAAACGAAATCAACATATTTTAACAGTTTGTTTTTTTCAAAGCAACGTCAAGTCAAAACTGCTTTGTTTTGCTTTGAGCACTGACGCGAGTTTTCCGGAGTTACCTAGTAGTTCTGAAGGCCAGCGATCCTATACGTGATGATCGTATCAGAATTATTACTTTTTTAATAATGAAGTTCGAAAAACATAAATATCGAGTTATGTGGTAAATAAATATACCAAGAAATATAATCCATTAAGGATTCTGTCAAATGGCGCTGTTTTTTTTTAGTAAAAACGTGAAAAGATTTGTTCGCGGGACGATATTATATAGTTAGAACATGATATATATAGCTTAGAAATTATTGTAATAAATTAATTTTGTGTCACAAAATTATACATTTGTTACATTTTATGACTAACTGCACGTCACTATAGACAATAAAGAATTGAAGCTTGATTCTTCCAAATTTATAATTCATGAGCGGATAAATGTCAAAACGGCCATCATAGCGTGCTGCTTATATAAAATTATCAAACTTTATTTGATATTGACGTGAGTCCGAATCCCTGCAATGAGCCTGAGCTTTCAGTGAAGGAAACCATCGTGAGGAAACCAATAGCAAGGTGGTAGGCAGTTTTTCTAATGCCCACCTGGCTAGCTACTACCCTCAAGTTGAAAATCTGTCGCCAAGCACCAATAGGTATGTTCCGGCAGCTGCACTTTAGAGCCAGTCTTCCACTAAGTTTAGCGTATAATCATTTTGGGCCACATCGTCATTTAAAAACAGGTGAGATTGTGGCCATTACGCCAAATCTATAACGATTAAAAAAAGGGCAGAAGTACTTCGCTGTTGTCCAATAACAACTAAGAACCGTGTTGAAAATTTTTTAAATGTATAAGTTATAAATAAAAAATAGTCGTTTTTATACGAACAGAAAATATGCATACAACTGCTCTTCGCGATTGTCACGCGACGACTGAGTTTTCTAACTGCCCTAAGTGTTAATTTGTTGTAAGTTATTTTTCATGTGATTAAAAAATATATATCATATGAAAATTGTGAAATCGTTGCTATTTTGCACATGGGATGAAAACTAACTGGACTTAATGTTATAATTTTTTGAATAATATAATTGTATCACTGCAATATTTTATGTGGTATGAAACATTTATGAATTAGACACGCGAAAATAAAAATCTATAATATGTAGCTGGGTTGTTATATCAAATGATCTCCAGGAACTAAAATAAAAGGCATCGTTAGTTCATTACACCACCCTAAATTTGGGTAAGCGGTGTAAATTGGGTAGTGTAAAGGGTTAACCCACGTCAGATTATATAGCACCCAGGCACACGGGGACCCTTTTACTTTTTTTTTGGCTAGTATGTTATACCAAAACTGACAGATTACTAAATACATATACGTATGTTTCTTCCCTCGCGCCTAAGCCCGATGAAGCTGTAAAATCTGTCTGAGTTTTCAGGATCCTTATGACTAACAGTGTTGTCAGATCGAAAAAAAAATATTATTTAATGTGTAATACAAGTAATATTCTATCGGTATTCAATTATTGATGTTTCGTTATGACACGAACATAATATTATGTAAATAGTAATAATAACATTATATTGAAATGACATACTTTACTATCCATTACTTTATTACCGTTGCTTAGAATTTGTTAAACAAGTTAGTATTGAATAAACTGACCTTCTATACTGTAGATATAATTGTATTATTTTAAAAGATAAAACTTCAGTTAAATATTTATAATTATTAAATGGAAAATTTTTGGATACATAATATATACATACTAGCAACAGCACGCCAGTTCGTATGCGTCAAATAAAATATAACGATATAAATATTAACAAAAAAATGTAGCCTATACCGATCGCGGAGAAAGTAGCTCTCTATCTGTGAAAAAAATTCAGAATCAGACCAGTAGTTCCAGAGATGTTGATTGTAATGAATCCAGGAGTAGACAACCTTTGCAAAATTGTTTTTATTTGTTGAAATTAATACTCGTGAATTAATATTTATTCATGATTACATCTTTAAATGTAATATAAAAATAATTTTTAATCTTAATATAAATACTATGCCGCAAAAATGTATCGTGACGTCATCATTCACAAATAAAACTAAGAATTAAAGTACTTATTATGTGCACAGTTGGCTTTAGTAGAATTTCAGTTATGAATTTTCTTCATCATATATAATTTCAAAGACACTACTATTTCAATCAACCCTTAGTAATAATTTTAGGGTAACTTATCTCAAGATAACACTCGACTATGTATATTAATTGTACGATGACGTCATATATATCTGTACGGCGTTTCCAGTCACGTGACTCACAGGCATAAATAATAATTTTCGGAAGAAAAAAAAAAATAATAAACATTTTTTTTTCTTATTTGTATTGTGTTGGACTTTGTAATAATACACCAATATTATAAAATATTTAACAGTACTGTTAACTCGTGGATCACACCGGAAGACTGGCTCTCAAGTGCAGCTGCCGGAACACACCTATCGGTGCTTGAGGGCGGTAGCTAGCAAGGCGGGCATTAGGAAAAGCCCTACCACCATGTAATGGATTTTAACCGTACTTCAAAAATAGTTCGTTAACTATAGTTTATTACATGACCTCACTTAATAACTTAAAACTCGAGCAGAGTTCAGATTCTTAAAATCCGCATGTATTAGCTATTAATTGATATCATTTGCGTACTTCTACGTCTTACTTTTTACCCAGGTCCAAGAATGTATGAAAGAGTATCCGTCTTCTTTATAAGTCTTCATGTATAAATATTATAAAGGGCTGGCGTTATTTAGAAACCTTGTCGTGCGGCAAAAGAAGATATTTTTAATAACTCGTGTAATAATTTTATCGGTATATGGATTCGTAAATTGCGACCTTCGAACCAGAAGTCAAGGTGGATACTTTTACATGGGCTGATCAACGTTTTTCAAGGTATACGGGAAATTGTTAAGATTTAAATGTAGTGACATTTCTGCAATAAATGAAGGTGAGAGTGACCTGGTTTTTAATTTTTGATAGCCAGTTTTCAGTTGGTAATGGAGGTTCAATTTTTTTTTATTATCTCGTATATTGTTTAAATAATAATAATAATACATTACATTGAATTTTTAAATATGTTTTATAGTAATCACCACTCATAGAGAATATTTGTGTAGAATAGCGATGCCCTTTGCTCCATACGGGCTTATAACTCGGTAATTAGTTTCGTCTAGTGGTTAAATTTGTACTCACATTATTGACAACTCTTATAGTTTATCGATTGAAGAATGATATATAATTCATGTGTACAACATTTCATCAAAATTGGTTTATAGTACTTCTATGATATATGTAATTGTCGTCGCTGACACGGTTCTGATTTGAATAAAATTTTGTGTTTTGATAATGTTTTATTTTCCAATTATACGCAGCATAAAGCCGCAGGCTTGGTATCAAAGAAACAACGTAACATCTTTACACTTATATTTCTTAAATTATTCAACAATGTTTTATATAACTATTCCTGTTTATCAAAACTGTGCATAGATGGCGTGCGGAAACAACTTTTGCTAAAATATAATACAAACCGGATCGACCTATTGATAACGGAAGGTTTTAGTATTTAATAAGCTTTGTATGAAGCCAACACAAGTTTACTCATATTGCTTTTTCTTTCATATTATTTAACGATTATTTTAAATTATATGCGGGTGAAACCGCTTAGCAAAGCTAGTCTACAATACAATTAAAACAAAAAAATTAAGTGATATTGTAACGTTATACTTGTACGTTATAATTAGTACTCATTTGTGAAAGGTCAGATTATGTAAGGATTTTGCAAGACAAGGTCGAACGATGTCCAGAATTGGAGGGCATTACGCACGGAAAGGAAATGTCTAAAAGAAGACTTCAACGCGCGAGTAATTGAAGACGGATTCTAGTTCATTGTTTTTTTGTATATGTTTATATTATTGTTTTTTATTAGTAATAAGCTATGCCTCACGGATTCAACCGAATTAAATTTCTTGTAACATTCTACGTTGTTGTCATATACCGTACTTGCCTACAGCTTGCCAGATAGCTTGACGTTTATGATTACTGCTCCCCTTCTTAGAGGCGTAGCGCGAATTTATACAACCTATAACATTCACCAATAAATAGGCTATTCAATTAAATAGAATGGAGCGTTCAAACAGACAAACTAATAATCTCTTGATTTTTTAAATATTATATGGACTGTTGCATGATAATTTTAAACAACAATTATGTCTAGTAGGTTCTTTTGTGTTAATTATTGTTCTAATGTCTTCTTAACCATTTGATAGTTGAAAAATAGTTTGGTTATTTATCCCATTTGTAGCCATTAGTAATGGAAACGGTAATGCAATGCATTTATTTATAACTTGACTTAATTAATTCATATTTTTTTAACTTCATAACTCTTATAAAGCACTATCTGTGCCCGCGGCTCCGCTTGCATGGACTACTAAAAAGGTTTTTATTTTTTTTGTGCGGAACCCTAATTATTTTTCTAAAATCACAGTAGCCTAAGTTATGCCCTATAACACCAGCTATCTGCCAGTGAAAGTCCGGTCCAAATCGGTCCAGCCGTTTCGGAGAAGACCTGGAACACACAGACAGACAAAAAAAAATTAAAAATGTTTTTTTTTTGTCATAGGTGTCGAGTATACTTTCATAATGCATTTAGTAAAAATCTGTTATTTTTAAATTACAAACATACACTTAAATATTTTTATATGTATATATAAAAATACAGTGGTTAAAAAGTTCTTAATCTATATTAATAAACTAGATGTGCACCGCGGTTTAACCTGCGTATAATTTAAAAAGAAATCGCTGATTGATGATTTATAATACAACAGTATATATAATATTTATATCGGGCGGTCAGAGTTATGCGTCACAACTCACATAACTCGTTCGCGCCACTACACCTATAGTCATAAACACAAGCCGAGTGTTGAATTATTTTAATTTTATATTATCTTCCAAACTGTTCGTCCAAATAACATGCTATAAAGGGTAAAGATTATCTGCATAAAATTGTCTTGATGATGAAGTAATTTTTCTTTGTAAGGATTAATATGCCATGCCTAATCATATGCTCATAGATTACATAAAAAAATCATTAAAAATAAAACACAAATTACCTTATTTTGGCTTATGTATAAGAGATAAACATATGGTATTGATGGAATACTCCACCGATTTCTATGCAATTTCGTAGATGAGACGTAAATGTCATTCCTCAGTTGATAGGCTATATAACTCGACAATAAAATTAATAAAAGTAAAGACAAAACAAAAGTAATTACTGCGTAACAAACGCGTATGAAACCACGGGACACCGCTAGTATTATTATATATTTTAAGCGAAGGATTACGACTATGTGCCTGTAAAACCCGTTATGTAATTATTATTATGCCCGATAAACAAAGAAAATGCAAAAATAATCGTTATTGTCATATCGGCTTGCAAATCTTTCCACAGCGAGCTATAATCACATCTCAAACACTTGCTGCTAGCGGAACTCGAAAAATAAAAAGAGAGTCAGTCATATACAGAGACCCTACAACCCAGCTCGACTACAGGATATACACCGGCTTTTCTGGGCAAGAGAAAATGTATAACCATGCCACTATTAAAAAAAAAACATAATCAAAAAATACTTAATTCAATTTCGGTCCCAAGAAGGCACTCATGAACATGAAACACTACTACCGGTTCGGAAAACATCTCAGTCATCGTGAACAAACGACAAGAAACTTGATCGGGCTTAACTTTTTCTTCAACTGTACAAGCAATCTTTAGATTTAATAATTGTAGAGCTTAATAATAAACACGTTCAATAACCTTTAAATGGACTGTATTTTTTATAAATTATAAAAGCCTATACAAGTTGGACCGTAGTCCTAAACTGAATTAATTATTTCGAGCGGAATATTTGAGCGGTGCCATCCATACGATTCGGCACCATATATAAATCATTCAAAAACTATCACACCAATAGGTGTGTCCCGGCACCTGCACTTGAGAGCCAGTCTTCCACTAGGCTTAGCATGTTATCATCTTGGGCCACATCGCCACTTAACATCAGGTGAGATTGTGTCCACTACGACAAACCTATAACGATAAAAAAATGTATAATATATAAAACACGGGACAGTAAATTTTATTTTACGTAAAAACTTACTGCCATTTTTGTCGAAAAAAAAAAAACAAAGGTGGCTTTGTTGGCGCATTTTTCGCCTCTGCGACGCCGGGGACTACAATGTAATCACTCAGGCAATAGGCCTGCATGACATTTAAATACATATAAGGATAACTAAATGAATAACATTAACATTTAAAACAACTTTTTAACTACATTTAAAATCATTACATATTCAAATTGAAATTAAGTTATATTTTATTTTTCAATAAGAAGTGCTTGTATGAACCGGTAGATTGAAAAAATATATCTATGGAGTTATTCGGCGTGTTGGATCTCTAATTATACAACCCTCCATACGCACAAGAGGGCTATTAAATACCGTATTAAGTGTTGTAGTCGGAGTGGCAAATATGTGTGGGTTGCACACCGCACGGGAATGAAATCGAAAATAAAAGTAATTATTAAGGGACGTATCTATAGAGCCATTTACAATTTTGTGAAGGATGAGTAAGTCAGACATACTTCACCTCTCTTTTAAGCTTAGCATGTTAAAATGTTTCAGTCTGTTATCATAATTAGGGATAAATTACGAACATTATTCCGTAGGTATCTAACAAAACGAGCTTGGATGGATTCTATAAGCTCTACGTAGGTGGAATAGTGAGGTGAACATATCACAGAACAATTACATCTCTGAGCCCCTGATACCTAGAAAGCGATGGCTTATGGAGCTGAAGTCCAATAAGTACAATACGAAACATTTCACCTGAAGCTCTGGAATAACTAAAGTTAACGCTTTCGTCATATTTATTAAATACACCATCACACATCCGCATCGGTTCCGAATGTTTCTTATTTTGTTTACGGGCAGTATTTTTTCTATTGGATTGAATGAATCAGTCTCGGTCGATGTAGGATTCTACTTCCGCATTGTATGTATTTTTTTTTCATTCAACATTTGTTCATTCTGCATGTCGCTTAAAAAGCGTTTATTAAGCTAATATATGTCACAGACAATTTTAAAAACTGTACGTCTATAAAAAAATAATTAGTTAACTTATAAACTCTCGATAGATTGTGAACAGACACTAAAATTTGCAATTTAACGGTTACATTTTCGTAGGTTTGTTAACTAATTAGATTGGTTTACGTTAGTTTAAAACTGTGATCATAATTTATCAGACGTCGAGTGCTAGAAACAAATTAGCCATCCCTGTATTCTGCTTTTGCTAATAGACATAATCCTCAAAAATTCAAAATGATTAGTGATCGTTCACAAAATACTGTTAGTTTACAATCTCACTAGATTGTTTATAAACCAAATTCGTACAATTATCCGATGTATGTATACCACATACAATATTTATCATATTATCTATCTTAACGTTGCCATAGTATGAATGAAGAATGGTATTTTAATTATTTACAATGGTTAAATTTGCATATTTGGCAACCAATCTATCTAAAACGTTTCACGAGTATCAAGATTATAATGGATCAGGAAATCGACGAAGCAAGGACCGCTATAGACAATTCAGAAACTATGTCAGTAAATAACAGTTTCGAAATAATCCGTAGTCCGTCATTATAACTCGAATTTAGAAAGTTTACGTGTTCAATCATATTGTTATAATAATTATTGAAAGGCGAATAAAGCAATTTGCTTTTAACAAGCCAAAAGATCCGGCTTCGCTTCAATTTCATGTGAAACAAGATATAATATTTACTGCAAAATACTTGGCTATGCGATGTTTTCCTTTACCTTAAGCTCAAATTGATGGTATAGATATTAATTCAGGTCCTATGGGTTAGTGTTTTTTATTCTATATAGGTTTTAGCGCTATGGCCACAATCTTATCTGGTTCAATTGCATCTGCCGGTACACACCTATAGGTCCCTGGCTAAAGGTTTTCAACTTGAGGATTGTAGCTAGCCAGTCGGGCATTAGTAAATGCCTTACCACTATGCTATGGTTTCATCACAATGTTTTTCTTCACCGAAATCTCAGGCTCATTGCTGAGTTTTAAACCGACGTCGATCGACGCGATGTACATACACACTACCACTGAGCCATATAGTTTTAAGTTATATATCTGTAATTGCGTTATGAATAATAATTCATACAGTAAAAAAAAAGACCAATCGATTTTCTTTCCGGCTGTTCTCGATAACTGGGATTTTTTCCAAACTTGTGGTAATGTTTTAAGTTATAGCAAAATATTTTTAAATGACTATTTGCTACTTACCTATCATTAAGAAAAATCGCTTATTCATTTCAGTATCGCTTAGCAAACTATAAAAAGTACAATCATTAATAATTGTAAGCCATAGTTTTTTAATAATATGTTTTATACTACTGCGTCATTCGTAGTCCAAACTTTTTATTAATTTACGTCATACAGCTAATAATATTTACAAAGGTGCTAAAAATAAAGAATAACTTAGTAGTGTTCCGCTCTATTATAAATCCCAAGGTACATTATCGATTTGTCGGACAAAAGTTCAAGAACAGCGTACGAAAAAGTTGATAGATATATAAAAATCTCTCCCTTCACATCTACTAAAATATATTGCTATAATCAATCCCCACTAATATTATAAATACGAAAGTAACTGTCTTTTTTATACCTTTTCACTATAAACCTTTGAACTGATCGTAATTAAATTTGACATAGATGTAGCCTGAAGATAGACATAGGAAGATAACAGACCGACAGTTTTGTAGAGAAGGTAAATATGTCGGATTCATATTGGCATATGTATGTACTGGCAATAGTTATAAATAATAATTACTTTACACATGGTAATAAGCCCATCACTGATTTTCATATGATTTGTCACGCTCATGGATCAATCGGTGAATATGCTTTCTGCAGTAATAATGTGAGGTGGTTGGGATCACGACCACCATACACATAGGTGTAGTCATTGATTTTCTTTTTATTAGTTAATATAAATAATTAACAATGTCAATTATTGCCTTTATTATTTAATCTGAATGATCATAGGATGAATGAGACCAACACTCACTGGATACTTTAATTCCCCCATTTTTGGTAAAAAAATTAACAACTTACAATATCACTCGTGCGTTTGTGTTTGTGTTGGCAAGTGTAATTACATGTCGCTTACGCAAACATTTATTAAGTTTTGGCTTCAACTTTGAGTGGCACGTTGTATGAAACTATCACTGTTAGCGTAATAACTCTTGCCTTTCGGGATCCTCTTCAGTTTCTAGAAGTTTTCAGGCCGGCTTGACAGTATCGTTCGGCGATGGATTTACGATCTCTCTATTGTCACTACTATTTTTAGGCTTTCCTAGTCAATAAAGAACCTTTATACATTTGTCTGCCCGCGGTGTAACTCAGAGCTTCATAGTACTAGAAAACTGTAATTTAGTATGGCTATACATATTAAACACGCCGACAATGTGGTAAAAGTAATTGTTTAGGGTACCCTACACGTATAGTGGTAATGTTCTTTTTCTCGTCTATCCCATCATGTGGAGTATCGTTTGATAGGTCGTTCAAAAATATTGCGGGACAATATTTCGATTGAGGGGAAAAACATGGTTATTTGGCTGCGATCTTCGGTAGGGTCTACACCTACGTATTTCACCAGTCGGAATGCCCAAAGTAGAGAGAAATTTTAAAGGAGATTTCTCTATGCGCTGCCTCTCTTAAATACTACTTTCTTTAAAATCTGGCGATATGGAAAAAATACTCTCCCAGATTCTTTTATCCCATAACGACGTCGACGTCGTTAACGGAGCATATTTTTGCTAATGTTTATTAGTTATATTTCCATTCGTTTTTCCAGACATGGCGACAGACATACAAACACACGTCGAGATCAAGAAAAAGTTCGAAGAGTTCACCGATTTCGACATGTTGGACGAGAAACCGCTAGGAGAGTCGCAGATTGCAAAATTCTTCGCAGGCTCCACCGTACTCCTGACAGGCGGTACTGGCTTCCTCGGGAAACTAATCGTGGAGAAATTACTCAGGTATGGTTTTAATATTCAAACGTTTCTACGGGTGAAATTACTTGAGAAGACTTAGTACTAACCATAGCAATAATTTATTTTTGATTCTTTGTAAGTAGATTTAGCGTTTAGTTCGAACCTCACCTGATGTGTGACGATGTGGATCAAGATGATACCACGCTAAACCTAGTGGGGGTACTGGCCCTCAAGTGCAGCTGCTGGAACTCACCTATAGGTGCTTTAACTTGAGCGTCAACTTGAGAGTGATAGCTAGCCAGGCATGTATTAGAATATACGCTACCACCATGTTGTGGTTTTATCACGATGTTTTCCCTCACCAAAAGCTCAGGCTCATAGAAGGAAATCTAACTTACGCCGATTGACGTGTCTTTACTGTCAACATATGTAATGATGACGGTACAAAAACATAAATATTTATTCATACTATTAACACCAATTTACTTGTTTGACAAACAACATCAATGACCTTGCCTATAAGATGTAAATCTAGTGTTAATGACAAGAAAAAACAAGGAAAAAGCTAAATGTATGGATACTTACATACTAGAACATAGCATATGTATTCTAAATAGAAAAAAATAAATGTGTGTAGTATGTACGTCATTCAAACTCAAGTCGATCGACGCGGAGTCCACACACGCTACTACTGAGCCATCATTGCTTATTATTTATTATTGAAATGACACCATTTCAAATTCAAAAATGCTAACGGTATATTTTCGGATAGAGAGAAGACTTTACTTACTAAAATTTACTATTGAGGAGCCGTGCCGTTCCAACATTTTGGCACCATACTTAAATGATTTAAATAGCTACATTCATCTAGTACAAGGGTTGTGACTAACTCTAAAACAATTATCAATACTGGACGTTACGTACGATTAAAACTTTAGCGGGAAGCTTAAGTTCTTCTGCATTCGCAGTATGTAAGATTTGCCAGTTAACAAATAATTATTGCCACTGCTAAGTTAGTCTACTTCGCTTACTTCCATAGCTTAATGTCTTATGGTATTTTGCTTTGGGGTTCATCAGCTGAGGAAGACACCATATTTTTATTACAAAAGCGGGTAATTCGAGCAATATACAACATGAGACCTCGCGAATCATGAAATAACAAGTTGCAGGAATTTAATATCTTAACTTTGCCCTCCCTATATGTTCTTGATAATTTAATATAAATTCGTAAGAAATTTGAAAAGCTTGATTTTGTTAAAAACCAGTACAGTTTTAATACTAGAAATATACATAAATTAGTCGTACCGTGTTTTAAATTTAGTAGGACCAATAAAAGTTTTTTAGGTAATAGTGTTAGGTTCTATAATAAGATCCCGACGCACATTACTGATTTTCCGGACAATGAGTTCAAGGATCACGTCAAGCAGGTTTTACTGTCAAAAAAATATTATGTGTGTATATATGAAGTCATTCCCTCTCTGTGCGTCAATTATTAATATGATTATAATAATCCGGTTCTTCTCGATGACTGCGATATTTTCCGAACTGGATGTAAAGTTTTGACGTTCTTGGGGCCTAAATTGAATAAAGCGTTTTTGAATTTGGATTTATTTGTTGTTTTATTTTTTTTATGTTTTATTTGTCGTATAAATATTATTAATAATACTAATAATCAACGTTGCATAACAATCAAGTCCACTATTATTTAATACATAATATACAAATCAAACTGAAAAAACCGTCAGAATATATACCAATTTCCTATAATAAGACACACGCCTATAAAAAAACCTTTAATAGGCTTACGTAAAATTTACTCTATTAGCACAAAAAGTTGGTATGAAAAAACAAGCAATTATAACCGTTACAAAAGACATACAAATAAACGCAGTTAAGTTCTGTTAGGATTAAAACTATAAACATTAAATAGATATATACTTCCTCTTCTTCTTCTTTTTCCTAACTTGGCAACCGGTTCTCTGTATTGAAGACCATTACTGTCTAGTGGCAGTAATGGTCTCGATAGTTCGAGTGAATAAATGTAGTTTTCAGTATTATGACGATTTCATAATCCTAACATTATGGTGGCTTCATTCTTATAACTTTCTAGAGAGTTTTTGTTGCATCTCAGAATTCATGATCCATGTTATTATTTCCAATCAACTTCACTTGTCCACAATAACCAAACTTTATTATGCAAAACTCCACCTGTATTACACAACATAGGGTCAAATAACACAAATTTATGAATAAAAAATAAAAACCACAACATGACAGTTTGAGATCCCGCCACAAACTCCATATACATACTTATTTCTGTGAAGTGTGTCCAGCATTTTTCCTCAAGACTTATTATTAACATTGAAAAATAAATAGTATCACATATAACATATCTATATTACTGAACCTTGTTTCTGTACGAAAAAAGATTTGAATTACTTATAATTCGTGCCTAATAAAGTTTTCCTTAGAAAAAAAAAAACAATGAGAAACAATTGAATGATATGAAGAATTGATTGAGGTTATTCCATCATCTCAAGCCTTCTGACGATTCAGGGCCCTTAAACTTGGCAGTATAGACAGATCGAGAATAAAATAAAAAAACTATCAATTCGCTTCGACTAGAAAACTACGCGGACTGATCTACGGAGTCACAGTTACACGGTAGCGTATCACAGCACGAAACAAAGAAGTTCGCAAATCTTACCTATGCCGTGCCATGGAGAGGTGGAATAGTATCCTGTGGAATAGTCCAACGTGTTGCCTTCTTATATTGAATCATATAAACGAGACGTGAAAACACATTTCAGTACGCAAGCGTGACATCGACAACTGCCGTTGAAATTAGTGTCACCGTCGAGTACATAATATCAAGTACTGTATAGTCATTTTGCCGAGCTTGTATACGTACGTCTACGTAGTATGAATTCATTTAAATGTGATGAAAGACCGTGTGTACAAACCAGTTGTCCTAATCCAAGCACCAGTTCGATTTACTTACGAATACACGACATGCCACCACGAGTAAGAATACACCGGCAGCATAATAATTATGAGAACTCAGACCCGGACCCAGTTAAAGCGATGTAGCCCCTATATTCTATACATATCATAAAAATTTACGTCTCTCTATCTGTCTGTTTGTTTATGTTCTTTTCACACAAAAACAACTAATCTGATTTACATATGGGTATTCCTTTAATTCATATGTATATTATCTTGCCAGGTGATAGGATATATTTTGTTACATAAAGTAACATACGAAATAAGCAGTGACGATAATGGTAAAAACAATTGAAAAAAAGACGCTATATTAAATTAGGATGGGATATATCAAATTAATGTGCTACATAATTGTAGAACTTAAAAACACCTACAAAAAAATCAACAACAGCACATGTCTATCGTCTAAGGATCACCCATAACAAGCATTTTTATCTTACGTCTTTTGAGAGGTGGCAGCAAGTTTGCGTGTGCGCTCGGCCGACGACATTCTATAGTCCTCGCGAGCAGAGTCGCGGGCACAGCTAGTTGTAAGATAAATTTGACTTTTATTTCGTCAAACGCTTTATTATTACACTATATGTAATTATAATCGAAATAAATAACTGCATTGAAAGACATATGGCCATTGAAAAAAGTTTTCTTTAAATATTATTTTTATAGGTCAACTAATCTGATGTTAAGTGACAATGAGGCCCAAGATGGTAACACGCCAAGTCTAGAAGAATGACGGGTTCTGAAGATCACTTGCTGGAACATACAACAGATTTTCAACTTGAAGGTGGTAGCTGGCCTGGCAGCCATTAGAAAATGCCCTACCAAGCCAAACCAAGCTATAGTTTCATCACGATGTTTTCTTTCGCCGAAAACACCGGTTCATTGCAAGGATTCAAAATTACGTCGATCGATGCAGTTTTCATACACGATACCACCATGATTGCTAAAAGTGTTCAAGCTGGTAAGCAAATATTACAAAAAAAAACTATATAGCACGGGCTTTAGCTATTAAAGAAGCCGGGCCGAAATATTTTGTAGCGCTCTTCCCGCTCAAGTTTGACATCAATATTTTCATTTGACAAACTCTATGTATCATTTCTCAAAGGTTTTTTATACACCTAAGTTGGCAAACAAGCACGCCTAACTCCCTTACTCCAAAGAACTCTGGACACCCTACTCACAGCAGGAACACATAACAAGGTTATTTGGTTGCGTTTTTCTTTAAGATATATGTATTCTACCAGTCGGAATTCTCTAAGTAGAGAGAAATCTCCAAAGAAATTTATCAAAGCACTAAGCCTCTCAAATTTTCTGAATACTTTTGAACGACTATAATAAAGATACATTTTTCAACGTGTAGCCACTTGTCAAAAGATTTTTCGTAAAATACAAATGACAACCAAAATAAATAGGTACTTCACAAATTGCAATTAATAATTCATAATACAGTTGCTTCAATCGATCTAAATAAGTAGTTAGCTGTGATTAGTGTCACACGAGAAGCCATTATGAATATACAATTAAAGTTCAATCATTGGATAAACAAAACATTAGAGCATCAAGAACGGATCTCGATCGATAATTAACAAATTAATTAAGCTATTGACTGGTTTAGTTTTCGACAGAGTTTTTTTTTAGATTGTTTTTATATTGTTTTTTTTTTAATATAGACAAAACTAGTTCAGTTATTTATTAATAGTGATACTCGGAATACCGTGTTATTTGATAATTTGTCGTTTCTCTATAATTTAGCCACAACCACGAGTATGATTTTTCGGATTAATTTTTTAAAACAACCATAGCTAACGAAAAACTTCAAAAATGTACATGTACAAGTATGACTGTAAAATATATTATCAATCAATTCTTCTAAATCATAAAGGGATTAAATATAATAATCATCAAATAATACATTGACAACTTATGGTCCTTAGGTGTCTAGCTGTTTTAATAATAATTTAATTTTAAACTTTATTCAAATACCAACTATAGTAAATTATCACCAAACCTTAGCGAGTAAATTAATATAATATTAAGATGTGGCTGAGTTAGGTTAGGTTTGACTGCTCCCGAATTCGGGGGGGGGGGGGGGAGTGCGAGCTGTCGTCAACTGTACGCGAGGGTCATTCAGAGTATGGCCGTCATTGGGGCTCCGATCAGGGTTGATGCCCTTAGCGTCTACCACAACAAACTTGTTCTGCGTGCAGTACAACGTGTTGTTGTAGCATTTATTTATTATTATACATTACAGTAGGTACAGCTATGAGGGTTCATAGGATCCGGTTAAAAATAATTTTGTGTCCCGGGATTCCTGTGCCCTTCCTCTGGTTGTATATAAATATCATATATTATTATCAAATAGGTATAAAAATAGTTACATAGAATGCTGACAACTCATAGAGTGCTTCGAAATACCAAAAAAAGTATGTACCAGATACACAGTATTAACAATGAAAAATACTTAGCAAAATGCTTGTACATAAAATTAATATTATTTAGGGTGATCTGTGAATACCGATCGGTGTCCGCGGCCATGCCTTGGGAGCTGGAGGCGGAGGTACCCGCCACTGTATTTAGGACTATGGTCGTAGGCCCGTCTTACCATTGCACTGGTTCGGCGGACGCGATAAAATGCTAATAGTGGTTCCGTGTCGCTCCGTTACGGCGGCGTATGGTACACCGTAGAGGTCTAGTGAGTTGGAGTCTATCATAACTACTCGCTCCCCCGAGCGGGTGAGTACCCATGACGGGTTACCCGCCACGACAGCCCTCCTCTGCGGCCACTCAAGCCTAGGTCCGATCCATCGGTATGGAGCCCTTGAGCCAAGCAGCCGCTCGCGCGATACAGTGACTCTACATTCACTAGCTTTCACAGCCACACATGACACTGCATTGTACACACATGCATAACACACAGGTACATAGGTTCTGTAAGGGACCTTTTTATTTCTTTTTTTGCCTAGTTAGTGTAGACAAAAAAATTCAGAACACTAAATACACATACACATGTTCCTTCCCTCCTCCCAGGGGGAAGAAACATGAATATGTATAGTTAGTTTAGATCAAATGATAGGGAATTAGTCAGATCGCGACTTATTTGCATACGCGCAACAGTCCGAGTCGAGGTTCGGCCACTTTGGCACCCTCGGATGTTGTTGCAAAGCTTTCGCGGCTGAGTGCCTTAAGCGCTCGCCCCCAAGCCCGGTAAAACTGTAAAAGCCGTAAAGGCTCCAGGGACCCTAAGGCTAACAGTATAGTCAGTTAAAAAAAAACCATGACGGGTTTCTCTACGTTAAAATAATAATAATTTGACTTTTAATAAGAAACAGCGGGAGACGATTAGCGCCAGATACTAATAATATTTAAGGCGTATTATACAAAAAATATCATAAGGTTAAAATTTTCGTGCACATTTAATATTTTTGGGTTGTTTGTAATCATTTGCTTTAATAGGATAGCGAAATGTACAATTTTTGGTTATAATTTCACATTAAAATGGGGGTTTAATTTTGGTGATCATTTAAAAGTGCTTTTTGAGATTATATTTCTGGTAATATGTGAAACGCAAGCCTATAATAAACTCACTTACTTATTTCGTTACAAGGTCAACTAAGATTTACTTCAAACGCGCGTAACTTTTTTTTCATTTATAACTTAGCTTTGCCGATGTTTTCACTGTCGTTTAATTTTTTAATTATAAATTACAATTTGGGTGCTAATAGCTCCACTTATTAAGGATCTTAGCATGATGTTATATAGCCTTATAATATTCCTCAACATATAACCTAACTAATTAAAAAAATAAATTGACAAGTAGTTTTAGAGATTTGTGTGTTCAAACTCAAAAAAAATACTAGTTATATCATATTAGTATAGGTTAATGTTAAAGCCACGTATTCATTGTAAACAAATTGAGTTGAGGTGCGGTCAATATCTGTGTTGCGGAGTTGATCACGCCATTTGAAGCATTGCCGCTCGGCGAGCGAAAACGTTAGTTTTGCAACAAATGTTGACATGTATGGACGTGTTTCTATACAGTTATAAACATTGCAGTAGTTAAAATTAAAGAAGTAGTGAAAATTAGAAGTAAAAACAAGAGAAACATTTTTTGAGGTTTTATTTTTGATACATGCTATGTAATACACAGAAAACAACCTTGAAAAAAGGGAATCATTCCCACTTTCCTTTTTTTTTTTTTTTTTTTTTTCTCTCTTTATTTTTAGGCTTAGTCGCATTAGCGACTATGTCGCCTATGTAATATAAGCTTAACACAACTTATGAACTACTAACAATTACCTAACAATTACTTAACTTAATTTTAAAGAGCTCCCTTGCAAAAGGAGACAAAGGGTCAGCCAACATGGAATTATATATACCAATGTGGAACGACCCAGAAGCATTAAGTTTAGACCTAGTCGATTCACTTCGAACACACTCCACCAGAATGTGGTGCACATCGTCGATGTTTTACCCATTCGATACTAACTGACATAACTTCTTTAATTTTTTCCATTACAGAATTCTGTCTGTCTAAGATAATAATCTTCAATTTTAGCAACAAAGTACTGAATGAATGTTCTGAGCTGCTTCTCTTCTTCTCTCTTTTACTCTCCACTTCAACTTCAGAGTTCTGCTCCATCTCAGAACTCTCGTTCCAAAATTCATAATCTTCTATCTGGGGTCTATCTTTCTTTTTGTTTCCCTTAGTTGATTTTTCTGGATTTAAAAGGATCCTAGGTTCTTCGTGTATTTTTTTTTTGGTTACATTAGCATAAGTAGTTTTGGTTATATCGTTAGACTCGGGAACAATCGTCTCTGAGCTTGTAGTTTCTGATTGATCATTAGCTACACGACTTTGAACCTTAGGCGGAAAGTCCGTATCTCGAGTATATGATTCAGGCGGTACGTACATTGTAGAAGCTTTTTTAAAAGTGCAGTTAAACTCTGCCATAATTATACGTATTTTCTTTTCTCTCAAATAGACTGGGCATTTTTTAAATATAGACGAATGGTTACCTGAGCAGTTCGCGCACTTAAACTTATGACTATCACAAGATGGATGATTGTCTCCACATTTTGGGCAGATAATTTTCTTAGCGGGGCAGACTTTGACCATGTGTCCAAATTTCCAACAACGAATACATTGTGTCACGGGAAATATGTATGGATCCACCTTTACTCGCATGCCGTGGATATAAATAAAAGGAGGAAGAGATGAGCCTTGAAAACATAATTTAATTGTTTCACTTTCTAACCACCCAGACTCTTCAGATTCTCTTCGCTTGAGGCGATTTAAATGTAAAATTTCAATTGTACTCGTGATATCTTCTTTTATTTGTTCTTCTGACAACTCTAAATCAATGTTGCCAATTATACCAAATGACAGGTTTACCTCAGAAGCTTTTGAAATCTCCAGCCAAGAGCTAACAACGATTTGCAATTAAATAGCTTATTTGAATCAATCTCCTTTTCAAATAGTACAGATATTTTATATGCGTTTATATATTTAACTCTATATATATTTATAATGTCGTTAATTTTGAACATCTTTGCTAACGCAAATTGTTTTGGTAACTTTTCTTTGTGACTAATGGTAATTTCAAAAAATTGTTCTTCATGACTTACGTTTTTTACTTTTCTGGTGACTACAGTCCAATTTTCATTTTCATTACTCATGATTCTTTTTCTTTTGTTTGCATGGGTATTATCAGCATTTGAATAGTCTTCCGAATCGATTAAATCATCTAAACTTTGGTTTGATATTCCTTCACTGTTCATTAATATGTTATCCTCTTCATTTGAAATTGTGACTTCTTCCATAGCATATAAGCTTCATTATTGTTTAACAATAAACAGCTTTGTCTGTGGCTGCACAAAGTCGCTTCAAGATGTAACTGATAACGAAACCGGTTTTAACTAAGCAAAAATAATTATTCCGACACAAAATACAATAACACAGCGCACAACTTCACCGTGTGAGATCCGCCACTGGTATGCCACTTTACTTGTAGGGGTAGTATCCTAAACAATCTTATTTTTCAAGATTTTATGTTACCACTTTGTTGACGTGATTATATATATGCCCATACCAAATTACAGCTTTCTAGTACTAAGAATATCTGAGCTAAGCCGCGGACAGATAGACTGGCATAGCGAAACTATAAGGGTTCCTTTGACTTCGGAACCCTAAAAACCCCCGACACAAGGAATCCATTCATTGAGAACATTCCAATGAGCCCAAACACCAGCCCATATCTCTGCTGTTAGTTGGTAAGGAGTTAGGTATCCTGCAGATTCCAGATGATTCTGCAGTATTACCTCAAGGTTACAATGTTCTTCGTATTAGACTACCAAATTTCGACACGATCGGATCTGTACAAAATGCTCACATTAATGTATCAACTAGAAAAAGCAGATAATCTTCAAACGGCTGTATAGTTTTTTTTTAAATCTAAGCAAAGATTCTCGCGATTCAATTTCCAAACAAAAAAAAAACAAGATCTAAGTCGGTTCAGCCGTTAGGTAGCTACGACAGACATACAGCTACATACGTTAAACTTATAATACTCTTTTGTTTGCGTCAGGGATTAAAAAACTAAAATTAATTCTAGTACATTTATAACTTATAACATGAATGTTCTTGTGTCGACCACTTTTCACTCTTTTTCGTAGGTAAATAATATTCCATGACTCCCATTTCTTTACAGCGGGTTCTGAATACTTACCTGTCTTTATCTAAGCGTTACCTTTACACTTCCTCAAGGCATCTGCATGTCGGTACTGTTTTTTATCGCTATTATGTACAAATATTTACTTTCACTTTTATTTTCCTTTCCCGGCGACTACACTGGAGAACCAGTAGCATTTCTATACTTACCGTGTTTCTAACAACGAGTACATCACTTCGAGTAATGCTAATTCGTGTATTTATTATGTTACTAAATTGTACTGTAACGGTCTGAATAAGAAGAAAATAGAATAAGAATCACCATTCTGGAAATCTTAAGAAGCGTCCGGAATGTACCCGAAAGATCGTGTATTTATCATAGTGTGTCCTGTAGTCATAGGTTTGACGACACACTAATAGAAAGTCGTATCGCTATATACTGTCAACAACAATGGGCTATAAATCAAACGTTCCCTTGTTTTAAAAGGGAGCCGTGTCTTTTGTGTGTCGTGTTCTTTTATTACAATAGTAATAACTCGATCTGAGTACGAATAAATTGCTTTCGTGTGACATTACGGCGTTTCATTACCCACGGGCGTAACGGAACCTGCGTGCTCCGTTATAACGGACCTAACTAAAGGCCGACCGCTGTAAGCGTAACCCTCATGATGGTTTGCGGGATGCGGGGCGGTGGGTGTCTTATATCTTAAGATCAATAGTTTATGCATGCTATTGCAACTGGGACAGATTTGTTATGATTAATAATACATTTAGTACAAATAATATTATCTTTATTAACACGCTATGCAAAAAACTACCATATTAAAAGAAAATTGACCGTGTAATCTTTAAACGCAGTTAAAGTGAAACTTTTATGAAATTAATAGAATAAATTGAGAATATAATTGAATAAAAACGCGTTAAAGCATTACTCTTGATTAACTATATAGCTTTTTTAAAACGTAGAGTCCGTAATTTTTTCTTGGTAAATTTATCTTACGTGTAACAGTCACAAAAATAAAACTGCTTAGGCCCATAGGTCAAACGTCTAAGCCCGGGTAAAGCTGTAAAAGCCGTTTGAGGCTTCAGGGCCCTTATGGATAACAGTATAGTCAGTTCGAAAAAAAAGGCCAAACGTGTATTGCTGCCGGCGGCCAGGAACATACTAGCTTGTTGGTCGGTTTTGTTCCCCTCCCGCTTCCCGCAGACCATTGGGAGGGTCGCGCTTATGGCGGTCGAGTACATCACTATTTTGCGTTTCGTTATCAGACTGTATATACAGCCGCTGAAACAGGCCGGCATAACAACGACGAGCGACGATCATTTGCCGATCTTTCAGTAGTTTTTGTATTCAATTGTGCCTCATGCACAGTGCAAAAACGTTGCCCTGTCACTAAACAAAAATGGAACCGTAGCTAGAAGTCGCCAAACAATAATAGTTTTTGTTACGTCATTATTAATGATCGTTCATATACACGTGTGAAATAAACAACCTAATCAAGTAATTTAGTATGTGTAAATATTACATATGTATGTATTGTTTGTTCATTTTCACATCTGACTAGAGTATTTAATGTTTTGTTGGTGTGAAACTTCTAATGATATGAAAAACATTCCAAGGTAAAATTTTACTGCAAAATTTTATGTGCAATATTTTTTTAAATCACTTTTCTGACTCATAAGACGGTAAATAGAGACAGAAAGATATAGCAATGCTGTAAACCGAAAGAGATAGATGAACGCGATATCATAAGATAGGATAGATGTTTTAGTATGTATTTTAATTCATTAACTTTGTTCTTTTAAAAGGAAAATCGTATACAGACACAACTAAAGATTTATTAATATAGATAAATTTGTAATCTTACTGATCATTTATTATTTTGTTTAGTGTCGTTTCACACGGCTTATTTGACATTTGAAAATTTAACAATACAGATGGGCAAGTACAAGTAAAATACGAAGTTAATACACGACAGGCATTAAACGAATCATTGAAAATACCACGTAAAAATAACTTCTATGGCAGAGGTACCGTATCTTTCACAATACCTAATACAATAAATAAAATATCACTGGACGTTAGTTTCAATAAATAGTAAATACATCTGTTAGGGTTTTATAAATAAAGTTGCGTATGGCTGTAACTCTGTTTATTAACGTTTAAGAAGACTTGTACACTATATATACTGGAGTGACATGAAAGCTTACATTTGGCCATAGGAAACGGAACAGACAGCGACACGCATTATTACTGGGGTTGCCATATATATCTTACAATAAAATAATTTATTGGACTGACATTCTTTTACACAACAACATCAAATACAAACTTAAAGAGTACTACGTCAACTTGATAATAGTGTCCTTACTTATTTTAATATTATAAAGGCGAAAGTAAGTTTGTTTGTTACTCAATCATGGAAAAACGGCTTAATGGATTTGAATGAAATTTGGTGCACAGATAGTTTATAACCTGGATTAGCACATAGGATACTTTTTATCTCAGTATAGACTCAATTCTGAAGTCCATGCAGACGAAGTCGCAGGCAGAAGCTAGTAAATACATAAAATAACAATGAAATATAACTAAACGTTTCACTTATACCAACGTATATTACAAATGTATATTACAAACAGCGCGTTGTATAATATGAGGTATTAAGGGATAATACAAAACCCAGGGGTTTAATAGGATGGATGCCTTTAACTAAACTGATTGTAAAAAAAATGTATTAGTGAAAATAAAATAAATTAATCTTAGTAGTTCTTAATGTTTATTGCGAAATCTCTTTTCTTTTTATTGATAGCTAGCTGTGTCCCATGGTTTCACTCGTATTAAGTTTATTCTATCAACTCACCACCGTGTAGCCGACAACGCAGCCGACAGTTAATTGTTTTTCTCATTTCCCGTACTTGTTTACAGATTGCTAGATTTCTTGAAGTTTATGGTTACTGCTCCGCTCCTTAGGGTTGTAGCGTGAAGTTATATAACCTATAACTTTCACCAATAAATATACTGTTAAATGCAAAAATATTTTTTCAAATCTGACTGTTACTTTGAGAGATTAGTACGTTCAAAGAAACAAAGAAACAATATCTTAGGCTTTATACGAGTAATACTAGTATAGATTTAAACTTTTCCATTTATTCTGATATTAGTTTTAAATTTCTATCTTGTAATAGAAGTAGTATACGCTTTATGTATATATGTTAACACGTTGTTGGACATCGGTCGAGTATATTTTTCAATGCCTTATATTTCATCATTTTGATTGATGTATGGTGTGTATACATATGTAATGTATGAATAATTACTTAAATAAATATTGTTACAACCTGAGTAAACAAGGCATATTGAAATTTAATAAAATCTCCGAAAGAAGTAACCTATTTATTGGAACCATTCCAATGAGCACAAGCACGATATTTCTGCTGTTAGTAGGTGAAGAGTTAGGTGACCTGCAGATTTCGATTCGATCAGACCTATGAAAGATGCTCGCACCCATTTATCAACGAGAAAAGAGCTGATAATATACAATGGCTGAACAAATTTAATTGAATCATAAATAAGAACACTCTAGATCAAGTCACCTTTCCAACAAAAAACAAAACAAGATCAAAATCGGTTCAGCCGTTTGCGAGCTATGATGCCACAGACAGACACAGACACACACTTTCTGTCACACTCGTTTTCCCGACTGAGTGCTTTAAGCGCTCGCCCCCAAGCCCGGTGAAACTGTAAAAGCCGTCTGAGCTTTCAGGGCTCTTCCGGCTAATACTGTATTCAGATCGAAAAAGAGCCACGACAGTTATGATTTGGACAACCAAATGGAATCAACAAGCGATAAAAGAAATAAATCTGCAAAGGGACTACAGAGTATTATAAACAAGACATGCTATCCTAAGCCCGGTAAAGCTGTAAAAGCCGTAAAGGCTCCAGGGCCCCTAAGGCCAACAGCAGTTCGAAACAGCAAAACAGTCAGTTCGAAAAAAAAAGATGCTGTACGTACGACCACAGTATAGGAAACATCTGAATAATGAGTTTGTTTGACTTTTGTAACAATGAGTACGAACTTATTTACGGAAATTCTAACGGCATTTTCACTACCCATGGGCATAACAATATGCGTGAATATATAAATAAATTTTGATGTAATGATAACCCAATAGATGTTTATTACACACCGTATTATGTGATACATGACCAAACAAAGGGACATTATTTTTTAATTAATTAATTTGTATTCCACAACGTCCTCCTTACGTATTAATTTTATCGTAAAATATTCGCGATGTGTAGACATTTTAATTTTGATGTTTACAAATATTAAATATAAATTTTTTGGCTAAGAAAAAACGTTACTAAAGCTATATCATTAGTCAATTGAAAGGCTATGATTATTCTTAGCCAATTTTATTTAAATTTTTGTCTACAATTATTGATGGACTTTCGAAATTAAAATATTAATTAAAATGAAATTACGGGATGAAAATAATTACTGCGTAATAAATGCATGCGGAGACGCGGGGCACCAATAATTATTAAATAAATGCAGGGCCAATAGCGCGCATATTGCATATAATTTATTTCAATATTAGCTGTGGACTACAGAATTATTGTCAATGAATATGATGATGAAATAACTTTCGTTCTTAAGGATTAATATGCCATGCCTAATAATAATGCTCTTAAATCACTTTTCAATTTTCAATAAAACTTTGTCACAAAATACCTTATTGTGGCTTATGTAGAAGAGATAGGCAGATGGTATTGCGGACTTTTTTAGATGTATTTAGAAGCAATATTTTTGAATAACATTATATTTACGTATCACTAACCATTACGCCAGCGCACGCGGATAAAGAAGTTAGGGTGCGCTATTTATTTCAACTTCCTTAATAAAAATAAATATTTAAGGTTGCCTAATGTTGTATAGTTTATTCTATTCCTCGTGAATTTGGCTAACATACACAAAAATAATTTTTCGTATCCGACTGGTACTTTCAGAGATTAGCATGTTTAAAAAACTCTTCTACTTTATTATATTAATAACAGTTTGTGAGCGTATTCCAAGAAAGCGTGCTGGTAGTGATGTTTTTACCTGTTGATTTTCTATTATCATGCCTTGTTTTTTCTTAACTATGTAATGTAATCAGCACAGAACCCTCGCTTCTTATCTGAATATTTTTGTTGCTTTAACTAATATTTTCATCCACGGTGTTATAAAAAAGTATTTGTTCCGATAATTTAAAATATCTACATTGCGGATTTCATCGGTGCAATGATACTAGCACTGTACTAGTTGTTTTTCCTAATAACTCGACCCTTGTACTTTCTAATGATAATATCACATATGAACCTTGTGGTTACAATACCATAGATACAAATCTATGAAAATACGAAATAACTCGCGAATGACGTGGTCATGCGTTGAACAATCTTGTTTCGAGTGATTTAGATGGGCGGAATGGATTCGCATGTACCAACGAATTTTTCGTAATACGCATAGTCATTTACATAATATACCAATTTGAATTTTTAAAAGTAAAAGCTGATGGCGAAGGCAACCATCGTGGGGAAACATAAACGGTTGAGAAACATTCTTGTTTTATAGAACTGTCGATATCTCGGCATTTGAAATCGCTAATACGTCGTGGGCTGACGTGACCATTGATACTCGCCACGACCGCCCTCTGCGGCAACTCAAGCCTAGGTCCGATCCATCGGCATGGAGCCCTTGAGTCAAGCAGCCGTTCGCGCGATACAGTGACTCTACATTCACTAGCTTTCACAGCCATACATGACACTGCATTATACACACATGCACAACACACAGGTACATAGGTTCTGTAAGGGACCTTTTTTTTTCTTTGTTAGATTAGACAAAAAATTTCAGACCACTAAATACACATACACATGTTCCTTCCCTCCTCCCAGGGGGCAGAAACATGTATATATGTATAGTTAGTTTAGATCGAATGATAGGGATTTAGTCAGATCGCGACTTAATTGCATACGCGCAACAGTCCGAGCCGAGGTTCGGCCACTTTGGCACCCTCGGATGTTGTTGCTTAGCTTTCGTGGCTGAGTGCCTTAAGCGCTCGCCCCCAAGCCCGGTAAAGCTGTAAAAGCCGTAAAGGCTCCAGAGCCCCTAAGGCTAACAGTATAGTCAGTACGATTTCCTTCCTTCTCGGAAAGGTGCCTTTGCCTAGCAGTGATATATATTACAGACTGTTATAATTATTTATTTAATAATCAATTGCGATATCGTTACTAAATTAAAAATTTCATGTCTACGCCATATCAACATATGTACTTCCTTCCATCACATGAGGAAGCGGCATATATTAAAAGGCAAGAAATGCCAGTAGTGCGTGGCCCACGGTTTTTGATCTAATTTGGCTCACAGTTTTTGATCTAATTGGCGCACGATTTTTGATCTAATTTTGTGCATGGTGGTTACGCGAATTATCTAGTTTTAAATTGTTCAATGCGAAACCACTGGTAGGAGTACTACTGCTTAGGAACAACAGAAAGATAAGCACATAGTCATATGGTAAGGATACCACAGTACCTGAGCTTCTCGGAGCGATGCGTAGAAGAAATCCTTGATCTTGCACAACAATTAGTTCAAAACGGTTATATCGACGAAAAACATGTAAAACACCACGCACCGCCGGCAGTCCAAACTAGCGAGTGATTTCTTTTATATAATGCGAACAACTTTCGATGCGATCATCTTCCGTCTTCTTTCTTCTAGTCTCTAAAGATACATGCGGGAAAGGAAGGAACAGGAGTGGTTTCGCATACTACTAAAATGAATTGGCGTGCAGTTTCGTTTTCTTTTAGAAGTTTTTATATATCTAATGGAGTAAATTTTAAGCGCAACCACATGGTTTTTGACCTTATCTGGCGCACGGTTTTTGATTTAATTTAGCAGACGGTTTTTGATTTAATTTGGCGCACGGTTTTTGATCTAATTTGGTGCAAGGTTTTTGATTTTATTTGGTGTACGGGTTTTGATCTAATTTGGCGGACAGTTTTTGATTTAATTTGGCGCACGTTTTTTGATCGAATGTACTAAAATACTTGCAAGTTTTTTCTTGTATTCTTTAAAGATTTTAGCATTTTGACAGAATCTCACCTGATTTTAAGTGACAATAACCTAAGATAATATCACGCTAAGCCTAGTGGAAGACTGGTTCTCAAGTAAAGCTGCTTTTTTTTCATACTGACTATAGTGTTAGCCTTAGCGGCCCTGGAGCCTTTCGGCTTTTACAGCTTCACCTGGCTTGGGGGCGAGGGCTTAAGGCACTCAGCCGCGAAAGCGTTGCAACAATTCTGAGGGTGGCAAAGTGGCCGGACCTCGGCTCGGACTGTTGCGCGTATGCAAAGAAGTCGCGATCTGGCTAATTTCCTATCATTTTAACTAAACTAACTATACATATATACATGTTTTTTCCCCCTTGGTGGAGGAGGGAAAGAACATGTGTATGTGTATTTAGTAATCTGAAAGTACAGCTGCTAAAATACACCTATTGGTGTTTGGCGACAGATTTTCAACTTGATGGTAGCTAGCCAGGCGGGCATTAGAAGAAATCCTACCACCTTGCTATTGTTTTATTACGATATTTTCCTTCACCAAAAGCTCAGGCTCATAGAAGGAAATCAAACTCACGCCGATTGACGTGTCTCCACTGTCAACATATGTCATGATGACGGTACAAAAACATAAATATTTATTCATATTATTAACACCAATTTACTTGTTCGATAAACAACCTCAATGACCATGCCTATAAGATGTAAATCTATTGTTAATGACAAGAAAAACCAAGGAAAGAAGTAAATGTATGTACATTTACTACTACATATACACATACTAGAATATGGTATATGTAAACTAAATAGAAAAAAATATGTGCGTAGTATATACGTAAGAATTTATACTTCTTTGACGTAATGAAACAAAAATAACTCCATCAATTTTATCCCTCGTGTCAACAACATAACGATCATTATGTAAATCAATTTTACTGACTGTTGTTAAAATGATGTGAAAATTATTTGACGTTGTTGAACATTTTTTTTTTCATAAAAATTATTTATAATTATGTTTCTTCTATATACTACTAAGGTGCCAAACAAGCACACGGCCCGCCTGATGATAAACGCTTATAAAATCATAGGTATCAACTAGTTCGTTGCCGACTTTAAACCTTCCTACCCTAATACATACATTTTACACACAGCCATTTAATTTTAAACTAAGCATGTCTGCTATTATGGTAAGAAAACGGCTGATAATCTATACATATATATAGGATATACATATTTAACATCAAGTCATACAACTGATATTTGTAATATCATATAAATATCAGTCATGAACGAGGATCGAACCCGTGACCTCTCGGATGAAAACTCTTAATAGAAGGAATCACGAGGCTTGTCAAAATTCAAATATTTAAACAATTTGCTCATGTCATTCTTTGACCAATGTGTTATGCTAGTGATGATTTATGATACTGAAACTGCGTCGTTAACTATGGCCCTCATAAGAAAGCTTAAGGTCAGTCCCCAAGCCAGTTAAGCTGTAAAAGCCGTAAAGGCTCCAGGGCCCCTAAGGCTAACAGTATATTCAGTTCGAAAAAAAAAACTTAAGGTCACTCGAGAAACAATATAGAGGGGCTGTGCTTGGAGTTTATTTTCGTGATTGAAAATAATGACACTATACCTATAGTTGTAGACCTGAACCGAGTGTTGAATTATTTTTATTTTACATTATCTCCCAAACTATTCGTTCGAAAAACATGCTATAAAGGGCAAAGTTTATCTACATAAAATTGTCTTGATTATGAAGTAACTTTCGTTCGTAAGGATTAATATGCCATGCCTAATAATAATGCTCATAAATCACAACAATTCAATAAACAAATAATAATCACAAAATACCTTATTGTTGCTTATATATAAGAGATAGGCATATGGTATCCCAAACTTTTTTTAGATGTACTAATGAGCAATATTTTTTTTTGAAAATTGCATTTACGTATCACTAACCAATACGCCCAGTGCACGCGGATAAAGCAGTTCAGGTGCGCTGTTTCTTCCGACTTATCTAACTAAAATCATATTTAAGTCTAGCCAAGAGGTGTAGCCTAATGCTAGATAGCCTATATTATATCTTGTGAATCTAGCTATCATATCTAATAAACAAACATTCAAACAAAAATCTCTTCCGCTTTATTTTATTAGTATAGATTAATCTTTTTGTATGTTTCGTATGGCGCTATCCAGCTCAAGATGTCCCTTCCTGCGCTTTGCAAAATTTTTCATAAAGTACACAGCGAAGCGATGATGGCGCAGTGGTAGCGTGTACGACTTCGCGTCGATTGACGTGAATTCGAATCCCTAAAATGAGCCTGAGCTTTCGGTGAAGGAAAACATCGTGAGGAAACCATAGCATGGTGGTAGCGCATTTTCTAATGTCCGCCTGGCTAGCTACCACCTTCAAGTTGAAAATCTGCCGCCAAGCACCAATAGGTGTGTTCCGGCAGCTGCACTTGAGAGCCAGTCTTCCACTAGGTTTAGCATGTTACCATCTTGGGCCGCATCGTCACTTAAGATCAGGTGAGATTGTGGCCACTACGCCAAACCTACAACGATATAAAAAAAAAAAACATTTCAAATTTGCATGATTTCTGCCACCGCAGTTTTGTTCTGCCATACATCAAGCAAAAATTAATCTCTTACAAATATCTCAGTGAAAGTCATGTCGCGTGGACAATTGTATAGTACCCTATAAATACCGAAAATTATAATTTAAAAGGTTAATGAAATGAATTTCAAAAATAATTTAAATGTGTATTCCGAGGGATTTTACATTAAAGTAAAATATAAAACCTTTATTATTAATCTATTAATTTCTAAAAATTATTAAAATTCATCTTGAGAAGCTTGTGTATATATGATAAGTAATTGTGTAGGAAATAGTGTCAAACCATCTTACAATATTTAAACATTAAGAATTTCACTAAACGCCTAGACGATATAAAATGTGTTTGTATTGTTACGCAAACTGGATGTTATTCAAGGCAAGCGCGCGTAATGCCTACGTGTGACAGGGGACGTACGCTCTTAAATTCTTAATTAGGATCATCGTTAAACAATACCGTAATGAGACTAGGGATTTCAAGGGTGCGCTGACGATGACGGTCCTCTCTAAGGTATCTAAGGTTATTACATCTATGTAAGTAATAAAGACCTTTTGTTTCTTACCCTTATTCCACCTAAATACCTTCTGCACAACATTTTTTTTCCTTTTCCCTTCTCCGCTACCGACTCTCGTCTCAAAATTAACATCTTCTATACATATATCTTTCCTCACAAATATGACCTTCCTCTACTCATATATCGAACATCTTCATACTTAAAACTTTTCTAGTTACATAACTTTTATCTCTTCTCATGACGTGTCATTCTCTGTCACTGGTTCTAGTTTTATAATTCCTCTAATGTAATCATTTCTAATTGTATCCATTCTAGTTACACTACACTTCCATCTTAACATTCGCATCTCTGCTGCATGCAATCATCTTTCATCCATAACTTCTATTGCCCAGCAAACATATTCATATTAAGTTAACAAACAGATAAAAGGCTTTTAGCCTTTAAGTTAATCCATGTTTGCAATATCTTAATACGCAAATCGGTATATTCTTAATTATTATTGTACCCTTTTCAATAAAGTAAGAAAGTTTTCACTAAACTCTATGAATATTTGATACCTAATTGAGAACTTTATATTGATTACAAATATTCCATGTCTCGTCTGTTACTGCATACTTAGATATTGTATTTTAGTATCATTGTCTATAGCTTAACTTGTTGATTTCAGATGCTGTCCGGATATACACAAGCTGTATCTACTGGCTAGACCAAAGAAAGACAAGAGCATCATAAAACGCCTTGAAGAACAATTCGATGATGTCGTTAGTATCACATTTTTATTTCATTATTAATTAGATTATGTTAATGGCTTCGGCAGAGTCAAGATAGGATGTTATCATTGAATTAAAAAAATATTTACGATCTCAAAATCTCATCAGATAAATACGTACTAGATGAGGATATGAACAAATGCTGTCTTTCATTGGCGTTTATATCATAGCGAGTGTTCTGAAGAATTGTTCGATTTTATCCTATCATCTCCCTTCTACTACATAACCACTCGGGATGGTTCGAATCCACAGTCACATAATAGCATCTATCTCAGCAAGAACAAAGATGTTTGTAAATTGTCATGTTTGTCGTACTTTGCGAGTGAAATCATCTCCATCAGAAGAGTGAAGCATCTTCCCTCCCTCCTCCTATATCAGGTCTTTCCACTGTCAACGAATGTCGATGGGTTTTGACACCGGTAGTCGTCGTTGTTTTAGGAAAGCGCAGTACTTTCCTTCAAGTACAGTGGAGCCGTTATAACTTGTATAACAAAAAATATGAACGGTCATTCCGTCACTAGAGCTATAATAATTTTATGTAAATTATAAACAGCAATAAGTGCAACAATTACTTGCGGATAAACATGCATAATAATGGATTTGTTTCGTATCTTCTTCAACTGTCTAGATGGTTTATGTTTTGGAGAAAAAAATATTAACGCATAATGCATTCCATTTATTTTTAAATAAAATCTTGCAAACGAATTTTAAAACTTCAATCTTTTATATTGACACGACTTCAATAAAAAAAAATATATTACTAATATTTTTAAGGTTCTCTAAAGCTTTGGTCTCGTGATCGTAACGCACAACGCTACGGTATGTAAACTGTTTCCAAATCTTATTATATGACTTCATTGTATAAATATGTTTTCAATAAATGCGATAATATTATATCATTCTCTATCGTACTCCTATCAAACAATCCCATTTCCTCACAATTCTACAATTTTCAAGGGTTAAAGTATTCCTGGCACTCGCCGACCGCTACCGCGGCCCGCTCGCTTCGCTTGTTTCGCTCGCTCGGCTCGTGTTTTATGATTACAGTTCCAACGTAACCTAACCAATACAGTTGCTTCATAAACCTTTTTTGAAATTCTAACTGTTACCCTGTATGATCTGTTATGTGTGTACGGTATGTATGACTCATAATCATATAAAAAAACATCTAGTTTGTTACTACGCAGTATGCGAAAGCGGTGAGAGTTCAGCGCAGTCCAACAGTGGATGTCTTTAGCTGAATATATGGACGGTTGGATGGAATCCGAACAAATGATTTTTTATTAACTTTTCGTAACAATCTTCAGTTTTTCGTTGTAAAAGCATGTTTTTCGGACTGTTTCCAAGTTTTTACTGAAGAATAATAAATTCATTTTCTTCTTCCTCCTCCAGCAAAGCACAAATTTCAAAAATATTTAGTCACGTTGACTTGCCTACTTTAGTAGCTGCGGCAGAATCAACTACTACGTCGTTGACTATACTATATCGTATCGTACTATGTCGTTTCTCCGCAAAAACAACTATGTCGCGTTATGACGCTGCGTTTCATGAATATCGCGAGACCAACGCTTAATAATAAGTTATTGACCTCATGAGGAAAGGTTTACTTTAAATACAAAACAGAGGTAGTATAAATTGATGTTGCTAATTGGTATATATGAGATTAATAAACACCAAAACCGTTTGACCGATCACCATGAAAGTTGGTAGACCTAATTGTTTTTTCGTAGAGGAAGTTTTTATGCTATTCCTTATCATAATGTTCACGCTGAAATTAATCTATTGACCAATGGAAAGTGCAGAACAATATCTGCGGGGCCAGCTAGAATGACATATAATCCAGTGTTTCAAGTAATTCACTTTTAAGCCAAAGCCTTCCTATCCTTCATATTGATTGATTTCTTGGTAATTGTTTCGAGAGTCTAACTCGTTTCCATATATAACCTGTTTTCTGCGATATTACGTAATATAAGGTGTGTTTATGCTCAACGTTAATTTATTGTCATTTATAAGATTAGAAAACCTGTATCAGAATAACCTTTGTTAAATGTTAATATATACTGTTATACAATAATAGATAAATTATGTATTAAGCATTCACAGGTTTAAACAAACAAAATATTTGATACAAGACAAGGAAAATCCGTTTAGATTATTGTTTATTGATTGTAGCATTACATCTTTCAAAGCTAATCTATTCTAAGACCAGCAGTATTATTGTGTTCCGAGTTAAAAACCAGCGCTATAGCAATTTTCTATAACACATGCTTAGCTTGGATCCTTTTTGATGTTGAATGCAGTAATGTACATTCTTCCTTCCATTATTACTGAGTAGTAGTAGGACACGAAAATTGTGTTTGACTTGATTCCAATCATAATACACAAGGTGAAGCAAGCGCCATAGAAGTTCGCTGAGCCGTGCCACGTCCCAGAGTTAGCCAGTGTATGTTCAATAATAAAGCAGCGTGGTAGGGATCTGTACCCAATTGGGTCGGAACCACCTTGACCGTTGATATAAAAGCCGGACACAATGATTTTAATTGGATTTGTCGCATTTTGGGATCAACCAGTGTAAATGTAGCTGCAGACGAGCTGACGAAATCAAAGACGATCCCAAACTTACAAAAACATCGTGAGGAATCCATAGGATGGTGGTGGGACATTTTCTAATGTGTTCCCTCAAGTGGAAAATCTGTCGCCAAGCACCAATAGGTGTGTTCCGGGAGCTGCACATGAGAGTCAGTCTTCCACTAGGTTTAGCGTGTTATCATCTTGGGCCACCTCAGGTGAGATTGTGGCCACTATGCCAAACTTATAAAGAAAAAAAAAACTTTTAAGTCTGAAGGGAGAACTCACCTCCGTTTGTATAATGAGTTGTTAGAGATGATGCCAGCGGCTACTTATCACTATTGCATTGGCCGGGGGTTTATCCACACACCTTAGAACCTAAATTGTTGCAGACAGTCCGATTAAAGAAGAGTTTCTTTCCGCATACTTCTTTCTGATGTTTTCTCAAGGGATTACATTATGAGGTTCTTCAAAAAGGGAGAGACAAGGTTTTTAAAGGGCCAGCAACGTACATGTGATGCTTTTGGTATTGCAAGAGTCCATAGGTTACGGTAACCGCTTGCTATTAGGCGGACAGAACGCTTGTTTGCTATCATAGTGGTACAAAAAAGCTGCCTAGAGGTGACTGTGACGACTGGGGTTGAATTACCAAACTTGTGCTACGCTTACCATCAGGCATAGTATCATTACATTGCCGTGGATATATGAAAAGTTTCTACAAGCGAAATTAAATACGAAGAAATAGACGCTTAATAACAAATTTTAACATCATATTGATTATATTTAAAACTAAATAGGAGATCATTTACGTTAACTTCAATTCTCTGTTTCAGCTATACGACAAACTGAGAAAGGAGAAACCAAATTTCATAAAGAAAATTGCTATTATTGAAGGTGACATTGGAGCGATCAACCTAGGAATGAGTCCGGAAGACAGAACTAAGGTTGTCAATGAGGTAATGTTTTTTCATCAAGCGCGTATTAAGGGGTTCCCGATCAATTAAAATCGTCAATCTATATAATATCCTAGTATTACTTTATATATCACAAGAGATTATTTGTTTAAACGCGCTAATATCTGGAAATACCAGTCGGGGGGTTACTCTTGAAACTGATTCGAATTTGATTTTTATTATGATTCTATTTCACTTTTGATTCTAATTTGATCTTACAAGCGTACTTATGAAACAGACCGAATCGGAAATCAAGATAGAGTTTTGTTTTCGTTGTTGTTGTTTTGTTATCGTGTAATTTGACGTTTATCTTCGAATACCTTAATTACAATACCTTAAAATACCTTATTTTGACGTATGTATAAGAGATGGACATATAGTATCGCGGACTTTTTTATATATATATATATATATATATATATAATATTATATATATAATATAATAATATATATATATATATACCTATAAATGGTTATTTGTATGTACGTTCCCTATGACTGGAGCTATTTTGATGAAATTTTGAGAAAATTTTCATTTTCATGTAAAGATTGGTAGCCAAGGGAACCAAAAAAAAAATTTTAATACAAAATGATTTTTAGTATACCACATTAGAGTGTAGTATCTATCGTTTAGAAAACACACACAATACTTCATATCATTTGTAGTTCAATAAAATTGTTAGTAACTGAGTTGAACTCTTCATGCATCAATTTTTATTGTTTGCGTCCTACGTTATTTCATATTTAAATTATTTTATACTTTCATTCTTCATCAAAATTTATGATTTAAACATCATTTTAAATTTTATTTTTCCCGCTATTGCCAAAAAATAGTCATTATGTTTAAAATACAAATCTTCGTTAAAAAAAATGATCAAAAAAACTGCTATCAACGTACATTCAACTAACACGAAGAAAGCCATGTATTAATAATTTGTTTAACTAAAATGACAGCTGTTAAATTATTAAATATTATTGCTGGCACTAATATTTTGCAGTTTTACGTGTAGTCAGTGTAAAGAAGGTTATTCAGCAACTGTTTATTCTCAGGTGGAGATAATATTCCACGGAGCAGCTACAGTGAGATTCGACGAGCCATTGAAGACAGCCGTGGAAATCAATGTTAGAGGAACAAGAGAGATCTGCCAACTCGCCAGGGCATGTGACAAGCTTAAGTCTCTAGTACATATCTCCACTGCTTATAGGTATTTTTTAATTTTTGCACGTGCAACTAATAGATTACTCTAGTGTTAAAGTCATTATTCTTATCAGGAGAGTGTGTTTGATAGCTAACCTAACCTAACATAGGTACTAGCCGTTCTAACTAGGATCCTAAAGATGGTGGTCACTTAACATATACGAGAGCATCAAAGAAATATTGCAATAAACTGAATACTTGATCAGCTCATAGTAAATTGGTACTACTGATACGTATTTGCGATCGGTTTGTAACTTCGGGTTGATAGCTAGTTACTATGAAATCTGCAACAGAATTTCATATCAATATTTGTATACTAATTGTCATATTCACTACTCGCTGTAATTTGCAATTAATTTCTACTTTACTCTTTAGAGTATTAAGAGTAAATTATTGAACATTAAATGCCGTTTGCTCTTTTCATCTCGGAGTAAAAGATGACATTTGGCAAGTGATGATCATCCATGCGAAGCATATGTCCAAATCACCTGAGTTGACATCGTATAAGTAGTACGTCGATGATGCCATATAGTTTTGAATGAAGACTATACAAAAACCGATCGTATATAACCGCATATAATGTAAATGGTTTGATGATTTTTTGCATAAATTCGCAAAAATTCACAACAGTAATTGCGTAATTTGGGTCAATATGTGATATCAATTATTATTTGTCATTAGTCTACTTTTCTATACTTTGAATTAATTATTATTTTTCATATATTAGCACGGCATATTGACGTCACTATGACTGATGGTAAAAGAGTATAACCCAGAAACAACAGTGATTACTAAGAGATCGGCAATTCATGGCCGGGCGCCGCAGTCATTACAACCTGCAAGCAAGTCTCTTGACTGATCGAGATCAGTTTGTTTACAGATCCTTATCATACATCCTGATTATTGGATATAAACCGGTGATCTCGGAATAGGACACTCCTAAGCCACTATTATGGGTGTTATATTTGTTGTATATTGGTCGCCATCCATTCTTACACATTTGTGTTTCCTAAAACACAGCAAATTTGCTGTGCTTGGGCGACAACCTACACATATTTTTGTGAAAAAACAACTCATATATTTTTAAAATGTGGACTGAGAATAACAAATCTCTTTCAGCAACTGCACATTGAATGAAATAGAGGAGAGATTCTACGAGAGTCCGCTTGCCGGTGAGAAACTTATAGAACTGGTGGAAACAGTCGACGAGAATATCATCAACAACATCACCCCTGGGTAAGTTGGCGAATTTCCAGATCTTCATGCTAACATTGAACTTCTAATACATGTGGTACAAAAACTATAGTATGAGGTATTACAAATTTATTGCTTGAATTCGTGCATGCTTTGCTGAGGGATAGATGTCTCTCTCACAGTTTAAAGCATAGTTCTTTCCACAAATAGAAAATTGGTATTTATATTTCGTCAGGATCGTTGCATTGTAAAACGTTGCATATATACGTCGCACTGAAGTTGGACCTTGGAATTTTATTTTCGTTACACACAAAAATTTCCCTTGAGTCTACTAACCTATGCTCATCTAACTAATATTCTCATGTTGTCTTAACAGATTGTTAATAGATGGTGCCTCCTACATGTTAATTTTTACATGTTAATTTTAAACTATTTTTCTATTTTTAGTCGATAGCGGGAAACATAAGCTTTGAATGATGTTTAAATCATTAACTATGAAAAATAATATACCTATAGGGATTAACATTATTTTCAAAAGATATTAAAATTAAATTAAATTTAAAAAACCTGAATGCATTGCATTAGCAAAATACAAAATAACCAGAATAATCCTATTATACGGTTGTGAATCAGCCAGTTTCAGTTGTAATCTCTTTATAAAAAAAACTCAATATCTTTTGAATGTTTTTTGTAGTAGTTTGACAATGTAATGGCTGTGGGACTGATGATAAGCACAGTACAATCAAAACACAATAGCCACCAGTGAGAAATGGGCAAGGCCTCGTTGGGTTATCGCCGTCAAGCCTTCCGGCAGCCAGATTTACACTAAGAGTCATACATCATAACAGTATTTAAAATTGGCTTAAAAAACACAATATGTTTCTTTTCAATTATTCTCTCTCTTTCCCATGTATTTTGGAGTCCTCCCTCCTGATCTTAACGCGCTATTCTGGAGTAATTTCTTTTCATTCTGGATTTAACCCCATCAGTGTCTTGATTTTTTTTTATACTACACAGTTGGCAAACAGGCATACGGCCCGCCTGATGGTAAGCGGCTACCGTAGCCTATGAACGCCTGCAATACCATATGCATCACAAGCGCGTTGCCGACTTGAACCCCCCTACCCCAAGGAGCTCTGGAAACCCTACTCACCGCAGAAATACAACACTTGGTCATTTGGCTGCAATATTCTGATTGTTCTTAGTGTACTCATACAGTTGTTTGATGACAGGGGATTATTACTTCCATAAGAGATCTTGTCATATTATGTCTTTGGGGATAATAAGGTATTAACATATTTTATTTTCTTCCAGACTTTTAGGTGATTATCCCAACACATATGCCTATACCAAAGCAGAGGCTGAAGATATAGTGCAGAAGTACTCCAAGGGCCTACCAGTCGCACTCTTCAGACCTTCAATTGGTAAGTTTAATTTTGTTATTGTTGTGTAAGGAACAGTTGAGTTCTTGCCTTCAAAAATTAAAACTGCGTATCCTAGAAATGTGCACGGTGCACGAGAAAAATTTCCACGAATAGGATTACTTCATTTTCCTAGCCTCCCTTAGTGCAGCTCTGGTGGAAAAGAGCTAGCAGAGCTAGGTATTTCTACGTATATACAAGAAAGCGAGAGATGTGAGATAGGAATGTGTGCGAGGGATGCGAGCGAGAAATGTATTCGAGAGATGTGTGCAAAACGGTTTGTGGAACTACAGTTATTGAACCGATATATACAGTGGGTAGTTGACACAGTTAATTTTTTTTTACATTACTCCTAAAATTGTATGCTAAATCAATAGTAATATAGTTGTGATATTTCTACTCAAATAACGCATCATCATGTTAAGTGTTAAAATTCTTACCCGCCTCTATAATTGGCAGTGCATTATTTAAGTGTGTGAGTTTTAAACATTTTTTGCTCAGTGACGTAAACTTGATAATTTTTTTAACTAAAATGGTTGTTGTTGTTCGTCATGTATTTGGATTGATCACTATATTGGTTGTCTTAGCGTTTGATTTAAACTGTTTGCGACTTATGCTGCTAATATGTGTGCCGAATTTTGGTCGAAATTAATTGTATATAGCAAGTGAGTTTCGAAATTAAACACTTCGCACACTTTTAGAATTACATTGACGTACGACATTACGACATAACTTGTAATTGCTCGGATAATTTAAACAGGCGTGCAATTCATAAGTTACAATTGGTCGTTAATTTGCTTTAGGGTATAGTTGTAATAACATCTCACACTACTACCTGCGCTGGCTGTCTTAGATCCATTAAATCAGTAAAATCATGAATTACCCTGTTTGTCTCCTAAATACGTAGCATTTTGGAATATTGTTCGACTGTGTGGTCTCCGATCTATGAAACTCATATAGGTAGGTACGATAAAGTCAGTTCAGCATCGTTTTCTCAGGACACTATGTGTAGACTAGGTCTGAGATATAAATTACCAGAATATAAAGACAGTCTCCTTAACTTCCAAATTAAAAGTCTCGAAGACAGAAGGTGTGCTGCTGAATTATGTATTTTGTACAAAATTACAAATGGTACATTTAGCAGCAACCTACTTGAACAACTTAATTTTAAAATATTCGAATTTGTTTGGTGCGAGTAACTCAATTATTTTACATGCCACCTGCCTATAATAATATGTTGAAAAATAATCCCTTACTAATAGACACAGCCTTACTAACATGCAATTAAATCGAAATCGTTAAGAGTCGAGGGTGGCGCCGCGAGTTTAAAAAAAACACAACTGATTCTTAAACAGGTTTACTGTAGAATGATCATAAGTCTTCCAATTCTCTTATATATAATCTCTAATCTTGTAAACACCAGGTTGCTGTTTATAACTTAATACAAAAATTCAATTCAAATGAAGCAAATGCAAATGAAGCAAATGAAGCAATTCGTCTAGTCTAAACGCCAGGTGCTTATCACCAATTATAGTCATAATATCATGAGTAAACATAAAATCGTGAGCGACTTCTACGTGTGTATCAATTAATATGTCGTAATAAGAGAGGGTACAGTCTGTAAAATTAAATACTCAACATTTTTTAAGTACATCGATAAGTACAGTACTATATTCACAGTGTATATACACACTTAAAAATAGATTTCTCTAAATTTTATTAAAAGGGTCATATCTCGTAAATCAGAAGGTATCCCTAAATATCTATTATTGTCTTTTGGACAGTAGAAATTATTACACCGTTTGGCTTCAACATAATTGGATAGTATCAGAGAAATGTAGTGTTATTCTTCTTTGCAGTTATTGGAACATCTAAGGAGCCAGTTGCAGGCTGGATTGACAATGTGTATGGTCCTACAGGAGTAAGTATTACAATGAAACTTTAAATTAAGGAAATAAAGACAGAAAAAGCATTTATGTAATGAGTCTAAAAGTATCTGGAATGGATGATTTGTTTAGTTTCCAAATTTATTGTTTGTTGTTGTTAGATGGGCACAACTGTTTTTCATTTTACGCGGAGTTTGAGTTGCATCTGTCAAGTAGATTAAATACAGTGCTGTTTTTAGTTAGATCATATCTAGTGTGTATTGTGAATCTCATTGTGGACAAAAACATCGAACAAAGAGTTTGTCTTAAATTTTGCATCGCCAATGGAATTTCGTTTTCGGAGACACTGAAAATGTTACAGAAGGCTTACGGTGAATCAACTTTACACGTGCTTATGAGTGGTACAAAGCGTTCACAAGCGGTCGAAATATGCTGGAAGATTTGCGTCGCCCTGGTGGGCCCTCAACGTCTTCAACTGAAGTTAACGAAAGTGAAGGAAATAATGACTGAAAATCCTAATTCATGTTTGAGAGAGATAGCCGCTGAACTTTCTGTATCTCACAAGTCGATCCGTATCATTTTAAATAATCACTTACGTATGAAACATGTTGCCGCTCGGCTAGTCCCAAAGTGTTTCTTGTAGATTCTTTGCCTTCCGAATCGTCATTGAAAATGTTGAATATAAACATATTATCATCTCAATTATTATTATTTTAATTTATTTAAGATAATCATTTATACGTTTATTTAAATTCAAACATGTTATGTTGTAGGTAGCTGAAACTACTATGCATCTGTTGCAAGCGGAATTAGCAAAGAAATTTCAGATAATAATTTAAAATGTACATAAACTGACAACTTTTTTATTATAGTAGCATGGCAAAGTAGTGATATTATGCATCATGGTAAGCACAGTATAATCCAGAAACAACGGCGATCACCGAGACATCCGCAATCCACCACGCTTCTTTACTGAATATTTGTACATAGGCTAATCCTGAAATGCGACACGCCTTAGCGAGCCATTATAGCGGCATCATACCTAATGATATTACAGTGGCATCACGGTGTCACACTTAGTTTGACTAGGATTTTATTTTATATTTTATTATTTCTCATAGGTTAATTTTTTGTGGGTATGCAATATTATATCCTTTATTTTTTATCAAAATTAATGATTCATGCAACAATTTAGAGCTTATATTCCCTGCTATTAACGAATTAATGTTTTCATTAAAGACAATTATTAAAGATGTGTTGAACTAATGTAGGAGGCGCCATCTACTAACAATCTTTTAATCTAATATGAGAGCCGTTAATTAGACTGTTTACATTATATAATGTTCGAAACATTCACTCGGGTCAACTAGTATATTCAATATATCTAACTTACTTTTATAAATAAATAATCTTATTCTAGGTCGTAGTAGGAGCCGCTGTTGGACTTCTGCATGTCTTAAACTGCAATCCATCAGCGATAGCTGATCTGGTACCTGGAGACATGGTTGTCAATGCCTGTATAGCAACAGCTTGGAAGACTGCCAAGGAGTATCCTGGAAACCACGAAGACGCACCACCTCCGGATCTCCCGCCACCGGTTTACAACTTCGTCTCATCTGAACAACAGCCATTAACTTGGAGTAAGTAATGGTTACATTACTACTTAATCAAACATATGAAACTGAAGTGATAATATTTCCCAGTTTTCTTTTTTTATTTAGTCCAGCATCGCACCTATACACTGTAATAGTCTATTAATAATAATTGAAAATGGTAATAGTAACATGGATTCAAATCCTATATAATAAATCTGAGCTTTTGTTGAAGCAATACATCTTGATGCATCCATACTGGCAAGTCCACTCAAGAGCTAGTCTCCTTTCTGAATTTTACGTGTTTACACTCTGGCTGCCTCATCGCTACACTTGGGATGAAATTGTGATCATACACAATCCATGTTGTTATTTCAATTTAACTGGCGAGAATTAATTCAGTTATTATTTGTATAAAATATTGACTTAACAATTTCCTTTTTCAGATAACTTCATGAAGTACAACGAGATCTATGGCCTTGAAGTGCCCACCACTCAAGCTGTCTACTATTATCTTTTCCACTTAACTCCATCTAGGTTTATCTACAGCCTGTACTGCTTTTTCCTCCACTGGATCCCCGCTTATATCATTGATGGCATTGCCGTGCTTATCGGAAAGAAACCCATGTAAGTTGTGATAATTCCTTGTCATTCTTTTGTAATAATTTTAGCAGGTAATTGTACAAGCCGTTAGTATATAAGCAATCTAGTCAGATTGTAAACTGTAGGTACGTTTTAAACGAACACTATTAATTTTATTACTAATAAGCAAAATCGTAATATTAGAACTTGAAAAATGAGTATTTTCAACAGCTAATTAATTCCTGGCACTCGCCGGCCGCTACCGTGGCCCGCTTGCTTCACTCGCTCAGCTTGTGCGTTATGATCAGAGTTTCAACCCAACCTAACCAATCCAGTTAGTTTATAAACCTGGGAAAATGTATGCGTTAGATTGTAAATTTTACTATCCGTTAATAATCTCGAAAGTTAACAAGCTCAGTAAGTAGTATATTTTTAAACTAACAGCTTATAATTATCAGTTGACATATTCATAGAATCGCTTCAGCTACATAGGAACATTGCGTCACTGAGATATATTCAGACATCAGGTGTTCCAAAAAGTTGTTTAACCAATTTCCGCTCTTTCTTTTATTACTGAATAATATGTGTGGGACTGAAGAGCTAACTGAAGCAATGAAGGCTTAGTGACAGCCTGTACGGACACCCCATCAATCGAGTTCGAATCTCTGCAATAAGCCTGAGCTTTTGGTGAAGGTATACATCGTGATGAAACCATAGCATAGTGGTAGCGCATTTTCTAATGCTCGCCTGGATAGCTAGCACTCTCAAGCTGAAAATCTGTCACTAATACCTAGAAGTGTGTTCCGACAGCTGGACCTGACAGCCAGTACCTCCACTAGGCTTAATGTGTTACCATCTTGAGTCACATTGTTTAAAAGTAAAATTATTCACTAGGTTAAGAAAAGCATACAGAAAGATCAGCAAATTCTCTGAAGTCATCGGCTACTTCGCGACCAGGGACTGGAAGTTCCATAATGACAACGTACGGAACCTTCACAACGAGCTGTGTGATGCTGACAAGCAGATCTTTGACTTCGACCTCAGTCATCTCGATTGGAGCACTTACTTCCACAACTACGTCAGAGGTATCAGGATATATCTCCTGAAGGATCCTATGGACACAATACCAGAGGGTATTAAGAAACATAACAAACTTAAGTACATGCACTATTTCCTCTGTTTAATTCTCCTATCGCTAACTCTTAGGTTGTTCTGGAGTGTACTGTGTATGATCATAGATTTTTAATTAAATATTTTTATAGTTTTGAGAAAGTAATTGGAATTTAAATGAGGGTCTCGTTTTTAATGTTAAGAATCGCTGATATCCTATTCGTTTTACTGCCTGTTAGACAACATAGAACCTCTTGATCCATGGACCTGAACTGAAAATAAAAAGAAACATGGCGCATATGTTTGGTTAATTTATGATAGGTGAAATATCTTACTAAATTATTTTCTTGTAAATACAAGTATTTTACTTAAAAATCATACACTTTTTTTATTTCCATGCTATTTCCAGAGCTTTTCAATTAATTAAGTTCAATGAATTAAAAAAAAAATCTTTACAAAGGAAATATTATTATTTTATATTATTACGATACAAATGGAAATATGTAAGTAATGTATTATTGACATTAGTAGGACATAAATGTATTTATAATACCTTAATGTAGTACGAAAAATATAAAAGGCAGAAAGCATATCAGGATGTAATTTTTTTTTTTTTACATAATTTCTTTTTAATTCAAGTCACAAAGTTACGGTTACAATAGGTATAACTGGATACAAATCAATTTTTGGAATATTATTTTATATCATTGTCTCATCCATAATTTTTAGAACGGTAAAAACATTTGGGGGAATTCTTAAATTTCCCCATTTCTAAGTGGTTTTATTAACTGCATTAAAATTTCAGTTTAATTTAAATTTTATTCATTTTTTTCAATGCGAGGCAGGTTTAGTGATTTGATAAATAGGTAGTTATTTGTACATACAATTTTTTATTCTTTGTATAATATTTTTATACGCTATGTAATTACCTAAATAATCAGCTGTTCAAATATTTCTCACTGTTTGACGCCAATTTTACTGCAAAATAGCTACTAATTTGACGCCAAACTGCACAGCAATTTGACAGCGATGTGTTGTCACAAATGAACGCTAAATTGACACCAAAAGTTAGAGAGCGAACATCGACGTTTATTTTTATCGATATAGAGTATTTTTATTTTCGTGATTAAAATTTTAATAATTAAATAACATTATACACATCTATTCGTTTACAATTGACCGCAGTTTGGTTGCAAATGTTTTGCCGTCCAAGTGGGAGAACAGTTAGGTGTCAAATTACTACCAAAAGGCCTTATAATATAATAAGAACAGGGTTTTCTTCCCCGTGGCTTGGGTATATTAAAAACTGGTGATTATTTATCTAGTTTTTTATTTTAAGTGAAATATGGATATTCCTCTTTAGTATAAGTTATTTTTTAAGTTATTATGTATATACAATAAATTACTTGATATTTGTATAATTGTTATATCTTCTATATCTATAAGTATTTACCAGCTGCAACCCGCGGTTTCACCCGCGTATAATTAAAAATAAATCGCTGATTGATGATTTACAATACTTCAGTATAGTCAATATTTTTATCGAGCTGCGAGGGTTATGAGTCACAACTCACATGGCTCGTTCGCGCCACTACACTTATAGTCATAGACCCGAGCCGAGTGTTGAATTAATTTAATTTTACATTATCTCCCAAACTATTCGTCCAAATAACATTCTTTAAATGGCAAAGTTTATCTTCATAACACCGTCTTGATGATGAAGTAACTTTCGTTTGTGAGGATTAATATACCATGCCTAATAATAATGCTCATAAATCAGTTTTCAATAAAATTTTATCACTAAATACCTTATGGCTTATGTATAAGAGATAGGCATATGGTGTCGCAGACTTTATTTTAGATATACTAAATAGCAATATTTTTGGAGAACATTGTATTTACGTATCACTAACCATTACGCCAGCGCACGTGGATAAAGTTGATTGTACCTCAATTAGCCATTGTTTTCAGAAGAGCCTGTTTAAAAATATATATAAATTTCGTGATTTTTTCTTTGACATCATGATTAAAATGTAAATTGGAATGTATAACTAATTTACGATTGATATTATATATGTTTTTATTTATTTATAATGATAATTTTAGTCAATTTCAAATATAATTATTAATCGTGGAGACAAGGCTGTAAAAATCAAATTATAATGTACATAAGAGGGTCTAGAACTCATCTTACATTTTTAATTGCTCGACGATTCGGCCTGATTTCACAGTTTAGATAGGGTTGCCAACCCCACTGTATAATATATGTATAGTATCCTACTATATTAGGCATCCGACAAATATATTTAAAAATAATAATATTGAAGACGAAAATAATATATTTTATTGGCTAAAAAAATTGGCAAAATTGTTTATTCCAAAATGTTTGAGCGTGAAACGGAACGCAGGCTTTATCTCTTAGAGTAAGTATTATAATTATATCCTTAATCTTAGCTTTATCTCTTTCTAACCGAGACTTGGTATATAATTTTCAATTTGATTATTTCTCATTCCCATAATTATTTGTCTGTCGAGCAGTAAAATATATTCCTTTAAAATATAAAATATTTATTTGAAACCTACTATTTTTTTGTATTTTTTCCATCTACTTTTTTTTCAGGTAATTGACTCGAAAATACTATGTTTGATATAAAAAAAGTTGGACATTGGTAACACTACACTACGCTGTGCAATTGCGCTAACTCACTTTACTGCGCCGGATGAGTCAACACACTTATTCCAAGTTTGTTGGCGCTACGCGCAATTCAGAACAACCTGCCGGACGCGGCACAGCGCCCCACCGGTCAGAGGTTTAGATGGCACGCGTCTAGTGACTCACTTGGCATCATTTTCCTATGCCATGGCACATATTTGAGTTAACTCGGCAGTAAGCTGCGCTTGAATTATTGAGTTGACGCAAGAAATTTTGCAGACCGTGGATCACGAGCCAACTGAAGTGTTGCGATGTCTTCGTTAGCGAGGACAGTTTCTAGTAACTACCCTCATCTGCTATCACTATTACTATACTATTACTATTGATGTTCCAGCACATTATACTCACTGTATCTTATACGAAATTTGTCGATCGCATCCGAAGTTTAAGTCTTTCTATCATCGAATTCCATACCGTAGCAATGATGGCAATTTGAAGTAGTCATTGCTCAGTGGTCGTGTGTACGAGCATCACTTCGATAGATGTGAGTTCGAATCCTTGCAATAAAATTGAGCTTTCGGTGAAGGAAAACATCGTGAGGAAACCATAGCATGGTGGTAGGGCATTTTCTAATGCCCGCATGGCTAGCTACCACTCTAAGTTGAAAATCTGTCGCCAAGCACCGATAGATGTGTTTTGGCAGCTGCACTTGAGAGCCAGTCTTCTACTAGGTTTAGCGTGTTATCATCTTGGGCCACATCGTCACTTAACATCAGGTGATGTTGTGGCCACTACGCTAAAAACCTGTAACTATAAAAAAACATGGTCTAACTCTTCCTCTATCTCTTCGGAGTCGCATCGTAAGCTCTGTCAGTCAGAGATTATTACAACAGAAATAATTTGACGGGGATGGTGGTGTGAGGAGGCGTGGAGGTATCTATCAGTATGTGTAGGTATTGTACTTCACTTCACTTCAGTCGGTTCATGACCCTGGCCTATGCAATCGTCGTAAAACGCCGAGATTAATATTAAAGAGACTCGGATCAAATATATTATACTGTATACAAAACACAATGGTCTATATTGTCTTTGCGTATATTTTATTTTATTGTAATTAAAGCTATGATGTTATTCATATTGGCTGTCAATTTTATTTTCTGATTCTAATAATCATTGTACACAGCTGACGTAGACGCCAGATGACGTAGCTATAAACTAAAAAAAAGAACTATGTAAATAGGATAAACAGTTCTCGCGTGAAAAGAACATAAACGGACAGACAGACAGAGACACGTTGAGTTTTATAATATGTAATATAGATAACTGATTAGAATCTCATAATAACTTCATCTTCATTGTGAACAAACTTAATGTAACCTTTATTTGTAACAATATTTTGTATTCAAAATACGAGTAGTTTTAATAATTTTTGCTTCATAACTATGATGATAGAGGGATTTTGACGAAATTTTAATCTGACATGTGGTGCTTTTTATTTTACAAGTACTGTCTACAAAGTACTAGTACTGGCTAATATAAAATCGAAATTGTCCATACGCTATGTTTTTGGAATAACCGCCATCTATCGGAGAATTAATAGTATGAAAGTAACAAACATCTATTCAATAGTTTTAATCATAATAATATTAAAAGAGTTTATGTGATAACATTTTGTATTAAAATATTTTACTTAAATATGTGAAATTATTTTAGTGCTACGTAATACCTCAACACGTCGCTAGAATATATTTTCTGAGAAGTGCTGTTTTGTTATTCCGAGACACGATATCTTGGGTACTCACAGCCGGAGGATAGCAAACAGTTTTTTTTAAATGTATTGTTTACAGATTTAACGTTTTGAATACAATCTCACTTGATTTTAAGTGACGATGTGGTTCAAGAAATAAACGCTAAGGCTAGTGGGGCAACTGGCTCTTAAGTGCAGCTGCTGGGATACATCTTAAGTGAAAGATTTATAGCTAGCGAAGAGGGCATTAGAAAATGTCCTACCATGCTATGGTTTCATCATATTCGAGTTTACGATTCACTAAAAAGTGAAATATCTATAAAGACACTTTGCTCTTTACGCCAGTAATCTCGGAATCATTTGCGCATTTGTCCGTAATCCGTGTCAAGCGCTACGTTCTTAACCGGTTTTCGGAGTAAGTTTTAATTTTTATTATTATTAACTTCTGAAGAGGCGGTATTTTCTTAGTGACTAGCTGTGCGTCGCGGTTTCACGCGCGCATAATTTAAAAGAAATCACAGATTGATGATTTATAATACTTCAGGTATAGACAATATTTATCGGGCAGCCAGGGTTATGCGTTACAACTCACATGGCTCGTTCGCGCCCTACACTTATATTCCTAGGCCCGATCTGAGTATTGAATTATTTTAATTTTACATTATCTGCTAAACTATTTGTTCATATAACATGCTGTAAAGGGCATAGTTTATCTGCATAAAATTGTCTTCATAATGAAGTAACTTTCGTTTGTAAGGATTAATATGTCCTGCCTAATAATAATGCTAATAAAACATTTTTAAAATTTTAATAAAACTTTGTCACAAAATTCCTTATTGTGGCTTATGTATAAGAGCTAGACATATAGAATCACGAACTTTTTTTTGAGGTACTAAGTAGTAATATTTTTGTTGGGCATTGTATTTACGTATCACTAACCATTACGCCAGCGCACACAAATAAAGCAGTTAGAATGCGCTATGTCTTCCGACTTACTTAACAAAAATCAATATTTAAAGCTAGCTGAGAGGTGTAGCCTAATGCTAGATAGCCTATATTATTCCTCGTGAATCTGGTTATCATATACATTTTTTTTAATCCAGTTGGACACACGAACACATTGTGCACAGAATAGTAATACTGCTAGCGGAGACATTGTGGCTTGACACGTACGATTACAAGCGAGAGACGCCTAGCGTTTATAAATTGCAAAGGTGGCAATCCAATCAATGCTCGAATCTTTTTAGCAGGCACTATATATTATGTAGTTTGCGCTCATAATTCTACCTGGTTCCAGCTGCCAAATGACTTGCGACATGACCAGCGATGGAGTATCGATCGTTCAATGGTTGTCGTTGTTAATAGATTGCACTGTGCTTACCATTAGGTAGATACAGTGGTCACTCCCAGTGCTACGATAAAAAACTTGGATGACGGTCAACCGAAACATTAAAAATTATTTCTAGCAAACTATTCAAAAACGAATCAGGAGATCCTCCTTTTAGAAATAAATTATTCTTCTTCCAAGATTATTGACATTTTTTCGATAATTGTCAAGTATGACGTCTTACAGAAATAATTCCGATGTTTTTATACATATACATTCTTATTATATTTTGTATATATACATGTATTTGTATAAATAATAAAGATTTAATTACCGAAGCAAGTTTGGACGTTGTATCGCCTTCGTCTATCGGTTTAAAATTTATCACGAAAGTTAATAACACATCTGAAATGGATTATTTTGTAGAATTGAGTCCTGATCAATGTTGCTTGGTATTGGACGATGGTGTTGATTGTGAATCGATACAAATTATTGGTGGATGTCTAGCAGTTGTTCCAAAAGGTGATTTTTTTATTGTAGCATGACAGCGACGGCACTGTGTCTAATAATCAATAGTTCATTACTGGTTGCCGCTGTTATTGCGAAAGTCTTTCGAAAACTGGTTATACATTGGTTGATACCGAAATGCCACAAACCTAAAGAGTCACTGTGACTGTTTTATCACCATATGCATGGTAGTCGCCTACTCGGGCGTAGATCTCTATCTCCCCACTTGAATACTGGATATAGATCAGCTGGTTCTAGAATGCGACACGCTTAAGCGTGGTACTATGATGGGTGTTAGGTACATCTGGGGTACGGTGGTCGCGATTCAGTCGAAACTTTTAATAATTATATTAATTTAAAAATTGTCAGACACGGATATGTGAGGAATCAATAATCCATTGCCAAACACCGTTGTGGTGGCATACGCACTCCATACGCACCAGTTAATCCCAAAACACGATACGCATAAGCGAATCACAATGGCAGACCATTCACTATATGTATGATTGTCAAAGCCATTTCCTCGTTCGTTACTCTGCATGGTGCATGACTTGCAGGTGAGGTGTGCTTGGGTGTCTCAAGTATCAAGACATTATTTTTGGGTCTTTGCGAGTAATTAAATAAAATATTGTATTTTCAAGGTACAACGAAGAATTTAAATCTCATTGCTCCACTAATAAACCCTTTTGAAAGATATGGCTACTGCACCTTTTACCTTGATTCACATCTAAGTGATAGAAAGAGAAATATAATGAGGGATGAAATTAAAGTCAAATTCGACACACGTCTTAATAATAAGCGGCTGCCGATGGATATATCCGGGACTTTACAACCCTGTCGAAATGTGGACGAAGATCCAATGAATGATGGCAATCCAGTTAATTGTGACGTCCATTATAACGGAGTTAAACAATTTTATAGTAAAAAAGAAAAGAGATGTATCGAAACGCCGACTTGTGTGAATTCTGAAACAGATGATTCCGATATAATTTACAATCCTGTAACAAATAAATGTGTTAAAGAAGCTGGAATCTCAGATGAAGATTTAGAATATATAAAATCATTAGATAATAAAGATAGGCATGCAAAAGATATTATGATTATAAAAAATGCTGAACCCAAAGAGTATTTATCAATAGATAATAATGATATAGAGTGTCCGAAGTGTAAAAAAGTTTTGAGTATAGATCAAAAGACAATTACGCATAAATACCATAATAAAGGTACTTTTAGAACAGTTGTAGCGTATTTAATGGCAAATAAAAATATTTTATTTGTTTTAGGATTAGTAATACTTGTGCAATGTTGCTTAATTTGTACTATGGTTTACTGTTTATCGAAAAGCTGCGCCTGCTGTAAAAAGAAAAAGGTGGAAAGTAAATATTTCAATTACAGACAAGATGCATCTGTCACAACACCTTTAATTTACACAAGCAATAACGATACTGAAACTACTGACTATCAATTTGTAAGTGATTCATCTAATGTAGATAAGAAAATAAAATGCTACAAAGCATGCCAGAAGGAGAGGAAATCGAACCCCCAGATGAGTATGTCAGACGATATACTTTCCAAATGTTTGAACCGAAGAAAATGGGATAGGATAACTAAATCTGATGGTATACGAGAAGATATCGAAGCTGGTAGCGATAAAACAGAACATGTTCCGAACAAAGTAACTTTTGACGATTCAAATCACAAGAATATTGAGGATGGTATCAATGAAAATGGAAAAGGTAGTAAAGAAAGTCAAGAAGGCTTTGAAATACGTAATGATATGTCAGAGAAAGAAATAAAATGTCATACTTATAACTATTATGATGGTAGAACGAACATGGAAAATGTTAAAGCAAATGAGAGTTATGAAGAAATTGTTAAAAACACTTCGTCTAATTCGACAGAAAAAGGAGCTCAGGCTTGTTTTTCTAATGACTCTATTGATGATTTCCTGTCGGATCGTGGAATTATATTCCTAGCAGAAGGTAATATATCGAATTCATTAAGTTCCTCAGAGCCCATGAAATCAAATACATCTTCATTATCAAGTAAAACGTCGAAGAATAATATCGTGAAGAATGTATTATCTCTTCTATCGAGGAGATCAAAGCCTTCTTCTGTGCCTGGAACGAAAAAGTCGAAAGAAAACATCGATTTAGAATTAATACATATGTCACGGGCGACTGTATTTTCATCTAGCAGTCGATCTGATAATGCTTTAAAAAGAATGAGAAATTCAAAAACATCCTTATAGTTAGGTTTTTATAATTAATTTTGTTAATAAACAAATTTTATTTTTAATATTGAAGTTGTTTAGCCTTTCAGCGGTAATTCTATATAACAGACGTTTGATAAGGAAGTCCTAATTGAAATTGTTTGGTGACAGATTTTAACTTGATACCATAGGCATCACTAACGCGTTGCCAACCTTGAACCCCCTACCCCAAGGAGCTCTGGAAACCCTACTCACCGCAGGAACACAACACTGAATCATTTTCAATTTTAATATAAAACAAATTTATAAATATCATACGATTCATGATATGAATCGCAGATATTAAAGACGTGAAGTTAACGACGCTAATGTATTTCAACCTAATGTACGTAACCGTAAATGCGGTAAACAAAACTGTTTGTTTTTACCAAAATATGACATCTGTATAATTATACAAAGGGATGTTGGTAATAAGGGTAAATACCTGCAATTTAATTTATTTTTAAAATGAAAAGAAATTACTCATTTTCACCAGTTACTTAATTTTTAACAAATTGGTGCTCAAAATGGTAACGTTTGACTCTAATACATAACTACATGCGTTTCCTTAAAGACTTTACTGCATTCCATTTCACAATATGGTTTATTCTTAATAAAATGTCTACTAATGACCTTTCTAAACTCTTAACACTATTATAACCATAGATTTAGTATAATCTAGATCGGCAACAATTTAAATAAGATGAGACCAAAAACAAAATGTATTAGTGTGCGTATTATTTTATCGATTTTCTTTGTTATACAAGTTACATCCAAGTACAATACCCGTAACCAGAATTAAACACTTCTATTAAACATTACATTTTAACAACTTTAGATTTTGCAAATATAAGCGGGATTTGTTTTGATAAAGATTTACGTCGATACAGACCGATAACACATAAACGGTTACATATCCCTATCTCATTCTAAAAAACGCGAATAATATGCTATTTCTCTTTCGAGTTACCGATCTATATATTGTCGATGTTATATAATATATGCAATATGTTTTATGTCAAAAGACTCAGGCTCAATTTTATTCATTGAAAAATGTTATATTTCAAATTATTTTCACATTAGATCGACATCAGAATTAATTTGTTTAATCTATACTAATATTATAAAGAGGAAAGATTTGTATGTAAGTAAGTTTGTATCGAATTGGCTCAAAAAGTACTGGATCCATTTAAAAAATTATTTCACCATTTGAATGCTAGCTTATCACTGATTAATATAGGCTATTTTAATTGCAAGAAAAAATAAGGATCCCTACTAAAACTACAATAATGTTACCCAAGGTGTAAAAAAATGCCTATAAAATATTGAATCGCATGCGCTGCGAAAACTATTGATGATAGAACAAAAATTTTTTCTACAACATTAAAGAACATATCAATATCTACAAAAAATGTCGCTATAGCATGTGTCTAACTATTGTAGTTATGTTACTATAACTACTTTTTAACATTTTTTAATTTAATAGAAGTTCCGACCAAAATCAGACCAAAATCAAATCAAAACCAATACCTAAATAAATGATTCTCAATCAAGGCTGTTTAAATACCTGTAAATTACTTTTTAGTTTATTAAAATTGGACATTCCATTCGAAAGATATTACGAGTTTAATAAAATTAAGTTGCCGCGCCGCCGCCATGACGCGCCGGAGCGCCGTGTACGTTTATTCCAAAATGTTTAAAAAATAAATATCCACCCGTGCGAAGCAGAGACGGGCCGCTAGTTATATAGATTATACTAACAATAATCTGGTCTCCTCCAGTAAAAAGCTCAGTGCTGAGCGTCGTGATGCTCCCGGTCATTCTCACGACAGAGCAGCTTCAACTTTTCGCGGTCTTTAGCGTAATTAAGTGCCTCTGTGATCTTTGTGTCTAGTAGTCTGGACACTTAGTCGGATCATCTTATAGTGTTGAGTTCCCTTGGTCTCCTTCCTTCACACGCCTAGCTAACAGTTTAAAAAGTTTTCTCTCTTTGCTGTATAATCAGTTTATAGTTACATAGCCTGTTTTGCAGTATCACCGACGATATATTAAATCTATGGTAAACCATAGTTAAAACTAATAACATTAATTTTAACTAGTTATTAATGTAACCTCGTACAAAATAGTCCAATGGAGTATGAACGGATTACAATTATTGTATATAATACAAATATTAATTTTTAAGGATCCGTGCCTATCCCGAACAAAGAGCGAAACGCTTATAAGACCACTTTGTTGTCCGTCTGTCTGTCTGTTTGTCTCTGTTGTGCGTCAAGACCAGCATTCTCGAAAACGACTTGAGGTATACTAAAATTTAAATTTTACAGGAGAGACAAAAAATTACTTTTTAAGTATATTTTAACCACCTACTAACGCAAAAGGATCACTTTTATACCAAACCAAAGCTATTATTTTGACATTCGTCCTGTATAATAGCTTATTACCAAAATAGAGGTGATGGAAATAATATTACCGAAACCGTGCGACGTGGCTTCTGTCTGCACGGCATGTAGCTTATTATCGATATTATTCGAGTTAAATCTGTGTAAAATTCACACACGATAGAAGTGAAACTTCATTTTAAAAGATATTTTGTATTTTATTTAAACAGTGTGCAATATACATACACACCGACATTTGCTCTCTCGCTCTGGCTCACACAAAGAGGAGAGACCGATAATATATATTACACTCTCACTCTGGCTCACACAAAGAGAGACCGATAATGTAAACCTTTAACGTTTAACGCGTTGGAAGTCGCATAAGAAGTTTCACTTCAACAGTGTATCTCTAAGTAATGCGTAAACATATTCTGATGGAGGACAAAACATCTATGAGGAAAACAATTCATATTTATAATTTGTTAACATTCGTGTATTATTTTATTCGATAAATGTTTTTCCTTAATTCTATTTTAGCAGACGTAAATGTATAAGACTTGTGAAAGATTTAGCTTCTGAAGCACCACCGTTACATGAATTTCTATAACATAGCAGTATTGTTCGTACTGCTGTTCTCCAGTCTGAACGGTATTGTTGGCAACACATACCGGCACATGACCCGTTCTAACTTAGATCTCAAGAATAGAAGCTTATTATCAATAGCATCAATTAAGATTTCGCTCTTTATTTATGTCAGTTTAACTAGCTATAGGCTACAGTGATCAATAAGAATTCAGATGAACTGAAGGCATGCTTGCTATGTCATACCATAAAAACACACATCAGTGTTAATGTTAAATGTTTTAAGCAATAAAATTCAATATATATATATATATATATAGAGATATATAGAGTAAGATTCGTAGTTACTCATCAATATGATCGCAGTTGGATTCCGATGACAGAACCAAAGGTTTCCCATTTTACAGATTCGGATGGAATTATGTGAGCCATGGTAGTTCTTTGGAATTACCTCAATTCCGCATAAGCTTTGTAAATTAGCTAAAAGCGTTTTGCTGATAGCAATAATTGTCTGATAGTACTTTTGCTTTAAAATAATCTGTCCTGTTGAATTTGTATTTGAAGTTGGTTTATTGTCTTCAAAGTCAAATTTGAGTTCAACAATATGAGGTTTGAAATGTGAAACTATTAAATTCCAGTTTTTATTATTTTTTACCTTCTATATATATATCCCAGTTTTTGCAAAAATGTAATTCACCCTCTCCAACGGCAATTCAAGTTTAGGACCGTTCCTCCGGCATGGAGCCCTTGAACCAGCAGCCGCTCGCGCGATACAGTTACACTGCATTCACTAGCTATCGACATACACACATGACACTGCACTTCACACATGCATACCACTCAGGTACATACGTTCTGTAAGGTTTTTTTGCTAGTTAGAGATCGACCAAATTGCCAGATTACCAAATGCATATACGCATGTTTCTTCCTTCCTCCCAGAAGATAGAATCATCTATGTTGTATAGTTAGTTAAATATAATTTTACTTATAGGGAATTAGTTAGATCGCCACTTATTTGCATGTATTGCCTCGCTATCGCAGCCGAGTGCCTTCCGCGCTTCAGCTCCGTGAAGCTGTCAAAGCCTTTAATGGCTCCAGGCTACTTAAGGCTAAAAGTTAGAAAAAAAAAACTGCATAAAAGTGAGGTATCGAATATTGTAAAAATTATTCATTTTTCTCCGGTACCTTAAGCATTCAAAATAACGCTATATCAGGAGTTAATTTTATTTTACATGGATTTTCGATACAGGAATGATACAGGCTTAAATTAATATCGAACACTAATATTTATGAGTCTGTATTGCTGTAAAAATATCTTGTTAGGTTAACAGAATAAAGAGATACCTTCATACCCTTCATAATAAAAGCTCTAATTGCATATCAAATGAGGAATCTCGTGTACACAATTCCATCAAAATTAGTTGAGAATTAATAAAGATTTGTGTACTTGATTTTTTTTACAATTACTAAAAATATTGTTACGGTCTGAGTAAAAGAAAAAAAGAATTACATTTATCGAAATCTCAAGAATCGTCCGGAAGGTTCTAAATATCGTGTATATATCATAGTGTAGTCGTGTGTCGTGTAGTCATAGGTTTGACGACGCACACATAAAAAGCCTTATCGCTACAACGGTCAACAAACAATGTGCAATATTTCAAACGTTCCCCTCGTTTTAAAAGCGATGACGTAAGTTTTTTTCATTATGTGACGAGTTCAAGGACCTTCTAGGGATTTCGGGATCGATTCAATTGGATATATAAGGGAGCCGTGTCCTGAGTCGCGGCAAGTTAGATTAGACAAAAATTTTCAGACCACTAAATACACATACACATATTCCTTCCCTCCTCCCAGGGGGAAGAAACATGTATATATGTATAGTTAGTTTAGATCGAATTACGGATAGGGAATTAGTCAGATCGCGACTAAATTGCATACGCGCAACAGTCCGAGCCGAGGTTCGGCCACTTTGGCACCCTCGGGTGTTGTTGCTTAGCTTTCGTGGCTGAGTGCCTTAAGCGCTTGCCCCCAAGCCCGGTAAAGCTGTAAAAGCCGTAAAGGCTCCAGGGCCCCTAAGGCTAACAGTAAAAAAAACAAAGAATCGCGGCAGTTATAAATTCGAAAGCGAAGTGGCAAAAATTAGCGAAATAAAGGAGAAACATACAGACTTATTCTATGAGTACATTCGGTGAGCGATTTGTGAGTTTGTTTTGTTTTATTTTAATTTGTATTTTTTTAATATGTATAAACTGCTTTCGCGTGACACTACGGCATTACCTACGGGCGTAACATTATGTCATTGTTAATTTTATTGTCTATCAATTGCGGAATGACATAATCTCTCGGTATAAAAAAAAATAAAAATCTCTCAAGACGTATTAAAAACAGGCAAAAAAATTACATTATCGTGACAGCACTGTCGCCGATTGTATGCACAGCATTTTACAAAAACTACGACGGCCATAGAGAGATTAGCAATTCATTGGCTGTCACCGAAGCCACGCTGTCATGCATGTCATGTCCTTAAAAAATGTAATAATAAAAATATGGATTCTATCTTTCAAAGAGAGAGAGATATCAGAATATACTATCAAAGACACCAGGATTTTCCTTGATATCTTTCTTCATAACGGAATCATAAATCTTGTGGGCATAATCAGGGTTAAGCGCAAGCATTGTAGAGATGTACAATGTCCGACAATCCAAGTGAGCATGATGTCTATTTGGGGTTGCCCCCAGTGGTCTCCAACCTCCCCTATATAGCTATCCCATGCCTCGCATATCTGATGTCATCGCTGCCCGTAGGTGATCTAGTAATCTACTAGTAATGATCTTGAACGTCCTCACGATCCAACAAGCTCCAGGCAGAATAATCTTCTCTTCGGGTACCGACTTAGTAGGTGATCTCGAGCAATCTTAGGATCCAACATTAATGGAGGTCTTCACGATAAGAGGGCTCAAGCTGGAACCATCTTTCAAGCCCGTCGTTGTCTGCTTTGGTTGCGTGGATCACAGAGCACACCTGTAGCGAGCGCGCGGCGTCATCTATTTTAATTATAATTATTTATAATTTTGTTTTGTATCATTTAACACGACTTAGTCAAAACCCGGTATATTTCAGTAAGCTTTTTAAAAAGCTAAATTTATTGTCCGATTCAATTGAGAGCTCTTACAAGACTAACTTAAAATAGTAAAACAATCATCGATGGTTTATTATGCAGCCCGGATGACCACCCAACAATCTAGACGTAACTCAGCAGTTTTTAACTTACAGACGCATCGCTATTATTTCAGTACCCGTGCACGGGTGACTTTTGTCGTCGTGACGTTTCGTCAACCTTGTCAGTTCTGTGTTGTATAAAACTGTTTTGTATAACTGTGTCTGTGTGTGTGTAAAGAACAGTGCCTTCCCATTCGGCTGTAGAGTCATTGAAATTATTGAATAAAAATTACTTTCATCTATTGCAGGCAGAAGTAGAAAAGAAATTTCGGATAATTGTGGTCCCATTTTTATTTAATTGACATTGGAACTACGCCTTCGAAGATACACCAGGGAACTCCACAAAATAATTTAAACTGTTTTTATTTATAGGATGTTTTATAAAATAAATGACATCAATCAAATGTTGTACACGCTTGCCAAGCCTATGAAGTAGGAGATGACATATTGTGTATTTATACAAAATTTAATTTGTTTAGACATTCTTGTGCAGTTTTTAGAGCTAAGCAAGCGGAGGAGACACGGCTTAAACAAATTTTTATTGGTTTAGCGTTGTGGCCACATTCTCAAGTGATCTTAAGTAGCGATGTAAATGAGGAAACCATAGCATGGTGGTAAGGCATTTTCTAATGCCCGCCTGGCTAGCTACCACCCTCAAGATGGTACCAGCCTTCCACTAGGTTTAGCGTGTTACTTGACATCAGGTGAGATTGTGGCCACTACGCCAAACCCATAACGATAAAAAAAAAAGCCCGAGACGACTAGCTCTCAAATGCAGCTGCCGAAACACACCTATCGGTGCTTTGCGCCAGATTTTCACCTTGAGGGTGGTAGCTAGCCAGGAGGGCATTAGTAAAAGCCCTACCACCATGCTATGGTTTCCTCACGATGTTTTCCTACACCAAAAGCTCAGGCTCATTGCAGGGATTCGAACTCACGTCAACCGACGCGATATCCGTACACGATGCCATCATTGCTTTCAATTGCGTTCATTCTATGGACATGAATATCATATATATTTTTACATTAAATTAAAAGTAATAAATAAATATTATGTACAAGTGAACCATGTAACTTTAACAGGTATAACTTTTTACAATAATTTATACATTGTATAGATAATTTAATTCCATTTCAAATTTAGTAATATCATTTTGTTTTGTACCGCGCTAGAGAGGTGTCGCTGCATTCTACGGTATGTATAATAATTTTATATAATACTAACTGTGCCCGTGGCTCCGCTCGCGTGCACTACAGAATGCCGTCGGTCGAGCGCACGCACGAGTCGTGCTGCCCCCGCTCAAAAGACGGCAGACAAAAATGTTTATTGTGGATGATCCTTAGAAGATAAATATATACTATCGCAGTCCTTCTAGTAGGTCTGTTTAAGATCTACAACTACGTAGAATATTAATTTGATTTACCTCGTATGGTTTACTCAGCCTAAGCCATTTAAGCGCTCCAAATACGTCTTTATTCCCAATTTATTCACCATTATCGTCACTGCTTATTTCGTACTTACGAAATATATCCTATAAACTGACCAGATAACATACCAATAAACATGTAATTTGGATTGTGGTTTTCGTGCGAAAAGAAGACAGGTGGACAGAGAGACGTGGAGTTTTATAATGTGTACCTACAGAAGAAGAAGATATTAATTACCTCGCCGGTAAGTGAAGTATTGGCGATTGCAAATGCCGAGAAATCTATAGGACTACGTTTTAGACGTTCTGATTACCTAATTATATGTTTCTTCACCGTCAGCGAATAGTGTTATGTATATTAATAAATTTGCAGTGCAGTCATATGTAATGATACATGTAATTATTTTTTTCAAATGTCATGATAGACATGCGATGCCCCGCCGCCCCGGACGAGTTTATTACGCAGTAATTATTTTGGTCTTTTAACTTTATTTTGACTTATATTATTGACAATTCCTGTAGCTTATTAACTGTTGAATGACATATACTTCCCTTGTATATAATTTCAAATGTAAATCATTTGTAAATAATAATAAAAAAACTGCATCTTAAAGTGTTATTGGTGATTCTAGAATAGTCTATAATTTGAGCAATGACATAATCATCCGATACATAATTTCATAAAAAATATCCTTTTTTTGAGTTGAGCCGGAGCCATACAGACATACAGATGAAATATTTTAATAACATATTCGTGATGATTTTATGATGGTATCTTTCGAAACGTAAGGGTGTGAAATTGGATACCAATGTTTATATGGAAAATAATATTTTTGGTTTGAATTTATTTCTAACTCGGTATTAAGTAATAATACTCTTCGATACAATTAATGAAAGACTTATATTAGCGTATTTCAAAAATTTAATTTGTCTTTTCGACGACAATAGGCAGATGTTGTAATAAGTTTTCTTAATTTTTAAATTTACCACCACATATATTCACAATAACAATTCCACGTTATCGTTTTTTTATACGAAATCAATAAACATTGACGAGAGTTATCGATAGTAACTAAAACTAAAAGTAATAATTTATACAAAATGGAAATAATGTGACGCATCGAGACGACCTCAAAATGGTGGCGCGTCACAGTTCTCATTCTACTTAACGAATTATTAGATATTTAAATATAGCGTAAAGTGAAGAGATATTTATGCAGGCCGGCAAGACAGCGGTGACCACCGATGGATGTAGATTTCTTGGCGGTCGCCTTTATATTTGTATTGTACTGTGCTTTCCATCAAGGACAGTACCGTCAATGTGCCGAGCTAATATAAAAAAATATCGTGCGGGTTAATAAAATAGATATCAAACTGCAATCCTAAATTTCCCAGGATAATTAAACCCAGGATTTTATTATCATTAGTATATTTTTTAATTGCCGTCCCCCTATTAATTCAAATTTAAAGACGTATTCACCGACAAAATATATTTAGAAATAAAACGATTCCTTTTTTATAGTCTACGCAAGCAAAGCCGCGTGTGGAAGCTAGAAATATTATAAACGCGAAAGTGTGTTTGTTAGTCTGTCTGTCTATAACTATGCTCATCACAAAAAAGTAGATCTCATGCTTAAATCAAACCTGCGTGAACTCTGAGTTCAATAGTAGGACTGCCGGGGAAGCAAGGGGGCTGTCAATCATAATCTTGATTTAGCTTGAGGTCAAGGGAAGTCGGGTTTGAGACCTTTAATGTTTCATTCATAATTTGAATATTCGTATAGATTTCTATGAAATTAATTTAGCAGTTCATCTGAGCCAGGGAATCATGGAGAAGCAGATACCCTTCGCCGAGGCTGTAGATGAAGGCGGCTCCGATATCCAGAAGTTTTACCGCGGAACCACTGTACTTGTGACCGGAGGAACAGGCTTTGTAGGAAAGCTTCTTATTGAGAAGCTTTTAAGGTAAATAATTAAGAAAGATAATAATAGCTACTTTAAAACAATTACAATAAAATTATTGCGATGTTGGCTGTGGATTTTGGTTTTAAATATTTTTATATTACTTTTAGCATTCAATTGTTATAAACTTTTATTGAATCAAATTAAGAAGTTGTCTGAAGAATTTACATTTTTTTATATAATGCACCTTTTATTCCATTAGAATGTGGACCATATTATCTATGCCCTATTCGCTTATTCCATTTTTGTTAAGAATTATCATTTTCGTAATCACAGATTTGAGGTAAAGGGTAATGGAGCCTATAGAACAAGAAATGTGGGACGTGCATTTACTTGTATATCCTTGGCAACCAAACGACAAGTGCGATCGTGTAAATAATGTTACCAGGGTGTCAACATTAGTTTTAGTGTTTTTTCCACACCAGCTTTGTAGTCGTTATTCCGTCATCCATCAATAAAAAACTGACTTTGTGTTTGAAATGAAGGGTCCCAAGAGCCTTTACATACCAATTTTCAACTAAACTTGTATCTGCCATCTTGACATTTTCCTTATCAATGAATAAGGAAAAAGTCTGTTGGTTCTCATTATATTTTTTTTGTTTTGAATTAACATGCCTATTCCTAATGGTTCTGATGTCGTGAGCATATGAAATTTTAGGCGACCATCTTCGATTTTAGATTTTTGATTGGTACACTAAATTGTCCAGTGTTCTCTATAATGTTTACTTTGGATCCATAAAATTATTTTGTTGTCCAACTAACAAACTGATACGTGACAAATATTACACATACTTTTCGTTTCTTGATAGTTAGGTTGTAAATACGAGAAAAATGATTTTCTACATATATATAACTTCCAGGAAAACATTTATTTTTAACCTGGCAACACTGTTGTAGTTTTTGTAAACGGTAACAAATAACACGGAAAATAATATCAAAAAAGGCTTTGTTAGCTAAAGAATAAAATACTCTGTATTTCTTTTCTATTTTCGAAAATATTTTTTACTGTGTAATTACACACAAGACGGCATACTTTTTATATAATATTAAAATACACAGTGTGCTAACATTAATTGACGTTTCCATTCAAAAGTGACATTAATAGAATACTAATATGAGACATTTTCGTGTTATGTCATGCTCCATCTGCCTTTTTCTCAAATCTGTGTTAGTAATCTTGAAATTTTGTTGTAAAAATTTTCTCAGAAACTTCTCGGTACATATTTGATTACTTATACTTTTACTGGGTTAAGCTATACATCTGTGGGAAGGCTTTAATAAATAAAGTATTAAATTACCACGGATTTTAGAAAAAGGCAGATGAAGCCTTTAGTACAACAAACATGGCACCTGCATGTAGCTGTGTGTCCTTGACAACCAGATAACAATACGTACGATCGTGTGAATAATGTTGCCAAGGTAGTTAAAATAAATTTTACTATTAAACATACTAATATCTACTGGATTAAATTAATTTAATATCTGCCAACTTGTTTTATTGTTTAGCTTACCGTATCCCTAATGGTTCCGATTACATATGCATTTGATATTTTTGGCAGCTATCTAGGATTTTAGATTTTTGACAAGGACACAAATAATTAAGAAAGATAATAATAGCTACTTTAAAATAATGACACAAAAACTATTGCGATGTTGGCTGTAGATTTTGGTTTAAAATATTTATATATTACTTCTAGCAAGCCGGGAAGTTCTTAGTAAGAAATAAACAGTAAAAATTCAATTGTTATAAAATTTTTATTTAATTAAATTAAGAAGTTGTCAGAAAATTTTATAAAAAGAAAATTGTATAGAATGCACCTTTTATTACATTAGACTGTGGACCATAGTCTCTATGCAGGATTCGCTTATTAAATTTTTGTTAAGAATAATCACTCGTAAACACAGATTTGAAAAAAAAAATGTGATGGAGCCTACAGAAAAAAACAAATGTGGACCTGCATGTAGCTGTGTGTCCTTGACAACCAGATAACAATACGTATGATTGTGTGAATAATGTTGCTAGGGTAGTTAAATAAGTTTTACTATTAAAGATACTAATATCTACTGGATTAAACTGATTTAATATCTGCCATCTTGTTTTTGTTTAACTTACCGTATCCGTAATGGTTCCGATTTCGTAAGCATTTGATATTTTTTGCAGCAATCTTGGATTTTAGATTTATGACTAGGACACAAACCTTCCAGGGTTCTCTATAAATATTCTTCTACTTTTCCTAACTTGGCACCCGGTCTCTTTATTGAATACCATTACTGTCATTATCGAGTGAATAAAGTTACCAGTCCCATGACGATTTCAAGATCCTAACAAAATGGTGGCTCCCTTGTTATAGAACTTTCTATGGAGTTTATGTGGCGTCTCAGAATTCATGATCCATGTTATTATTTCCAATACACTTCACTTGTGCACAATAACCAAGCTTTATTATGAAAAACGCCACCTGTATTACACAATATAAGGTCAAATACCACAAGTTTATGAAAAAAATAAAAACCTCTACATGACAGTTTAAGATCCCGCCAAAAACTCCTCTATAATTATTACTTTGAAACCATATCGTTATCTCTTTCAGTTTTTGTAAAATGTTGCCAAACAAACAAACTCTTGCGTAACAAATATTACCGTCAACATGACGTTTTCTTTCAAAATTGACACATTGAAATGTTATTATTAAAACTGTTGGCGGAACTTTTCATGTTCCGGCGTTACCATCTGCCTTTTGTCTCAAATCTGTGAAGTTACTATTTTTGTGTACAAACTATATATTAAGTAATTGTTTATAATTTTGATCTTTATTTAAGTCAGACGCCGGGCTCAATTAATATTCAATAAGCGTATTTTTCGCCTAACAAGTAGGTGCAGAACTAATTTTAATAAAAACAATCGAATTACGTGACCCGGTATTGAACTTAATACACATAAACGTACGTACGTATTGAACATAAACACATTTGCATAAGCGCAGACGACGTCACGCCCGCTTTTTGACGAAAATTGAACTTGTTTTTTTTCTTTTCAGATGCTGTCCGGACATTCACAGACTGTATCTACTGGCTAGACCTAAGAAAAACAAGAGCATCGCTACACGCCTCCAAGAACAATTTAATGATGTTGTTAGTTTCCCATTTTTTAAGAACGCTAGAACCTATGCCACTTTCAATAGTGTATTCCCTCCTTCTTACTACATGACGATGACTGGTGATAGATTGAAAGTCTTCCCGCCTGATGGGAAGCGGTTAAGGTAGCCTCTGAAACCTTGAACTTTCTTTCCTGTAGGAGCTCTGGAAATCCTACTCAACGCAGGAATACAAAATAAAGTTGTTTAGTTGCGATCTTCTGTAGGGTAAAGGTATTTCAACATTTAGGTCGCCCCATTAAACGCGGCGGGTGTTACATCGTGAGGTCTCTCTTGAGCGGGAGATGTTGGATTTCCCCACGTTAAAAAAAAAAAAATTCCAGTGCTCTCCTTTGTAGCTCACTCTACGACTTGGAAATATTTCAAGCACCAACAAAATGTTTGACAAATACGTTTCTAAAATATAACATTTTGTCTGTAACCTACAACTCTTGTAACACCTATGTAAAAACCCTTATAAGAAATCGTGGATAAATTCCACATCAGAAATGTCACAGGGTTAAATAAATAAAACGATGAATACAAATGAAATCTTTAGCGAAGCGTGGTAACGTGGCGTTACTATGTCTTGCTTAAGAAGGTAAGTTGGAGATGAATGAAATATCTGACTCCTGTTGTTGACTTGTAAACGCTATGGGAGCTAATTTACCGTTCTGTCCTAAGTAATGCATCACATTCGTTAATTTTGAAACGCAATGAGAATTTTATTATTAGCGTTTGAATCTTATATTTCAGTTATACGACAGACTAAGAAAAGAGAAACCAGATTTCATAAAGAAGATTGCTGTTATTGAAGGTGAAATGGGAGTCATGGGCCTAGGTATTAGTCCAGAAGACAGAAGTAAAGTTGTGAAAGAGGTAAACATTATTAACAATTTATTTATTGGGCATCTCAGATGATAATAATAATATAGTCAATGCGTAGCGTACAAACAGGTGAATTTGAGTTAAACTATCGGTGTACGAAGCTATAAAATATGTATAATCCTGAGAAAACATAAAATACATATCTTTTACATGAATGTTTTATAGGTTTCGTGTATACTTTAATATGCATTTAGTAAACAGTTGTTATTTTGATAATACAAACAAACACATCAATTTTGTTATATATATAAAGATAAGTACTAATTGATACACATACACAAATATAATATCACAATAATGTCTAAGATTATTAGGCACAACGGGAAACTTGATTATGATATCAAAAATCTTTTGGCTCTATGAAATGTCCATAGTAACTCAGGATAGGAAATAACCGCTCCATACAACATTTATTTCTGTCCACAAGAACTTGCAAACTTTTATTATAAATTAATATTTACTTGTAACTTGCAGTTAATTTTTATTACAGAAAAAGATAGCATGATATATTTTATTTGTCGTGTGTAATACAGAATAGCAAAGAGGCAAAACAATTTGACAAAAAAAAAACTTATTTGTATCCCTCACAATATTCATATACATTTACCTCCACGAATTTAGTCAGAAAAGACATAGATGCGTTCTTTCGCCGTAAGTAATTTCATTCGCACTTGTGCGACGGTGCCCTTTCATAGGGCCTTTTATAAGAATAAATGAACTTTATTATATCTATAACATATGTCTATAAGACGATATCTAACCTCTCCAAAGTGTAGGTATATTAGCTGATTGACATATACATCAAATTACTTGCTGACTGCGTTTCCTCTTAAATTTTCACTTTCACTAACGCAACGTATGCAGGCCGTTCTAGTTAATGTACATAAATTAATTAAGCTGCTTCCCGTTCGCAGGTGGAGATAATATTTCACGGAGCAGCTACAGTGAGATTCGACGAGCCACTGAAGAAAGCTGTGGAAATCAATGTTAGAGGAACGAGAGAGATCTTCCAACTCGCCAGAGCGTGTGACAAGCTCAAGTCTCTGGTATACATCTCCACAGCGTACAGGTATGTTAAGATTTAAATTTAATGTTTGTAAGATCGATGTAGGAAATTTGACTACGAAACCATCAGACCAGTTCTGCAATAATCCAGTGTTCCACGTGTTTTTCATGGCTTTAGCACATGAGCTGCCCCAACTCAGCCTTCAAGAATGGCAACTTATCAACTGAAACGTCTTAAAAAGGTTACTAAAGGTGTTTGTAGTTGGCAGCAACTACTTAAAAGATATCCGAAGAATCCGAAAAAAGCCGACCACGACAAGCATCAACAAATTCAAAAGTATACATTTTATGTAGTGAGCGACTTTAATAAGTTCGAGTATCTGTGGTCTTTTGGCTTATGTATGAGAGATAGGTATAGTATTGCGAACTTTTTTTAGATGTACTAAAAAGGAATATTTTTGTACAACATTGTATTTACGTATCTCTAACCATTACGCCAGCGCACGCGGATAAAGCAGTTAGGGTGTGCTATTTTTTCCGACTTACTTAACAAAAAATATATTTAACGCTAGCTGAGAGGTATAGCCTAATGCTAGATAGCCTATACTATTTTTCGTTGATCTGGCTATAATATACCAAAAGAATTTTTTGAATCCGGCAAGTACTTTCAGATATTAGCGTGTTTAAACAAACAAACTTTAATTTGTTATTGAAATCTAGACTGACAGTAAAAATAACTCATGTTCTAGTAACTGCACGTTGAATGAAATAGAGGAAAGATTCTACGAAAGTCCGTTCCCCGCTGACACTCTTATAGACTTGGTGGAGAAAGTCGATGAGAAAACAATCAACAGCATCACCCGTGGGTAAGTTGACGTTCCCAATTCTCATATTAATCTGGAACAACTAGTACAATGGTACACGAGGAATTCTAACTTAGCTTTCAGAAACAGCAACCATTCTGTAAAAGAGATCAGAAAGATTATAGTGACCAGTAAACATATGGTGGAGTATAAGCTTTCCTAACAGGTAATGATAATATTATTTTGTTTGATACTGCTCGATCGTCGTTTACTGGAACTGGCGAGTAACAAATTTTACAAAGCGGTGAGATTTTTAATTTCAGTAAACAAGAAAATAAGCTTACTGTACACTTACTGACAGGATGGTGTGTGGCACAAAGATATTTAGTATGTTCACAATTTATGATTAGCGGTATCCACGCGGCGTCGTACAAAATTGTACTTGTACAAAATTTTATTTAAATCTATTGGATGTTAATATAACTTCAATTTATGTTTTCATTTTCACGATTTCTAAATGTACTAATATCAATTCTAATAGCCATCAATTATGGAATATTTCCTCAATGCTTTCCTCTACCAAATTTAATCAAAAGTCGAGTGAGAGTTGATGAAAAATCCTTTTTTACAATTTCTAAAAGTATTATTAATAATTCTTATAGACCATTATGTCAGCAATGACAAAAATTTGGTTTGCAAAATTTCATAAAAATAGGTCAAGCCGTTTATGAGTTAAATCTGGACAGACAAAAAATTATTTAATGTCATATCCGTGGTCAGTGTCCTTGTGTAGAGTGCTTACGTACTCGGACAGATGTTTCATCTGTACGCGTTTCGCGTGATCGTGATACCTTATTTTACCTATTCGATATTATTTTTGTAGTGAATTATAGATATTTCTTTAGTGTTCAGAAATAATGCAATTTTCATAAACATTGTTGCAATATTTTTAGGTATCTCAATTAATTGATCACGAAAAAGAAGTTAGGTTAATTTCCTAACATTTTACAGGGCTAAATAGCAGAAAATTAAATAAAATATAATAAAACGGTCAGAGCGTTTGCTCTCAATAACAACATAATGCAGAATGACAAGAAGCCTGACAACACATTTATACAGTTGCGATCAAAACATTATTTATTTTTACCTACAAAATTTTCTTAGTCCATTATATTTTTAGTGTGCGTGTTACGAATATTATTACAACCTTTAAAATATACATGAACAAGTTTCCTTATTTTGTTTATGTTTCAGGTCGTTGCATCAAATAATACAGCAAACTTTATGTGATTTTTAGATTCAATTTTAAATAGATTTTTTATAATCAAATTCAAGCAAAAATAAATTACTTTAATATATTTTGCTATAAATATACAATTTAAGAGATCAAAATATCAATCTTTCAAATTTAATATAACATTTTTCTATAAAATGGCCAGTAAACAGGTTAAACTAAACTCCGTGAACAATTAGAATTAACAATTAATAAACAATTTAGAAACAAAATACTGGTCATTTAAAATTGTTTTATTTTCTTCCAGGCTTGTAGGTGATTATCCCAACACATACGCCTATACCAAAGCAGCGGCTGAAGACATAGTTAAGAAGTACTCTAAAGGTCTCCCAGTAGCAGTTTACAGACCTTCAGTTAGTAAGTTTAGCAGATAAAGAAACTCTAAATAAAACAAGTTAAACCAGGTGGTGGAGTTATTCTTGGACTGTGCTTTCTTTATTATTGTTACGGCTTGAACATAAAGAAAATAGAAAAATATCACCTTTCTTGAAATTTCAAGGAGCATTCGGAAAGATCGTGTATTTAGTGCATAGTGCAGTCGTGTGACATATAGTCTTAGGTTCAACGACACACACATAGAAAATCTTATCGCTAAAACTGTCAGCAAACAATGGGCTATAAATTAAACGTTCCCCTCGTTTTAAAAAGCGATGACGTAAGTTGTTACGTAAGTTTACAAGATGTTAAGAGTTCCGGGACCATCCAGAGATTTCGGGATCGAATTATTTAGATATATAAGGGAGCTGTTGCGAGACGCGGTAGTTATAAATTCTAAAGCGAAGCGACAACAAGAAACGAAATAAGAGAGAAACAAACAGTGTTATTCTGCAAGTACCTACAGGCTTATTCTGTGAGAATATTCGGTGCACTATTTTTGCGTTTGTTTTGTTCTGTTATTGTTTTTTTATTTTAATTTGTATTAGCTGATTACGAATAAATTACTTTTGAGTGACACTACGGCATCTTATTACCCACGGACGTAACATTATCAAGGATGATGTTTTTTTTTGTGTCTAAACCTAACTAAAGTAAACTTTTAACATCTATATTAATTGACTATTTAAAAGGAAGCCATAATTTAAGATCAGCTAGAAACATTAAACTTGAGGCTCTTTTTTAAAATGTACTCTCCGAATTTTGTCTAAAATATTTGTTACAAGATTTTCAACTGAATACATGTAAAAACACAGCTTTCATTAAAAAGAAAAGAAAAGTAACTTTTTTTTTTATAATTAATTATTTAAATGAGTTTCTTCTCTATATAATAGCATTATTTATTTTTCTGGTAAAATTATTTAAATTTCTTACCGTCTTGGGATCTAAATTATATAGTTGCACCAATTATTGATAATACTAGCAGTATCTACTTATACGTAAGGAATAGTGGTAGCAATTGCTGGTTCTATTCAAGTTTCGTTGATTTTGCTGACGATTACATGGAACCAGGAGATGCATGTTATAAAAAACTCATTTATTTTGGTATATATGATGTATATACATTTGTATTTGATTATACATATACATAAAAGTAAATGCATTTCGTATAAATAGGCCCCATATCCTTGTAATTTATTATAATTCCATAAACTTATCATCATTATTTTAAAAAACTTTGGTCTATATACTTAAATAAATAAGATTAGATGAGGCCACATCTTATTACCTCAAAATTAAAAAAAATATATATATTTTAAAGCACGATTGAGGAAAGATGGGGTATCGGGTACCACATTTTATCCTACATTTTAGTTTTTGTTCTATTTATTTACATTGCGAAGTTTCAAAGTATTTACTAATAGAAAATGGTTCACATTTAGCAAATAATATCAAATAGGGGTGAATGGTAGAAGGAAGCAATGGAAAAGGTGATTCAAAATGTGCTCGAAGAAAAAAGGGTATAATAGATTAGCCTGCAAATTCTACGAAGCTTGACGTGAATACTAAATTCAAGCATGGGCTAAATCACGTTGCCACAAATGTACGAAACTGCGAGAAAGAAAGAAAGATTTCAATAAAACTGCCAAGTCTTACAAAAAAGTTCAAAAAAGCTCGCTTTGATCACGTTAGTCGCATTGGAGCCAAACTTGCTGCTTATGCCTTAGGGAGTAGAGCTTTTTAGTCTCTCGCCAAGTCAATTAAGGTTAACTTTCGCCGCATGAATCACTGGTTCATTCAATATAATAAAAGGCAAACGATTTTGCCGGTCTATTTGCGCAAAATTCTCATCTAGGTTCTTACGATATAATTAATCGTTTTAAACTTAGTAATATTTATTAAAATTAAAATGTATTATATATTTTATATATATACTTATTATATACTTTATATTATATACAATAAACTGACCTCTATACCCCCGTGCAGTACAAAAATGCAGGGAACTGTAATACGCACCAAGGCTGTACGAACAGTGCTACGCAATCTGCATGTAAACAAAGCCCAGATGGCATCTCACCAAAGGTACTCAAGAACTGTGCTCCTGAATTGGCAACTAACATGATACGTCTATTCCGGCTCTCTCTGGATTCCGTTGTTTTTCAGGAGTCTTGCAAACAAGCGAACATACAGCCGGTTTCGAAAAAGAGGAACCGTGCCGATCCTTCTATCGTCCAATCGCCATAACCTCACTTTTGTATTAAGTAATGAGCGAATAATAAATAAGCAGCTTTTGCCATACTTAGAGCTTAATGATGTCCTTAGTGATTATCAGTACGGCTTTCGACAAAAACAATCTACTGGGGATCTCCTAGTATACACCCATTAGAAACACGGAGAGTCACTTGCTGTTTCTTTCAATATTTCTAAGGCTTTTGATAGGGTCTGACATACAAGATTCTTGAGCAAACCGTGCTTATGAGATGCCCGAAAGCCTGCAGACATGGATCAACGATTATTTAGTGAACAAACAATACTGCTTACTTAACAAGTTATTAATGGCTGCTCGTCTGAACCCAAGACTATTAATACCGAAGTTCCTCAGGGATCTGTACTCTTATTAATACTTTCCCTGCTGCATATCAACGATCTGCTGAAACTAGCCTATTTGGGTACGCATATTGCAGCATTGTTACTGAGATATACTTCTCCAGTATGCAGACCGACTTAAGGGAAATCTGTAAGAAGAGAAAGTTTACAGTCAACCGTTTAAATATGTAATTTAAGTACGTTGCTGATTGGGGTGATTTAAACCGCGTTCAGTTTAACGCCGACAAAACACAGGTATGTCTTTTTTCTGCTAAACGGAGACTGTTCATCCATATTTCTACTTTTTTGAGTAATTCCCTGCAAGTATCTGATAAAATGGAGTTTATTGGCGACCGGCTAAAGAAATTCGGATCTCGACTTTGCGCGGTCTATTGAGTTAAAAGCGAAAATGGCTGCTTAGAAACTTGGCATCTTTTTCAAGGTTAGGCGGTATTTCACACCGGACCAGCTCCTAAGTCTGTACTTTCCACAACTACGGTCGTGTGTGGAATACTGCTGCCATCTCTAAGATGAGTTAGCTAAATACCAGTTGGTCAAACTTGATTCAAACAATCGTCACGCTCGAAGACGTACTGGCGATGAAACACTAACGAAGGTCGTAGAGTAGCTTGCCTCTCGGTGTTTTATAGGCTACATTTTGGAGAGTGTGCACAGGAACTACATTATTTAAATTCGCTCTCTCTGATCTACAGTACAACTAAACGCCGTGAAGGTTTTCACCCGTGTGTAGTTGACATTCCCCCGATTTGCCCGAAGTGTTTCGCTTCGGCGTTTTTAATGCGAACAGCTATAGAATGGAGGAATTCTCTCCCAGCTTCTGTGTTTCCTTCAACATATAACTTGGGAGTTTGTAAAGGGTGAGTGAATAGACATCTTCTGGGTAAGAACGATCCATTGTCGGCCTCATCTTCATTTACCATCAAGTCAGGTTGAGGTCAAGAGCGCGCGTGTATCATATAAAAAATAATTGCGAGTTATCTATCTGGCTTGATAACTTTACGACTACAGAAGTTGGCATATCAGTTACTAGTCTGTAACAACAAATAGCAAAATTTTTATAAAGAGAAAGGGAGATCTAGATCTGGCAAAGGCTGGGCAAAAGGTTTCTTGAATTACTATTCTGATTTAATAGCGTCAGAGAACCGGAAAACACTTGAGTAGTTAGCGCTGCTTGTTTTAACAAGGTATCTGTGGGAAATTCTCCATGATGTTACAAAAAACACTTTGTTTACTCCAGAAAAATTAATTCTAGTGAAACCGGGGTTTCAAAATATCTGTGAAAAGAGGGATAGAGTAATACAAGATAGATAAAAAAGGATAAGAGTGGAACTTAGGTATTTGGAAGAGTATGATTGTAATTTTATAAGCTTCATTTAGACTAACAGTTTAGGCTTTTAGTTTCAATTAAAACAAGAACTAAAGTTTATTTTATTGTTATTTATTTAACAAACGGTTATAAGGGTAAACATCAAGCATTATTATAAGGTACGAATAGTATGTAAGAATTTGGTTTAAAAATAGTTATATTATAAGAATTAACTTAAAAGGGAGGATATTATAGTAGTGGAGATCAGTAGTTGTTACAATACGATGGGATATAGCTTACTATTATGGGAATGTCGGTGTTGAATAATTAAAAGACTTCAGTACTTAATATTGGTTTTCGATTGACGTGAGTTCGAATCCCTGCAATGAGTCTGAGCTTTCGGTGAAGGAAAACATCGTGAGGAAACCATAGCATGGTGGTAGTGCATTTTTCTTAAGCCCGCCTGGCTAGCTACCACCCTCACGTAGAAAATTTGTCGCCAAGCACCAATAGGTGTGTTCCGGCAGCTGCACTTGAGAGTCAGTCTTCCACTAGGTTTAGCGTGTCATCTTGGACCACATCGTAAAAAAATATATGTACCTTGAAATTGAACATCTTTTTTATTTGGCACTAGAAATACTCGGTCATAATCATTTACGCGAATTATTTAAATATAAAATTATAATGTTTACAGTGATTTCAACTGCCAAGGAACCAATTGCAGGCTGGATTGACAATGTGTATGGCCCAACTGGAGTAAGTATTGCAATAAATCACATTTATTGAGTACACGTGAAACCATATAAAGCCATGATACGCTTTATACACCTGTTAGCGACGCATAGCGTAGGTTAGTTGTAGGTTTAGTTTTAATATGTTTATAATAAATAGGTAGCGATTAGAATTAATGGTAGGTTATTTTAAGCATAATATTGAATTATATAATTACAATTAACGTATGAATTCTATAATGATTACAAGTAGTACTAGTTCAATGTGTGTTTGTGTGATTTGGTAAGGAATAGAATTCGTATTACGTAAATATGCCTTATGTACTAGTGTTAGAGTAAAACAGAAACAATGTATACTAATATTTGAATTATTTCTTGTTATTTGTTTTAAATTTATGTGTATTGAGATCGTTTTCATGTTTCAAAATAGAGTTAAACAAGAACTCTGTAAATCCAACTAGAATTTGAGAAAATCGTGTTAGATCGTAGTACATAAGAATTTCACAGAAATGTGAATAGTGAATAAGATAAGAGAGAGAGAGGGAAATATCGCCGCTAGCGCTGTCACACACTCCGGCGGAGCTATAAATATCGCGACGAAATCGTGCTCGGCAGGACCATTCGAACCTACTAGTGGTAGCAGCCACGAGTTTCATTCCCTATACACACATCAGGATGTTCCGCCCGAGCGATATATTATCTGACCCCGACGATAAAATCACGGTAGCGAACGCGATATACCAGCCCTACAGCGACTTGAGCTTAGATCCGATCCTCTGGTATGGAGCCCTCAAGTCTGCTGCTCGTGTGATACAGTGACACTGCATTTACTAGCTAGCTACATACAGTCATCACTCTGCATTATACATACATGCACTACATTCAGGTACATAGGTTTTGTAAGGGACCTTTTTTCTATTTTTTTGGCTAGTTAGTCTTGTCCAATTCACAGATTACTAAATACATATACGCGTGTTTGTTCCTTCCTCCCAGATGGCAAGACACATTCATACATGTATAGTTAGTTAGCTCGAATTCGGATAGGAATTAGCTAGATCGCGATGGTTGCATATACGGGAACAGTCCAAGCCGAGGTCTGCCAATTTGGCACACTTGCGCTTGTTGCCCTTTTTCCTCAGCTGCGAGCCTTCTACGCTCGCTACGCTCGCCCACAAGCCCGAAGAGGCTGTTAAGGGCTCCTGGCCAACAGTATAGTCAGTTCGAAAAAAAAAGTGTTCTGCATGCAGATGTCAAACGCCAATCTACGAGTAAAGAAGCCTCATGGCTGAAGAACCCTCTGAAGAAGCACTGTAGTAGTGTTAAGGGAAATTATTGTATATGCAAGTTCTGATTTATTGTGAAGATCAAGAATATAACGTCTTCTTAATATCGACCCGCCAGCGCCAAGTCCATCGTGTATACAACCACGCGCTGTCAACACCCCCCGCAGCGCAATGAACCGCGTCCCTCTCCGTGTACTCCGTTTGGTATTTCCCCTTCTTCATGTCTGGTAGGTTCGGGCGTGAGCAAGGACGGTTGTGCACGAGGAGTAGAGCGCAATTTGGTTTGTGGGCTCCCGCTTACCGTCGGAAGTGCGTTTCCGTCTGTAGCGTGCACGGGTAGTCGAATAGGTGTAGCTCTACGCCGCCATGTTTGCGTCGTATTAGTGCGGGGTTCGAGTCCATTCCCCCGAGCGTTCCGTTGTCAGTGCGTGCCGGGAGCGTACCCGCGGTCTGTGATCGTGTTGGAGGCTTAAGCCGAGGCTTTGACCCCTCTTTCGTTTTAACATCATAGTAATTAGTGTAGTCTGCAGGACTGGATTGAAATAGTCATAAGTTAGCAAATGTTACAGAGCTACAGACACCAATGCGCTGGTATTCTGCTGGGTTATATAAAATAAATAAAACAAAATATATATACGCAATATTTATTTATTTAAGCAACAAAAATTGAATAAAATACAAATATGCCTAAATTAGAATCTAAGTGTTGCCTTCATTAAAGGTAGATCAGACATGCAAAAATAAGTTCTGTAAATGAGTTTAAATGTTCTTAAAATCAAGAAAATACAGACATGTAACATAAGTATGAGTCACTACACTCTGTAGCATTTGTAACTCTCGCCAAATATGTCTATGTTAGGATCTTTGCATATGCTGTTGTATTGTTTTTGGATTGAAAGTGTGTATAATATAATTCATAAAAATGTAAAAAAAACACGGGACCAAGGTGGGACCCTTGCGGCACCCCTGATGACGTTATAAAGATAACGTTTTATAGATTTAACAAAGACTTTTTTTATCTAAGGAAGTACTTATGAATGATAAAATAACCAATGTTATGAAATCATGTTTTATAACTAAAGCAATTTTGGTCACTTATTTACCTTATTTATTTATTTACTAAATTCCTCTTCAAGGCCCTGGACAGGTTGCAGAGATGGGCTGTCCGCATTGTAAATTATGCAGACGTTACTAATTTCATAGAGCCGCTTCAGCTGCGCAGGGACATTGCCTCGCTGAGCGTGTTCTACCGTCTGTATCATGGCGAGTGTTCTGAAGAGCTATTTAACCTTATAACGTTTCCTCCCTTTTATATCAGAACCACACGCGCTGGTCTCCGGAGCCATAGCTTTACGGTAACCTCCATCTTGGCTCGAACAAAGAAATTTTCTACGTCGTATATATGCAGTACTGTGAAGCTCTGGAATAATGAAATGTTAAGAAACCGGGCATTAATTTCGCAAATAATTTATTTAAGGTCGTACTAGGAGCAGGTGTCGGACTTATCCATGTTTTGCACTGCAATCCATCAGCGGTGGCCGATCTTGTCCCTGGAGACATGGCAATCAATGCCTGCATAGTAACAGCTTGGAAGACAGCCATGGAATACACTGGAAACAACGACGGCACCTCACCTTCAGATCTTCCGCCAAAGGTTTACAACTTCGTCTCCTCTGAGCAACAGCCACTAACTTGGAGTAAGTTATTAGTTATAATTTTATAGGTTGTGAAATAAAATGTTAACTTATTTTAAAATAATTTTCCATCCATCTACTGATTTAACTGTTTTTGAAGTGAAACTTCTTATGCGACTTAAAACGCGTTAAACGTTTAACACACATTATCGGTCTCTCCTCTTTGTGTGAGCCAGAGCGAGAGAGCAAATGTCGGTGTGTATGTTATTGCATATTGTTTAAATAAAATAGGTATAAAATATCTTTTAATATTGTTTCACTTCTATCGTGTGTGAATCGCACACACACACCTTTTTTTATCGATATAGCTTTTGGCATAGTGGCCAGAATCTCACCTGATGTTAAGTGATGATGTGCCTTAAGATGATAACACGCTTAAACTAGTGGAAGACTGGCTCTTTAATGCAGCTGCCGGAACACATCTATTGGTGCTTGGCGACAGATTTTCAACTTGAGGGTGGTAGCTGGCCAGGCAGGCATTAGAAAAAGCCCTACCACCATGCTATGGTTTCCTCACAATGTTTCCTTCACCGAAAGCTCAGGCTCATTGCGGGGATTCGAACTCACGTCAGTCGACGCGAAGTCGTACAGGCTACCACTGAGCCATCTTTGCTTCAGATTTGATTAAATAGATTATGTTCGATTAATGAAAATAGAACGCACTAAAAGACTTATTCGTGTAAGTACCAATGGAAGGTCGAACGATGCAGACGGGGAGATCGTTAGCCCCCGTCGAACACACGTTAATCTACGCAAAGTCGTACACACTCCCACTGAGCCATCATAGCTTCATAATCCAGTATCAGTACTGGACTGATCCAGTATCCAACATCCAAGTGGACTACAATCTTGTGATATCTGAATCGAATTAATCTCTAAATAAAATCGAAAAAGATGATGATTTGTACCTTGTAAATTCAAATCCTCCAAGGAGCTGAGCTTTCATTGAAGGAAATAATCTTGGAGGTTTGGTATTTCTGCATGTCTGGATAGTTTCCGTTGTAAATATAATAATCTGTCATCTAGTACCAATGGGTGTATCCTGGCAAAAGGACTAGAAATACACTTCACTTTCTATACTTAGCGTATCTATATCTATATTTCCGAAGGCTCGTCACTTAACGTCAGGTAAGATTGTGATCAAAAACAGTTGAAAATAAAAAAATATATTTTTGTAGTGTGATTGACAAGAATTTATTTATTCTACAATTTAATTCTAAAACGTTTCTCTAAACATTTTTTATCTCTAGAAAATTTCATGAAGTATAACGAGACGCATGGTTTTGAAGTGCCCTCCACTCAAGCTATCTACATATACCTGTTCTCCTTGACTCCATCTAAGTTTAACTACAACCTGCACTGTATTTTCCTCCACTGGATCCCCGCTTATGTCGTCGATTGCATCGCCGTACTTATCGGAAAACAACCTATGTGAGTAAAGAACCAAGATTTTCAAATACTGAGCTTATTTTATAGTGTTTACGATGAGTTGTTCTAATTATTCGCTCTTGATTCTAAACACTCATCAGGGCAAATTAACATTCATAAGGAAAAAATCGCAAACTGAAAAACTTTTGGAACAAACATCATCGTCATCATAATTTTAGCCAAAAGACGTCTACTGCTGAACTTAAGCCATCCCATTACGGCTGGTCCTGTGCTGACCGCATATAGCAGCTTCCCCTTAACGTTTACCTTCAGACCACTTTGTGGCGGGTCTATCCACGATGCATCTTCCGTTACGTGGCCGCCGTTCGAGAACTCGGCTCGGCGAGAGATCGGCCATCCGTTTTACGAGCTACGTTTTACGAGATGGGGCAAGAATTATTCAATAGGGCATTATCGCCCTTTTTGAAAAAAACTACCACCCCACGTTAGTTCCATGTCTGTGGCGTTTTACATTCTTGGATGACGGAATTGAAAAAGGTCTGAAAGGCCCTCAGTACTAGTTTACCACCCGCCTTCAATAGTTCAGATGTTCACGATAACGATCGAGATAGCGATCTCCGGGAGATTTGGTGTTTTAGTCATACTAATCGCGTAAAAACTGACGTCCAGGATATCTTCTGTAAAGTGTGTGGTTAATCTAGCTCTTGAGTCTTTAACTAGATTCGTTACGTGTTTCCGCGTTGATGTGTATAATTGTCCATAGAACTTCTTGACCTCTTTTAACAGCTCAGGTTTGGATGAAACCATTTTGCCGTCATCCGTCTTCAGCTTTGTTAGCTGGCTTTGCCCTATAAACAGACCTCATGTGAATACTTTGGTACCTTTTTTCGGCTTTATCGCTTCTTTAATACGATTCGTATGAAATTACATATGTCAGTTTTCGGTGACTTTGAGATTCGTCTATTAAGCTACTGATAATCACAAATATCACCTGTAGCCTGCAGAATCATTTCACGTTTCTCATCTTTGAGTTTAAGAGTAGAGTCCGAGAGTTTTTTGGTCCCGTCTGTACAGCGGACAAGAACTTGGACCCAACCATATAAACAGTCTTTAAAAACCGTCATTATAATTATACACGCTACTCTCTGGCCAATCAAAATGGTTTTGAGTTTCAACTGAAAGCTGTTGGGGTTTTAGAATCGGATAAGTGCTGGGCCGAGCGTAAACTTCATCAGTCGAGATCTTTGGAGCTTCAAATTAAGATTCAATGAGCCTCGTACCTATTAAGACCTTCCTTCTCCATGAAGCCGGCTAGTAGTTGACCCTGATGATTCCAGTTTCCTACTCCAATTTGCCCCAGTAGGAACTCTTGACTGTCTCGTTTACCCAGGTTTGACCTTCATGACAAGTTGAGCATTTGAACTATGCATGGCTTTAGAAATATCTTCATAAATAGATCACCACATCGTCGGAGTGCGCCGAAATCAGAGCATTCACCTGTATGACCATCAACGAATACCGTTTGTTTATTTTGAGTTTAAGTCACACGACTCTAGTTTACATACTCTCGATTTTCACCAGTTTGTTCAGAAGGGACTTTTGAACTACAAACCCAGCTCACTGAGTAACATTTACAATTAAAATAGTATTATCTCAAACAAATCAAGGGCTACAAAATATTAATTTGAAATATTTTCATTGAAAATCATATATTGCTTAAAATTAAACAGTCAACAAATAATTATTTCGAAATTATACAAACAAATCATATTAATTTAACAGACAAAATGGTGCTAAGTAAATATAATACTGTATAGAATACTCACAGTTTAAGTATTTGTTCTGAAATTGACAACAAAATGGTCGTAATTCGAAATAAGCACCTGTGACGTCACTGATTACGAGCAGTGAGAACGGTCAATAATGAAATATTTTTTCATATCTCATAAATTATTTGGCTTAAAAATACTATTGTCTTACCATATAGAGAAAAAAAGTAGTTCTAAAAAGTCAAAAACAAAAATTCGCGTTCATGTACTTATAATAACCTTTTGTTTATGACGTGCGGTTTATGCTATGTTCGTTTTACTTGGTTAACTTATGTGAATACCAGAAAATTTGTTTTTCTATACTTTTTTTTTAAGTTCCTATGTTCCTCTAACATGGTCAGAAATCTTGTGCATTCTAAATAAAACTAACAACATGCTAGAATGCCCATCCTTATGTGAGGAGTTACTTCAACAGCCCCATTCTATATTGTTTAGAAATTTCAATATTACTTAAATTACCAAAAGATTTCCTTCTCTTTTTCTTACCTTACTAAAGCTTCCTTTCTCTTTTTTGGGTACTCTATATAATTTAACAATTTTACTTCCTACGGACAAAAGTGAATTCATACATTTACATTTAAACTGTTTTAAGTCCGGGCGTGTCACTACGACGGGTCAGAATTTAAAATTTTATAAATGATAGAATTAACTAAAAACGAATAAAAATGTGTATAATTAAAATGGCGAAAGCTAATTTATTTTAAAACTATTGACTACTAAAATAAACTTATTAAATTTTAGGTTAATTTAATAATAAAATATAAATATTTTTTAAATTTTACAAAATTCAGGTTTAAAAATCTTTGGTAGAGTTGCAACAGTACTTAGATTTATTATTTGCTTACTATGTTATGTACCTTATTTGTTCCTTAACCCGGCTCTTTTTGCAACGTCTTCTATAAAATCAAGGAAGGCATTGCGATGCTCCACAACTAGCATCAGAGTGGGCAAAGGTATCGAGTCCAATTTTAACTCCAGTACTGTTGTTCTATACTGAAACTTGTACCATGATACCGCTTCAGCTAAACAACTACAAAAACAATAACAATAAAAAAAACTATATTTTCCAGGTTAAAAAAAGCATACAGAAAGATTAGCAAATTTTCTGCAGTCATCAGCTACTTCGCGACCAGGGAGTGGAAGTTCCATAACGACAACGTGAAGAATCTCTACACCGAGTTGTGTGATGCTGACAAACAGATCTTTGACTTCGATCTCAGCCGTCTAGACTGGAGCGATTATTTCCATGACTACATCAGAGGCATCCGGAAGTATCTTGTGAAAGATCCTTTGGACACAATACCAGCGGGTATAAGAAAACGCCGAAAACTTTATTGCATACACTATCTACTATGTCTAATTCTTCTATCACTGTCTCTTTGGTTTTTCTGGAGTGTACTCTGTTTGGTCATAGATTTTTAATAATTATTTTTATGTTTTGTTAATATTTTTATTCAAGTTAATTTAATATTTGTAATTTTGTGGGGTTTACGTGTTTAATATTTAGAATACTTTATTCATTCTGCTGTGCATGCATATTACAGACCATGAAGAATATATAATACACTGGTAAAATAGACAACATCATACCTCGCAATCCTTGGACCAGAACTGAAAATAATAAAAAGAATATGCATCTGGTTATTTAAGTTATATGTGGTGAAATACACTCGTTCTAGACCTCGAGCATCTGTGCCGTGACACTTTTTGATTTAACTTTTCCAGAATACATTATATTTCATAGCTTAAAATAATAACTTATTTAATATCTGTGGTCATATTTGTGAGTAGATTACTCAGTCAACATTCATTCGTTCATGATTCTAATAACAACAATCTTTCATAGTTTTCATGTAAATACTTAATGAATGTCGAAAGAATTTAATAACTTGAATATAATGTCGAGAACTTGGTTGAACATTTAGTATTTTTTATATTAAATTCGTAAATTGCTGATTTTTTTATTTAAAGTCTTAATTAATAGCATTTTACTTTATATCATTTGATGGTTGAATTATTACCAAATATCAATAAGAATAACATTAATACCAGCCAGAAGGATTTCTTAAGTCTCTTACCTGATGGAAGGCACGTGCTCAATCACCACACTAGCCTACCACGTATTAGCAATTGAAAATGCACAGTTCTATATTTTTCCCACATAAAAAGGTACCTAATAGAAGAAGCGCTCAAGCGATCTAGTCTTAGGTAAGTTCAGTCGAAAGTATTACCGAATCAAAATAAAAAAAAATCTTATTCAATTTAGACCCTAAGAAAGCACTTACAAACGTCAGACACTACTATACTACCACCGGTTTGGACATTATCCCAGTCATCGTAAAGAACCGGCAAGAAACTCGATCGGGCTTATCTACATAAACCTTTTTTATTCCAACTGTAAAAATAATATTTACCGTTAATAATCATTATGATATTTATAAGTGGATGCACAGAGAGGGAGTCATTTCCAGACATCACTATCAATCACATAATGTGCCGCCCTATAATAATAACGTTTTGACAGTAAAACCTGCTTGACATGGTCCTGGAATTCATTGTCTGGCAAATCAGTTATTATGTGCTTCGGGATCTTATTATACCTACTCGTAGAACCTAACATTATTACCTAAAAAAACTTCTATTAGACTTACTCGGTCTTATTACAAAAACAAAAATAAACTCGTGTTGAACATGAGTTTTACTAAACAGTGTCTAAAGATTTAAAACCGTGTTGAACGTGAGTTTAAAATGCTTTATTACAAAAGCTTGTCTAACCGATGTCTAGCTAAACATCTGGTTTAATTTTTTTATGCAAGCAACTCTGAATAACATTCACTCAATACGATCTCGCCATTCAAAAGCGTTCCATTGTATTCAGATATTCTGCAAGTAGTTTGTTCTAACAATTACATTTTTGTTCAGATCATCATCATAAAAAATAATGATATTGTAAAGAAGATATAAATTATTATTTTTTTGATATTTTCTGCTAAGCGAGTATAATTGTTAAAATACGAAATATATAAATTTAATATACGACAAAGTTCGTAAAGTGAAATCTGAGTTCGTGCGTACAACTACATCACATTATTGCATTATTATTTGTCGTCAAATCGCAATACATGAAATTATTACGAAATAGTTTTATTAATTATTGATATATTAAGGGAAATCAAAGTTAAAAAAAATTGATGAAATAATACATAAGAACTCACATCAGTTTAAATAACCTATTGACGAACCCAACACTGTAGCGCACATGCTACTTGTATTTTTCTGGTTCTATAGACAAAGCGTTATTATTCTGTGCTAAAGAACCCCACGAGAAGTACATGCAAGCTTATGTTTTTTTTTATTACAATCTCACCTGATGTTAAGTGACGATGTGAAGATGATAACACGCTAAACCTAGTGGAAAACTGGCTCTCCAGTGCACACACCTATTGGTGCTTAGCGACAGATTTTCAACTTGAGGTTGGTAGCCAGCCAGGTTTAACTAATTCTACTATTATTCAGGCAAAAGCTTGGCTAAACCTATATTTATTTTAAATACAAAGTCATTATACGCTTAGAATGACATAACAGGAACACGATTTACTTGTGAATAACAGAAACTGTTCAATTAATTGACATATTCGAAATCAATAAAATCCAGAAAATCTATGATATTCATAATTTATAACCAAGTATATTATACCGCCAACAAATAGAACTACAATAAAATAAGAATTGTCAGTTTAGACAAGCGTTAGACAACGCTTCCTTTGTGTTTAAATTTTAGACGCGTTTAAAGCGTGGTTATCTTTAAACAACGCCAAAACACTCTTTTGTAATACAAAAATTTTTAAACATGTGTTCAACGCGTGGTTATCTTTTTTGTAATAAGACCGACTAAGTCTAAAACACGGTATGAATAATTTATGTCTATTTCTAGAATTAAAACTGTTCTGTTGTTTGACAAAATCTAACTTGTCAAAGTTTTTCCGAGTATACATTATATTATCAAGAATGTATTGGGAGAGCAAAGTAAGGATATTTAATTCCTGGAACTTGTTCTTTAGTGATTCGCGAGGTCTCATGTTGTGTATTGCTCGAATTGCCCACTTTTGTAATATGAGTGAGTAGTGTAAATTGGTATAGGTATGTACCTGCGCAAATTCTGAACGTTCGTTGATACATACCAGGTTTAAGAACTGCAAGCATCGAATGTAGACATTAAAAAAAGGTGTGTGTGCTATTCACACACGATGGAAGTGAAACTTCATTTTAAAAGTAATTTTATATATTATTTAACATATGTTACATAATAAGACTTCTTACTAAAAACCTGTAATACGCAGCCACATACAGTGAGTGTACAGTAAGTAGTATTAGCTCACGTACTTTTCACATATACTAACACACGTTAAATGCTCAAATACAAGCAAGTATTAAACGGTGTGCAATATGCATACACACCGACATTTGCTCTCTCGCTCTGGCTCACACAAAGAGGAGAGACCGATAATATAAAATAGTATATAATTTGCTCTTTCGCTCTGGCTCACACAAAGAGGAGAGACCGATAATGTCCTTTCATACCCCCTCCATGGTAGCGTTAAACGTTTAACGCAACCTTGTTGGAAGTCGCATAAGAAGTTTCACTTCAAAAAGAAGGATTTTGTGTTAACCTCCTATTATAACTTTCAAACAATGACACTGGCAAATGTTTCTGTTATAAATTTTTTCAATAGTTTTTATAGGTGATTTCGCTAATTTTAAATGTGACAAATACCTACACGTTTTAGAATTTACTTGCCAAATGTTCGGTGTACTGTAGAACCTAAAAACAAAATTTATAATAGACGCACTTACTTACAAGAAAACCATTCTTCTTCCCCAGTAGAATCGCCAGCGTACATATCAGGGGTTGCAAAAACCCATTTTTTGGTATCATTGCCTCTATTATGAGTTTTAATTATATTGTTAATAATGGAGCTTTTGTATTACATTAATATATTATAAAAGAATTTTTTTTCTTAAATATGTGTAATTATTTTTGTTTTATATAACGAGTCCATCTGTTCGGATGTGTCCGTAAAAACAGTGACGTCGGCCAAACTGACGCCACTCTCAGCACCAGGTTCCCCCATTTGTGTACAAATAATAAAGTAATTCAAACTGTAGTATGCAATCAATACCTATATTTCTACAGTAGGAAAAGTAGCAAATAACTATAAAAATGAATACTTACAAAACATAAACAAAGAACATTAATTAATTAAACAATATCAAGACATCAAGACTTGTTGCTCAATGCCTAAAAACAATTAATTTATTCAGGAATTGTATGCTCTCTACATCACATCGTACGCGCTCTCTAAAAACATGGCGTCCTTAAGTCAACACAATTTAATATTTGAATACAATATTTAATAATCATATGTCTATAGTTGTTTATTTTAACATGTTAATTCTTTAAGATAATTTATTTTCATAAATTGAAACTTATTACTACGAACATACAAATACCTAAAAAATAAATCTACTTGCCTAGATAAATATAAGTATTAACGTATTCTAATGGTTTGTCGGCAAAATTATGGGATATTTGTTTAATTTAATTAAATAATTTAATAATAATTTTTGTTTTATTAAATTTATTTCAAACCCCAAATTTCTACTTTTCGTTCGCAATGAAAATATCGTTGATTCCACCTCTTTAGCATTTTAAAGCAAAGCTAAAACAATATCGTCAGCAAAACGTAGATGGCCGATGTATTTTCCATTTACACTAGTCCAGTAATTAAGTAATAATTAGAAGTTAAGTCTACTAATTACTGACTCCAACACAGCAATAAAGATCCTAGGTGAAAGTGGATCACCTTATCTTACTCCTCTTTTTATGGGTATAAATGACCCTGTTGTCCTTAGTTTTATGTTACTTTTGCAGTGGCTATAACTATTTTTATAACTTGTATATATTTGCTATCCATATCTTGAGATTTTAGAGCTTCCCACATTGAAAAGCGAAATGGTATAGAAGGGTTTTTCGTAATCTATGAAAACTATATAGAGTAGTAATCTCTGATATTCGCTATACTTTAACGTTTATACTGGACGTTTAAGATATCCAGATTTCGCTTTTATCAAAGCGACGCGTATATTGTTATCGAAACTTGGATACACTTTTTGTATAACGCCTAATGGCCAGCGGAGCGTGGAATATCGTCGAATAAGAAGAACTACTGTCCCAACTTTCACAGGATTATCCGATGTACATTACTTCTGTCTAACTTGCAACGTGTGCATTACTCTAATCTCCATTTCTTCCTATATGAATGAACTATACTATCTAACAAACTTTTACGTTTAATTAGACTCATTTGGACTGCGGACAATCCAGACGCGAGTAAATACTGTAAAGACGAGGACATCAAAAAATGTATAGTTGTGAGAATTTCAGAGTTGGGATCTGCGGATAAATTTAAAAGACATTCAATTTGATTTAATACCGTTAACATCTCTTCGTAAATGAGAATTTGTGCGTTTAAATGGATTTTAACGGATTTTATGTTTAATTTCCATAAACCTCCAAATTGCGGAGCACGAGGTGGGATCATCTTCCAAGTAATTGGTCATTTCATCATTACAAGCGGATATAAAATTATTTGAAACGAGAAGTTGATATAATTCATATAATTGAGCTTTTGTGCCAACAAAGTTGGTGCCATTATCTGAATATACAAAAGAAGCAGGACAGCGATCAAATAAAAAACGTTTGAAAACGGCAAAAAATTAGTCCGATGAAAAGTCCGAGACTAACTCAATATATATAGCCTTAATCGTTAAGCAAACGGACAGGCAAATGTAAGCCTTTTGTGAGTGTTGACCACGTTTGCGTACAAATGTTATCTTAAATGAATCCGCGTAATCTACTCCCGTGTGAACGAAGTCTATGGTTTAATACGATCCATTTATATTTATTGTTTGCGAGTGCGGGGTCAGACTTTATAACGTCATCGCGACATCGGGGAAATTCCTAACGACAGCAAGGAGACCTTCATCAGTGATGCACTGGTCGTAGGCAAAGATTACTTGAACATCGTGTTTAAGAAGAAGTATGGACATGCAGTCCAAGCCAGAGCTTGAGGGGGCCTGAGCCTTGGTCGGCTAGGAGCGGGACTCTATGCGGCCTGAGGGGCTCGCACGGACCGAGGGAGTGCGCGGGCGCGATGGCGGCTGCCACCGGAGCGTGGAAAATGCACGGGAGGCTGGGAAAGGCCTCTGGTGGTAAGAGAGTATTCAGTCGGAGGACTGAGGCGAGTCGTGTCGTGGCGAGGACTGCCTAATCTGGCGGGGGCGTCTAGTACGCGGGGCACGTGAACCGACAGTCGTGATAGTTCGCGGGTGCCCACTTCGCCGCAGAGAACGCAGCTTGGAAGGTCGGGAGAATCGCGGTTACGCGTGCAATTGATAGTGGCATGGTCCTCGAGACACTTAACGTATCAAGGACGGACGCAGCATTTGCGCGCAGATGCCCGTACAGCTGGCAGTTGTGATACTACGAAGGAGTGTGGTTTTCGTATGGAGGCTCCACGGTTATTCCGGAGAGTTTACACACTTCCTTGGCATTAAAAATGGGTTCGCCCTCGGGGGACTTATTAAGAATAACAAGAAAAATAGAGGATGGTTTAAAGTTTTCAATTTAATGTTTAAAGATTATAATTTTCGATGATACTTTTATTAACAGTTTGTAGTACGTAATTCACTATGTGATGCGATGGTGTTCGAGTGTGGCACGCGCGGTCGCTCGGGTACCCTGAGCTGCTCTGCCGGAGGCGCGAACCCAAGCGGCCGCGGCCGTTGCGTCCCCCTTTCAACGCGCGGGCTTCCCACGTCCGTCGTCATATATAATGTATTGGGTATGGAGCATGGCGCAACGCTGCCACAATACTTCCCTGTCGAGATTATTCTTAAGATCGATAGTAGTTTGGAAATGTCACCGTTCTCCCGCTTCTCATCTGCTTATAAAATGTGTGCGATCACTTATCAGACCTGTGTCTATTGCGTCCAACCAATAGTGCGGGCCAATAGTACGGCCATTACTAGTATGGATTCCATAATTACATCTACACGATTCTCCGATTTATACTAAATAGTATCTTATTTAATAAGTCGTGTTGGTAGCGGAAGCCGGTTCTTGTAACATAAAATATTTATACGGTTCCGAAGTCAATAAATAATTTGGTATGCATATATACATACGAGTATCAATCACGCAGACAAAATGGTAAAATACAAGCCTGAAAATACATGTTTAGGGTACATCTCCTACACGTAAAGTGGGATTTTTTTTCTTGTCCATCGCATCTTATGAGGTGTCGTTGGATAGGTCGTTTAAAAATATTCCGGGCGTGTAAAAAACATTTCTCGATTCAGGGAACCGTTTGCGAAGTATTAAGCTTTAAAGTATACATTTTGTTAGACTCAAGTGTCGTCACTTAAATAGTTCTTTTTGTATAAGTATGTGAAAAAGTTAATGGTAGTAGTATATATAACAAAATTAAAAGGAAAAATGTTAGAGTTAAGTAGAGTTTACAAATTAACGAGGAATAGTCAATCATAATATGAAATGTACTTGGAAAAGTAATTTCGTACAAATTACTTAAAGCCTCCTCTCTAAGTTTTCATATTGTGACGGGCAATTACGGAACCCTACACTGCGCGTGGCTCTACATGCACTTGGCAATTTTTTTTCTGCGTTTTTTTTTACTCTAATAAATCGTCAGATAATAAAATAAAATCAGCCAGAGAGATTCTCACTGCTGAGCTAAGGTCTGTTCTTGATAGAAGGCCGTGCTTGATCACCACACCAGCCAACGACGTATCAGCATTTGCAAACGCAGAAAAATCCACAGTTTTGGAAAAATATAAATTTTTCCCACATAGGTACCTACAAAGGTACCTACGAGAAGAACATTTCTCAAGCTCTGTTCGCGATGTTTTTCTTCACCGACAGTGGACAGTCGATAGTGTTTCAAAATCAAATTAGTATATGTTACCTACGCACATTCCAAAAGTTCGTTGATACATACCGGGGCTTGAAACTGCAAATATCAAATATTCTAGACATTGGAAAATGTAAGAACGATTACGATTTAACCTCGCCTTGTAATTTTTATTATTCAGATTTAAAAATGACACTGGCAAATGTTTCTGCGACAGTAATTGGACTAACTTGGAAGAAAAGTATTCTTGTTCTTCAAGAACCAGCAGCGAACATGTCAGGGGTTGTAAAAACTTTTCTCTACTTTTATATTATATTGTTAATAATAGAGGTTTTATGGTTATTAGGTTATATGGTAAATGAAGAAAATTATTTTTCTTAATTATGAGAAAATATTTTTCTGTTATACTATACTTTAATACATCACCCGACTGCATGTTCCGACGTGAGTTGTTTTGTTACTCCCAGAAAACTCCATCATGAGTACTTACTCGCAGCCGGAAAACTGCAATTGGTTTACTTGAGTCTATTACACACGACAAACTTAAAAATTGTTTCATACCGTTTACTCCAGTGATTCCAAAATCGTTTATGTATTCATAGGTAATCCTCGCAAAGCGCGGTCTTTCAAAACAGGCTTTTGAAATAAGTTATAAAAACTCTTTCTCATTCATCCCTGAAGGGTTTAGTAATTATTTTTTTATTATGATTTCTTATTTACGAAGGGAAAAACTGAAAAATTCTTAACGCAGCGGGAGACGTTCCCTGTAGGTATGCACTTGGATTCAGTCAATTGTAGAAAGGTCAGTCGAAACATTCCGTCAAATCTACTGCCTATATTTCGAACAAGAATTACATTAAAATTAAGTAGGAAAGCCTTTTCATTATTAGAAGTCCTAGAAATAGTATTTTCTAATCTACCACGCTCAAGTTGAAAACCTGTCGCTAAACACCTATAGGTGTGTTCCGGAAGCTGCACTCGAGAGCTAGCCCTACTACTAGGCTACATGTTACCACCTTGGGCTACATCGTCGCTTAACATGTTGGAAAAATTCAAAACCTATAAATAATCAAAAAAAATACTCATCCTTCGGGTTAGTTAAGTTAGTTAGCTCGAATTCGCGTAGAAATTTAGCTAGGTCGCGTATGTTGCATAAACGGCAACAGCTCAAGCCGAGGTTCGGCCACTTTGGCACCCTTGCGCATGTTGCCCATATTTCTCGGTTGAGTGCCTTAAGCACTCGCCAACAAGTCCGGTGAAACTGTTAAGGCACCCGGGCCAACAGCATAGTCAGTTCGACAAAAAAAAAAACATCCTTCGACGTGTAATATGTAAGTTCTAGAGGAGTCTATTTACAAATTTGGCACTTCATGGTGTTACGGTATTTTCTAAATATTCCAATATTTAACTCTCATAAATGCCTTGTTCTTTCAATCCCATTGTAACATTGTAGGTATATAATCAATTTAATAATAAATACCGTTGAACGGTTGTTATCGTCGACACATTTGTGAATAGAAAAGAAAGAATATATGCGCGTGGAATATATGTTTAAAAATAAACTTTAGTAGTGTTACAAAATTTTTCATTTTTGAGGTAGTTCTTGCATTCATATATGTCATCTATCATCATATATCTTATTAAATGGCATGTTGATACATGAGTCAGTTCTTCTAAATATATTAAACTATTATTGAATTATTTAATCACGAAAGTTCTTAAAATCATTGATGGTAAAGTTCACCTATAAAATAGCAAACACAATCTCCATTAAGTAATTGGAACATTTGAGTGATAATTATAAAAAATCTCTATTCCTTTCAATATAATCCAGTGTTCAAACCATAAATTTCGTGGTTACTTACTTAGATCTGCATACCGTTCACATCTCTACAGATATTCCATTTCTGTGAGAGTGTACTTTTCTGTGTGCTGATGCTACCGCTGCTCCTGACTGCTGCAGATGATGTATCTACATGACGTTACGACAGCGACAACATATCGAGGATAACTACTGCTGGTGCTGTTGACGTTGTTGTATTTCGACATGTCTATCTATATAAATAAAATGATTGAGGTTTGCTGTTGTACGCGCATCAAGCAAAAACCACTAGATTGATTTTGATTTAAAAAAATCCTTTACTCCTTAGAAACTTGGGCCTTATCAAAAAAATAAAAAACGATATCTTCATAAACAATAATTCAGTTGTCCCCGCGAGCGGAGCAGTAGGCACAACAGGTAGTTAATAAATTTAGTAAATAAATAAATTCTTAAATTATTTATAATTCATATCTGAAAACTCATGACTTCGCGATATATTTTGTTATATTTAGACAGTAAGGCTCAGTTCACAGAACTTGTTAAGGTTCAACATAGATTTATGGAACAATGAGACTCATCATATATGTATTATTGTATTTAGACTATCAGGCCTAGTTCTACGAACTTCTTTTGTTTCAACAATGAGACTTCACCATATATTTTTTGTTGTATAGATTTATGGAATAATGAGACTTCACAATTATTAAATATTATATTATATTTTGTTGTCTTTAGACAGTGAGGTGACGTTCTAGGAGCTTGTTTAGGTTACTATATGTTTATGTATGGATGATAATAAAAGAAATAATACATAAAAAATATTATTGACATATGTAACTTTACGATTGCCATATTTATATAAGATGTAGAGAGAGAAATCGTTTTTTAGAATCTTGATATCACTTTCATTCTAATAATAAAATCCAATTGATGTCTAACTGTTTTTTTTTCTAAAGATTAATCATAACATTTTCAGTTCTTTCAAATCTTTATTGCCAAACATTTAACATATGCCAAATTTGTGTAAAACAAATCATGTAATACGTATTCATTAAAATAAATTACTTGTAATTATGTAAAGCAGGAAATAAAATATTTTCCATATACCATATGCAAATAAAATTGCCAAAAGTATAGTTACTACTTTCAAAACCTTTTGCTTTTTTATAGCAAGAGCAGTGTCTTTTAAACCGTCCTTCACTATATACTTCCTCAGTCCAACAACCCAGATCAATATCATTTCACTCCAGTTAATATCTTCAACGTCAAAATTATAAATAATTTTATCAACATCTGACATTTTCATTTGCAGCTCTCTGAGATTCTTATCATGAAATATCCAGTCATTCGTTGTATAAAATTTCATTACTTTGGACAACTTATATAAATTGTTATAGATCTTCATCAACCTGAAATCACATAATGTGTTAATCAGAACTGATAATGAAGTTATATTTGTTTATAAAAAAAAATTGCGAACAGTCATGCAATCTTATATTCAATAGAAGCCCATAAGTATAATCTATACATATTGCCAATTAATAACAAAAACGCAGTGTCAACAGTAAGATTTGCCATTGGCGCTTATAGCGGTCTTATTTTATTATTTCATATAACTTTATGTGATTCTATATGTTTTTTTTTTATAATAGCTCGTCACATTGACTGTACTATCCCCGATGGTAAGCACAGTACAATTCAAATACAACGGCGACCACCGAGAGATCTAAATCCATCGGCGGTCGCCGCTGTTATGCCGGCCTGCATAAGTACCTCTTCAAGTTACGCTTGAAGGACCCGATATCATAACAAAGGAGGGAACACATTGACCGGAAGATGGTTCCACAGTTTCACGGTACGACAAAGATAAGACATAGAGAACTTTTTAGTTCGTGTCGAGATGGCGGTTACCATGGTTACCAGGTTATGTAATTTGAGCTTTAAAGAATTTGGGTAAGAAAGAAAGTTTAGGGCACAGAACATTTCTTTGGAGATTTCTATCTACTTGAATATCGCAGCCAAATGATCGACCGTTGTGTTCTTACGGTTTGTAGGGTTTCCAGAGCTCTTTCGGGGAAGAGAAATTCAAGGTCTGCAACGCGCTAGTGATACCAATGGTATTACAAGCGTTCATAGGCTACGATAACCGGTTACCATCATGTGGGCCGTATGCTTGCTTTCCACCGGTGTAGATAAATATAATAAAAAAAACAATCTAACAGCAGTTTTTTTTATCATTTTAAGCGAAAGCATTATTTTTAACAATAAGCTTTAAAACAATGTTTGTATCATTAACTTTTGTGAAGAATATGATGATGATATGGTGTTGCCAGTATAAAAACACAATGAGGCATAAAATATAGAGATTGGTATCATTTTGCATAAAATAGCTTGGTTATTGTATAAAAGTGATGTTGGAATAATAACGTGGAATATGATTTGTGAGATGTCACAAAAACTCCCTGGAAGGTTCTAAGTACAGTTTTAGCATTTGGACACAATCTCACTTGATGTTAAGTGAAGATGTGGCCCAAGAGGGTAACATACTAAGCCTAGTGGCTGGCTCTTAACAGTTGCCAAAATTCATATATAGTCCAAGGTGTCAGATTTTCAACTAGAAACATTATAAAAATGCCCTACCACCACGTTATGGATTCATTATGATTTTTTTCCTTCACCAAAAGTTTAGTGCTCGTACACGCTACCACTGAGGCGATCATTGGTCTGATGTTATGTAGTAGAAATAAATTATTTAGTGGTGATTCTTACCTGACATGGATTTCAATACTTTTGTAATAAAGTTTCGTACGGGCAAACTGTACACGTAATACAATTTGGCCAGAAGGATTAGTGTAATACTTATCATAAAACTTATCTTACTAATAGCCATTTATTTCACACTAACATAGTTTCTTTTCAATTGAGATGGTAAATAAGCGTGCTTAAGCTGTCACCGTAGGATATGATCGCTTGTAACATATATATGACTAGCGCGTTGCCATTTTGAACCCCCCTTCGCTAAGGAGCTTTGGTAACCCTATTCATAACACAAGGTTATTTGTTTACGATCTTCTCTAAAGTGGAGATATATCACCAGTCGGGCTGCCCTAATTAAAAATAAATTTCCAACGACATTTCTCTGTTCCCTAACTCTCTTAAACGACTACCTTTGCAAATTATGTCCCAGCTTCCAATGGTTTTGATTCCTCACACCGAAGATCAGTAATCTAGTTAATAATATAAGTAAAATTTACCTTGGTTTTTTACCAGTTAATTTCATATAAGTATCAACGAAGAAACCAGGTATGAAATGCAGGATACATGTTGCTATCCAAATAAAAGGCTCCTTTTTTATACGAAATGCAAAACAATACCACACAGCCTTTGGAGATACCAAGTTTCTTGCGTTGTTATTCATAATCGGGTTTATATCACCTAAAATGAAGAAAGTTTTACCAAACAAATTTATAGAATTAATGTTATAATTTAATGTGCCGCCATGCAGTTTCCGATCATTTCAACGGTTGATTCGCATCTGGCGGTTTTCTCAGTAAACGAAAAAGAGTTGTAAATCTCAACCTTATTTCAATACCACCAAGTTTTTTTTTTTGTTTTTTGTGTGATGTTGCACTTTCATTTTATCCATCCGATCCTAACTTACAGTTGCGTAGTATTTGCCCACATGACGAAATCATACTTTAGCTCCTTGCAGTCATTACAAAATCGTTTTTGTAATTTGTAGATTATGTTGTTTTAAATTTTATATAGCATTACTTAGCCTACCTACATACAACTACATTTTGTAGAACGGTATTAATTACTTTCCTTACTAGATTACCTCATAAAAGGAATGTATATTTTATTAATAATTAGGTATTTAATTTGTTTTTTGTGCCCAAAATCTAATGAGTTGATATTGTCAAACATTATAAAATAATTTGAAAACAACTGTTTAAATTAACAATATAAAATAAAGGAAATAAATATGATTATTTTATTTTGTTTAAAAACAATTTTTTAAGAAATCCAAGGGGTATCTTTATTACACTCAAAAGACTGGCTCTCAAGTGCAGCTGCCTTAACACACGTATTAGTGCTTGGCAACAAATTTTAAACTTTAGGGTGGTAGCTAGCCAGACGAGCATTAGAAAAAGCCCTACCACCATACTATGGTTTCCTCACGATTTTTTCGTTCACCGAAAGCTCAGACTCATTGCAGGGATTCGAACTCACGTCAAACGACGCGAAGTCGTACACGCTACCACTGAGCCATCATTGCTTCGTATCATTAGTACGTAAACACATAACATAAAATGAAAACTCACCCCAGTAAAGGAAATTCCTCGCACTGGTAACCGTGTATATTTTAGTATATTTTTTGTCACCTGTATCAATTCTTCCTGTCTCCCAACCAGCAGCTATAATTGCATTAACGACATAGTCTGCAGGCGTGAAGTCGATTTTGATGTCGTTACTTGCTACGGCTACGTGCATCACACCTAATATAGTTCCCAAAAGGATCTGGAAGGTTTAAGATCAAAAATGATACCCAATCACTGTAAATTTTAACTAACTCTTGGACAAATAAAATAGCTCAGCTACAAATTTGCAGACTTGCATAATTTGAACTCTTTATATGTAAATACTCGCTGAATTATGGCGAGGATTATTTTAACTAGTTTACTGATAATTACAAAAATTGTATTATGGTATCGTATTTTCTATTCGTAAACTAATGTCCGCCTGGCTAGCTACCATCCTCAAGTCGAAAATTTGTCCCCAAGCACTTATAGGTTTGTTCCGGTAGTTGCACTTGAGAGAAGATTCTTCAAGCTTAGCATATCTTCAGCAATATCGTCATTAAAAACCAGCTGAGATTTGGTTAAACGGGAAAGGTATAAATTATTTAAAAAACAATAAGATGCATTTCAAGTAAGTGTACTCATAAGTATTAGAAATAAATATCTAAACAATTTTCAAATACAACTAAGGTGGCACAAAAGCATAAGGCCCGCCTGACGCTATGCTAATATTAATAGACTAGTTAAATGCAAAACATAATTAATACCGCATACTTGACAGTATGCGCTTCATTCGAGATTTATACCCTGACAGTATGACGGCGATTCCTAACTGATAAATGTCTCTTTAGTGGTCACAGTCATATTTTATTGCAGACAACTAACACTTGCCTTTATTATTTTCAAATCAGTATGAAAAATAAACGAATCTACGTACTCCGCTTGGTCCGTATACGCTGCTCATGTCGACCCACCCCGGCAACGGTTCTTTGTATGTGCAAATAACTGTAACAACAGACAAATCTTTCTAATGTAAGCTTCCAATCTGAAAATATCTGACTTTCAGTATTACACATTTAATTTTTATTCCGATCATAATAGCTGTTCAAAAAATTTAGAATTTGTGCTAACGTTCGTTTGTAGATTCAGTTATTAGTCTGATTATTATGCGGGGACCACCTTGCTAAGTAGATTAGAACTACGCACGATGATACTGAAAGTATGAAGGAAAAGCGGGAACTTATCAGCACGGACATAAATTTAGAAGGCTCCTCCACAATTATAGCACAATATTAGCTCGTTGAATTCAGGACTAAAACTTTATTGTACAATTTGTTTAAATTATCTAGTCACTGTTGCAAGATATATTTGCAATTTAGATCAAAACTCGAACTACGAGTATCTGTTCGAAAAGAAGGAAGTTGAAGAGAAATATAGATAGTAAAATTATTAGCCTAAATAAAATGGCAGACTATAACCTTATAATTGTGGCTATTTCTCAGAATTTGTAAATATAATACAGACAATTTTATATCACTACAATTTACAATACAGATTACTTTTTAGGTTGGGTAGAAAACTATTTTTATACTTGTTTAAATGAACATGAAAATATTGTTAAGGACGATGAGAAATGAATCTTGTTGAAGTTTGAGCTTTTAATATTAATATTAAGTACTGCCTCATTGCAATTTTCCATTTACCATACCGGTAATACCATGAGATTTATTTTATTTAAACTTTGGAATTTTATGTCTCCTAATGAGCTTCTTGGAATGGCCAATAAATGTTTTTGTAAAAAGATAAACCACCTGCAAAAAATTTCTACAATTTTCTGATAAATCTAGTGATTATAAAGTTATTTAAGGTCAAAGTTGAAATGTTGGTTAATTTCATGCATTTTTACTAAGAAATAGAAATTTGTTAAAAATAGTTTCAATGAAAGTAATGTAGATTAAAAACATAACTCATATTAATCAACTGGGAATGTTACGAAACACGATTTCCAAGAATTATTAATGTATGTACCAATGGCAGGTCGAACGATGCAGACTGGGAGATCTTTAGCCGCAGTCCGTATTGCCTCTTCACCTAAAGCTTTCGTAAATGCGTAGGTATTCGGCCAATCCTTATTCAACCTGTAAAGGAAATTAAAATCGGGAAGTCAATTAGGTCTATTTTGGTGACGTCACAAAATTGAAGTCCCAAATAAAGAGAATCGACCAATCTGTGCTGGAATTATATGTTTTCATAAACAACCTTTCTGTAAGCAATGGTAGTTTAGTGGTAATATGCTTCTGCATATTTTTTTTATAAAGCTTACTTATGTAAGAATAAAAAGCTTTTACTAATATTATTAATCAATATACAAAAACATTTAATACAATTACTGTTAAAATCACTTACAGTGACGTCATTTCCTTAAGTCTCGAATCTTCATTAGTTTCAGCTAATTGTATCATAGCTTCAGGTGTAACGGAAAGTGTATAGAAATCCTCAAATACCTCACCGCCAATATTTTTCTTAGTAGCATGAGAATAGGCAGTCGAAACGTATATCAACGCTCTGAAATCGGTATTGTCGAAATTAATATCACATAAGTGCTATTGAAATTATATCATGGGAAAACAATTATGGATGTCAATTCGGAATATTCTATCTATAGATATGACCACTATTGTTTTGGATTCTGAAACTCTATGTGTAAAGGGGTTAGATAGTAAACTATATTATACACAGATACAAGATTTTATCAATTCAACACATTTGCTAAAAAAATGTACTTGTACAAGCAGTAATTTAATGAATCCCCAAACCAACATTATGCCGTGTACCATTATCTTTCTTTTTGCAATAGTATAAAAATATGTTTAAGGGTTGATTTATTTATTTATGATTATCTGGCCTCAACCAAGAATGTTTAAATATTCAATTTTTATTTTCTTTGCTAAGTATCGCATTCAGCTTATAACATTAATCCATGTTGCGTGATGCGCGTTGTAGAGAAATTTATCTCTTTAGAAGAATGTCCCACTTTTAGAAAAATCTTAACCAGCATTTTACTACTGATACTTTTATTCGGTCATTTGACCTCAGTACCTAAATACATTTACAATAGGCTACATCTACCCTTAATACATCGTTACAAAAAATGTAGAAATTAATAATAAAAATTAGACCTTAAATTTTTGCATGCTCTGGATAGACTGATAATTTCTTTTGTGCCACATACGTTCGTCTTAATCGCTGTATTTAATGGCTCGTTAAAATTTGTTGTTGCAGCTAAATGAAATATAAAATTCACCTAAAACCAATATTAATACAGTGTACTCTCTTATGTCAATACATAACGATACACCGAGAGAAACATAAACAATAAATATTTGAAGCAAAATAAAATGTCTATTAAAGACCAAATGGTTCATAACTTTGCCGGTTTGGACCGTGAAAGCCATTTTCTTTACCAAAGGAACAGTGTTCCGACTGCAGCAAGGCTGATTCGAAAGTTGCGGTTGTCTACATGTTCCGGTATATATACGAGCCGATATATGAAATTGATATATGAAATGATATATTAACCATTTTACCTCTTCTGTGATAGTTTTCCAGTTTTTATTACTGATGCCAAGTCCAGCTCGTGTCATATCTCCTTCAATTCCAGTTACCTTCTCATCGAATGTTGACTGCTCGCTGCGCAATATATCGAAGACCTGGAAGTCATACATGTAACTATAATCGAACCCAACAATTAACACATACTCTTCTATCTTCTTTTAGACCGTCTCTACCATTTCCCAAGAAGTCTCTTTTAATCTACTCCATTTCTCTCTGTTTTGTTGCAAACTATATTCACTTCAATACATACGATATTGTCACACCAACGCAGCTGTGGTTTTTTTATAGGGTGTTTCTCTCCCTACGGTAATCATTTAAGAACCTCCTTACACCTAGTTTATGAGCTAAATTTTCAGCTCACTTCTAATGTTTCGACGCTATTCGTTTGATAAGATTCGCGGTCGCAATTTTTTAATATTTCCTTGTCCTTGTTCCTTGTTTAATGTCTTAGTGAACACTAAGATTGACTAAGGTTTGAAACCTACGAAACCAAATTCTGGCTCCTAACTAAATATATGATCAATATATTATATAATACAATAATTGTCAATTAGACGATGAGTTGCCACGATGGTAGGACGTTTAAAAGTTCTGGCCTGACCAGCTTACCACCTTCAATTTGTAAATACTGCACCAAGCACCTAATTGTGTGTTCCAGCAACCACATTTTAGACCCATCCGTTTTTGCCTACATCCTCACTAAACATGAGTTTAAATTGTAATCAAAAGACAGCTTTCATGGTGAGAGAAACAGCTCACTTAAACTCGTAAATGATGATGTGAACGAAATGCTAACACACTAAGCCTAGATAGACTGATTCTCAAATGCTTGTCAATTTTTTATCAACTTGAAGGTGTCAGCTAGATGGTGTTAGCTAATAATAATTACGTTTTAATATACATACCGGATCTTTCAAGATTTCGGACAATCTCAGTTGTATCGACTTTTCTTTCTTTGGTCTTAAAATGATGTAAACGTTCTCTATCTTGCATGATCTGGAATTAGGAAGAATATTTATATATGAGTGTTCAAGTATTTTTATTACATTATACGGATACCAAATAACATTTCGAGATACGCAAGCCAATTTCACTTACCTGTGTAACGATTGAAGAGGCATTTCCAGAGTTTTCTAGTACTAAAGTGAATCTGTATATCTGTAAAAATTGACGTGGTGTGCGAATAAGGACGTAGTCAGGTCCTGGCAACGGGTCAGCATTCCTTTAATCCTCTAGCAAGATATGGGTAAGCTGAGTGCTGACTGAATTGACTCACACACAACGCAAATAATCTAGCAATATGCGTAAACCTATAGTTGGAAAAATATATTTCGCAATTTTTACTAACATCTTGCCGATATTGTAAATGATGTTTCGATAATATCCAGAGAAGGCATATGCGAGATATGCATAATCAGAATTAAAAATATTTTATTCAATTTAAGTTCTAAAAAGACAGTTACGAATATCAATATACTATCACCAGTTTGGAAAACATCCCAGTCATTGAGTAGAAACAAAAAAAAACTAGATCGGGTTAGTCAACAGGTTATTAATAATTAAATTTTTGTTTAATTTAATTTGTGTGTAGGAAATGGTTTTAACAATTTTTGATAAAATTTTGTACATATTTAGAGAATATTTTACTTTGCAGTTACCGAGTGAAGTTCGGTCACGCAGATATTCTTCCATAAACAGACAGCATCGCATTAGTATCAAAGGACATCAATCGTCATTTATTTATAACTAGCTGTGCCCGTGGCTTTACTCGCGTGGTCTACAGAATGCTCTCGTTCGAGCGTACGCGCCATTGTGCTACCTTAAAAATGGTTACTGTGGATTATCCTTAGAAGATACATATATACTGTTGCTGACTTTTTTGTAGGACATTTTAAGATCTATAATAACGTTGTACATTAATTTGATATATCTCTAATGGTTTACTCAGCGTAAGTCATTTAATCGCCCAAAAAGAGTTTTTTCTCCGAATTAATTCACCATTATCGTCATTGCTTATTTCGTATGTCACATTATGTAACAAAATATATCATATAACCTGGTCAGATAATATATCTTTGAATTAAAGTGAAAACCGTGTAATTCGAATTAATGGCTATCGCGTGAAAAGGACATAAACGGACAGACAGACAGAGAGACGTTGTGTTTTATAATATGTACAGATGATAATATATTTTTAACCTTTTAATTTCAAACATCAAACCTTATTTTATTTTTATTATTTATAAAATTTGCATATAACTGAAATATAAAATTGTATATACATATATACGTGTATATTGGTTTTATACAATGTATGAAATTCAGCATTATAAAAATGTAAGCGATTAATACAATAGCTGACCCCAGGTGAAACGCCAAAGCAATGTCCTAAAGCGAAGCTTACCCACAGAACAGCAAATATTTGGTGGTTACTTCAGGGCGTAATCATTACAGCTTCCTCAGATCCGGTCAAGCAAGAACAGCAGATCTCTGTTGTGCAGAACTCCGAACAATGATGGCCCGACTCGTCAATCAGACTTTACCAATATTGTTCCAAGTTAACGCCAGAATGCTCGTGAAACAGTTTTAACACTACAAAAACTGTAGTTAACCACCCGTTATCCTTCACACTAGCCGTACCTTGCCCCAACCGACTACAATTTTTTCCGCGATTTGGACAATTGTTTTCACGGAAAAAAATCTTCCCAGAAAGCAGTACAGAATGTGTTCTCACAGTTTGTGGAATCCAGGTCCAGAAAGTTTTATCGGAATGGTTTAAATCATCTTCCTATTAGTTGGCAGAAATGTATAGAGACTACTAATAAATGTGTTTTTTTTTTCATTTCGAAACGGCAATTTCGTAGTTTAACCTCTAATATGAAATAAACAGAATTATTAAACACTTTGTCTAGGTATTCTATAGAATCCAAAATGCTATTTAAGCAAAGTATGAACCTATTTGATTCGGCGGATTTTGGTGGGACTCGAAGTGTAATGTGATGGTTTTTGTTTTAAATATGGAATTTTGGCGGCGTTTTATGCGATGTAGTTTTATTTTGAATGCCAAGGTGAGTCACGATAGCCTTATTAGCTGGTCTTGCTACGTCTCTGAATAGTCGATCTCGTAGTACTGATTTGCTACCACAGCCGGCTCGCTAGTGATTCATTGCAACTCCAACCTAACGTAACCGAGCATCATCGGCATTTTGTAATAATGGTACTCACATTTATTTTTTTATTAATAATTTTTGTATTTTTCAGAATTGCACATCATTAATAACATTTTCTAGGCATTCTATAGAATGTACTTTACACAATACCGACGATGCTTGGTTAGGATAAGTTGGACTTGCGAACAAGTATTAGCTCGTTTCAAGCCGGTTTTACAGATAAAAAGTTAGGGTGGATCATAATAATTAATGATAGTGATGTCTGGAAATGTACTGAGAGACAACCACATAATTAATATATATGATTATTAATTTTGATTATTAATTTATACATAAAAAAATATAAATCCGATTGAATTGCTTACGAGCTCTTCTTAATGACTAAGATATTGTCCGAATAGTTAGTAGTACATTAACGTTCATACCTTCTAAGGTACAGTTCAGTACCTTCTAAGGGTATAAAATAAATAATATTTTGATTATAAGTCGCTTTCCGGGATCAGTGAATATGTAACCAGCAGCTGATAGGCTTGCGGGCTGGCATGATAGGTATGACCATTGATAGATTGCCGATCTCTCGGTGATCGTCGTTGTTTTACGATCGTACGGTGCGTACTATCAGACACAAAAGCCTTAAAAGCTTTACCTCAAAAGCTTCTCGATTAGAAGCTTTCCCAGAAAGCCTGCCCCTCCGGTTACAAGAACAGTCGTTCCGCTGTAAAACTTCTGGATATCGGAACCGCCTTTGCCAATAGCCTCGGTGATGGATTTCCGCCCTTCTATCATTTTCAGTTCCAGAGCAGCCGCTGGATCCATTTCGTGGGAAGCTATAACATTATACACGAATTTTATTTTTATGTTTTAATCCTTGAGTATTTGAATTAAGGTTTTTGAATATACAGATGATATTAAAATAAACAATTATAACATCAAAAACAGAAATTCCAGCTACGTTACGTTTCAACAATACGCTAAGTTATTGTTTGAACTTAAAGTCGGTGCATAAAAATAGTACCTTTACATTATTTCTACAAGTGGTGTCCTGCTGATCTCACAAGTTTTGTTACGCGGTAATTAGTTTTGTCTTGTCATTGTATTTTTATTTACATTTATGACAATTCTTATTTTCTATCAGTTTTATTAAGAACTATTTACTATACATCAAGAATGAACTATCCAGGGCTTCAGAACCGTATTCAGGTCGCCTGCGAGGCAGCGTCAAGTTCAGACAAGTTCATTCGAAATACGAAGAAGACCAGTTTCGTATATTAGCTAATTAGACATGCGAAGCAGATACGCGAGGCTTGGGGTAGCTCTAGGGGAGGTTTGAGATTAATGGGGCTAAACCCAAATAAAACAGTTTCAGCAGACAAGCAGATTGAACCCATATCAAATACTCAATTAAGACATTCGGCCAGTACTTGGCAACACCTGTACAGGTAGGCTTCTCCGGTAGACATGTAGTATGACAGAAATCCTCAAAAACCCGAGGTTGCTTCGAGAAGCTTGTGAATACCCCAGGAGGCTTCTGCGCTTCTGGTCGAAGCTGGGCTGGCTGGAGAAGCCAGAACCATAGAAATATATATAAATATATACATAGAAATTTACATCAATCAAAAGGTATCCAATAAAACACCCAATTTTCTTTTGTATGAAGTTAAATTCATATAAAAATATATATAAATCTAAAATATTATAAAATGAGCGTAATCGCCTGAAGAAGGTATCTTTCGCATAATTCGTACGACACTGAGGAATATAAATGTATCAGTCGAATGTGAAGACAATCGGGGTATCCTAAATTGAACTTTCTCTAGAAGACGCAGAGTTAATATAATTAATAATTATCTTATATAAAAATATATGATCTAAATAATTGCGTCTAAGTTCTAAATATTGAACATAATGTCTAGCTGCGCTTTCATTATAATCAGTATAAGTAGATCCAACGCGATTCCCAAGTGACTTTATTATTATTTTTTCTATCGAGACAGATTCAGGGCTTATGGATGTTATATTGTGGACTCCCAACTACACTTCCGAATTCTAATACATTGCGAGCATAAGCATTATAAAGTAGGTTTAACGTACTAGCCCGAGTAAAAGGGTTTTCTATACGGAGAATTAACCCTAAATGCCTATATGTCTTAGCAGTTATGCTATCAATATGTGTATTAAAGTCCAACTTGCTATAATTTTATCAGAAATTTTATAATTATCTGAAATTGTATACTTTTTTCTATAAAAAGTTATTATAATTTGTCAAAGTCTAAGAATAATTTATTTCTACTGCAATGAGTCTTGAACTTGTCTATGTCTTACTTTACAATTAGCACAATCATCAATTAATCTCATAACATTGAAAATTTTAGTGTTATATGCATAAAGAAAAAAATTAGAATTATAAAAGCATTGTTCCTAAATAATTCACATTTAGCGTTAATAAGAACGGTCACAAGACAGAGGTGGTACGCCAGAGGAAATTCCCTAGAACCCTGACCGATATTCCATCAATGCAACAGCCTGACTACAGTTATTGACATAGAACGCCACCCATCGCAGCAGGTCACCATTTAGACCAATTCTCGAAAGCTTTATAATGAGTAAATCATGATTAATTTTAACAAATACCTTCTAGAAGTCAGTATATAAGGTATCAACCTGAAAACTTGCATCAAGTGCATTAAGTATAAAGTCTATATAGGAGAGCAGATTAGTAGCTACACCACGACCACGACAAAACCCATGCTGTTCAGCCGACAAAACTTGCACCATCTGAGCGTTCAAAGAATTAGTAATAATTTTTTCGAAGATCTTACCGAAAATATATAATTTTGAGATAGGTCTCTATTGCCTAATATTATGTCTATCGCCACTCTTTGGTATAGGTGTCATTAAGACTTTCTTTCAGATGCTTGGGAAACAACCTTACATTATATAATTAATATATGATGGAATATTATAAATAAATATATAAATAGCACCTAATTTTGATTTTATAAAGGTCCAAAAGTATTGGGGCGACATATTAATTTTATCTAAAGAGAACTTAATGTAGTTTAATTGCTTTTCCCTATTCCGTAAAACAGAGAAAGTAACAAAGCAAAGCAAAGTAGTTATTACACCATATATACAACGATTCCTTTAAATTATACGCGGGTGAAACCACAAGGCACAGCTAGTAACCTTATAAAATTTATTTGGTGAAGTAATTTCGTACGAATGCTATTGAAAACAACTTAAATAGCCCTCTCCCGCCGGCCGGGGCACGGTCATTGATCTATAGTATACTTTTGTATGAAGTAATTCATGCTACACCGGGCCGGGCGCCGGCCGGGACACGGTCAAAGATCTATAGTATACTTTTGTATGAAATAATTTTCGCTACACCGGGATATAAATCTATAAAACTAAAAAACTGGAGACTATGTATGTAATTCGCAATAAAGGTTTCCATTGTTACTTATTTAAAAAAAAAACAACAAAATTTATACAGCGATAATTATTAGGTTCAAGGATAAAAGGTGTTTACGTATAAGGTGTAAATAGTTTTTTGACTACTTGTTGTCAATCAGTTACATAAGAAATTATATGCAAAGAAATGTTACAAAAACTATTAACATATTTCTATTCCGGGTTTTATCTCTCGGTAGCTATCTGCAACAGTGTTTCTATTTTTTTGTTAACAGTTGATGCGTAGCTTGAATAGGTTAAGGCTAAATTCAAATGATGAGGAGGTTAAGTGTTAAGTAACTGAAACAATAGAAGAGATCAAAGAGCTTAAAGAGATACAAAGAGTAAATCGTACAAAATATGACAAAAGAAAAAAAAAACCTGCGCGTGATTAGACTTACGCGTGTACGTGTTTAGGCGTGTTTGAAGTAATATATCCTACAAATTTTATTTTTTCTTATGAAAGAATATTATTATTAAGTTACATTTTTTAGTATTGATTTATCTATTTTGTTACAGCTTTAGTTGGGTTCCGGGCCATGTCTTAGCCTTAACGCTAAGACACATGGGGGGAGAGCTTCGGAAGCTATTCGACCGTTGTCTTACGGCTGTGTCATCTCGGAAAGAAAGGCCGCTCTCCGGACTGTCCGTCTGCGTATCGGCCAGTTGTAATGTAAAACGTCGCGGGGAAGATGTTTGAAAAAATATTGGCTTCCCGTGGCGTACGATACTTGGAAGAAGTGGGGCCGAACCTGTCGACCTGACTACTCTGAGGCGACTGTCCGATTAGTTAGGCGACCGAGGCTGGAGAAAGATTGTTGGCAGTGTCACTCTACATCGCCAACGCCTTCAACAGACTGCGTGACTGAACTCGCGCGGCAGCAGAAGGATGGACACGATTGTTGTTATTTCATATTCAAAATACCTTAATCTACAATGTAATGAAAATTAGAAGCTGCTCAATTCATAACTTTTCGAGTTTTTTTTGTTCTTGTACAAAATTAATGAAATTCATTTTCGTGTTTGATATTATCATTCTGTGTTACGCCGTGCTAGAGAAGTGTCGTTTTTGTAACATCACTGATTAACAAGATTCGGTATGTATTGATATTAACATAATAACTAAGAACCGACCGCGTCCTCGTTCTCGTTAAATAATAAAAATAATAATGAAATATTGTTTGTTTATAAGCGCATATTTTGAGAACGGTTGTACTTTTTTTTAATGTTAGTAGTCTGAATATGGTTTTAGGGAATGAAAAATTCGGAAAATTCACTCGTAACGTTAACATTTTTTGGAAAAACTTTAATTCCATTTTTCTATTATTTTTTAATCAAAACTTACGACTTAAAGGATGGATATGCGTATTTCTTATTTTATTTTATTTGCTGCGGTCCGGTAAGAGTTTTCTGAAACATAAATCGGTATAGGAGGCTCTGCAGTCAAGTTCATTATTGGAAAGATCAAAACAACGTCTGCTGGAGAGGCTAGTTACAATATAAAACTAAATAACAAAAAACAATGATGGCTCAGTGGTAGCATGTACGACTTCGCGTCCGTGAGTTCGAATCTCTGCATCTCTGCACTTGAGAGCCAGTTTTTTACTAGGTTAAGCGTGTTATCATCTTGGGCCAAAATCGTTACTTAACATCAGGTGAGATTGTGGCCACTACGCCAAACCTATAACGATAAAAAAATAACAAAATTAAGATGATGCCTTAAGGGACGCCTGGCAGATGTGAAACGCCTAATTTTAATCATTTATTTCTTTATTTTTATTGACATACGAATGAAAAAAAAAACAAACAATTATTTATAAAATAAAATGTCAATTCTATTTAATTATGTTATGTGCCGATGTGGACTAATATGGTAACACGCTAAGCCTGGTGGAAGACTAGCTCTCAAGTGCAGCTGCCAGAACACACCTATACGTATTTGGTGACAGATTTTCAACTTGAGGGTGGTAGCTTGTCACACGGGCATTTGAAAAAGTCCTATCACCATACTATGGTTTCATCACGATGCTTTCCTTCATCGAAAGCTCAGTCTCATCGCAGGGATTCGAACTCACGTCGATCTATACGGTGTTCGTACAAGCTACTATGAGCCAACATTGCTTCTTTAAGAAGTTGGTTTAATCTTCTTATACATAAATTCAAAAGCCTTAATTAAAATACACAAGAATTAAAACAAAAAAAAGGAAATCATGTATATTTTTTATATTATCTATAGCTCTCCACGAGATGGATCCAGCAGCTGCTCTGGAACTGAAATTGATAGAGGGGCGGAAATCGATTACTGAGGCTATTGGCAAAGGCGGTTCCGATATCCAGAAGTTTTACAACGGATCTACCGTTCTCTTGACTGGAGGGACAGGGTTTCTAGGAAAGCTTCTCCTTGAGAAACTTTTAAGGTAAGTAACTAAATCATAAAACTAGTGACAATTAATTTTTTATTGTATATTGCGGAAAAGTGACCGTATTGTATCTGATGGTAAGCACTATAATATACAAAAATAATGGCGACCATCGAGAGATCAGCAATTCATCGCTGGTCGTCAATGTCATGCCGGACCGAATACTTGATAAAAAATAAAACTTTACTGAGTTAAGGCCCCAAATACGTCAAATACTACTACCGGTTCGGACAAACATCCCAGTCATCGAGAAGTAGCGGCAAGAAACTCGATCGGGCTTATATTTAAAAAAAAAATACATTTTTAATAATAAATAGCTGTTCCCACGGCTTTGCTCACGTTGACTACAAAAAGACATTTATTTTTTTGCGGAACCCTTATAATTAAAAAAATATATAAAAAACTTAAGTTATACCTTATAACATCAGCTATCTGCCAGTGAAAGTCCCGTCAAAATCGGTCCAACCGTTTCGGAGGTTACCCGAATCAAATAGTCCGACAGACAATTATTAAAAAAATGGGTTTTTTGTTATAGGTATCGTGTATACTTTTATATGCATTTAGTAAAAACCTGTTAAATTACCCAACCTTTTCTCGGTGTTAGAGATTTAAATCTAACGATAGACGGGTTAGTGCAGTTTGGTTTTTCAAATTTATTTTCGTGCATATTTTGTAAATTACTGCTAACATAAGATTTGATTTTAAAGATTAAGATTATATAACTAGCAACTAACTGCGACTTCGTCTGCGTGAATTTCAGAATTAGGTCCAGAGAGAAATGAAAAATATGTAAATATGTCATTTACTGGGATAAAAATATCCTATGTGTTAATCCAGATTATAAAATATCTGTGGACCTAATTTCATCCAAATTCGTTTTCCCGTTTTTGTTTGATTGAGTAACAACCATCTAAACTTCCACATTTATAAGATTTTTAGTAGGATATACATGTAGTAAGATTATAATATCTCTGCCTAAACTAAATCTTAGAGAAGTTACACGAATGTTAAATACATCTAGTTAGACAAATGCGTTTTTTTGTCTATAATAGCCTATCGCCTGGTTTCTCAATGGTCGATCGATTAACTATACTATTTCCATTTCTTTATTTTCTCGATGACAGTTCTAATTTGGTCGTGACCAAATAAGTAATGATATCGATCGCATGTATTTGATTATGTTTTGAACAAATACAAATACAACAAAAAAATTCAAATATATTTTTTCAAGCTAGGAACACTCAATGGCCCACCGCCATTTTGTGTTTGTTTTAATCTGTCACTCGCAACACGACAGTCGTACTATATAGTCATTACATTTCTGTTCGCTGAGTTTACAGTACGTTACGTTGTGTATTTTGTGTTCCTCCGTGTTGATTGCTGCCCAGCTATCAAATATCAAAATGTCTAAAGGATCTGTTCTGAAAAGGCAGGCGAGAGAACTGTTGATCAAGATTCGTAATTACTTTGAAGCAGAGTATCAAAATGGTGGCCCGCTATTACCACTGTCGCAAGTGCAAGAGCGTGTTGCGACCGCATTAGGAATTAGTGGACCTACAGTTTCAAAAATTACTACCGAAGCTTACGGTACAAGCGGCATGCAGGAAAATAAGCTTCGTACGCCGAAGAAAAAACGCCAACCACGTCGTGTGACATCGGTTGACAACTTCGACGCTGACGCTATTCGCCGTCATATATATGACTATTACTTGCGTAAAGAAATCCCAACACTTAAAAACTTGTTGCTCCTTTACTTGAATGTGGTTTGTTCCATGGCCAAAAATCGTCATTAAGCTTGGTTTTGAAAGGAATTGGATTTTCTTATAAGAAATCGGACAAACGTAAAATATTGATGGAGCGTCACGATGTTGCTGTGGCTCGCTGCGAATTTTTGAGCGAAGCTAAAAAGATATCAGATTTACGGCAAACGAGATGTTAGATTTATTAAAAAAATGCATGTGCGGAAGTAACCGCCGAACACTGGGAAAAATTGTGAGAAGAACCCAAAACATTATAGCGTCGGATTGGGAAATTCATGTGGCATTCGATAATATAGGAGTACTGGAACTTATAATAAATGTTGGGGAGAGCTCATCGAGTGACAGTGACGATTCATCAGATTTTGATTAAAATAAATAAATAAAGAATCAACGTAATATAATTAAATCTTGTAATGAAATGTAATATTAGTTAATAAATTTGTACAAAATTATCCGGCAATATTTTAGTTTCTTACACTTTGTAAAAAAATTTATCGGGTCTGTTATCATGTTACGTTTATCGATAGCTCCATCCCTATCAGTTTCTCCGACTCTGCTAGGACCTTATACGTGCGTAAGCGTCATATTTTTATTAAATAATGTATACATAATGTAAAAAATACGCTCATTCAAGGTTTCCATAGGAGCGGTCTCGAGAAAACAAAGAAATGGAAATAGTATAATAAGCTGTCACAACTCTTGTTAATTTCTCATTGAGTTGCTCAAAGTATCGCCAACTAATTTTATTTGACAATCATATCTATTAACAGATATATTAAAATTAAAAGTACTGATTAAGTTTATATTTTTTAACAATAATTAATAATAAAATCTTTTTTCTATATAACTTTATCAAAAACTGTTTTTAATAAATACAATTTTATTACCACTCCTTCATTGTGCTTATTATTTCATAATACATAATGTATAGCGAAAAGAACTTCGTTCTTAACGGTGTCCCACGACAGCCAAGATGTCTCTCGACTTTTTTTATTTTCTCTTGTTAAATGCAAACAAAACAAAATGTATCAGATTTGCCTTGCCCAATGTCTAAAATATCATGATAGAAGTTAATTTAGTAAGGTTACTTGATAATACTATATTCCTAAGTATCACACTTCACGCAAAATTACAATGGAGTCGTCACATTAAAGCCTTGGCTAGGAGATTTAGTTCTGCTGCATTCGCGGAGCGTAAGATTCGCCAGTGAACATTGCTAAAGCTAGGTCAGTGTAGCTGAGGTAGATACCATATTTGTACTACAAAACCGGACAGTTGGAGCAATGTATTTGTAGGTATATCCTAATTATATAATAACTGTAATTTATATAATGTAAAAATAAACAATTATTTGAAATAATATTGAATAACCCGGTCGAGTTTCTTCCTGGATCTTTTCGATGAATGGGATGTTTTCTGAACCGATAGTAGTACGTTTATATTCATAATTGCCTACTTAGGGCTTTAATGGAATAAAATATTTTGATTTTGCATATCGCGTTGCATAATTGCCTTTTCTAGAAAATTTTTAAACATCGTTGACAATATCTTCAAGAAAAAAAAACAAACCATATTTTTCCAATCAGTGTGTTAAACATAATACTGGAGTATTTGCATTGCGTGCGAGTCGAGTCAAGTCAGCACTCAGCTTACCCATACCCTGCCAGAGGATTGGGGGGACAGCTGACCCTTTGCCCGTACCAGGCTTGTCTGCATGAGACGTCAAGTTTACTGATGTACAGGTTTAATTTGAGTACTAGAAACCTGTTATTGGAAATTCCTCTTCAGTCGTCTTACGTTTCTCGAGCTGTTATTTGAGATTCGTATGACTTGAAAAGTACTTGAACAGTTAAATATAAATGTTGTTCCGAATTTCAGATCATGCGAGATAAAGAAGGTATACATAATTTTAAGGCCAAAGAAAGAGAAAACGATAAATCTGAGGTTAACCGAAATATTGGAAGATCCGGTATGTATAATAAGACTAAATTATTTTGCGTAAATTTGCTTGGTGAAAATGTCCCACCCATTTTCTCATGTTCGTCTGGCTAGCTACCACCCTCTAGTTGATCGGCAAGTACTCACAGATGTTTTCCGGCAGCTGCACTTGAGTGAGTAAATTTTTATCTTAGCCTATCTTAATAGGCTATAGTTTTAGGTAAGCGGTTGCTCATGACTAATTTCAATCTTTCAACTCGACTTTCGCTTCTATATCATTGTTTAGATTCTTATATGCTGGATGAAACAGGGGATTTGATATTTGATCACAATTTAAACTGATGTTAAGTGTTGATGTAGCCAAAAACACAGTGAACCTCGGATGGTTCTCAAACGCGGATACTGGAACACAACAGTAGGTCAACAATTTGAAGGGTTGCGGTTAGCCTAAACAGCACTTTTAAACGATCCATAGTAAATAGCTCATAGTATAATTAAGAGTTGACGTTCAATTGAAAACGTCAATATTTATATTTATCTGTGTTATAATTGAACTACAACGTATTTATTTGTTGAGGACACAGGTTTTGGTTTTGTAGGAGAAACCTTGGTCCTCACCAAAGAAGTCCTAACTACAAGGAAACTATTAGAGGTAACTTTGTGCGATTCTAAGATACATACCTTCATATATAGCTCAGAAAATAATTTAAATTTTTTTTTCAAACGTTTTTGTCAAAATAGTGGAAGTGCGCTCCAGTGACTCGTGACTTTTGGTGCAAGGTAGTTTAAAATGGTTACCATAGAAAGAAAAATTATAAGATCACAGTTGCGTTGGGTTGACGATATCGTAAGGGGGGAGTGATATGATATCGAAGTGAATACAAGTACAAAAGAATCGAGAGGAGTAGCGTAGATTAAAATAGTCTTATGCAGAAATGGTAAAGACGATCTAAAAAGAAGATAGGAGAATATATGTGTCAGTTGTTAGCATTAATTATAGTTGTATGTATGAGTTTCAGGTCTTCGATATATTGTGGAATGAGCAGCCAAACTTCGGTGACAAGATAACTGGAGTTGAAGGAGATATGACACGAGCTGAATTTGGCATCATTAATGAAAACTGGAAAACTATCACAGAAGAGGTAAAGTTAGAGTTTTTATATGTTTCTCATATATCGGCTCTTACATGTTGATAGCCCTACAATGAGACTGAGCTTTCAGTGAAGGGTAATACCGTGAAGAAACCGTAGTATAGTTGTAAGGCATTTTCCGTGTGACTAACTACCACTCTCAAATTGATAATTTGAAACCCTCAAGTCGCCAAGCACCAATAGCTGTATTCCAGCAGCTACACTTGAGAGCTAGTCATCCACTAGGGTTAGGTTGGCCGTGCCATGCTACCCATTTTGGCCACAACGGTGAACCCATAATGATTAAAAAATAACCGCAATATGTCCATTGTTTCTTATATGAAGAAAATGAAATGGCAGTGGTTCTTTCGCAGTCAAAATCTGCAAAGTTTTTGAATTTTATTTATTTGGTTATTTTATTTTGCTTCAAAAAGTGATCGTTTCTGTTTCTCTCGGTGTATAGTTGTGTATAAACTTAAGACAAGATACTATATATATTGTATAATGATTTTAGGTGGACATTATATTTCATTTAGCTGCAACAATAAATTTTAACGAGCCATTGAAGACAGCAATTAAGACCAACGTATGTGGTACAAACGAAGTAATCAAACTATCCAGAGCTTGCAAAAATTTAAGGTGATATTTTTATTATTAGTTTCTACGCCATTTTTAATATAATCTCTAGGGAAAACACAATTATAATATATTCTCATATTATGGTCTAAAGCTGCAGGTTAAATGATAGCATAATAATATGAGTGAAGTACTGGTTAACATTCTTCTAAAAATTAACACAATGTTCACGACACATTAGAGAGCATTAAATCAAAATGCAATATTTATTTATAAATCTGTGCATCAATTTTTACATAAGCTTCTACGTAGATGTTATAGTCGTAAATCCTAAAATTAAAAAAAATATGCTAGAATTGTGATTTATTCAGGTTCTTGTAATATTTTCCAAAATTATTTCCAGAATCGCCTTCTTAGGGTATAGTTTAATTAGCACTTATATTATATTTATTTAGTTGTTACCGGTTTCAGAGCATTGATACACGTTTCGACTGCATATTCTCATGCTACTAAGAAAAATATCGGTGGTGAGGTATTTGAAGAGTTCTATCCACTACCCGTTACACCGGAAGCTATGATGCAATTAGCTGAAACTACTGAAGAATCTAGACTTAACGACATGACGCCATCGTAAGTGATTGAAATTAGACTTTTGAGTAGTACTATTAATACGAGCGTTTTTTGCCATTGAAAAGTTGACTTTTGATGTGATCAAAGCATCAGGTAATGCTCTTAATGTTTTTCTTAAGCTTAAGTTTATAGGACGTCGATTAACGTGGTGTACAAGCATATTACTACTAAATTATCATTGCTTAGAAAGTCTTATTTAAGAAATACACATAATTCTGGCATATATTTGCCAATTTTCTTAATGTGGGTCTTCCATTTTTTCGACGTCCTTCAAATATGCTTATTGTTCAATTTTCAAATTTTAATTTATCTTTCAGGCTGATTAAGGACTGGCCGAACACTTACGCGTTTACGAAAGCCTTAAGTGAAGAGGCAATACGGACTGCGGCTAATGATCTCCCGGTCTGCATCGTTCGACCTTCCATTGGTACTTACACTAATAACTCTTTTAGTGCATTCTATATTCTTTAATCGAACATAATCCATTTAATCAAATTTGAAGCAATGATGGCTCAGTGGTAGCGCGTACGACTTCACGTTTATTGACGTGAGTTTGAATCCCTACAATGAGCCTGAGCTTTCGGTGAAGGAAAGCATCGTGAGGAAACTAGAGCACGGTGGTAGGGCTTTTTCTAATGCCCACCTGGCTAGCTAACACCCTCAAGTTGAAAATCCGTCGCCAAGCGCCAATAGGTGTGTTTCGGCAGCTGCAATTGAGAGCCAGCTTCCACTAGGTTTACCGTTTTATCATCTTGGGTCACATCGTCTCTTAACATCAGGTGAGATTGTGACCACTACGCCTATCCTATAACGATAAAAAAAACTTTAAGTTCCTGGTTAATATAGATTTATGCAAAATTTTATAGACCTTTATTTTATATATCATTAAATTTTGAACAAACATGTGTATTGATACTTGCAAGACGTTGATCTGTTTTTCATTTTGGCTAGGAGTTTGAGTTGCGTCTTAATTTTAGATTAAATACAGTGTTGTTTTTAGTTAGACCATATCTAGTGTGTATAGTGAATTTCATAATGGAAATAAACATCGAACAAAGAGTTTGTCTTAAATTTTGCATTGCCAATGGAATTTTGTGTTCGGAGACACTGAAAATATTAACCACTTTACCAAAAACACGTGCTTGTGAGTGGTACAAAGCGTTCAAAAGCGATCGAGATATGCTAAAAAATTTGCCTCACCTTGGTAGGCCATCAACGTCTTCAACTGAAATTAACATCGCAAAAGTGAAGGGAATAATGGTTGAAAATCCTCATTCAAGTTTGAGAGAGATAGCCGCTTAACTTTCTGTGTCTCACAAGTCGATCCATATCATTTTAAATAATCACTTGTGTATGAAACATGTTGCCGCTCGGCTAGTCCCAAAAGACCTATATTTTTCCAAAAACTCAATCGCATAAGAATCGCTGAGGACATGCTAGAACGAGTCAAAGGAACCCAACATTCATGAAACGCATTGTTATTGGTGATGAGATATGGGTTTACGAGTTTGACACGCAAACTAGTCAACAAGCTTTGGAGTGGCGCCTTCCAGCTGAACCGATACCGAAAAAACCACGCCAAAGTCGATCAAAAGTTTTCTATGACTATCGCGGTATTGTGCTCTCAGAATTCTTACCGGAACGAACGTAAATAAAGTACATTATTTGAACTTTATGTGGCGTTTAAGAAAGCAAATTCGACCAAAAGGTCAGATATGTGAAAAGACCACCAAAAACTCAACAAATACCATCGAGTAACCATCTTGTCTACCAGATATGGCTCCAGCCGAATTTTGTCTTTTCTTTAGTTCAAATTACCACTAAGCGACACCCGTTTTTATTCAGTAGAACACATAAAGGAGAATTGGCGACGAGAACTCAATTCTGGAAAAAGCGTTTAAAAATGTTTTGATGATTGGATTTTTCGTTGGCGTAAGTGTATTGATTCTGAAGGAGCATACTTTGAAGGCGATAAAATAAATTTGGATGAATAACTAACATTTCGAGTATTATTGATCTTTCCCGTTACTTTTCTGACAGAGTAGTACAAATCTCTGTATAGTGCAGACATCAAAAAAGTATCAGCAACACATATCATTAAATTTATAGAAACGGTATATTATATTATTATTATTTTATTATTATTATTACCAAAGTAGATTGGTATACGCCATTTATCTGCTGATGAAATGCAGAAAGCTGAAGAAATGCTACAAGTAGAAAGAAATCAAACCTGCTTATCTCGGAATTTTGGTGTCAATATGAGCGTGATTTATCGTCTTTGGCAACATTACGTTAATACAGGATGTTGTATATGATAGTATTATCTATTATGATGTAGGTACTTTCAAATAAATCAGTTGCATCTAAGAGATCACACGACTAAACCGGTTTACATTATGTAAATACAACATAAGGGATCCTAGTGAGCAGCACCAAAGACGTGGAAGGAGTACAACTGCTCGATAGGACCGATACATACAATTAACTGCAAGACGTCAACCTATGTTAACCGTCCGAGAGATAGGCTTAAAGCTACAATTCTCAAGAGGTGTTGTTGTTAGCCCCCAAACCATGAGAAATAGGCTGCATGAATACGGCCTACGAGCACGATGCCCAATCATGTGTCCACCTACACGCCATGCGAATCGCGCCCGTCGAATCGAATGGGGTAGAGAACGCGTGACATAGACCAAGGAGCAATTGGATAAAAAAAATTTTTGCGATGAGTCCCGGTTTGCATTGAGGCTTGATACGAGAAGGGTAAAAGTGTATCATCTTTCCGGAAGTGCTGAACGAGGTAGTGCACCGTTAAAGCGGCTCCACAATAATGGTATGGGCAGGTATTTTGAACAACAGATGAACTGAACTCCATTCTGTAGATAGTAACATGAACGCTGAAAGTTACGTTGAAGATATCCTCAGGCCTTATGTCCAATTATTTGCACAAAGTCGTGGGTAAGATTTTACATTGATGAATGATAATGCGCGACACAGGGCTCGGAGGACCAAAGAGTTCTTGGCAATGGGAAACATCATGGTATTACAGTGGCCTCTACAATCACCTCTCACCCCCAGAGCTCAATCCCACCGAGCAAGCATTAGAATGTACTCCACAGACGTGTTCTAAAGAACCTGGATAGAATATCGAATATCCAACAACTGAAAGACTTGTTAAAATTCCATTGGGAGCGATTGTCGCAGGATCAAATAAACAATTATAAATTCAATGAAGAATCTTTGCTGACATTTTTTAAACAACAGAGGAGACCACAATTTGTATTGAATTATAAAAAAAAAATTCCTAATTTAATTTTGTAAAACATGAAAAGTTCAATTTCGTTTTATGCATATTGGTCGTTCCCACGTGAATCTGAGAACGACCTGTGATGCGAAGCTAAAAGGCGAATTACGAAATGCAATGATATCCAGCGAAAGTATGCTATGTTTAAAATGTCATGCCAACTCACCGGTTCTGCGTTCTGTGGTACTTGGTGATCGGCGCCGACAAGGTTTTGAAGTATATGTATGCACCTGCACTTAAACTTGCTCAACAGTGGTCGATACTGGAGCGTGTGGCTGTGGTGGAATATCCGAAAACGAGAGAGTTTGCACCGTGCGGACGCGACAGTGCTTCAACGAGAGTTTGACGCGAGAGTCCGCGAGTGGCAATGACAAAACGTAAAACTACCCTGCTGGATATTATAATTATTCGCGAAGAGAAAAAAATAATAATTAGAACTACCTAATTTAATGCGACAGATTTAAATTGCGCGGCTGCAACGCATATTGATAATTATTTTAGTTTAATTCAACAATTGAATGAAAAACGAAATTGTTGTTTTTGTCACTAATCCATCAAAAATGCTTGAGTTTTATTTATAAGAGAAATATAAATAAATATTAAAAATAATTCATAAGTTCAAAACATACATGTAGCCTGGACTTTTTTGCTGTGTACATACACAAATTCTAAGGAATAGTTACAATTAAAAGTTTGAAGTGTGCCAATTTGCATAGGCTTAAAATTCTTGTATATGCTTGTATTTTGTTCACTCTTTCCTTCCCTCCACTGTAAGAATCAGTTCGAATTTTAATCTGAATGGTAAACATAAGTTGCAACGGCGACTACTTTCGTGCTTTAAGTTATTATCTACTTAAGAAGATGTTCTCATAATAAGCAAGCTGAATTTCGAATAAAAAAAACAAACAATTGTGAAGCAATGATGGCACAGTGGTAGCGTGTATGGACATTGCGTCGATGGACATAAGTTCGAATCCCTGCAATGAGCCTGAGCTTTCGATGAATGAATACATCGTGATGAAACCATAGGCATAGTGGTAGGGCATTTTTAATTCCCGCCTGTCTAGCTACCACTCTATAGTTCAAAAATTTTTCGCTAAGCACCAATAAGTGTGTCACGGCAGCTACACTTGAGAGCCAGTCTTCCACTAAGGTTAGCGTGTTACCATCTTTAGTCACATCGTCACTTAAGGTCAGATGAGATCAGAAAAGCTTACATTACAAGGATTTCATTGTTGTTACAGTGATATGCACGTACAAGGAACCGTCGCCGGGTTGGGTCGACATGAGCAGCGTATATGGACCAAGCGGAGTACGTAGATTGGTTATTCATTTATAATCTACTTTATTACACAATATAGGGAAAAATAACACAAGTTTATTAATATAAACTAAAAACCACAACATGACTAACTCCATGATAAAGTTATGACAGTTGTTTAAGAAAAACCGGTTAAGTATGTTTCATTAAAGCGTTGCAGAATTCGCTCACTATATCATTAAACCTATAAAAATACTCGATATATTTAATAATACTATAAAATTATTCGAGAAAGAAGTCAATATAGTTGAATTCAACTCGGCTGGGCTGCGTTTTGGGAAGCTACGTAACATCTTCTCGTCCATGTAAGATGAAAGACGATAGTATGTAACCAGTGCGTGTTGCCAATAATTATATATGTTGCTGAGATGTGGCCGCTATCTAAGGTCCTCATAAGAAAGCTCAAGGTCAATTAAAGGGCTATGCTCGGAGTTTTGAGTTTTGATGGGTCCAAAAAGTTCTTGATTGACGCCAGCGTACCGAAAGGCGCAGCGTGGGATGTCATGCTACAAGGTGGACCAGTGAACTGGTGAAGGATGCGGGAAGCCGCTGGATTCGGGCAGCACTAAATCGGTCGTTTTCTAATTTTCAAGGGAAGCCCTTGTCCAGTAGTGGACGTCTTTCAGCTGGAATTATGATGCTACAATAAAATCTAGACTCTACGCTATAATTAAATAAAATTAGATATTTAATACTTTTAGAGTGAACTGGCTGCAAGTAATTTGTTTTGAAAATTGTTTAAATATTTATTGTCTTATGCTTATGTATAAAAAATGTTTTGTCCTATATTTGAATAAGAGAACTTGTGTAAGGAAGCATGAAAGCATATTTTTGCTTTAATACAACATTCTTATGCTTTATAGTGTTAGTAAATCTCACTTGATATTAAATAAGTATCAAGATGTTAGCACGCTAATCCTGGAAATACTGATTCTTAAGTACAGCTGCCGAAATACAATAGTTCTGCTTGGCTGCAAATTTGTTGTACCTATCTAGGCAAGCATAACAAATACTCTACAGTTTATTATGGCAGTCACAACTTATCCTTGTCACAATTCAATCAAAAGAACAAAAAAACACTTTATTCAATTTAGGCCCTAAGGAGGCACTTATGAACATCAAACACTACCACCGGTTCGGAAAACATCCCAGTCATCGAGAAGAATTAGCAAGAAACTCGGTCAGGCTTATCATTTTTTAATTATATTTTCTTTACTGTATACATAATATTTACAGTCAATAATCATATTATCATATTAATAATTTAGTGGATACACAAAGAGAGAGAGTCACTTCCAGACATCACTATCATTAACATAATCATCCTCCCAATAATAACCCCGGCAATGAGTAACTCTATAAAAAGAGCTCAAATTTTGCAAACGCATCAGCTATCTTACAGTAATTAATGTATGATTAGTGATGAAAACAAAACCTTTCAGCTTATTTTAGGAAGTACAATAGGTATAATGCACGTAACGGTGGTAAGTAAGGACATCAAAATCGACTTCACGCCTGCCGACTATGTCGTTAATGCAATTATAGCTGCTGGTTGGGAGACAGGAAGAATTGATACAGGTGACAAGAAAGAGACTAATATATACACGGTTACCAGTGCGAGGAATCACGATTACTGGGGTGAGTGTTTTGTATCCAACGTGATCAGTTCTCGAGGCACTTACTGGATATTGTCTTTGTTTTGATATGATATTGGTGTCCCCAGGAAGTTTTAAAGGGTAATAGGTAAAATTTTAGCGATGCGTTGATTAGTGGACTGTATAGAAAATTAATAAATAATAAGTAATGTTTGGTAGATAAGGTACGAAAAGATTTTAAATGTACCTACGAAGACCAAGTTAAATTATATTTGTATGAATCGATGCGATATTGGGAAATAATATATTTAGGATAGGTACTCACGAGTGGTCCACGCCGACGATAGTTCTTTCATACGATTTTTTGGATTATGCCTGCGTGTGCGCGCGTAGTCAAACTCAACGGTGCGGCGCGACTTGCTCGGAGCGATACGTGCGATTCGATCAATGACCATAGGAGACTACCCGAGACTTGCGCGGACGCCGGAACGAATGACAATAGTGGAAGGAAAGTAGATGGAGCGGAGCGGGAGTCGATTAAGGGATGCGACATTAGCACATCGATTCACAAATACGATAAATAGGACAGAAACATATGATTTAGAGTTACTTAAGCAGATTTGCTATAAATTATATTTTTTATCGAAGCACGGCAAAGTAGTAGTCACTAGTACTCACTTAGTGCACTCACTTGTCGGTGCAAAGGGAGAAGAGGGAATTCGGTTAAACAGATCTTCAGAACATTCGCCATGATACAGACGGTAGCACCCACTCAGCAAAGCAATATCCCTACGCAGCTGAAGCGGTTTGATGAACTTAGTAACATCTGCATCATTTACAATGCGGACAGCCCATCTCTGCAATTTGTCCAGGGCTTCGAGGAGGTATTTAGCGGATCTCTCTCAAAGGTGCAAACAGTATTCAATTCATAATAAGCATATGAGCTGTTCGGGCGTGAAAAACCGTCGCATCCTAGTCAGGATTTCACGTCTCCGAGTAGTGGCGGAGATGATATTCCCAATGTAATCTCTGGAGTTAAAGTCGCTGCGAATATCCATACCTAGGATATTGAGGCTGTCACGCTTTGCTAGCGAGAGGAAAACGGGATAATTATAAATGTGCAAATTTTTTGATTATTATCTGATTCTAATAATGCTAATTAGTTAATATTTACTTCGTGTATATTACTTTTCCACAATTAAGGTCCACGGTTTCATCCGCGTTCAATTTATTCGACCAAATTTTTGCTGCGCCGCTGCCAACGCACCCTTCATTGTTCTCACTTCCCGTATTTGCCTACAGCTTGCCAGATTCCTTGATGTTCATGATTACTGCTTCGCTTCTTATGATCGCAGCGTCAAGTTTATAGCCTATCACATTCCTCAATAAATAGTAGAGCCAAAGATTAGCACGTTAAAAAAAATAGATTTCTTGCTGTGTATAACCGCGGCTCAGCTAGCGATGCTGTTGGTCCATCGCACGCACGAATTCTGCTGCCCCAAAAATGTTTATTGTGGGTGACCCTTAGAAGATAGACATATGCTATCGCTGACTTATTTGGAAGCATTTCTAGACTTACAATTATGTTGTACATTAATTCGATATATCTATTATGGTTTACTCGGCGTAAGCCATTTAAGTGCCCCAAAAACGTCTTTTTTACGAATTGGTTCACTATTACATTTACTAGTTATTTAGTAGTACTTAATGTAACAAAATATATCCTATAACCTGGCCAGATAATATGAATATGAATTAAAATAAAAAAACAATGTAAGTCAGATAAGTGGTTTTCGAGTAACAATAATATAAACGGACAAACAGACAGAGAGACTTTGAGTTTTATAATATCCATAGAAGATAAAGATGTATAGATTTCAACTGTTTACTCTTTTATTATAAGTATAGATGATATTATACAGAAAACAATAGTAATATTGCTGAGTAGTTTTGTAAAAATTTAGGTAAAGCTAAGTTTATTTAATTATTTTATAGTTTTAACTGTTAATATCTAGTGAATAATGGCAAATTATAGTATGTATTTAGTATAAGCATTTCATAAAAATGTTAATACTGCAAAAACCTCTAAACAACGACATCTATCGAATTATTTTCCGAATAAAATGGAAAATCAGTATGATTGATTTATATTAAAAATTACGTGAAGATAAAATAATTTTGATTATTTTCGTATAATTTATTTATTTCACTCTATATTTAATAGATATTATAGTATTACATATTCATACATTACTTTTTATATGTACATAACTTAAACGCAATTTATAGCTCATATAAATAACCATATGTGTAAAAATGCATCTTCAATGTATTTAAAGAATATATACATGAATCAAATATTAATGATGATAATGAAAGAATACAAGTATTACTTTTAAAGTTTAACAAAAGTTTTTATTGATAAACCCGTTATTTTTTTTGTACTGCAAATGTGGTACACAGGCGTACGGCCCGACTGATGATAAGCGGCTACCGTAGCCTATGAACGCCTGCAATACCATAGGTATCATAAGCGCGTTGCCGACCTTGAACCCCCCTACCCCAAGGAGCTCTGGAACCCTATTCACCACAGTAACAAAGCACTAGGTCATTTGGCTGCGATCTTCTGTAGGATCGAGGTATTCCACCAGGCGGACTGCTCCAAGTAGGGAGAAATCTCCAAAAAAATTTCTCTGTGCTCTACCTCTCTTTAATAGCCGTGCTGGCGAATGGAATGTTTTTAAAGTCGGTGGTAGTGTTTTGACGTAAATAAGTGTCTTATAATATAATAAAGTATTTTGACTTTGAATTCTGCTATGAGATTTGAAGAAATAATTTAAGTAGAAAATGAAAGGAAAATAAATAAAATTTACGAATAATTATGTTTATAAATAAATCTGTATTAGGTTGTAAAGGCAAGCATGATATTTCTTTGATATTTCTGCTGATATTTGAAGCAATGATGGCGCAGTGGTAGCGTGTACGACTTCGCGTCGATTGACGTGAGTTCGAATCCCTACAATGAGCCTGAGCTTTCGGTGAAGGAAAACATCGTGAGGAAACCATAGCATGGTGGTAGGGCATTTTCTAATGCCCGCCTGGCTAGCTACCACCCTCAAGTTGAAAATCTGCCGCCAAGCAGCAATAGGTGTGTTCCGGCAGCTGCACTTGAGAGCCAGTCTTCCACTAGGTTTAGCGTGTTACCATCTTGGGCCGCATCGTCACTTAACATCAGGTGAGATTGCGGCCACTATGCCAAACCTTCAACGATAAAAAAAAAAAAAAAAAAAAACTGATAATCAAAATTTACTTGATCCAATTTGGCTCTAAGTAGGGACTTATGAACGTCAAACACTACTACCGGTTCGAAAAACATTCTAATTATCGAGAAGAACCGACAAGAAACTCCATCGGGCTTATCTTTTTTAATTATTATTTTTTTAACTTTATAAATAATATTTACAGTCAATAATCATATTTTTAATTTAGTGGATGTAAAGAGAGGCAGTCACTTCCAAACATCACTATCATTCACATAATTATCCACCCTATAATAAGCTTTTAACAGTAAAATCGGCTTGGCATGGTCCTTGAACTCATTGTCTGGCAAATCAACAATGTGCGTCGGGATCTTATTATAGAACCTAACACTATTACCTAAAAAACTTTTATTAGTCTTACTAAGTCTAAAACATGATACGACTAAGTTATGTCTATTTATAGTATTAAAACTGTGTTGGTCTTTGACAAAATCAGGCTTCTCAAAGTTTTTTTCGAATGTACATCAAATTACCGTGAATATATTGGGAGTGCAAAGTTAAGAAATTAAATTCCTGGAACTTGTTCTTAAGTGAGTCGCGAGGTCTCATGTTGTACTTTGTTGGTTTGCCCGCTTTTGTAATATGAATATGGTGTCTACCTCAGCGGCTGAACAGCAAAATACCGTATGACATTATGCAATGGAAGTATGCGAAGTAGACTAACCTAGCAGCGGCAATATCTGTTAACTGGCGAATCTTACGTACTGCGAATGCAACAAAAGCTAATCTTCTCGCCAAAGTTATAAACTGCTGACTCCACTGTAATTTTGAATCAAGCGTAATACCCAAAAAGACAGTATTATTAACTAATTCCCTTCTATCTTGATATGACTATCAACACGCCGAACTTTGAGCAAAGGCAAATCTCATACATTTGTTTTTGTTTGTATTAAGTAGTAAATTATTTAGAATAAACCATTCAGAAATTTTAGCTATAGTGTTATTTAATTGCCTAACCTCTGAATCTATTTTTTTCGCTTTGAATATAAGTGAAGTGTCATCTGCAAAAAATTAGCATTGTTCTCAACAACCAACGGTCGATCATTAATATATACGGCAAACAAAAACGGTCCCAAAATCGATTCCTGAGGACCACCGGTTCTGGGTAATGATCTTGAGGAGGTTGCCCTATTTATACTTATTTTCTGACAGCGGTCTGTTAAATAGGAGTTTAGCAGATCAAGAGAAGTCCTGTCCCACACATACTATAGTGTTTCAGCTTAAATATAAGCGTACTGTGGTCATCGTAGTCGAAGTTCTTTGAGAGATTATAAAATACCCCGATTGAATCATGCGACTGCGACTAATAAATCCTGGACCTCCGCTCTAAATTTTCTGACTGTTTTTTTATTTAGTAAAACTTTCGTTGTTTTAGGTGAAGTATACCAGATTCTGAATACCAACGTAAGGGATATGGTATCTCCAAAGGCTGTGTGGTATTGTTTTGCATTTCATATAACAAAGGAGCCCTTTATTTGGATAGCAACATGTATCCTGCATTACATACCTGGTTTCTTCGTTGATACTTATATGAAATTAACTGGTAAAAAACCAAGGTAATTTAATCTATAGTAATATAACAAAGCTGAAGAGTTTTTTTTTTGTTTAAAAGCGCTAATCTCAGGAACTACCAGTCATATACGTTTTTTTTATGAAAGCCAGAAGCATAAGGAAAAATAAATAATATGCATATTCAACTAACGTTTAGGACTATTATCAATTTTGATATAAAGGGATGATATACTAATTTCAGTTAAATATTTTTTGCTCCTTGCTGAATTATTATTATTTGTTTTATTTACTTTCTGAACTAGGTGTCCTATAACTATAGTGTCCCATTAAATTTACAAATTTAAAATAAATCTGTCATGCGTATCACTTTAATATTATAATTTTACTTGTATTACAGACCAAAGTGAGACAAAATGAACAGTTGCCTTAGCAAGAAAATTATACAAAATTAAACAACTACTTAAATTAGTTTTAAAATAATTACACAAGTGTCTATATTGTATTTATTCAAATAATAAATATTCCTAACAGATAACAAAAAAAAAAAACTTATAACTTGGTTATAAAACTGCATATTCTATAACTTTATTTATTTATTATGCCTTTGTTTATTACACTTTCACTTAAGAAAGAAAAAACAATAATTAAAGATGAAATAAATATTTTACATGTACACAAAAAAGTTTACACATAATATGACCAGTAAGACAAGTGCCAGCTCTAGTCGAGCCTCAGTAGATATAGTTAGTTTGTTAAACCTAATCATTCTTGATAGGTAGAATGGAAACCTTTATGATACTGGTATGTATGGCAGTACTTTACTAGTCTTGACCGTTAACGCTCTTACTTTGCCGTCTGAACCAGGAGAGGTTTCCACTACTCTTGCCATTGGTCATGACAAAGGAGATGTGTTATCATTTCTTAAAATTAATAATGTACCTACCGTAATATTATAAACATTTGTTTGCTATATAGGCCTGTTTTTTTGTTGTGATAAATATCGTCTTGGCTGGATTTTCCAAAAGTTTTGTACCAACTTTAAACGATTTACTTGCAAGATTACTAAGTCATTTTCTGGAAATGATATCATTGAGTTTCCTGTCAGAAAATGTGCAGCAGTTTAATACGTCATATCATTTGGATCAATCTTGTTTAATGATAACATTGAATTAAGAATACCTTCAATTTGTAGGACTAGGGAATTTAATTCATCATACGTTAAAATTTGCTGTCCAACGACCATTTTTTATATGATATTTTGCACTCTTAATACCTGCCTCCCAGATTCCAGCGAAAACGGGAGAATAGCTAGGTATAAAACTGAGCCGAGATCTGCAGTAAGATGACCAACAATATCTTGATGCACTTTATTATAATGTAGCTTGTACAGTTGATTGAGTTCATTATTAGCACCTTTAAAGGTTGAGACGTTATCTCAATATATTACAGAAGGCTTATTTCTTCGTGAAATAAATCTTTGAAGACATTTCAGAAAGCACTCAGTTGTCAGGTTTGATGCTAATTAAATTTGTATTGCCTTTGTAATAAAACAAACAAACAGGAGAATGTAGCCTTTTCAAATCAAAGGCTTTCTGATACGATGCATTTTAATAGAAAAATTTTCAAGTGGTTTACTTACTAGGATTTACTCTATCGTAGGGCAAAGACTTCATAAGCTGTTGTGATGCCTTTGCCTTGAGTTTTAAGCATACAATGGACTTATATATAGCGCTTTTGATTTTTATAATACCACCTACTATGTATTAAACTGGATAGCATAAGTTTTTGGCTAGACTGCAACAGTATTTATTACCAATTATAAGCCTTGTAAATTGAACCCTTTGACAAAAGAATTGGATGCTTCTGATTATATAAAATTATCGCATGCTTGCAGCTTTCCACTAACACGAAGAATACCCATTCCATCACAAAAAGGATTAAAGATTTTATATTGAACTTCAAATGTCTATGACTATTTAAATCACAAATTTCAACAGCAAAGTGCATTGTTTGCTCCTTTGTATAATATTTTTAAAGCAAAATCTAATTCTTTACTTTTTAAGTAACCAGAATACATATTTTCTTTTTTATTTTAGAATTATGTAAAAATCTATAAATGTATGCTACTACTCTATTTAGTTTATTTATATCTGAAAAGTTAGAGAATAAACTAACAAATTGTGACTAATAGACTGTATTAATATTGATAGATTTTAACTTAGGAATATATTTGGTGTTTCAAATTGTTGATTTCAAATGATAAGAAGGATTGTTTAATAATTTTGGACCACGCCACCATAGTTGAGCATTTTGGATTAAATTTTCCTGGAAGGCCTTTGGCAAATAATCAACAGGATTCTCAATACTTTTTATGTCTGACCGTGAAAAACCTGTTGTTAATTTTCCAATGGCCCTAACCCTATTGGCTACATATAGTGAAGGCTTGGTTGGTTCTATTTTCAGCCATACTAAGACAACTTGAGAATCAACATAATCTATCAACAATCAATCATCAACATAACTAATCTTGAACTCATTTTTGCAAAGTTTATCATAAACATTTTTGACCAATTTGGCTAATAATAATGTACTATTTAATTCGAATCGAGGAATACTTAGAGGTTATTTATCCTTGATTTTGAACATAATAAGTTACTTTGAACTCTGTCTTTATTATTTATGATTCTTAAGTATAAATTACGACCATAAAACTTGTTTGAGGTATCAGCAAAACCAATGGGTTCTATGAACCTTGCATTGTGAGTATTTATATTTCTTTGTACTTTTATAATGCTCATTTAAACAAACTCCCACCAAGATGTTGTATGACCTTGTAGTGCTAACTCATCAGCGACTCTCTTGATGTGATGATATAAAGGATGGGGTACAATGGGACTGATTTATTCGGTAGAATAAAAGTCCCAAAAACAAAAAATACAAAAATTAAACAAACTCCCAACAAAACATTTAAAATCATTATTAAATTGATATGGAAGTGGCGTATCCCATTGAATTTTTTCCAACCATATTTGTTGCATTATTATTTTTGCAAGTAATATAATAGGCCCAACTAAACCTAACTGATCAAATAATCTGCTTATGAGAATTAGCACTTGACGGTTGCTGTATTTGTTTAGTAATTCATGTAGAGGACTAGTAATGTTTGGTGTTTGCTGACTGAAGGTCATAAGTTATACCTAAGGTTTTGACAAAATAATTTTCATCTTTGCAAAGACTATAATTTCTGACAAGTTTTCTGCGAAATCCATGTCCATCATCATTACCATACCTCTTAAGTAATTTGAAACCCCTAAGTGTTGATATTTCTACCAATTGCCTTTTCATTGTGCTGTGAAGTTATAGAATGTTGCCAACTGACACATTACAAACATAACTATATATTTATCATACAAACACAATGAACGCATTTCACCAGTCGGGCTGCTCCAAATAGAGAGGAATCTCCAAAGAAATTTATTTGTGCGCTGCCTCTCTTTCTTACCTATTTTTTTATAATAGCTCGGCACATCGACTTTACTGTCTCTGATGGTAAGTAAGCACAGTATAATGTACATACAACAGCGACCACCGAGAGATCGAAATCCATCGGCAGTCGACGCTGTCTTGCCGGCCTGCCCATTCCATAATGCTCAAAATTTTCTGATGTGTATTACTTAATATAGGATCACTTTCACTTTCACGTTCACTTTCTTTTTTTAGGATCACTTTAGGTAACTTTCTATGAATAAAACATAATCTCGCTATAAACTCCAGTGGCTGATCCTACTGCTGGCACTATGTTTCTGTTATAAGATATATATAAATAAATATTATGTTATTCCAGGTTGATGAAGATATATAAGAATTTATATAAATTGTCCAAAGTACTCAAGTATTATACAACGAATGACTGGATATTTGATGACAAGAATCTCAGAGAGTTGCAAAAGAAAATGTCCGATGTTGATAAAATTATTTATAATTTTGACGTTGAAGATATTAACTGGATTGATATGATATTGATCTGGGTTGTTGGATTGAGGAAGTATATAGTGAAGGACGGTTTAAAAGACACTGCTTTTGCTATGAAAAAGCAAAAGGTTTTGAAAGTTGTGACTATATTTTTGGCATTTTTATTTGCATATGGTATATGGAAAATATTCTGTTTTCTTTATTACATATCAAGTAATGTATTGTTATAAATACGTATTACAGAATTTGTTTTACACAAATTGGGAATATGTTAAAGGTTTGGCAATAAAAATTAGAAACAACTTAAAATGTTATGATTTACCTTCAGAAAAGAAAACAAAAGTACGACATCAAGTGGGTTGATGAACTAGATGGGTTGTACTATTTGAATGAAAGTAATATCTAGATTCTAAAAACGATTTCTTCCTCTACATCTATACATATTGTAAAACTCAACGTCTCTCTGTCTGACTTATCCGATTTACATGTTTTTTCCTTTAGTTTAACATATCTAATGTTATCTGGCCAGGTTATAAGTTTTTTTTTTTTTATAAAGTAACATACAAAATAAGCAATGACGATAATGGTAAATAAATTCGGAAAAAAGATGCTTTTGGGCCGATTAAATGGCTTACGCTGAGGAAACCAAAAGTGATATGTCAAATTAATATACTATGTAATTGTTAATCTTAAAAAGACCTACAAAAAAGTCAGCAAATACATAAGTCTATCTTCTAAGGATTATTCACAATAAGCATTTTTGTCTTCCATCTTTTAAGCGGGGGCAGCATGGCACAATTCTGCTCGACGTCATTCTGTAGTTCACAGCTAGTTTTACAAAAATATGGCAATCGTAAAGTCTTATATCTTTCATTATCAACTATGCATAAATATATAATAACCTAAACAAGTTCTTAGAACTAACTAAGCCTGACTACCTAAATACAAAAAAATATATATGGTGTAGTCTCATTATTTCACAAATCTATGCAAAAATTTATATATGGCGAAGTCTCATTGTTCCATATATATATGTTGAACCTAAACAAGTTCATAGAACTAGGCCTGATAGTCTAAATACAATGAAAGATACATGAAGAGTCTCATTATTCCATAAATGTATACAACAAAATATATATGTATACATTATTAGTTAATTATGAAGTCTCATTGTTGAAACTATATAAGTTCTTAGAATTGGGCCTAACAATCTAAATACAATAAAACCTATATGATGAGTCTCACTGTCCCATAAATCTATGTTGAACCTTAACAAGTTCTGTGAACTGAGTCTTACTGCCCAAATATGACAAAACATATATAGCGAAGTCATGAGTTTTCAGATATGAATTATGAATAATTTAAGAATTTATTTACTATTACATTTATTAACTACCAGTAGTGCCCACGGCTCCACTCGCGTGTACAAATGAATTATTGTTTATAAGACATCGTGATTATTTTTTTGATAAGGCCCAAGTTACTAAGTAGTAAAATAAAAATATGATCAAAATCTATCGAGTAGGTTTTGCTTGATGCACGCACAACAGCAAACACTAATCATTTTATTTATATAGATAGATATGTCGTAAACACAGTCGAAATACAACAACATCAACAGAACCAGCAGTAATTATCCTCGATATCATCATACACGACGTGTATGTGCGACGTGCGTGCTGTCGTAACGTCGTCGTTGATACATCATCAGCAGCAGTCAGGAGCAGCGGCAACATCAGCACATAGAAAATTACACTCTCACAGACATGGAATACCTGTAGAGATGTGAACGGTATGCAAATCTAAGTAAGTAACCACGTAACCAGGTAACCAAACAGTCATGAAAAAGAGAGGTAGGGTACAGAACAATTTTTTTGGAGATTTCTCTCTACATGGGATAGCCTGACTTGTGGAATACCTCCACCCTATAGATTATCGCAGCCAAATAACCTTTTGTTGTGTTCCTGTGGTGAGTAGGGTTTCCAGAGCTCCTTGGGAAATGGTTCAAGGTTGGCAACACGCTAGTGATAGCTCTAGTGTTACAAGCGTACACAGGCTACGGTAACCGCTTACCATCAGGCGGGCCGAACGCTTGCTTACTACCTACACCCTCTCGTCTTCCTACCATAATCTTATGCAGAAAGTTCTTTTAGCCCCCGACGCAAGAGGGAAAGTTTAACGTGTGTATCTTTATTTCTGTTTGTGGCATCGTAACTCCCAAACAGTTGATCCGATTTTGATCTAGTAATTCTTTTTTAAATGTGACTTGATCGGGAGTGTTTTTAACTATAATTCAAGAAAATCTGTTCAGCTTTCTGAAGATTGTCAGCTCTTTTCTAGTTCATAAATGTATGTGAGCATCTTTCACAGGTTTCATCGTGTCAAAAATTAGGTATTTTGTTTCTTCAATGATATTGGAAGAACACGGCAATATTGGGCTGATCTACAGCATCATCTAGAGAATTCGTAGCTACCTTACGGGACATTAGTATGGTGTCTATGAGTCGGTTACTTGTATCGGGAGTTTCTTAAATTCTCAATTTACCTTGATATTATAGGTTGCTTATAGCAAGTTTTCTACACAAATATTTTAAGTTTTGCAGATTTTGTTTATGTACATAGTTTGCTACCAGGAAAACTATATATTATGTGTAAATTATAAAATTCTAGAGTCAAACATTTGTTTAATGAATAATATTATATGATATCATAGAGGCGTTATAGCAGGAATATTTGTTATTAGTGCGTGGTGTGAGTCAGTCATGTATAAGGTTATCCTGTTATTGAGTTTTATTATATTTTCTTTGAGTAAAGCGGGTAAATAGTTTAATTATGTTTTGATATTTTAAGCTCATTACTCCACTACCTAATGTAAATACAATATTTTTCGTTTTTTTTAATGACTTTTTTACAGTAGCTCGGCAATTTAGCTACTCTGTGTCCAATGGAAACACAGTACAATCCAAACACAACGACGACCATCAAGAGATTGGCGCTCCATTGATGATCACCGTTGTCATGCTCGCCTGAAATCCTCTGTGCAGCTGGATATATACGAGTACTGGTACCGAAACGCGATAAACTGAAAACGAGTTACAGTGATGAGTTTATCTTCACGCGTATGGTGGTCGAGACCTAAATGTGTACAGATCTCTACCACCTATGCTTGATTACTGGTACACAAGTTAATCTCAGAACATGCCACGTCTAAGCGTGCCACTACGTTGAGTGTTACACTTGGTGTATGGTGGGCGAGTTATCTAATCGAACACAAATACCGAGCCCTACCATCCATTTGTTTTGTTAAATTAAAATGAACTGTTAACGTTTTCCAATTTTGAAAAATTTAATAATGTGTGTAATTTTCTACCATTCGTATTTCAGAGGTAAATTATATTAATTTTAAAGTCCTACGTAATGCAACAGATAATTACTATTGCATATATAGTGATACAATTGTTATTCATGAAAATGATCTAATATCCGTGAGGGTTGAATTTGAAGACACTGTAACACCACAGAAGTAAGTATTTATCTAAATCTAATATCAATCACCACCGGCTCCATACTATGAGTAATAACGGCTCACGCACGCATGGAAGCATTTTTATTTATTTATTTGCAATCATGTTTATACATTTTGATCTTACAAGCTAGTTCACCCTTATACACGGACCTTGAATAGGGTATAGCAGATCGCTAAATTTCATTACAAAACAATTTTCCTACGTTAGAATTTACCTCCATATCCTGTTTTTTTTTTTTGAAAGGAAAATTGTTCTGGAGTGTTCTTAACTATGATTCAAGAAAATCTGTTCAGCCGTTTGTAGATCATCAGCTCTTTTCTAGTTCATAAATGTACGTGAGCATCTTTCACAGGTTTAATTGTGCCAAAATTAGGTGTTTTGTTACTGAATAGGGTATAGCAGATCATTAAATTTCATTACAAAACAATTTCCCTACGCTAGAATTTACCTCCATATCCTAGTTTAATTATTTATATATATGATTTATTAGTTTCTTTGTGATACATTTATATTTGTCATATTTTATCTTCCATTACGTCAAGTATTTTAGTAGATTAACTTATTTTAATTTTTCTTTATAACATTTATTTATGTCAGAAATATTATATATGGATATATCCTTCATAATTTATCTAATTGAATAGTAAGATTTATTATTAAGGGGGCGTTCAAGTGTTACGTAACGAAATTTGACGGTTGGGGGTCTCGTAAAACGTTACGATGCGTTACAAGGGTGAGGGGGGGGGGTACGAACAACGTGTTACATAACATTGTTACGCCATTTTTATTTTATTCTATCAGGTTGAAAATTGAAATTAAAATCCACAAGGCTTACACGAATTGAGACAGTTATTCCTAATAAACATTTTTATGAGGATCTTAGAGCGTGTCAGGTAAACGCAAGTCATGAGTGTGTTCGCGGTTTACCGATATATGTAACTATAGTTTCGTTTGTAAAACCAGGTTCCGAAGTGACAACGAATTAAGGATATTTTATATTTCTTTGTGTATTTTACGATTTAAATACTTGATTAACCAGAATATATTGTTTGTTTTTTATTTATTTCTTAAGTGTTCCAAGTACTTAATGTAGATTGTGTTTGCAATTTCAACGGTTATTATTAATAGGTACACTTTACCATAAATGAGGATCAGTACCTATCTGATTAAATAATCTGATTATAGTTACATATATTACAAGGACTGTTTCCTGTATAAACACGTCATTAATTAAGATAAATGATGATAGATAAGATATATCATGACTAGAAATATCTCAAACAATGAAAATATATTAATTACTGTATTTTTTTTTTATTATTACCGTGCACGTCGTGCAAATATTTTTTTTTTTCTATTCTCAGATGTGTGGCTGACAACAATCGTTCAACGGTATTTATTAACAAATTAACTAAATACAATATTACAACGGGATTGAAAGAACAGGGTGATGTTATAACTGCAAATGTAAGTATGTAAGAAAAGAAATGGCCACTTCTATTGATAATTTTTTTGGTTTATCCAAAGGCGTCGATCGACGTGTATTCGTGTCGTGTATACGTATACGTATGCGTGTATCTACTGCTATGAGCCTCATCTTTCGGTTAAGGAAAATATCGAGATAGAACCGTAAAATGGTAGTTGTGTATTTTGTAATGTCGCCTGGCTAGCTATCATTATCAAGTTGAAAATATGTCGCCAAGCACCTATAGGTCTGGTCTGGCAGCTGCACTTGACGGCCACTTTGCTAGCGCCACCTTGGCTTAGTGTATCTTCACTTACCATCAGGTGAGATTATAGTCAAATTATATTTTAAAAAACGCTAGGCACAGAAATACATTCATGTTAAATACTTTTTAAACTACATTCAAAGACATCGTTAAGCACAGAAATGGTCACGTGTTAGTGTTTTTGTTATATCTAAAGATATTCTTCAACAAGTCACTTGTTTGTTTTAATATCCAAAGCACAGAAAACCACGTTTGTAAGTATAATCTCATGGTTAAGCAGCAAGCTAAACTACCAGGCGCAAACATGGTTTGTTTCTGTACCACGACATTATGAAATGTAATTAAACTGACGTTTTTTTTTTATCTTTATAAGATTGGCGTAGTGGCCACGCTCCTTATAATGAACATTTTTTTATCGTAATTGGTTTGACGTTATGCCCACAATCTCACCTGATGTTAAGTGACGATGTGGCCCAAGATGAAAACACACTAAACCTAGTGGAAGACTGGCTCTCAAGTGCAGCTGCCGGAACACACCTATTGGTGATTGGCGACAGATTTTCATCTGGTAGCTAGCCAGGATGGTATTAGAAAAAGGCCCTACAACCATGCTATGGTTTCCTCGCGATATTTTCCTTCACCGAAAGCTCAGACTCATTGCAGGGATCCGAACTCACGTCAATAGACGCGAAGCCGTACACGCTACTACTGAGCCATCATTGCTCTTTGAATTATCATATTGTCATAGATATATATTATTCTAGATACTCTGACGTGCTAATTAAGCCCGATATTATTAACTGTACACAATAATTTTAGAACGTTTTTAGCTTTTCATGTCAACTGTATGGATTTGTTATATACTATTGGAATCGGATGAACTGGTTTACTGCGATATTCCAGTACATGTGAGAAGTTCTAGTAAGTATTATTATTATACTTGCATGCCCACATTGCCCACACGCTTTTAAAATGTCACTGCATTCTCATGGGCGTCGTTACTAACGTCAAATATGACTCGAGTTCTATCTGGACTTTTTGAAATAATAATAATTCAGTGATTGCGTGTACGGACATGTTGACAATTGACGTGATTTCAAACCCCTACAATGAGCCTGAGCTTTCGGTGAAGGAAAATATCCTAATCAAACCATAACATAGTGGTTGCTCATTATATAAAGTCTATTTGGCTAGCTACAACTTCTGCAGTAAAAATTTGTAGCTAAGCACCTATGGGTGTGTTCCGGTAGCTCCACTTAAGAGTCAGTTCCTTTAAGCTTAGTATGTTCGCATCTTCGGTCACGTCAGCACTTAAAATCGGATCAGATTATGGCCAAATGCAAAATTTAAAAGAATAACAAAAAAGAATTGAAGTACCGGATCTAGTTTCTCACCAGTAGTTCTCGGCGCAACGACAAGAATATTTTTGGAGAAGATGATAACACTTTCTTCGTGTTCTATTTATTTAACTTCAGCTTTCGATTTAGATCTTGGAAAATCTGCTTTGTATATAACTGTTCTCCATTTTATTTTTTAGTTTTAAAATTACTGTTTATGTTAATTATTTGTTGACCAGGAATTCCAGTAATTAAAATAAACGATCAAGAGTTGAGCTCCACGCAACCGGGCGACTCTGTAACCGATTATGACGCAGTAATTGAATATAATTTCGCTGAAGAAGAACTATTGTGTATCAGCTGCATCTACAATGAGACGACGGGAATGAAATTTGTTTACAATGGTTTAGGAACAAGTGAGAGTAAGAACCTTTCTCAAACGTTTGTACTTTAGCGTGGTAGATTACGATCACTATATGCACGTTGAAAATCCTTCCTGATATTTCAGCTTACGCTATGCAAGCTTGAGCAACGAATATTCAGTTACCGAGAAGTTTTGCTATGTTATTTTAAATGTAACGGTTTTTGTCATCATCATTTATCAGTACAGTTTCTTGTCTTAATCACAAATGTTCTTGGATTCTGGTGATTAATGAAACTAGAATATTCTCTAACATTCATCTGTTTAGCAACAAAGCCTAACTTGAACATCTGCCGACAAACAATAATAGGTATAAGTGTGTTTGTGTTCCACCAGATATATTTAAGAACTACTCCACTTTCTAAACTTAGCGTGCTCCCATCTTTAATAGCAATACCGTGATAACAGGGTGTGATCTGAAGACTTTTCGATAGACAATTTTTCAGTACTTTTTGTTTTTCTTGTCTTCATAAAACATTTATTATTATTATTCAAACCTCTTTATTCACTTAAGCAAGTTGGTAAACCAGATCAAGCAGGCGCACGAAAGAAACTCAGGATACGAAAACAACAAAAATAACATTATATTTTTCAGATGCAACTTTTCAATCTAGTGACTATATTTACGAAAACAGTTCGATACAAAATATGATTAAAATGACGAGATCTGACGATCATGGATACATCGATTGCGTTGTAAAAAGAAACGAAAATCAAAACGCAGTTGTGAGAGTTTATTTAATATTGAAAAACAAGTCAGCAAATGGAGGTTTGTTTGTTGTTATAAATTCACAATCTCCTGTCAAAAAACATCAACACTTTAATAAACTTCTATTACAATTAGAAAATTTTAACTATCAAATTGAATTAGGAAATACTTCAAAAACAATTTCTGAATAAGATCTTCGTAAAATATCGTAAAATTGTCGGTTTTGGTTCGGTTTAATTTGGTTTGCTTTTCTTAAAGGTATAATTCGTATAATCGCTACAAAGGTATAATCGGATTCTCGGGCCTGGTATCGAATGACATCTTTAAGATATCCAAGGCAGTTTTGAGCGTACTTAGTACACAGCTTTAACAACAACATGCAAGTGCATTAGGCATATCAGGTGATATTGTCCAAACATTTTTCACACATAAAGAACGCCAGTGAATTACCGAAAAGCGCTGCTGAAGATTCCAATGGTCTCACTGTTTTATTAAATTTAAGTAGACTTTTAAGCTCTTACTGTCACTGTAAATCGAATAACAGATAAATGTGATAGAGATCCTACTATTGGATACCACACCAGCATCAGCTAAGTCTGTCTCACTGCCAAATTGTGTATGTGGGCTTAATTTTAAAATGTATTATTATGTTAAACTTTTTTGGCAATAAATTACTATCATTATTAGTATTATTATTATAATATGCTATACAATAGGCATCTTTGAAAGGAACTTATGCTTGTTTGAATCCACAGGATTATTTCTTTTGATCGAGTTAGTAATCGTGCTGTGCCTGGCTTTTATAATAATTATATTGTTAGCAACGCTAGCGAAATACAGAAACAAGCCCTTATTAGTGAGTAATTTGTGAATATTTATCAATTTTGATAATAAGTTTTAAAATAGCTTCGAACATTTAACAGGAAAGCTTCTCTTGCCATCATTAATGTCTCAGTCCATCCATCAGATTATCTGAACCGCGGAAGGTGAATTCAATTCCTAATAGATCGTTGTTAAAATTATTGTTTGTTTAGCTTCCTTAATTCTGCAAATCAGTTTTCTAAATGCCCAACCTAAAATGTATTATTCGATAAAATGCAAAAGGCTTCAATTACATAGTTTCACTAAAATATCGATACGCATTAATGGGATTTTAAATTGTTAAAAATATGAGAGTTAATATAAATAATTATTTTGACAGATCGAAGCGAATTCATCAAATTGTGGAACGATAGATGACAAAGTAAGCAGTGAACCTCCTGAACAGCTGCACGATGATGTTCAATGTACCGTAACTAAGAGATATGATTCAAACATAGCGGCCCTTACCGAACTAAGAGGTCTCTGTGCTTGCCAGATATCAAATACTGAGAGGGTTGCTTTAAGCAATGATAACTCAAACTCACTAATATGGAATTAATTATCTTAGGATGTTTCAATTATTTTTCACTATTCATCTATTTTTTAAATTTGATTACCAGTTAAAGCATACAATAGAAACTATTGACGAAATCTATAACGCAAATGCAAATAGTTGCCCTTTTTTAGATCGGACGGGGTTTTTATTACATATTGTATACATGCACACTCACACACGTACGCATATCTACAGTACTGAGATTAAGGCACCGTTTTTTATTATTTTAGTTTTTTTTTCTATAAATTTTCTCTTTTTGTATCTTCTCGCATCTTGTTAATAATGGGAAGGAGAAACATGAATAAATCTATTTCAGAGGCGAACCGACTGCCAAGGTACAGAGAGCCCAAGTTTGGCGGTCAAGAGCTCATCAAAAGTGCTTAAAAAAAGAGAGTTTCGAAAATGTAAAAATAAGATGTACTTGCATGAATAAATTATCATTATTATTATTTTCTATTGTTTATCTGCTCAGCCGGCACTATTAAATTGAGAATTAATTAGTAGTTACTTAATTAGTACCTAACATTGCAGTTAATCCATTCACTAATATCTTCGATTCCGTCATCAAAAAACAATGAGATTTTGGTAAGCTTCTTAGTTTCTAGCATCATTTGATGTTTTCATTATTTCACGATTAGGAATTTTTATGTGGAATTTTATTTAAGAAAATCGTTATTTTTATCGTAGCATAACAAATTGGTATGGTAAGCACAGTGCAATTCAAAAACATCGATGACCACTATAATCCAATTTATTATAAGTTTCTATAATCCAACTTCAGTTGTCGCTGTCATACCGGTCTGCTGAAAAGTCTCTTCGTGTTATGTTTGAAGGACTCGCATATTGAAGGAAGGAGGGAACACACTAGCCGGGAAACGGTTCTTCAGCTTCACAACATGTGCATAGAACGCATTTTGGGTAACGATTTTTTTGTGTTTCTGTTGAAAACGCGTTCAAGAACACACAATAACAGTATGCTCGACTTACCGAAAATACTACCTTGCTGTTCACTGCTTACTGCTCGGTTATTTGTCTTAAGATTTGTATAGGTTTCTTTTATAAAATAAGCAGCCGTCGACTGTTGTTTCTTACAGACTGACGCCCCGTTAATACTTTTGTCGTCCGCACAAGCAGCAATAATGATGTATTGAAATATTGTATAACAGAAATATGTTTTTATTCATTTACAATATATTGCTGCAATACATAAGCTCCATTATTAGAATATAATTAAAACTCACAATAGAGGCCATAATACCAAAAAAAGTGTTTACAACTGCTGACATATTCGCTGCCGGTTCTACTGAGGACCAAGAATGCTTTTCTTCCAAATGAGTTCAATTACTATCGCAGAAACATTTGCCAGTGTCATTTTTAATATGAATAATGAAAGTTATACTGCAAGGCTAAAACGTAATCGTTATAACATTTTTCAAAGTCTAGAATATTCGATGTTTACAATTTCAAACCCCGATGTGTATCAACGAACTTTCAGGCTTTGCTTAGGTAAATATTATAGCAATCTGAGGTGGTAACAACGTTAAGTGAAGGTCAAAGAAAATATTAAGAGGAGATTTGAACGCCCGAGAAATGTTTTGCTTCGCCTTTGTATGTGGGAATAATAATATAGAACGGCAATTGCAAACTTTGCAATTGCTGGTACGTCGTTGGCTGGTGTAGTTTTCAACCCGTGCCTTCCTTCAGGAGGAGACCTTTGTTTATCAGTTGGAATCCCTCTGGCTGGTATTAACATTATCATTATTGATATCCAGTAATATTTCAACTAATTCTTCAAAATCTTTAAATTTTTAAAAGCTTCCGAGATATATTAAAGATTTATATGAAAAACTATGAAAGATTTTTGTTCTTAGAATGATGTTACTCTACTCACAAATATTACCACGGATATTAAAATAAATTAACATTTTAAACTTAGAAGTATTATGTACCAACCATACGCAAAATGTTCTTTTTATAATTTTTATTTGTGGTCCATGGTTCATGAGATATAATGTAGTCTTTACTACCTGTAATATTATATGTTCCATGATCTAATCATTTCACAGCAGAATACAGTGTCAGAGTTCTAAACATTAAACATGCAACCCACCTTTTTCTACCAAATAATAATAAAACTTAAATAAAGTCGTTTAAAAAGTAAATAATTTTACTACAAAACAAATGATTAAAAATCTACGACCAAACAGAGTACATTCCAGATTAACCAAAGCGACAGTGATAGAAGAATTAAACATAGGAAATAGTGTATGCACTTAAGTTTGTATTGTTTCCTTATAGCCGCTGGTACTGTGTCCAAAGGATCTTTTCCGAGATACATCCTGAGACCTCTGATGTAGCTGTAGAAGTAATTGTTCCAGTCGAGACGGCTGAGGTCGAAGTCAAAGATCTGCTTGTCAGAATCAGACAACTCGGTGTAGAGGTTCTTTACGTTATCATTGTGGAACTTCCACTCCCTCGTCGTGAAGAAGATGCTGATTTCATAGAATTTGTCAACTTTTCTGTATGCTTTTCTTAACCTGGTAAATTAATATTATCAATTTACTATCGCTCTCTTGCTTATCTGGAGCGGTATCGTGGTTCAAGTTTCAGTGTGTATCAATGAAATTTGTGAAATTCATATGGGGTAACTTATTAAAATTTACTTATCATCAATACACATAGTATAAAACAAAGTCCCTGTCGCTCTGTCCGACCCGTATGCTTAAATCTTTAAAACTACGAGATGGATTTTGAAGCGGTTTTTTTAATAGATATAGTGATTCAAGAGAAAGGTTTATATGTATAATACATGCATAATATTGTAGAGTAACACTGATAAATTTAGAGGTTTCTTAGGTTTAAATTGAAACGATCGGAATAAATAACAGAATGTTAAATGAGTGAATGATAATAAAATCATGGGATGTTGTGACTCACAAAGGTTGTTTTCCGATGAGCAAGGCGATGCCATCGATGATATAAGCCGGGACCCAGTGGAGGAAAAAAGAGTACAGGCTGTACATAAACTTAGATGGAGTCAGGTAAAATAAGTAGCAGTAAATAGCTTGCATGGGGGGCACTTTCAAACCATGTATCTCGATATACTTCATGAAGGTTTCTGAAAAGAAAAAATCCAATCCAATAAAATTGGAATGTAAAACTTCTTGTCAGTCAAACTGTAAATAGATGTTTATTGTATTGTTAGTGTTATTGTGTCTTATTGCTTAGTGTATTGTTTTCAACCATATTTCACATAAAGATTAAGACTCAAGATTAATGGAATGGATAGTAATTAAAAGTTACAAAGCTAATGACTTACTAAACAATCGTTATCTCGATCAAAATCGTCCCATCTATCACAGTAAAATTAACTATAAATTAAAAATTCTATTGACGCTCTAACACACAGTAGTTACTAACCTCGTATAATTAACAACTAATTAGCTCACTATACTACCTGAATAAGAGTGTTAAGCTATCTTCAATTTAAATAACCATTTCATAATAAAATCTTCAACGTGTCACAATGACCCGAGCATATGCAGTTGTATTTTCCGATTTCTTCTCGTAGTTGAAATCCATTTAAATATTACTGGTTCTATGAATTTTTTTCTATCCTGATCGAAGTGACCACGTGCAGGCTTAATGCTGACCTTGATAGTAATGTTTGGTAATATGTAATAAAATAAGAGCGCAGTTGATACTTGAGGCGTTTAATGAAAGTGATGTACAAAAAAAAGTATGGTTTACAAAAAAAACTACACACAAGCGTGAAAGTTAATTGCAGTGCTGTTTTATCCATGAAGGTGACTACTTATCTCGAACGTGAAGTATTAGGTTAAATTCCTAGCGGAAATGTATGGCAAAATATCGATCAATTGAAAATAGTAAAGTGCGTGAGGTACGACTAATTGCTTACCTTGCGTGTCACGCTTTGTCTCTAGAGTCAGCAAAATTCAAAAAAAGTGTGAGTCCAGGTTGACTGCTAATCGTAATTGTCAAGCTGTATCTTAGAAGTCAGAACAATTCACAGAGTATGAGGCAAGAGGTCACGCGAAGTGCCCAAAATATAAGCCACAATGGCGTGGGGATGCGATAATAAGGAAAAAATTAGGCCGTCGTGTACTGACCTGGTTCCCTTTCTTCTGCGAACAGCTGGTGCTCCAGGCTATCTCGTACAACCGTCTAAAGAACCTTCGATGGTGTATCGGATATATTAATAAAAAAAGGAATAGGAAAATGTATTCATCATTTCAGCCGAAAGACGTCCACTGCTGGACATAGGCCTCCCCCAAAGATCGCCACAACGATCGGTCCTTTGCTGCCCGCATCCAGCGACTTCCCGCAACCTTTACCAGGTCGTCGGACCACCTTGTGGCGGGTCTGCCCACGCTGCGTCTTCCGGTATGTGGCCGCCACTCGAGAACTCTTTGACCCCATCGGTCAGCCGTTCTACGAGCTACGTAGCCCGCCCACAGCCACTTAAGTCTAGCTATTCTTCGGGCTATGTCGGTGACTTTGCTCCTCATTTCTGATTCGATCACGCAGAGAAACTCCGAGCATAGCCCTCTCCATTGCCCTTTGAGTAACTTTGAGCTTTCTTATGAGGCCCATAGTTAGCGACCACGTCTCAGCTCCATATGCAATCACTGGCAACACACACTGGTCAAAGACTTTCGTCTTGAGACACTGCGGTATCTTGGACGAGAATATGTTACGTAGCTTCCCGAACGCTGCCCAGCTGAGTTGGATTCGACGATTGACCTCTTTCTCGAAATTGGATCTACCTAACTGGATAGTGTGTCCCAGGTAAACATAATCTTCAACAATTTCAAGTGTCTAGTCTCTGATCTTCACGGGAGTTGGCGCTACATGGACGTTCGACATAATCTTCGTCTTGTCCATGTTTATTCTAAGACCAACTCGTTCAGAGGCTTTACTGAGGTCATCGAGCATCGCACGGAGGTCCTCCATGGTCTCAGCCAAGACTACTATGTCGTCGACAAACCGAAGGTGGGTGATGTACTCGCCGTTTATGTTGATGCCTAGTCCTTCCCAGTCCAGAACCTTGAAAACATCTTCCAGTGCAGCGGTGAACAGTTTAGGAGAGATAACATCTCCTTGTCTGACTCCCCGCCGCAACAGGATAGGTTTCGAGTTCTGATCCTGCAGTCGAACTGACATAGTGGCGTTTTCATACAAACACTTCAACACTTCGATGTACCGGTAGTCAACTTGGCACCGCTGGAGAGACTGTAGTACAGCCCAGGTCTCAATCGAATCGAAGGCTTTCTCGTAGTCCATAAACGCTAAACAAAGGGGTAGGTTATACTCTTCGGTCTTCTGTATAACCTGCCGTAATGCGTGTATGTGGTCTACGGTACTGAAGCCCTTTCGGAAACCGGCTTGTTCAGGAGGCTGGAAGTCGTCAAACTTGCGAGCGAGACGGTTCGTAATAACTCTCGAAAACAGCTTATAAACATGGCTCAATAGTGATATGGGCCTATAATTCTTCAATAGGGTATTGTCACCCTTTTTGAAGAAGAGTACCTAAAGAAGAAGAAGAAGAGTAGAAAATGTATTACTTCCAAATAAATAACCAATTACTTACTCCAAGTTATTGGTCGGTCTACAGATGATACGAAGTTGTAAACCGGTGGCGAGAGATTTGAAGGTGTTGCGTCTTCATGGACCCTTCGTTTGGCAGTTTTCCAGGCTGCTGCTATACATCCATTGATAACCATGTCCCCAGGGACAATATCTGCCAACACTGACGGATCACAATACAAAACATGAAGAATTCCGATACCAGCCCCAAATACGACCTGGAATAGATTGATTATTTACCAATATAAGATAACAAACATGAATATTTAATAGCTATATAAAACTATATTGATAAAAGTTTCTGGATATCTCGTTTATAAAGCGCACTTAACGAATATAATCTCGATAACACTATGTATTAAGAACCGTAATAGCGACACGAAGAATATGCAGTTCATTTATAAAAAACCTCATTTTGTAATTTAGATTTATATTTGTAAAACTTTGTATACGTGTGCATAGTTTTTTTTGTATGTTGAATATTTAAATTAAATATATTTAATTGTTAGGAAGAGATAGTAACTCGTAACCCGTAAACTGATATACGGCGGCAAGCACCTCCGCCTCCAGCTCCTGCCATCTGCATGCAGCCCACGCTTGTTTTGGGCACTAAATGTATCTATTCAAGTCAGTACCCCATAAATGGCCATGCTTCACACGACCCCCGCATATATACGGTGGCAGCTCGCATCCGGCTCTCCCAAATTCGGAAAGAGCCGGCTGAGTACTACCGCAACCCCTATTACCCGCGTTCCGAGCTCACGAAAGCCTTCACAAGATACAGAGTGCAGATAGACGTAATAATATTTAAAAAAAAGACTAAAGGGCAGTGAGGTACATTCTGCTTATATCATCTGGCCGTCTCAAAGGCCTATGATGATGTTGGCAGTTTTAATATTCACAAGTGCCTTTTCGCGACATTGAGGAAGTTTTTATACTTTAACACTGGAACGTTTAAAGTGTGAAATCGCTATTTTGTTCATGCAGTTTCTCTTAATAATTTCGTGGAACGTTGAAGTATGGAAGACAGGTTATTTACAAAGGAAATGTCAAAATGAACACATGAATTTAATTAAGACTTTTATTCAAAGTTTTCGAATTTCAACAGTATATTACTTGTAGGTTCGTAATATCTGATGACTTAGGGAGTATTCACTAGCTAATGTAGATCAGCCTTTCCCAACAATCTTTATTGCACTAATAACTATAAACTGATACCCGTATTTGCTCTTTTACGATGTCATGTGTAATTAATAAATGCTTCTTTCTAGTAAAAGATAGATTTATTGTAATACTTACTCCAGTGGGACCGTACACATTGTCGATCCAGCCTGCTAATGGTTCCTTAGCTGTTGAAATCGCTGTAAATAGTAGAAAATTCACATTTATCCAGCTCGTATTAATGATTACATACAAATATAAGCATAATTCGGGAACGAAGTAAAACCGTTCAACATTAATAAAAATTTCATATTCGCTTTACATTTCATTTTTATTACTTAAGCGACTACCAAACAACACGATACCACGTACCAAGAGACAACCTTCTTCTTTTCCTTTTTACAAGTCTCTTACTAATTCTACATAGTAAGGATTATTACTGTTATTATCAAGTAGGTAATTATTTAGATACACAAAGTTAGTGTCTTGTGATGATTTCACTATTCTAATAAAATGGTATCTCTCATGTTGGAACTTTCCATGAAGTTTTTGCGATAACTCAAAATTCATGTTTCATTTGATTATTTCCAATCTACATCACTTGTGGACAATAATCGAGCTTAATTAAACAAAATACCAACTGGCCGCTACGTGAACGGATACGCGAAGTGCTCGAAGTATATCCCACAATGGCGCGGAGATGCAATGGTAAGAAAAAAGGACGTCATGCACTGACTTGGTTCCTTTTCTTCAGCGAACACGAAACCCTATGGTCCAGAGTGTCACGTATAGCCTTTCAAGAACCTTCCATGCTAAGTTCAGGTTAATCTCAGCGCGCGAATGTTCATCGGAAGCATGGTGTACATACGAAGCAATAAAACTCAACCGCTGCGGATTGGAGGCTAGAGGATTTGGTATTCGCTGAAGAAAGGGGAGCAGCTCTGTGCACGACACCCTTTGTCCTTACCATCGCTTCTCCGTGTCATTCTGATAATTATATACTTGGGGCACTTCGGGTGTCCATCCCATATTGCACAATATAAGATTAAATAATCAAAGTTTATGAATAAAATACAACCACTATATAACAGAGTGTGATCCCGCATAAAACTCCGACTCAACGTTGAACCTAAACGGAGTCGTGGACCAGGGTCCGGTTATATAATGTCTTTATCTCCTCAACTTACTAATGGCAGGTCTGTAGACTGCTACTGGGAGTCCTTTACAGTGCTTCTGAACTATATCTTCAGCCGCTGATTTGGTAAATGTGTATGTGTTGGGATAATCACCTAAAATTCTGAAATCAAATTAAACGTATTTAAAACTGCCTGATTTTTAGTGTACAATCTCTAAATATATTTTCAATGTGTAAATCAGTTAAAGTCTGAAATTTTACTAATTCTGTAAAAAAAAAAACATTTAAATTGATGGCCAAGATAGCTTTAAAAATACTTAATTGTGAGGCGGCTTACTCCCGTGCACTAAATGTAGTTGTTATAATTGGACCTTTATTTACCCTTTTATTTACCGAAATTAACCTACATGTAACATTGTGTTTTATTAGGTGCAACGTTGCTCTTAACAGTAGGGTGTAGTGAATTCCGGATTGTCTTTCGAAAATATTAAATAACTTCTAGCATAAAAATACATTGTACATTTAAATATGAAATAAACTTAGAGGATTTAAATAAAAACCTTTGCAATAAATCATGTGGGTACAAATGAAAATATATATATATCACAACTAGTGTTTTGTCGAGCTTCTTGTCATTCTAAATGTTATGCCTTTGAGAGTGGACGCTCAGTCTATTCTCATGCAATTATTAGTCTTCATCTATTTAAACCTTTAGTGTTGAAGTCATTTTCTAATTATTTATTTTTTAGTTAATTAATTTAGATACCTAAAATATTATTATAATAAATATAAATTTTACTAATTGTAAACACGAAAATAGTTTTTTATCGTACCGCGGTAAAGATTGCACTGTGTCTGGTGGTAAGAAGGATACAATCAATTTTGGTGCCTCACACGATCCAGATTTTTGTTATATATCAATAGTATTTGTGGAATAAGTAATTAATTACATAAGCGGTGAGCATAATATAGAGAACAAAGATTATACCACATTTTGACAACAAATTTGGTAGCCACCAGTTCAAATAAGTTCGTATATTACCCCAAAAGTATTTTACAAGAACTATTGATCCTTTAAGGCATTGCTTCTCGAACACACTGTCCTTGTACAATCGTGACACTTACACATTATCAAACTGTACAATCCACCCGATGTTAAGTCCTTAGCTATCGTTAAATTAACTCTAACGGGATGACATGCTTATCGGAATTCTATTACAAATGGATTGTTATTATCGGGTATTGAGTTGTAACGCTTTACAAGTGATTGTGTGTTCCACTGCATTAGCTATTCCACATCAGCATGAGAATCTGGAACTGTGCAAACTTACCCACGGGTGATGTTGTTGATAATATTTTCGTCGACTGATTCCACCAGGTCTATAAGTTTCTCACTGGGGACAGAACTCGCGTAGAATTTCTCTTCTATTTCATCAAATATGCAGTTACTGGAATATATTATGAGGTTGTATGTGTAGTCAATATTAAGAAAATAATAAATTCCCTTTTATTAAAAGTTTTTTTTTTCATCTTACTGTCTAATTACTGAGAAAGCCTTTAAGTTGTCTGTTACCGTACATTAAACAACCAGACATGCTGGGCTTTAAAGCCACAGTTTAACAAAATTGCATATTTGTGATGCTCATTGAAGCCACGTCGAACGCCCTGTGATCCAATCCTTCAATAAATCAAAGTTATCTGTAAAAGGAAGCATCTCACTTACCCTACAGATTTAGTATGTTACCATCTTTTACCACATCTCCAGTTAACATCACATAAAATTTGAGGTCAAATAAATAAAAAACCATGGGGTGCTGTTTAATACAAGACAGAAGCGACCGCTTTGTATATAAAATGCAAAATCCACTTACAGCTATCGGAACACATCGTAACTTCACTGAGCACGTAACATTATACTTTTCTATAGTAGCTCGGTAAATTAACGTAATTTAACAATACAAAAACAACGGTGACCACCGAAAGATCGAAATTCATTGGCAGTTACCGATTTCGCGTGTTATCTGATATACTCATTTCTAATTATCAATTCTAGTTTCACCATTCACATCTCCTTCGTTACCCAGTACTCAGATTCATACTTCTTATAATGGTTTTAAACACTTTTCTATTATGTATGGCAGAACAGATCTGATAGTTCCTAAGTCAAATCTCCTGCAGGAATTAAATCTATACATACCCAAAAGCAGTGGAGATGTATACCATAGACTTAAGCTTGTGACACGCCCCGGCCAGTTGGCAGATCTCTCTCGTTCCTCTCACGTTGATTTCCACAGCTTTCTTCAGTGGATCGTCGAATCTCACTGTAGCTGCTCCATGGAAAATAATCTCGACCTGTGGACATGCAGCAGCTTCATAACTACACTGCTTACGTCACAAAATTAAATCCGCTATTTTGAATAAAATTAAAAAGTAATTATATAGTAGACTAGTAATATTGTTATGCATTATTTCTATCTATTTCAAACAGTTTAGTAAGTGCACGCAGATATAGTAGTGAAACGTGATATTTTTCAATCTTGGTTTACAAATGGACCCTAATATTCATTACAATAAAACGTATTCAAAATAAAACTTAGCTTATAGCCATCAGGGAATATGTAGTTTTCAATTAGTGGAAGAATTTCTAGAATACAGATAAGCCTTTAAACAGGATTAAATCGAATATGGATGGTATTGACAGTTATATCTGTCTGATATTTATGTGATTATAATCAGATAGAGATTATCACAATATATGAATGAATGTAGAAATACAATTAAACATAGTCCATCTGTCAATCACCATTAATTGCTTCAGTGCCTTAACAATTGACAATTGCAAATTAATGAGAATCTATAAGTATATAACGTATTGAATATAAAATTTAAAGAATTAATAATATTATTTACCTCATTGAGAATCTTACTTCTGTCTTCCGGACTAATTCCTAGGCCTACTGCTCCCATTTCACCTTCAATAACTGCAATCTTCTTCATGAAATCTGGTTTTTCTTTTCTTAGTTTGTCGTATAACTGAAATGAGAATAAACAACTTAAAAAAATTAAATATTAGTAATAAAATTCAAATTCATATTTGGCATCTCTTAGGGCATAACAGTAAATTACAATAGCAACATTTGCTTGAAGAATTTGTTATAATATTATTATTAATGGAAAATATACCCTACAAAAGAGCGCAACCTGAGTTTCCAGAACTCCTTGGGGAAAGGGAGTTCAAGGTCGGCAACACGCTAGTGGTACCTCTGACGTTACAAGCGTCCATAAGCTACCTGTGACTGCTTACATTCAGGCGGTCCGTATGCTTGTTTACCATCTTACTTGCATACATGTAGTTCACGTGAAGTTAAGTGTTCATTGTAGCCTATAGCTATTTATAATCAACCTCAAAAAGAGCTTTAAGGTTATTAATTTTTTGAAGCATGACCAAGTAACCGCATTGAAGTTGATGGTAAAGTAATACAAATACTACGGAGGACACCGAGATATTTATTTATGAAGTGTAAGTTGCTGCTAGTCACTCAAAAGGTAGTGCTATTAGTAGCACTGGAGCGGTATTGCAGTGATGAGTTTAAAATCAAACCTAACACATAAGACCCCAGGGGAATATAAGCATTAAACAATTCGAAGTGCCCATGTGTAACAATTATTATGGACAAAGATGCAGAAATTATTTAATACCAACTGTATTCAACAACATACCATTTGAAATAGAAAGTAACTGTATTACAAAAGTATCCTTTAAAAATAAAATAACCAGGCATATTCATGAGGATTATTGTATTAATCTTAGTTTAGGAATAATGTAAAATAAAAATAAAATATAACAATAAATAAGTAATTTGTTAAAAGTGAGCTACGTCTTCCAACAAACTGCGATACAATTTGGCAGAAGCAATATTAACTGTGTTATTTGAGTAACTAAAAATAAATGTTTTTTTTTAATAAATCGTGTTTCGCCTAAGTCCCATTTAGAGTGTACACTGGCCAGGAGATGGTTCCACAGCTTCACAGTACGACAAAGATATGACACAGCTAACTTCCTTGTTCGTAACGAGATGGAGGTTTCCATAAAGCTGCGGTGTGGTGCAGGTTGCTACTCCTGGAGACTGAGTAGAATTAGTTTGTATGCCAGTGCGTGTTGCCAACTATTCACCCTTTGGACCGGAACACAGCAGGGCGAGTACTGCTACTTTGTATGATTATGGATATTCCACAGGTGAAACTTGCATAGATTCCAGCACTCCTTGAAAATAGAATACTAACGACATCATTAAATTGTTCTTGGAGACGCGTAGCGCTGCTCTTGTTTTTCTTAGCTCTAGCCAGTAGATACAGCCTGTGTATATCCGGGCAGCATCTGGAAAATAATCAAGTAAAGCTAAAACCAAATACATTTTACTAGTTTATAAAGTAACAGAAGAGACGCAGCGAAGAAATATCCAAGATGTTTACGTTTTCACAACAATATAAATGAACACAAACAAAAAATCGTGCAAGTAGCAAGTAGATTTCACCATTTCTATCTCTATGGTTCCGATGTAAACGTTTGGAATCTTCGACGGCCATCATAGATTTTTGGATTTTTAAGTGAGCAATTAAGTTTTTCAGAGTTCTCTATAGTTTTCGCTTCGAAAATTTCATTGTAAACTAGCAACATTGTACAAATTTCTTGGAAGTAAAAAACCTTTGGTATCAATGGTATACAATACGTTGTATTCCTTTCTTATTTTTAGGAAAAAATTGTACATATTTTTAAAAACAAAAGACGAGATAATAATTAAAAAAAAATGTATTTAATTGTTGACGACCTTTTCGTATGTCGTATTGTACAAAAACTTTTTTCTCACAAAATATTGTATATCTCTCTCACCGATTTGAGAAAAACGCGGTCGTGGAACACAGAAGATGAATAGGTCGCTGACAGAATTAAATACTACTGCCAACTCGAGTCAATTTTGAAAGCAAACGTTATGCAATCTCACCACCACATGAGTAAAAAATATGCTGTCTTGTGTAAATAATACTATTTACACTGTTTAAAATTCTTTGCCAAAACTAAATAAAATATCGCGTGCTTTATGAAACCACGATGCAAGTGAAACTCTTTTTCGGTTTGAAGGCATTAAACTAAAAGATTTTTGAAAATTATTTGATTTAGTGTATTAAAATTGCGTTTTTAATCTTAACTTCATTATTGAAAAATGGGAATGATAATGGGAAATCAATAGTAGACAATATATATATATATATATATATATATATATATATACGCGAAGTCTGTTGCTATAAATATACGTTATGCAAATATTAATGTCAATATGGGGTCACAGAAATCAATTGTTTTTATGAAAATTACTTCAACGTTTACTTGTTGCTTTGTAATGCAACTTGTTAATATGTGTAGAATTTATTAAATTTCAATCAACATGGTCTTTACTTTTACAAGAAAATGGTTATGTTTTTAATCAAATGATTTAGTTACTGATTAGTTTGTCTATGTAAGATCTGTAGATAAAAACGATACATTAATATCCAATATTTTAAAACATAACTGTTTGGCATATCCCAGTAAAAGAATCAAATAACTCGGTCGTCTAGTTTCTGAATAAATCACGCACATGGATATCGGTTGGGATCTCTATGTCAGGGATCACACTGGAAATGTTATCTCCGCAACATCCAGAACAGATTTCACGCAACTGCACCTTATGTATAATGCTCAAGTTCGGCCTGAAACGGAATATTGCTCGTATCTTTGGGATGGTTCCGCCCAAAATTTTGTCGATGCTCTGGTCAACTTACAGCGTTGGGTTGTCCACGTTGTGAATGACACTGACGTCACTAAATATGTAGCTTCAGCTGCGAAAAGACATTGCTTCGCTAATCGAGTTATTTCGTCTGTATCATGGTGAATATTCTGAAGAATTGTTTGACCTTATGCCATCATCTCCTTTCCACTACAGAACCTTGTGAGCTGATCTACGGAGCTACAGCTACACTGTAGCGACCTTCACGGCACGAACAAGGAAGTTCGCAAATCCATACTTCTGCCGTACCGTGCAGTTGTGAAATAGTTTAACGTTTTTTAACTCGGATCAAAATAAAAATCCCAATGTAGATGGATAATTTATTATATTACGAAAGCACTAGGGATCCTGTATCCTATACCAGCTGTGGCAAATTAATGGTACTCGTATCACAGATAAGCTCAAATGAAAATATAGTTGGCAGGTAATCGATTTTCAATTTGTATCCTCATTTACAATAAAATAAAATAAAAATTCTGAACAGAAATGGAATAAAGCAGATATTGGTAGAATTGTGTATAAATACGCATTGTAATAAAATAAAGAAAATAAGAAGTGGCTGTTATAATGTTTCATGAATGTTTACCTTAATAGCTTCTCAATGAGAAGCTTTCCTAGAAATCCTGTTCCTCCGGTTATGAATATGGTGGTTCCGCGGTAAAACTTCTGGATATCGGAGCAGCTCTCGTCTAAAACCTCGGCGAAGGGCTTCTGCTTCTCCATGATTCCCTGTTCCGGAGTAACCGCTGGGTTCATTTCGTAGGAATCTATAGAAATATTAAAATGATTAACGAAATAACATGTTAGATATCCAAGTCAGCTTCCATTGGCTTTAAATTACAGTAAAATTAAAATTAACAGCCCTCTTGGTAACCCAATATTAAGCCCAGAAATCTAAGATTTGATTCCCGCTCAAGATTTACTTTTTTTATTGTAATCATTAATTATATTTGTCAGATCATTGTTTTGATGTATTGTATCTGGATCATTGTATGATTTGAAGCACATCATTTTCATTGACAACAAGAGCTGTTAGTAACACCTCTTTGAAAAAAAATCCTACACAAAAGAATTTAACATAATTTCAGTTGATATAAAATTGACGAATTAATAGCACCAGAATTAGACTATCGTGTATACACTACGATTTCTTCGGTTAATACTTATTTATATATAAAAAGAATTATGATCGGGGAGTCTTCGTCTTTGAACAAAATTAAAAAATACTTTCGTCCTGTGCTAATATAGTGTTCATTTTAGTCACATTACATACATTTTCTCAAAGAGCAATAGAGAGGCTCGTAGTGTCTCTGCGTGATCGAATGAGAAATGAGAAGATCCGCATAAGAACTAAAGTAATAGACATAGCTCTAAGAACTGCTAGACTTAAGTGGCAGTGGGCGGGGCACATTGCTAGTGGCAAGAAATAGCTGATACAGCTTATTTTAAAACCGAGGATGTCTGAAAACAGTAATTTAAGCATGTCTCTTAACTATTCATCACTTTCAGATTAAGTCAACGAAATGCTAAAAAGTCGGATAGTGCGATAGTGAACACTAATATTTTACGAACCGCGCCATGATTGATCGCCAGGTTTCTGACGTCATAATGTTAAAGGAATTTCATCGATTAAGAGTCAAAATACTTTATCAGCCATGTGCTACAATGAGTAGAAAATAACATTATGACGTCACACGCTCGGGTTTGTTAGGAAACGCCGGCGCGTTGTGGTTACTGTATTCATAAAATAATTTTTATTTAGAAATAACTTTTAGTTTTGTTGTAAAACTTATATATGATCTTTCCATTTAATACAAAAAAAATAATTCAAAAACCCAATTCCGTGATTTAACCGCTTTTTATGCCAATTTTATTAGAATTCCTTTCAGTCGTTTTAATGTTAAATTTATTTAACTTATTGTATCAAACATATTATTATGTTTGCATTTATAATCTTTACTAACATAATAAAGGGGAAGAGTTTTTTGTTTGTTTGTTTAAACACCCTAATCTCTGGAACTACCATTATTCTATTACTATCTATCATTAGATTACACCTCTCAGCTAGCCTTAAATATTGAGTTTTGTTAAGTAAGAGCGGAAGCAATATTGTTCCCGAACTACTTTATATGCGTCTGCTGGCGTAATGGTTAATGATACGTAAATACAATGTTCTACAAAAATACTGTTCCTAGTTCCTTAAAAAAAACTGTGATATAATATGCCTTATATATATGCTACAATAACGTATTGTATGACAAAGTTTTATTGAAAATTTAAAAGTAATTTATGTGCATTATTATTAGGCATGACATATTAATCCTTACGAATGAAAATTACTTCATCATCAAGACAATTTTATGTAGATAAACTTTGCCTTTTATAGCATTTTATTTGGACGCATAGTTTGGGAGATAATAGAAATTTAAAATAATTAAGCACTCGGGTCGGGTCCTATGTCTTAGCAGCAGTGGCGCAAACGAGCCGTGTGAGTGTGACGCATAACCCTGACCATCCGATAAACATATGGTCTATATTGAAGTATTTATTATAAATGGTCAATCAGCAATTTGTTTTTTTTTTAATTATACGCGGGTGAAACTGTGACGCACAGCTATATTATATATTTAAATAGTAGTATGTGTAATAGCCGTTCTACACTTCACATAAGAATCACGGCGCGATTATCTTCGCGAATACGGTATTTATTTATTTATTTATTTATATATTTAGCACGCCAACAGAATAATTACAAAATAGTAAAAATTACATATTATCATGCACAAATTAAAATACTATGTAATTACTCAGGTAATAGGCCTGCATGACATTTAAATACATATTAATAGAAGGATAACTAATTGCTTAAAATTAAATATTTAACACTATTTACACACACACTTTAACATTATTATACAAAATTTTAACTAAATTTATCATTACATATTAAAATTGAAATTAGGTTATATTTTATTTTTAAATAAGGAGTGCTTGTATGAACCAAAAGATTGACCAAATATATCTATGGAGTTATTAGTTGTTTCGGATATCTCGTTATACAACCTTGCCATACGCACAAGAGGGCTATTAAATGCCGTATTAAGTGTTGCACTCGGAGTGGCAAATATGTGTGGGTTGCGCACCGCACGGGAGTGAACTCGAAAATTAAAGTAATTTATAAGGGACGCATCTATAGAACCATTTATAATCTTGTGAAGCATGATTAAGTCAGCCATATTTCGCCTCTCTTTTAGGCTTATCATATTAAAATGTTTCAGTCTCATGTCATAATAAGGTATAGATTTACGAACACTACTCCTTATGCTCAGGTATCTCACAAAACGAGCTTGTATAGATTCTATAAGTTCTACGTAGGTGGAATAGTGAGGTGACCATATGACAGAACAATATTCAAGAATACTTCTGACTAAGGTGTTATAGAGCAAGATAAGACTCTCGTTATTGCGGAATGGTCGTGATGTACGCATAATAAATCCAAGCATCTTTTTGGCTCTAGGTACAATATTAAGTATATGTGGCCGGAAAGAGAAAACAGAATCAAAAATTACACCTAAATCCCGAACAACGGATACTCTCTCTAGGCATATACCGCCAAGGTGATAGCTAAAATTAATGTATTTTAATTTATTTGTAAAAGTTATGTATTGACATTTCTTCAAATTAAGAGTCATTTTGTTATCGATACACCATAATTCGAGCGTATTAAGGTCATTCTGTAACTTAATACAGTCGCTTAGGTTTGTGACCCGAGTATATATTTTTATATCGTCTGCATAGGCTAGGCAATCGCAATTCAGAGAATCTAGGAGGTCGTTTATGAAAATTAAAAACAATAATGGTCCGAGCTTAGATCCTTGGGGGACACCAGATGAAGGTATGAAAGGTGGAGACTCGTAACCTGCCAATGCGACTAGCTGAGAACGATTATATAAATAGCTCTCAAACCACCTTAACAGATTTCCACGAATGCCAGCGTGATTAAGTTTGAATATGAGTATAGAGTGATCAACGCGATCAAACGCTTTGGCGAAATCTGTATAAATAGCATCAACTTGGCCACGGGCTTCCAACGTATTAGTTATAAAATTAGTATATATGAGTAAATTTGATGTTGTAGAACGATTAGACATGAAACCATGCTGGCGTAAGCTTATCAAGGGGTTTACTTGAGAATATACTACCTTATATATAATACCCTCAAATATTTTTGCAAATTGTGAAATAATACATATTGGTCTATAATTTGATACGTCATTCTTATTACCTGACTTGTATATGGGGACTACATATGAGATTTTCCATAAATCGGGAAATATTCCTTCTTTAAGCGATTGATTAAAGATCAAATGCAGAGGTTTAACAAGCGCTTTTGAACAGAGCCGTATAAATATTGGTGGAATACCATCAGGACCAGCCCCTTTCCTCACATCCAAGCACTCTAAGCTGATTTTGATGTCTTTTTCAGTAATATGTATTTCAGGGAGACAATAATTACATGAGGTATAAGACTGGACAGATGCGTTTGAAGCTTGGTTAACAGTGTAAACTGAGGAGAAATATAGGGCAAATAAGTCTGCAACCTCGTCACCTTCAGCAACTCGACCATCATATAAGACCTGAGCGGGAATACCGTTATATGTTTTTTAGATTTAATATATCGCCAAAAAGATTTAATATTTGTTTTGAGTTCCTGTTCTATCTTAGCTATATACGATTGGAAACAAATTTTCATAATTTTCTTTGATCTAATACGTAAGGTGTCAAATGTATCATAATCACGAGGATTATTATATTTTTTGAATTTTAATCGATATTTGTGTTTTTCTTTAATAAGTTTTATCAATGACAAAGAAAACCATGTAGGATAATTATTTTTCTTTTGTCTTTTTTTAGGAGTGCATTTATCAATAACTGACCACAAAATGTTATAAAAATTGTGCACAGACTCATTACAGTTAACGTTACTAAGTTCATCCCAATCAATTAAAGAGAGTTCCGCTATGCATGAGATATAGTCAGCCCTATAAAAATTATGTTTCAAGCAAGCAGTATTATGAGCCAAGTTACCGCTTTTAGGTTGTTTTAGTATTACGTGTAATTCTAAGGATGGGTGGTAGGTATCAAGTTTACTAAGTGGAACAGCTGTAGTGACATATACATTAGTGTGATCATCCACCAAAATAAGGTCTAATATATTGTTTCTCTCGTTACATACATTATTTACTTGTAAAAAACCAGTAATTTGTAAGAAATCCCTTAAAGCTAATGATTTTGGTTCGAAAATACCAGAAAAAGGATCTTCAGAACAACTCCAATTAATGTGAGGACAGTTAAAATCGCCAATAATTAGCGTTTTATCATCTAAATTACCTAAACAAATTTCTTCCAACTTTGTAAGAAACCCCCCGAACGTATCGCAAGGTATGTAGGATGGTTGATAAACAAGACATAGATTCAAGCAAACATTCCCGACCCTCAAACGTATCCACATATCTTCAACAGAGGATTGCCAATCTGTTTTATTAATAAATTTGAAATCATTTTTAACACCTATTAGTATTCCGCCTCCATGAGCCTTGGAATATCGTTCTTTAAAATCAGCACTGCGATCTCTACGAACGACCGTATACCTTTGATCAAAATACTCAGAAGACAAAAATGATTCATCCAGCCAAGTTTCTACAAGGCATATTATGTCATAGTCTGAATTTAAAATTGACATATAGATGTCAGACGACTTCGTTTTCATCCCTCTCACATTTTGATAAAAAATTGATAGGTTAGCCATTTTTATATTAAAATAAAGATTAAAGTGACTATCAGTGTAACATATTCAAGAATAAATAGTAAACTAGACTATTCTATCTAAGGATTGTTGATCTTTAATCAGCAGACTGCCAGAGCTCTCATCCTTACGTACGAAAATTTTTCCATATTTTATCCACACAAATTTGTAGGACTTTTCCTTCGCTCTTAATCGTGCAGAAGCATGCAAAGCTTTATTTGTTGGAGAAAGATGCTCAGAAACATATATTGGCATTTTTTCTCCACTTATACCAATGAGGGAAGTATTCAGTTTATCATTTTTATATGTTTTATTGTACCTGGTAATTGCAGAATATAGTTCGTCACGGCATCTTGGGCTTCTTAACTTTACTATTACCGTGCGGGGGCGCGATTTATTATTACTAAAGCTGGCAACTCTAACAACCTTCATAATATCGGTGTCATTGAGATCCTTAGATACAGCCTTAGCTATCTGTTTTATAGTGTCCGGTAGAATTTCGTTTCTATTCTCTGGTAGACCATGAATTTCCAGATTAGAGTCGCGTGAATTCTGATCAAGGATATTCAATTGAGCATCAAGATGTACAAAAGATTTCTGCAAGCTGTAATTTTGACTGCGTAGTTCAGAGTTTTCCTTTTGCAATTTTTGTTGTTCAGACTTTAGCTCATTTAAATAAGAAATGTCAAAGGAACTAGATGACTTTAATTCTTCAAGTTGCGCTTTAATATCATCAATCTCGGTACGAAGTTCACGAATCAAATTTTTAACCTCAAAGCGCATAGTTTTTCTTATTTCATCTCGGATGATGAGTCGAATATCACTGTCTTTGTTCTCCTCACTAGAACTATCATCCATAACATCAGAAGTGATACGGATAGGGGCATCGGTGTTATTCCCTTTAGGCCGACTAGCTAGACAGCCCGGACAAAGCCATGCTGAACGTGCAGCTTTACCTAGTTTTTTAAACGAAGTTACATTCAAATTAACGCACAAGTGATGATAATTTTTGTTGCAACTTGCACAAACAATTTTTTGTAATGTTTTTACCACTCTGCCACATGCGTCACAATTGGACATTTTTATTTCCTGTGGTATATTACTTATGAAGCAGGAAACAATTCAAAGACAAATCTGCCGCAAGGTTCCGAACCAGTGTCTTTATTTGTAACAGTTATATGTTATAAACACTCCTTGGATAGATGCAGGCAGTCTTGAAACAGCAATATTCAAAGATCACTATTGTGCGAACGACACTGCATAGATATTACGGCAAAAAGGTCTTAAGCGCCGTGTATAACGCGTCGCTTACGCGTATTCATCACACAAAACGATATTACTGATATTTGAAAAGAAATGTTGCTTGATTTATGTTTATATTTAGAATTATAGTTTAATAACACTGTTATACACCAGACACTACTGTTCTTATTGTCACTTGAACAATTACACATGTAACGGTATAAGTTTTATGTCGAAAAGATTAATTTAAATCCAGTTTAAACAATATTTAAAGCGGAACTATCTATATGAAGCGAACTATCCTGGTTCCACACTCGCAGTTTTTCACGGTTAGTTTGCAGTACAGTTCGCCCGTTCAACGAAAACGCACGAAATTACTGTTCCGATCAGCCTATTGTTTGTTATACACATTTACGTAGCATTATTACGTCTATATTAAAATAAATTAATAAATTAAAAACCTCCAAAGCATGTTAATTTTGCATGTAATCCAGAAACGTCGAATTCTAATTCGTTAGACTAAATTACACTCATTTTAATGCACAGTATTACTGAAGAATATGCGTGTGATCCAAACGAAGTCTGTTCTTGCTCTTTTTTATCGTTATATGTTTAGCTTTGTGACCGCAATCTCACGTAATCTTAAGTGACGATGGGGCTCAAGATGGTAACACGCTAAGCCTAGTGAGAAGACTGGCTCTCAAGTGCACCTGTAGGAACACACCTATTTGTGCTTGGCGTCAGATTTTCAAGTTAAGAAAAAGGGCATTAGAAAAAGCCCTACCACCGTGCTATGGTTTCATAAAGATGTTTTCCTTCACCCAAAGCTCAGGCTCATTGTAGGGATCCGAACTAACGACAATTAATGCGATGTTCATGCACGCTACCACTAAGCCAACATTGCTTAAAATTCACGCGTTCGCGACTCCTTCGAGACAGGCTAAAAACAACAAAAAATTGAGAACACAGCGCGAATAAGCGTTGGATATGCAAATCTACTCCACATATATGTTTCACGCGTTGTGCCCACCATCACGCATAATTCACGCGCGAGTGTAGACCTAGAAGGTCTAGAATATGGAGCCATTTCTATCATATATCAACGTTTCCTAACGGCTGAAGTAGACCATACTAGTATCTAAATGTTATAATTAAAATAAAAGAGAACTCGCGTAAGTCCAATGAAAACCATTGGAATTTTTGTAATTAGAATAGCGTAAATTCAATCAGTCAACCAACTCCAGTGATTTTTTTTTATAAATTATATTTTGTTATTATTAGTAGATACTATTGGGTGATGATGAACGTAAAACATTGTTAAGAAATTTGCACATCTAGAACGAAGATCTATAGATTACTCGGCGTTTGCAATCGCCAATACTTCACTAACTGACGTGGTAATAAAGCCCGTGTGTTTATTTGAGGAGATTTTCTCCAACAGTGGGATATTTACAGACTTGTTTTATTATTAATACATACCGGAAAAATCTATTAGCTTTGACACAGCAGCGACTCCTCTTTAGCGCGGTATAAAACAAAATGGTATTATAACATTTCGAAATTGAATTAAATTACCTATACATTATACTTATTTTCTTACAAAGTTATACTTGTTAAAGTTACATGGTTCTCTTGTATATTTATTTCTATATATTTTTTCATTCCTTGTATTTTAATGTGAATGTACAATATTATATTTGTAAGAGAGACATCAGAATAGATTATCGGCGACACCAGGATTTTCCTTGACATATTAATTACGGAATCACAGCCCTTGTGGGCGTCGTCAGAGTTAAGTGAAGCACTGTGGAGCATAGTCCGACGATTCAAGTAAAAATGATGTCTATTTAAATGGAGTTGCCTTCAGTGGTCACCAACTTTCTCTATAGCCACCTCAAGGCTCGCATATCTGATGTTATCGTTGCCCGTAGGCAGCCTGGTAACCGATCTTTAACGTCTGACAAGCTCCAGGTAGAATGATTTTCTCTTCAGGTTTGGACTTAGTGGGTAACCTCGAATAATCTTCGGAACCGATATTAACGGATGTCTTTACGAAGCGATGACTCGAGCAAGAATCATCCTTCAAGTCCATCGTTGTTTGCCTATATAGATGCGTGCGATGTCAGAGCACACGTGTAGTTAGAGCGCGGTATCTTTACTTACATAAATTTAAATTTCCGCGTATTTTGTGTACCTTTCAGAAAACTATAACCTCCTCGCTTTAATGACAAGTATCGTTTTTTTAAAATCACACCCTAGATGTAAATCACATTGACATATTTATGTAGCCGGCTCATAGAATCAAAACGCTCATTGCGTGAAAAAACAGCCCATAGCAATATAATACTAATTTCCTTATTTAAATCTATGACAATGCTGTACAGTTGCTTAAGTGAGCATAGGTCGTTTATTTTAATAAAAAATAATTTCGTATCATAATAATATTGTCTCACTGAACATATAGATGTAATAAATTAACATTAAAGGCATTTAACATTAGGCATATTTTAAATTTGAGGGTTAAGTACTTAAGCCACTATAGGTTACGTGTTTAAATTTAAATAATTTGTTACAAAATAAGCTCATGTTTTACATTAATTTGCGAGTTACTTGTGAATACAGATGAATATATAATACTTAAAAAGGTTTTTTTTTCTAAACGGAAGATTGAAAGGTATTCGTTTGAAATCTTAAATATATGGGATCCTAATGGATTATACCAATATGTGTAATCGTTTTTACTTACAATAAAGGAGAAAAAACCTTTTAGTTACAAAAGGTCGGCTTCCGCTACCAACACGACATTTTAAATAAGACACTATTTAATATAAGTCGGAGAATCGTGTTGTTGTTATTATGGAATGCGTAATTATGACTTATTGTTCGTACTATTGTCCCGCCCTATTAGCTGGGCGCGATAGACACAGGTATGGTCTCTAACCACACGCGCTTTATAAGCAAGCAACGACCGGCTTGAAGGAATCCTTCCTCGAACAGTTGGACAGTGAAGACCTCAGTTAATAAGTCTCACTGCCAATCTCGCTACGCATTACTTTTAATAATATATTACATATTTTTTAACACTTGTTAATTTAATGATTTAGACGATATTATATTCAAATCGATTGTGGTTAAACAATGCTTTGTAGCTCGTCTATACAATATGTGTATCCTGCCCACTATTACATATAACGCCGAGATATTGACGTTCACAGATGAAGCTGTGCACAACATACAAGTAGCACCGAAAGCTATCTAGCACACCATAATCTGCATCAAAGTACAGGATCGAGAGATAAATGTCGAGATTTAACATCGCACTACGGTCCATCACGTTGGAAAGATAATCACGAAAGTGAAATGGAGTTGCGCAGGACATAATGTAAGCCAGAGTGATCGCAGGTGGACTTAAACGTTGACGAATGATGGCAGCATTTAGGCAAACGACTGCAACGAATTACAGTTTACAGAAAAAAAACTAGCATGTCACTATTGTTTTTGGAATGTACTGGACTTACCATCAGGCATTTTGTCGTCACTGGAACATGCTACTTTAAAAACAAAAACTTACACAAACTTATTAATTTAGTAGTTGTTTAGTCATGGGGCAATTGTAATTTGATAATGCAAAACTCGGGACAAAGTCGGTATGGTTTTTTACTAAGTAAGATTTGCATCGTTTCATAATATTATCGTACAGTCACAACTAATCCGTGCTTCAGAGGCGGACACAATTTCAACATTCGTAATCATAATCGATTCTAGTTGTAATGAAATCGAGACAATTTTCTGTTTTCATAAAAAAACATTTAGTACCAAACAATATTTATTAATGTATCTAGTTTAAAAAAATGTCGGCTCCAACAAGCGACTAGAGTTTAATCTTTAAGAACGATAGTCTTGGAATACATCTATATCTATTCAAGTTCAATTTATTAATATACTTGATAAATATTATAAATTATCGTTACTTAATAGCATTTTCAGTTATAATAAGTACCTTTAGCCGAATTAAAAAATGATAATTCAATCACCTATAATGTATTCCCAGCCTATTCGAATATAAATAAAACTTGATAATACGCTAATAGATTCAAGTAATCCGTAAACACAATTGTCTTTAAATTAATTCTAATGTAACAATATTGAAAAGACGTAATTAATTATGGTAATGTAATTTGATTTTCATTGACGACATTATACAAGAATATCAAAATACTTATGTTTCGGAGTGTTTTATACGATTTGAAGATACATAAAAAATATGATATGCGTTAAAAAAACGACAGAAGTTTTGTTGTAAATTTTTTTTCTGCGCATACTTAAAAATAAATTATTACTTCTTTCAGCATCAGAAATACAAGTCGTTATTTTAAGTCATGAGCCCAGACCCATATTATATATTTTTGTCGCATAAGTTGTTGTCAGAATGATCAGTCTGATGGCAACATTTTTGTAAAGTCGCAATTAGATTGTTAGTGAACATGAAAAAAACTTTTGAATAGTTTTATTTCAAAAACAGTCGTCCGCTATGGCTAGCAGCTCAAGCTATTTGGTTATTGTGCCTAAATTGAAGGGTTGTGAAAATTGTAGCGTCTGGTGCTTCGCAGCAGAGAACTTTCTCGTGTTAGCAGGCATGGTGAAATGCATTAAATCAGAGATTGGACAAGTTCTAGAACCTGCAGATTATGTGAAACAAAAGCGAAATTGATCTTAAAATTGGACCCGTCTGTCTATCTACGCACACATAAACAATGTCCGTACATCTAAAGAGTTTGGGAGAAAAACGAAGAAGTCTGTTTGACGATTCAGGGTTTACACGAAGAATTAGCCTAATAAGAAATCAGATATCAGTTAGAATTGAAAACTGTACATCGATGACATCGTACATAAAATACACTGTTGAAACGGGACATAAATTGGCATAAACCGGTTTCAGTATAAGTGATGTATGAATTAGTTCGCTCGCTGGATTATCTCAAAAATATGTGGCTACTATTATGGCCAACTTTTTCTTCTTGTTCTTGTTTTGGCGTCGCAAAAAGCACTTGCCAGTGTCAATGTGTTTATCTTCGTAGTATTTTTTTATATTCAAATTTGGTCCAACAAGACGGTGGGTCCCTTGTTAGAACTATCTAGAGTTTTTGTGATATCTCAAAATGAATGTCTCTAGTTAATATTTATAATTCACTCCACGAATGCACAATAACTAAACTAATCACGCTAAATGCCACCTAAATTACATAATATAGGGTCAGTCTACCTAAGATAATGAATTAAAAATAAAAACCACAACATGGTAGCTCAACATCCCGCCAAAAACTCGATTCGAACATTCAGGTATGGGTATACATATTAATAAAGCCGACGAATTCTTGAAATGAAATGTAGAGAAAAAATATTTGTAGGATACTTTCCCATCAAGTAAAATGGGGATGGATATTTATTTCTTGTCTGTCCCATTGCGTGAGGTGTCGTTGGATAAGTGGTTTCGATTCAGGGATCCGATTGCGAAATATTAAGCTTTAAATTACTAATTTTTGTTAGAGTCAAGTGTCTCCCCGTGCCAGCTAAATGGTTGTATTTGTATATATAATGAAGTTAAAAGGAAAATAGTTGAATACGTCATGAAATGTACTTAGAAAAGTAAATAGAAACTAGAAACGATAATATAACGATAATATTTACTTAGAAAAGTAAATAGAACTAGAAATTTCTTATAAATTCTATTGGAAATTACTTTAAGCTCTCTTCTACGTCTGCATATTATATCGGGCAACTTCGGTACCCTACATTGCGCGTGACCCTAAAAGCACTTAACAGGTTTTTTATTATTCCGTAAACTTAAAATGCAAAGACTTACGTTTCTGATGCCAGATAAAGAAGTAATTTATATTTAAGTATGCATAGACAATATTATTTTGATACGTAAGGAAAAGGTTTACAACATTCCCAATTATAATGTCAAAAATACAATATTTCATTCTTATAGTAATTTCAGTTGTCTTTATTTAAACTACATCAGGACTTACGAGCACAGCCATATAAATCAAACTGACTTGACGAAGTGTATCTCACTACCGAATAAAATGTTTCATAATAGTCTACACCATATATTAGAAAAAAACCTTTTAGCTACCAGCATGGCCCGATATGCAAACTATTATCAGTTCATAATTTCATTTTGAAAACTCATTTACACTTTACAACTCTGACACCATTGGGGGAAAATCACAATTTCCCATACATCATTATCTTTGAAACTTCGTAGTTCTTCATTCATGGCTCGTTCCCAATGCTCCTTCTCTGGCCCTTGTAAAGCTTCTTCTATTGTTATGTCTTCAATCTCAATTTTATTATTTTCATCCGTAACTCTCTGCCTTTTTCATTTTCTTGGGAGTAAAGATTTAATATCTTTATCAGCTGTTATTGATTTCTTATCTGGCACATAAGTTTTACCTTTAATATAATAATTAATGATTCTTGTAATAATTATCTACAGAAATAAAAAATAACTTACTTCACTATCATCCCCTGTAACACCTCCCACTGGTTCTAGACACACTTCTGGATTATCATTAGTGTCTATAATCACACTATTCTGTTAAGATATGTTTTCGTCAATAAAAATGGTATCTCGACTGGTTGTAATTGCCCGAGTTACTGGGTTATATATTCTTTATCCTTTGAAATCCTCAGAATAACCCACCAGAGTACATTTTTCTGATTTCTTATCAAATTTGTTTCTTTTCTCTTTCGAAACGAACTTCATAACTGTGCTGCCAAATATTTTAACGTGATACATGTAATTATTCAATCCAATTTTTACGGTTCGATTCTGTAAATAAACCGCAGTGCTTCAGCCTAAAATTATGTTTTCTAATGTAGCTAAAAAAACATCTGGCTTTTTTTAGGAGTATAAGGATTTGAATTATAATTAATTGTTTTTTTTTATTCGTTATAGGTTTAGCGTAGTGGCCACAATCTCACCTGATGTTAAGTTACGATGTGGGCCAAGGTGGTAACACGCTAGTCTTCCGACTGGCTCTCAAGTGCAGTTGCCGGAACACACCTATTGGTGCTTGGCGGCAGATTTTCAACTTGAGGGTGGTAGCTAGCCAGGCGGGCATTAGAAAATGCCCTACCACCTTGCTATGGTTTCCTCACGATGATTTCCTTTACCGAAAGCTCAGGCTCATTGTAGGGATTTGAACTAACGTCAAAGTCGACGCAAAGTCGTAGATGCTACCACGGCGCCATCATCGCTTCAATCGTTTCCATTACTTTTAAATACCTAATTATCAAAATCTTTGTTACAATACTCTGTACCGTTATCACTTCGTAGAATCGTTTAATTTCTTTGAAGTTAAATTTTCAACTTTTGCTTTAGCGAATAGGGCGGCACAATAATACGAACACTAAGTCATAATTACGGATTTCATAATAACATCAAGACGATTCTCCAACTTATTATTAAACCGTGTCTTATTTAATATGTCGTGTTGGTAGCGGAAGCCAGCCTATTTTAACTTATTTTCTATGGATCTACTATGGACTTAACTAAAAAAAATTTTAGGTACAGGCAACCTTCCAGCAGTGGCAGGTATAAGCTGAGCTCTCTTCAATAATGGAAAGTTCTTAAAGAGACCTCAGTTTATAGTGGCACTATTACCACCGTTCTGTGATTGAGCATATTATTGCACATTATATGCGTTTAAATTAATTTAAAAATGTATAAAAGGTCAAAGTTCGAGACCTTCTTTTAAAAATTTGTAACTGCAAAGCCACAGGTATTGTGGTACAAATTGCAAAATTAACATTAGCTTTAAATTCCACAATGGAATCTGTACCGGCCAAAACTAACAGGTACAGGGGGGTTGTATAGACCCTGGGTAAAGTATTTCAAGTTCAGACACCTGGGGTTCTGAGTGTACACTGGGTAACACGTGGTTGCCGATTCCCTATCCTAGCAATAGTTAAGCGTTAAAGCCCACTCACCTGGATTTTCCTTAGTGCTGCAAGTTGTAGCCGGCCGGCGAATATCACAGCTCCCTCAATCCTTAAAATCCACACTCTAAAACATTGATCCAACTGCTTCACTTGTATATAAGTTCTTTACACCCTTTTTTTTTAAATATAAGCAGCACTACTTCAACATCAAACAAAGTTTTTCGTATATTATACGTATACGAGCAATGGCTGCGGTGAACTCTCTACAAAGACAATTATTGACACAGAGGCGCGAGCGGCCGGGGCTCTCAAAACGGATTGTGCTCGACACCGCAATCGCGCGCGTAATTTGAGTGAGCTCAAAGCCAACTTCCACAATGATAGAAACCCTGACAACCACGTTCCTTTTGACCCAAACAGAATCACAAACTTACTACATCCAGGTTTTTTTCGTAGATATAGGGTCGGTTTTAATTGCGGATTTTCTTCATAATTTTCAGCAGCATCAATAATTGGACTAGTATCAGTATCCACAAACACTACAACTTCTATATTTACTGAATTTATCACATTCGTATCAATACGTATCAATGTGTCCCGTATATTGTTGTAGAAATTGTGCAACAGACATTAAAAAACCCTTCTAATATTCGGTATTGAATATATTAATTAACGCTTCGTTTGTTTAAATCTTAATGATATCATATAAAACAGAAGGGAAATAATTTAGACACTTAAGTATTTTTTGCTTGGTCGCATTAAAAACACACTCTGTTCCAACGCCAACGGTTAACAAGCATCAGCCTGTTCATAGCTGTGGTGCTAAGACATGTATGTACACGTTTCAGCTTTATCGAGTCCTTAATACTATTTGTTGATATTGTTGGTGTATCAATGTGCCTCTTGTATCAAAGTACCGTTTCCCCCTATGGACGATGGACAACGATGGACTTGAAGGATGATTCTCGCTCGGGTCATCGCTTCGTAAAGACCTCCGTTGATATTGGTTCCTAAGATTATTCGAGGCTACCCACAAAGTCCGAACCTGAAGAGAAGATCATTCTATCTGGAGCTTGTCAGACGTTAAAGATCGGTTACCAGGCTGCCTGTGGGCAGAGATAACATCAGATATGAGAGCGTTCTGGTGGCTATAGAGTAATTATGACGCCGACAAGAGCTGTGATTCCGTAATTACTATGCCGAGAAAAATCCTGGAGTCGCCGATAATCCATTCTGATGTCTCTCTGACAAATATATACATTCACATTGAAATAAAAGTAATTAAAAAATATATAGAAATAAATATACAAGCAAACCATATAACTTTAACAAGTATAACTTTCTATTAAAATAAATATAATATATAAGTAATTTAATTGAATTTCGAAATGTTATAAAACCATTTTGTTTTATACCGCGCTAAAGAGGAGTCGCTGCTGTATCAAATCTAATTATTTTTTTCGGTATGTATTAATAATAAGACAAGTCTGTTAATATCCCACTGTTGGGGAAAATCTCCTCGAATAAACACATGGGCTTTATTACCACGTCAGTTAGTGAAGTATTGGCGATTGCAAACGCCGAGTAATCTATAGATCTGCGTTCTAGATGTTCAAATTTTTTAGCGTTGTTTTACGTTCATCGTCGCCCAATAGTGTTATCTACGAATAATAATGAAAATATAATTTATAAAAAAAATCATTGGTGTTGGGTTGATTGATTGAATTTACGCTATTCTAATTCCAAAAACCCCAATGGTTTTCATTGGACTAACGCGAGTTCTTTCTTTATTTTTATTAAAACATTTGAGATACAGGCGTGGCTTACTTCAGCCGTTAGGAAACGATAATGTATGATAGAAATAGCTGCCTATTCTAGACCGGCAAGGTCTACACTCGCGCGTGAATTATGCGCGATGGTGGGCACAACGCGTGAAACATATATGTGGAGTAGATTTGCATATCCAACGCATATTCGCAATGTTTTCCCAATTTTTTTTTTTTGTTTTTATCCTGTGTCAAATGAGTCGCGAACGCGTGAACAGATGTGAATTTAAAGCAATGATGGCTCAGTGGTATCGTGTACGAAAATCGCGTTAATTGTCGTGAGTTCGGATCCCTACAATGAGCCTGAGCTTTGGGTGAAGGAAAACATCTTTATGGAACCATAGCATTGTGGTAGGGCTATTTCTAATGCCCTTTTTTTTCTTAAATTGAAAATCTGACGCCAAGTACAAATGTTCCTATAGCTACACTTGAGAGCCAGTCTTCTCATTAGGCTTAGCGTGTTACCATTTTGAGCCATATCGTCACTTAAGATCAGGTGTGATTGCGGTCACAAAGCTAAATATATAACGATAAAAAAGAGCAAGAACAGACTTCGTTTGGATCACTGGCATATTTTTCAGTAATACTGTGCATTAAAATGAGTGTACTTTAGTCTAACGAATTAGAATTCGACGTTTCTGGATTACATGCAGAATTAACATGCTTTGGAGGTTTTTAATTTATTAATTTATTTAAATATAGACGTAATAATAGTATATAAATGTGTTTAACAAACAATAGACTGATTGTAACAGTGACTTCGTAAGTTTTCGTTGAACAGGCGAACGGGTAGTTCGCATTGCGCTTCATACTGTATTCGCGAAAAGAATCAAGCCGTGTTTCTTATGTGAAGTGTGGAACGGCTATTACACATACTACTATAAAATATATAATATAGCTGTGCGTCGCAGTTTCACCTGCGTATAATTAAAAAAACAAATTAGTGATTGACCTTTATAATACTTCAATATAGACCATATTTTTATCGGATGGTCAGGGTTATGCGTCACACTCACACGGCTCGATTTTCGACACTTATATCACTTTGACATTTTCAATAAAATTTTGTCATAAAATACCTTATTGTAGCGTATATATAAGGCATATTATATCACGGTTTTTTTTAAATGTACTAAGGAACAATGTTTTTGTAGAACATTGTATTTACGTATCACTAACCATTACGCCAACGCAAGCAGATACAGCAGTTCGGGAACAATGTTGCTTCCGCTCTTACTTAACAAAAATAAATATTTAAGGCTAGCCGAGAGGTGTAAATCTAATGCTAGATAGCTTATACTATTCCTTGTGAATCTGGCTATTATATACAGAAATAATTTTTGAATACAACTGGTAGTTCCAAAGATTAGGGTGTTAAAACAAACAAACAAACAAAAAAAGTCTTCCGCTTTACTATATTAGTATAGATTATAAATGCAAACGTATGTTTGATACAATACGTATTCATAAATTAAACATTAAAATGGCTGGAAGGAATTCAAATAAAATTGGCATAAAAGTCGTTTAAATCACGGAATTCGACAAATAATATTTTTGTCTATTATTACTAAAATTAAAGTTACGCTCCGTGAAGTACGTAACAGATATGATTGAAAGTTAAGTTATTTTTATTTTTGAAATTTACAATTGTCAGGACAGTTTTTAAAGTAATTAAATTGACTTTTGCCCAAAGTGACGTCACGGCTCGTTCTTCTAGTTACCGCCGCACTCATGAAATAAGCTAAATGTTCTATAAGGTTCCGTTCTGGAGCACAATGATACAACCATCAAGTTACGAGTACACTTTATTATACTCCCTTAAATAAAGTCTTTAATTACTTATGTATCTACTCTATATTCTTATCTGTAACCAGACCATAAAATACATTACTATATATATTTTTCTTTTTTCTTTTTTTACCCGTAATAAATCATCTTCATGTATAAAACAGGTTTTAAATGTTCATACATTTCTATTTTCTAATCCCTTTAGATTTGATTAAATTTTGTCTCGCTTCACACTGAGCTCTTTGCAAACTAAATTTTAATTGTACAGGATAATTTTCAACATTATACAAAGGTTCAACAACAGTATAATTATGTAAGTTAGAAGGTATGCTACAAGGTTTTTCAAATACAAGTTCATAAGGCGTATATTTAGTTGCCGGGTGAACAGAATTATAGTACGATTTTACATTTCTATATGCATATTTTATTTACACAGAAGTTTAAATAAATGGAAATTCTGCTATTTTTGTTTGACGCAAGTACCCTTCCCAATGTCAACAAATAAATTCTAGACAAATTAAAGCTATTTGGCTTAATAAATTCCTATTCATTAACTAATATTTCTTGCTGGTTGTGATTACACAAAACTAGGCAAATTAATAGTTAGAAACCATAAAATAATTTAAAAACTGTGCAGAGATTATCGATAAGTGTTAACACAAGAGAAGTATGAAGGCAACAAAATAATGTATACTTGGATGCGAAACGCCGTGACCCGTGACGTCAGTTACTCTGATTGATGTTTCACAAAACATGGCGGATTGCTAATGTATTTTGTATTTTTATTTCAAATCGATGTATGTTCATTTCCTTTGAGAACACCGCAGTAAGCTCGTTGATTACGATTCCCTGAAAACTTATGTAAATAAGACTTACCTCTCTTGTAGTTATAGTTCATTATGATTTGCTCACCACTGTTCGGAATAATTTCGTCCAATTCACCTTGAATTGCATCCTTCAATGTACAGTAATTTATAGTGTAATATAGCAATAATAGTGCTTAGGCGAGTGTTTCGCAAGCCCTCGGAAAATCTTTTTAATGTAATCCGCTAACTAATCAGTTTCAAAGTTTTTTAAGTACTACAATTTCCATTGGCTTGAGTAACTGTCAAATCGACAAATAAATTTCCAATCTGCTTACCATAGTCCTCAATAGGATAATTGTCCTGACGCATACGTTGAAGTTGAGACAATATCGCAGTATCCCACTTTTTAGCATATCGTTGACTTAATCTGAAAGTGATGAATAGTTAAGAGACATGCTTAAAATGGGATATTCTATATTTCAAATTAATTGTTTAGTAATATTTTAATCACGATTCAAAATGGGTAACAAATGAGCCTAATGAGCGATCCTGCGTTGTTTGCATCCAGAAGATTCCAGCAACTTTTATCAAGTCGGTCCACCTTGTGATGGGTCTGCCAAGGCTGCGTCTTCTGGTACCTGGTTGCCACTCGAGAATTCTTCGGGCCCATCAGTTATCCTACGAGTCGTCTTACGAGCAATGTGCCCCGCCCACTGTCACTAAGTCTAGCAGTTCTCAGAGCTATGTCTATTACTTTAGTTCTTATGCGGATCTTCTCATTTCTGATTCGATCACGCAGAGACATAACGAGCCCCTCTCCATTGCCGTTTGAGAAATTATATGTAATGAGACTAAAATAAACACTATATTAGCACAGGACGAAAGCGATTTTTTTATATTGTTTAAAGGCGAAGAATCCCCTATCATAGTTCTTTTTATATATAAGTACTATATTCTAATTCTGGTGCTGTTAATTCGTGAATTTTATATAAACTGAAATGATGTTATTTTTTTTATAATTAATGATTACTACAAAAAAGCAAATCTTGAGCGTAAATCAAACCTGAGCTTTCTGGGCTGAATTTTGGGTTACCAATAGGGCTGTCAATTGTAATCTTACTGTAATTTAAAGCCAGTGGAAACTGAGTTGGATATGTAACATGTTATTTCGTTTATCATTTTAATATTTCTATAGATTCCTACGAAATGAACCCAGCGGTTACTTTGGAAGAGGAAATCATGGAGAAGCAGAAGCCCTTCGCCGAGTCTTTAGACGAGAGCTGCTCCGATATCCAGAAGTTTTACCGCGGTACCACCATATTCATAACTGGGGGAACAGGATTTCTAGGGAAGCTTCTCATTGAGAAGCTATTAAGGTAAACATTCATGAAAGATTACAACAGCTACTTCTTCTTTTCTTTATTTAATTACTATGCGTGTTTATACACAATTCTACCAATATCTGCTTTATTCCATTTCTGTTCAGAATTTTTATTTTATTTTACTGTAAATGAGGATACAAACTGAAAATCGATAACCTACCAAATACATTTTCATTCAAGCTTATCTGTGATACGAGTACCATTAATTTGCCACAGCTGGTATAGGATACAGGATCCCTAGTGCTTGCGTGATATAATACATTATCCGTGTACATTGGGATTTTTATTTTGATCCGAGTTAAAAAAAACGTTAAACTATTTCACAACTGCACGGTACGGCAAAAGTAAGTATTTGCGAACTTCCTTGTTCGTGCTGTGAAGGTCACTACGGTGTAGCTGCAACTCCGAAGACCAGTTCGCATGCTTTTGTAGTGGAGAGGAGATGATGGCATAAGGTCAAACAATTCCTCAGAATATTCACCATGATACAGACGAAATAACACGCTTTGCAAAACAATGTCTTTTCGCAGCTGAAGCTACATTTTTAGTGATGTCAGTGTTATTCACAACGTGGACAGCCCAACGCTGTAAGTTGTCCAGAGCATCGACAAGATTTTGGGCGGAACCATCCCAAAGATACGAGCAATATTCCGTTTCCGGCCGAACTTGAGCATAATAAATAAGGTGCAGTTGCGTGAAATCTGTTGAGGATGCTTAACGTCTTGGATGTTGCGGATATAACATTTCCAGTGTGCTCCCTGACATAGATATCCCTATGCGCGATTTTTTCAGAAACTGCAATACTACATAATGAACATGCGAGGCGCGAGAATGGAGCCTTGCAGGCCACCTGAGCGTATCGGATGGGGTGAAAAGAGTGTTCGCCTTCAACTCGGTAGCAGAAGGTACGATCGGTTAGGTATTCACGGATGAAATGAACTCACCTATCAGGGACTTTAGGTTGAAGTAATTTGTGGACTAATTCTGTGTGCTAGAACTTGTCAACTATCTTGGAGACGTCGAAGAAGACTGAAAATGTATGGTGTGGTGCGATATTACTTTCGGAGTAGTTACGTGTGATGAGCTCAGTGAGAAGATCGCAGCCAAATGACCTAGTGTTGTGTTCCTGCGGTTAGAAGGATTATCGCGCTAGTGTATTACGCTATGGTATTATGAGCGCCCATAGGCTACAGTATCCGCTTGCCATCAGGCGGACCATATGTTTGTTTGCTACCTTTGTAGTATAAAAAAAGAAAAATTGTACAATGGTGTCTAGCTAGGAAACCACACTGCTCCGATGGGTAAAGATTTCTGTCATCGATGGCAGTTTTGAGTCGGTTCAGAAGGAGCCGATCGTAATGTTTATATAATTTCTTTAGTTGACTAATAGGCCGATAGCTATCAGGAAGCGTAGCTTTCTTGCCGGCTTGTGTATACCGATCACTTTGGCCGTTTTACAGGCGGCTGGACTAGCTAGACTTAAGTGGCTGTGGGCGGGCCACGTAGCTCGTAAAACGGATGGCCGATGGGGTCAAAGAGTTCTCGAGTGGCGGCCACGTACCAGAAGACGCAGCGTGGGCAAACCCGCCACAAGGTGGTCCGACGAGATGTTAAAGGTTGCGGGAAGCCGCTGGATGCGGACAGGACAGGACCGGTCGTTGTGGCGATCTTTGGGAGAAGGCCTATGTCCAGCAGTGGACGTCTTTCGGCTGAAATGATGATGATGACAGGCGGCTGGAAAATGATAGTAGGTAATGGCTACATTAAAGATGCAAACCAAGAGTGATATGAGTTGGGCAGGAAAATTTTTAGAATTTCGTTCCTGATACCAGTGGGATACCTGCTACCGGCTGCTTTTTTAAAGACATTTTATAATGGAACAGGCCTCCTCAGATGTGACCGGGGTTAGGGTATTCAACTAGTCTGCGACTAGTTCCTGTAATGAGAATTTGATAGCGTCGAAATGTGCAGTGTCTACATACATTGTTGTTCTTTGGAGAGTATTGGCTGTTCAGTCTCACGGCACGGTATTCTGCTTTGCCAACGCTTTAGAACGCGATTGGGAGACCGAGTCCTTGTCAATGGGTGAAATTGGGATGGAGTAAATTGTAAGACGTTCCGCACGCTTTACATATGTACTGCACGCAGACGCAGGCGGGACGTGCGGTCGGGATTAACGCGGCGTACGCTACCTCGTTCTATTTAGTACTAAAACGCCTATCTGCACCATAGCGTAATTGCGCTACTATATCTTCGTAACAATTTAATATACGATTGAAATATTTAACACACCAAAAAACTATACACATGTATACAAAGTTCTACAAATATAAATCTAAATTATAAAATGTGATTTTTTATTAAAAAACTACATATTCTTTGCGTCGCTATTACGGTTCATAATACATATTGTTATGAAGATTATATTCGTTAAGTGCGCTCTTTAAAGGAGATATCTAGAAACTTTTACAAATATAGTTTTATACTGCTATTATATATTGATTTTTGGTATCTTATATTGGTAAATAATCAATATATTCCAGGTCCTATTTGGGGCTGCTGTCGGAATTCTTCATGTCTTGTATTGTGATCCGTCAGTGTTGGCTGATGTTGTCCCTGGGGACATGGTTATCAACGGATGTATAGCAGCAGCCTGGAAAACTGCTAAACAAAGGATCCATGAAGACGCACCACCTTCGAATCTCTCGCCACCGGTTTACAACTTCGTATCCTCTGTAGACCAACCAATAACTTGGAGTATGTAATTGCTTATTTATTTGGACGTAATAATTTTTTTCATTCCTTTTTTTATTAATAAAAATATAATAATTTAATATGTAAATCGAATTAAATACTGCAACATTTACACTTACATTTATTTAATTTACAATTACACTTATCTAGGTCTATACTAATATTATGTACAAGTTATGCTTGCGACTTCGTTCATGTGGTACATCGTGCATGAAAGAAAGCAATTTAAAAAAAAAAACAACTGATGTGTAGGTGTACTGAAATTCAACATCGACGATTTGACCGTGTCTCGTGCTTTTTTTTTATACTACAAATGTGGCAAACAGGCATACGGCCCGCCTGATGGTAAGCGGCTACCGTAATATATGAATAGCTGCAATACCATAGGTATCACAAGTACGTTGCCGACCTTGAGCCCCCCTACCCCAAGGAGCTCTGGAAACCCTACTCACCGCAGAATTACAACACTATGTCATTTGGCAGCGATCTTCTGTAGGGTGGAGGTATTCCATCAGTCGGGCTGCCCCAAATAGAGAGAAATCTCCAAAGAAATTTGATTCCGGAATGTCTCTGATTCCGGACACGCAGCGTAGTACTCTCGGCTAGCAGTCAGCCTTGCCTCATACTCTGTGAAATGTTCTGACTTCCAAGGTACAGCTTGACATTTACGGTTAGCAGTCAACCGTGTCTCAAATTATATGAATATTACTGACTCCAGAGACAAAGCGTGACAATCAAGGTTAGCAATTAGCCGTACCTCACTTACTACTTTCGATCGATCTATATTCTGCCATACATCTTGATGTCACGGATAAGTGGTTTTTTCAAAGATGGCGACATAGGAAAGTGGAACAACTAACGAATCTGGAACGTGTAAAAGTATAAAGATTCCAAGAACAAAAAGTGAAAGGTGAAACGTTAAAAGGTTGAGAGAACGATTTGTTGATGTGGATGAGGAATGTGAGATAGAGAGTTTTTGGAAGTCTTTTAAGGAAGGTGTAGTTAATGTTGCAAGTGACGTATGTGGTATTACTAAAAGAAGAAAAGGAAGAGTGCAGAAAAATGACTGGGTGGATAAACAGGTGCAACAAGTTGTGACTGAAAAGAAGAAAGCATGGCTGGATTGGTTAGCAACAAAGGCCAATAAAAGAGTGCAAAAGGCGACATTGGAGGATGTGGATAAGGCAAGAAAGGTTTACAAAACAATGAAAGGGTTAGTTAAAAATGTGGTCAATACGAAGAAAGGAGAACGAAAGGATGAGCTTGACAGAAGGCTCTCTGATAATTTTCAAGCTAATATTAAAGTATTTTGGAAATCGATTAGATTGGCCCGAGGAATACAGCGAACTTGGAGCTATCTAAAATCAGAAGCAAAGATGGGAGTATTATAAAAGACGAAAAATGTGTGTTGAAAAGATGGAAGGAGTATTTTGAAAGTCTGTTTGAAAGAGAAAAGTAGCATGGAAGCACCTCCTCTTGATGTGAACGTGAAAATGATATCAGTATGGAAGAGATTATGAAAGCATTGAAAGTATGAAATCGGGTAAAGCTGCGAGATATGACAGGGTGTCTATCGAAATGCTGAATGCTGGACAGGGTTTGGTAGCAAGTCAGTTGTACCACTTTTTCAACTTGTGTTGGAAAAACGGTCGGGTACCGGGAGACTGGTGCAAAGCTGTGATAGTGCCATTATATAAGGGAAAAGGGTCACAACAAGACTGTAAAAATTACCGCGGAATTAGCCTTCTCAGTGTTGTCGGCAAACTGTATGCAAAAGTAATGAAAGAGTTATGTTAGAAACACATGAAAGAATATGAGATTTACAAAGGGAATGGGATGCATGGATCAGATCTTTTCGTTACGGTGCATTACTTGAAAATTTTTGGCCACAAACCAAAAAGTCTATTGTGCATTCGTAGATTTTGAAAAGGCCTATGACAAAGTGGTGAGAAATGAGTTGTGGTCAGCATTATCTTTGCATGGGAAGAGCAGTAATCAGTAAGCAGTAATCCCTCTATAGGGATTCCAGTGCTCGTGTCAAAATAAACGGAGCATACACCGAATGGTTTAGTATCCAAAAGTGAGTTAGAACGGGATGTGTAGCGTCTCCATGGAGACGCTATGGACGGAACCTATTCATGGATAATTGTCTGACAGATTTGAAAGAGAGTGAATGTGGACTGAGAGTGAATGAGTTACTTTTCAAATGTCTTTTTTAGGCCGATGATCAAGTATTACTTGCATCGTCGGCTAAAGATTTACAAGCGATGGTGACTATTATGAATGATGCTTTGGAAAGAAAGGGAATGATAGTGAACGCAAAGAAGACTAAAGTTATGGTTTTTGATAAGGAAGAGAGCATGACAGAAGTATGTAGCCGGATTGGTGGCGATAAACTAGAGCAACTGAATGAATTTGTTTATTTGGGATAAATGTTTACTAATGATGGAAAGTGTGAAAGTGATATTGAAAGGAGAGTTAATGCTGGTAATAAGATGAATGGGGCGTTGCACGCCTTTATGAATAGCCAGAAAATTTCTAGAAAAGCTCATCTGGCTGTACATGGAGCAGTGTTATTTCCAACACTCATGTACGGAAGTGAAAGCTGGGTGTGGCAGAAAAAACATGAAAGTAGAATAAATGCAGTAGAAATGAGAGCGCTAAGAAGTATGATAGGAGTGAAATTGAGTGACAGGATAAGAAATAGTGTAATAAGAGAACGTTGTGGTGTGAAAGAAGATGTAGTGACACGGATTGAGAAAGGGATGCTTAGATGGTTTGGGCATGTAGAGAGGATGAATGAAAGAAGATTGACTAGACAGATTTATAAGATGAGTATAATTGGGAACGTTGGAAGAGGCAGGCCTAGACGAACGTTCCACGATCAAATCGGGGACGTTATGAAGAAAGGTCAGATCCAGAGTACTCTAAACCGACGAGCATGCATGAAAAGATTGATGAATGTTGAGGAAGCGAAAGTTGTATATCAGGATCGCAGCAAGTGGAAGGACGTGGTCTCTGCCTACCCCGTTCGGAAAGAGGCATGATTTATGTATGTTCACTACTATGATAGTCCACATTTATGTATCTATCCGGACCAGGGCTGCTTGTAAAATCCGTCTTGAGATGCTTGTGTGTATAATAGTATTTGGCAAACAAGCATTAAGATATCCATTCCGCTCACATTTGTATAGCTGCATCGCCAAACCAGCATGAATGAATGCATCCGCCAGATTTTCCATTAGTTTCATAATAATTGTTGGCTCTTGATAATTTTAGGTGTATAGTATCAACTCCTTCGAATACCGATTACGATGCGAGGAATTTCTTGTAGTAACAAAATACCTTTTTGTATAGTCTCCATATAGGTAGTGTAACTCCAAATAATAAATAAGAAATATATATAAAATAATAAAAATATTATATAAAAGACTGTATATGTTCAGTCACAGACGTCTGATCGGTAAGTCCTCCTGAATAATGTCATATTTCAATTATTTTTAGTATCGCTCTATATTTCAAATTTAAAAGGTTCTTCCAGCCAATAAATTCTATGTTTGTATATCGCCTTCTTAATTTATAAATATGAACGTTAAAGAAGTTTGTATTACAATATTAAAATAATAAATTACGTAAAGAACTAAAGATGCCTTCGGAAAGCGACCGAAAACACGATAAATAAAGTAATGATCTAAGTTAAAATAAATATATATAATTAAAGATAAAAATGATTGATAAACAATCATTACAAGCTCTGCAATTAACTTTCACGCTTGTGTAGTTTTTTTCTTTTTTGTATACCATACTTTTGTACAACAGTTTCATTAAACGCCTCAAGTATCAACTGCGCTCTTATTTTATTACATATTACCAAACATTACAATAAAAGTCAGGATTAAGCCTGCAAATTGTCACTTCGATCAGGATAGAAGAAAATTCATAGAACTAGTAATATTTATATGTATTTCAAGTACAAGAAAAAATCGGAAAGTACAACTGCATAATATGTACGATGATATGTATGATGTATGGTCATCGTGGTACGTTAGAAGATTTTATTGTCAAATAGTTATTTAAATTGAAGATAGCTTAACACTCTTATTCAAGTAGTATAGTGAGCAATTAGTTGTTAATTATACGAAGTTAGAACTGTGTGTTAGAGCGTCAATTGAATTTGTAACTTATAGTTAATTTTACTGCGATCGATGGCACGATTTTGTTGGAGATAACGATTGTTTTGTCATTCATTAGCTAGTAACTTTTAATTACTACACATTCAATTAATCTTGAGTCTAAATCTTTGTGTCAAATGTAGTTGAAAACAATACACTAAGCAACAACACAACACTAACAATACAATAAACATCTATTTTCAGTTTGACTGACAAGAAGAGTCACACATTGCAATTTTTTCTTTTTTATTTCAGAAACATGGTTTGGAAGTACCCACCATGCATGCTGTTTATTGCTACCTATTTTACCTGACTCCATCTAAGTTTATCTACAGTCTGTACACTTTTTTCCTCCACTGGGTCCCGGCTTATATCGTCGATGGCATCGCCTTGCTCATTGGAAAACAACCTTTGTAAGTCTTAATATCCCATGATTTTATTATCATTCACTCATTAAACATTCTGTCATTTCTTGTGATCGTTTTAAGATTATATACAGAACATAAAACCAAGATATTGCAATCACTTATCCTATTTTACAACATGTGCCACGCAGAATGTTCTCAAGGATTACTTTACTTATTTCCTCCTATTTCTTTTACAACTGAACAACATATGTGGAAATAAAGGGGCCACTGTTAAAATTAGCCTTCATATTCATACGGATATAAATAGAAATTAACAAATGTAAAACTTTTCCATACGGCAAAGCTGTTAAACTGTCTACTACCCAGCTTCTCCTGTCCTTTTTATCTTATCACATCAGTATTTTTAAACGAACCGTCTAGAGTCATTTAAGCAAAAAAGTATGATAATGGAGACTTACGATGAAGCCTCAGTGTATCAATGGTTACTGTTATTTTTAATTGTTATTTTCTCACCAATAGGCAAAGTACAATCACTAAAATGTAATAAGCTATGACGCACAATTACCTCCTGTCTAGCATACCAAAGATTTCTTAAATCCAAACAGAATGAAAATGTGATTAGGTTTGTGACGTAGTTGTTAACGATCATGACTTTTTTTTGCAAAACTCTTAGGGCACCTAACGATAAAGAAATGATAAATAATCAGATTAAATCTTGTGGAATATTTTTTGAATCAATGGCATGTGTGATTATACTTCTGCTGTATTAGAAAAGAGGATTATTGGCATTTATATCCAAAAGGTTCTTTCGAATGTTATTACTTAAACATTGTCATTATATCCATTGCAATAATAATGCTGTAGTAATTTTGTTGATATGATCTTTTTACAAACATAAGAAATAAAATAAAAAACTAAAAAAAAACGTTAAAAAACTTTCTCTATAATGTACTCTTTCTTAGTACAAGAGACAACGATAGTAAACTGATAATATTAATTTACCAGGTTAAAAAAAGCATACAGAAAGGTTAACAAATTCTATGAAGTCAGCATCTTCTTCACGATGAGGGAGTGGAAGTTCCGTAACGATAACGTAAAGGACCTCTACAACGAGTTGTCTGAAACTGACAAGCAGATCTTTGACTTCGACCTCAGCCGTCTCGACTGGAACAATTACTTCTACAGCTACATCAGAGGTGTCAGAGTATACCTCGCGAAAGATCCTTTGGACACAGTACCAGCGGGTATAAAGAAACAATACAAACTTAAGTGCATACACTATCTCCTATGTTTAATTCTTCTATCAGTGTCTCTTTGGTTATTCTGGAGTGTACTCTGTTTGGTTGTAGATTTTTAATTATTTGTTTTTATAGTGTCATTACATACTTTTTCAATTGAAGTTTTATTATTATTTGGAATAAAAATATGGGTTGCGTGTTTAATGTTTAGAACCTCTGACACTAATCGTTCTGCTGTGAAGTTAATTTACAGGTCATTGAGAATATAGTACATAGATAGTAGATACAACATTAACGTAAAAGGAGCATGTCCCATCTGGTTGGTTAATTTATGATCTGTGCTGTGATAATGTTGGATTTAACTGTTTTAGTATATATTAATACACTGTAATCTAAAGTTTGAAATACGAACCAGTTTTACCCCCGGCACAAATACCTGTCTCATGTGTGACGTGTTTATCCGTGTATCAGTGTGTCTGCCTGTGGCATCGTAGCTCTCAAATGGCTGAACCGATTTGGTGAAGTTCAGGGTCAGTGCAAGGGTCAAGCTGACTGTTAGCGTGGCGGCGCGTCGTCACGTATTATTTTATCGTTATGTGGCCATAGTTGCACCTGATCTTAAGTGATGATGTGGCCCGAGATGGTAACACGCTAACCCTAGTGGAAGTACTGGCTCTCAAATGTAGCTGCCGAACGCATCTGTTGGTGTTTGGCGACAGAATTTCAACTTGAGGGTGGTAGCTAGTCAGGTGGGTACCCTAGCCGATAGATACCCTACCACTATGTTATGGTTTCATCACAATGTTTTCCTTCATCGAAAGGTTAGGCTCATTGCAGGGATTCGAACTAACGTCCATCTACGCGATGTCCGTACACGCTAACACTGGGTCATCATTGCTTCATATATGATAGTATGAAACATCTAATACGGTGTGGTGACGCGTCGCCATGCACAAATTACTGTTTATTTTTGATAATGACATATTTATTCGTTTGAAAGGTGAATTCATAGAGAGTGTTCTTAGCCATTATTCAAGAAAATCTGTTCAGACATTTGAAGATTATCAGCACTTTTCTAGTTGATAAAGAATGTGAACATCTTCCACAGGTCTGATCAAGTTGAACTTTGGTATACTAATACTTCAATCATATTAGAAGGACATGACAAACTTGACCTGATACTCCTCCTGAACTCCTCTCCAACTTACAGCAGACATATAGTGATAGGATTTATTGGAGTGTTTTCAATGAATGGGATACTTATATACGGGAGGCATACAATTTTCAATTTATCTTGTATTAGTGAGTTAATTACTCAGAAGTTAATATATTGCACGTTTCCATTACATAATTTTACATAACATTCGTAACATTACATAAGCTTTTTAATTTATATAATTTGATGGTAGAATTATTACTGAATATCAATTACCGTCCCTACGCGTCACCGTAAGCGCTCGTTCTCACTTGTCGGGTGTCGGGCCCGGATTTTAATCGGATGTCGGCGCCTCTGTTCATACTACGGTTAATAATTGGTTGTCGGCCACGGTCCACGGTCGAAGCTGGTGCCATTTTTTAACACTCTACTGTGCTGTGACTGCTGTGACTGTGCACGATGGACGTTGACGAAGTGGTTGTGATGTACCTACTATTATTTAAGAAAAAACAACTAAATATAGCTAACGGTTTAAGGATAAAATTTAAATTTTTGTCCCAAAGGTTGTTCTTTTTCCTGGACTAGTGTGATCAATACTTCAGGGTTTATATTTATTTTCATTATTACGAAACACCAAACATGCGTACAATAAAAACACAACTCTGCTTGCGCGCCACGATGTATATGTTCGCGATCGCAGCGACGTACGCGCGGGCGGAACAAGGGTAGCGGGGAGAGGGCTGTCGTCCGCGACATCCGACAAATGTAAACAGCGCCATACTTACTCATAGGCGAGCGAGATGCGACACGTTTTTTTTCCGGGCGTAGAGGGCTGGCAAAACACCCGACATTTCTTGTCGGCGCCGACACAAAATCGGTTTCCGACAAGTGTGACTAGCTTCATATAAAATGCTCTGCCACTGGAACATCCGATTAAAATCTGGGTCCGACACCCGACAAGTGGGAACGAGCTCAAATAAGTCATGCTCCGTCTCGTAAATTGTGAATAAAATATATAATGTGAATAAATGAACAAGTGGAAATCACGATTATAATTCTAGAGTGTGACAAGTGAATAACTAGTGTTATTTTATAATATTATAAAAGAACAAAACAATCATATACAAACTTAAGTTGAATTTATATCTCAACAATACGAAGAAATAAAGATTAAAATTGAAAAACTTGAACGTGTTCGCACTGCCAACCTATCTTGTATACAAGTACTTGAACAAAAAATAGAAAATCTAGAGTGTACTGTTTTGAGACCACAGCGGTGGCCTTTAAAAAAAAAACACGACACAAAGTCTTCCACAAATGTAATTACCTTGTATGAAATTATTACAAATTTAGTTATTATTATTTGTTGTGCGACTTCTAGGTTTTTTGTTGCAGGAAATTCGTCTGCACTTCGCGGTGACTGGAGACTACTAACTAAATGAAATAGAAATAGAAATTATAAAGACTGAAAAATGCAATTTAGCACTTATAAAAGTGTGGGAATGTGGTATTGCTGAAACAGCGAATTCAGGGAATAGAGTAGGGTTGTAATAGTACGCCAAGAAAATCGTGTATTGAGAAATATTCCGACACAAAAATCGGATACTACAGAAAAACAGTTGAAACTTATAATGAATGCTAGCCAATATCTAAATTTGAACCTGCAAACTTCTGATGTCAGAGATATACAAACTTCTTCCCGGGAATCATACGTCCTTAAGCACTATCATTGTTGAATTTTCTAGTGTCATTATGAAGGAAAACTTATTAAAAGCCATTAAGTCTCACAACAAAGAAAACATAGGGAATAAATTAAATACTGCCAATCTAAAGATCGATGGACCCCCAAGCCTTATTTTCATATCAGAATATCTAACCCCGAAAATGAAAAGACTTCATTTTCTTGCTAGAGATTTTATAAAATCAAATAACTACTCTTTTTGTTGGATCTCTCACGGTAAAATATATATTCGCGAAAAGGAGGGCTTGCCATCCATTCGTATTGAAAATGAAAAAGATTTAACCAAACTTAAAAGAGATAAGATATGACTATACAAATCACATTACAGCTGTTTATATTGTTTAAGTAGTAGTATAAGTTTAATTAGTGTGTGCATGTATTTAAATCTAGTTTTTGTTTTGATGTCAGAATGTCTTAATCTGAATAATTATTTGCGCTTACCATAATTTTCAATTTCCTTGTTCACCAACCAGTCACATTTACACTTATAGCAACACAAATATACACATAACACACCGATCTAATTACACAATCATAATTACAAGCGCATACTATCTGTTTAATGCCTCATAAGAACTTATTTACTCGAATATTTTTATCACCCACCGACTAATTTTATTTATTTTGTTTTATATCTACCCCAATCAAAACCATATCTTATTATGTTTACAAATAATGTTAAGTACAAAAAATAAATGCTTCCTATGTCTTTTGCAAGTTTTATGTGACTTATATGTAACGTATCAGATGAAAATACGTACATTAATATCTAAGTACTAGAAATCAAGAATTCACAAGAAATCCATACAATAACTTACTTGTTATTTTGAGCAACAGTAAAGAATTAAGTTTTAAGTGTAAGTTCCATGTGGGTCACAATTATCTTGTAAGTTCATATATTTTCAGTGGAACAATTAGTACTTTCTATTCTGCACTAACATTACAAATTATTTAATTTTATATGGCTAATTTTATCCAAATTAATAATGACATTAAATCCATCTCTGCGTCTCAAACTTACCAATGTAAGCCTGAGTTTTGTGATAAATACATAGATTCAAACAACAGTTTCTTACTTAATGTACTGCATATAAACATTCGTAGTATTGTCCGAAATTTTGAGGAAGCTAAAATATTGATTTTTAAAGATGACAATTAAGTGTAATATCATTGTATTCACTGAATGTTGGCTTAGTAAATTGATAAGCTTACCATTTCTTGAGGGCTATATAGGTTATATGTCTGGATATAAGAACCAAAATGACGGCGTCGTCATTTATGTAAAAACTACTTTAAATTGCAAAATTAATGAACCTATTTATTCAGACGCTACTTGCTTAATACTTACTTACAATCAATCTCTTGCCATTGGTGCTTTGTATAGATCTCCTTCGGTTTCGAATGCTATTAATTTCTTTAGTAGTTTAAATGATATAACTGAAGTCACTAACTGAATAGTGTGATGAGTTTGTATTACGTAAAAATAGATGGCGCTTGTCAAAACCATTAAAATATTAAAACGTGGTGTCAAGAAGCGCATGCAAATATATATAGTTTAATTAAACTTTGTATTATTTTAAGTTTTCAATATACGTCTTAAACGATCTCGTCGTATTATTTTTGGGAGGACCTCAAAGTAGGCGGTTCATGGTCCTCCTAGCCGGTTACGCGAAAATAGTTAGTTAGGTAGGCCGTTCAGTCAGTGTAGTAAGTGAGTGTTCTAGTGATCCAATTAAAGTGTAAAGTGACGTTTTGTAAAGTGTAAAGCTACGTAAAATTTTGTACAAAAAACAATAATTGTTATAAACAAAAAAAAAAAAAAGTGTTACAAAATTAAATAAACAAAGACAATCTAAATAAAACTAGTGCTCGGAATACAACAATAATTTTGGTGATTAAAAAGGACTTGTAAAATAATTTGTAAATATGGATACGGTTATTAGTGCACAATCAGACTTGTTGGAGCAAATCAAAAGGGCTCAGGCAAACTTCAAGAAAACTCCAAAGGACAGATTAAATATAAATTATACAAAAACTAAACTTCAACTATTAGAAGATATTTGGGGAAGTATAAGGACAAACCATATTAATATAATTCAGTCTGTCGACAAGAAAACATTAATTTCTATGGAATACAGTACAAAAAATGTCTATTTTACTGCGGAAGATGAATATACTAGTGCTAAAGTCTTAATGATGGACACAGTAGAACAGCTTCAAGAAAAAACTAAAAGTAGTAGAAGTGGCTTCCCAAGTTCCTCAGAAAGTGTTAAACCCGCAGAAGTAAAGATACCCGCACTAAAAATTCCGTCATTCAGTGGAATGTATACAGAGTGGTACTCTTTTCATGATCAGTTTGTATCTTTGATACACAACAACCAAGCATTAACAAACGTTCAGAAACTACATTATTTGAAAATGCACGTATTGGGAGAAGCGGCTAACTTACTTAGAAATATACCAGTAACAGACAAAAACTACGATCATGCATGGGAAAAGCTGAAAAAGAGATTTAGTAACAAAAGAGTTATCGTAAATGCTTACTTGCACAAGTTAATGTCCATACGAACTATAGTTCACCAGTCGGCAAATGCTATAAAATATTTACTAGATACTACCTTAGATTGTTTGAATGGACTAAGCAGTGCAGATGTCAAGATAGGAGACTGGGATACAATTATCATCTATTTAACAGTAAACAAACTAGACTCGGAATCCAATAAACAATGGGAAGAGAAAGTTACTCGAGATAATGATGATAGTCTACCCACATTACAAATGTTAACCGAATTTTTGGAGTCAAAATTTAGATCACTAGAAGGAATTCAATCAAGCAGAGTAAATAACATACGTCCTAGACAAAACATTAATACAGTAGAGAAGAAAGTATACCATACAACTAAAACTACAACTAGTAAAGAAACATGCAGCTACTGTAAGAACGGTCACTACTTACACAAATGCCAACAATTCGCTACTTTGAATTATGACGAAAAGAAAAACTTTATAGAAAAGAATCAGTTGTGCTATAACTGTCTAGTTCCTTATCACGGAATCAAGCAATGCAGACATCCTGCTCGTTATCATTCATGTGGTAAGAAACATCATTCTTTAATACATCCACCTCCTGAAAATATAAACGAGATCAACACAGCATATACTAGCAGTCATAGACGGGAAACTTCTAACAACTTTGACAATCACATACAGTCCACAGAAACAAACAAAAACGAAGAGGTTATATCATATTTAACTACAAAACAGAAAACGAACGTACTACTAGCTACGGCTATGGTAAAAGTTAGAGCAGAGAACGGAAGAGAATTACAACTAAGAGCATTAATAGACCAAGGATCTGAGGGATCTTTTATAACCGAATCTGCTACCCAAACACTTGGGCTAAAGAGAAAAACAATTAATGGTTCAATCAGTGGAATAGGAGATACACAAGCATTAAAAACTAACTACATAGTAAGATTCATGTTACAGTCTAATACAGAGAAACAATTCAAGCTGTGCGTGGATGCTTACGTATTGAGAACCCTGACTCGACTGCTACCATCAAAACATGTGTCTTCAAATTGGACACACATACAAGGTCTGCCACTGGCAGATTCTACATACTCCACTCCCGGAAAGATAGACTTACTTTTGGGTGCTGCAGTATATAGCAGAATTCTTCAAAGTGGTGTGAAAACTGGACCACCTGGTACACCCTTAGCGCAGAAAACACAACTAGGTTGGATCCTATCAGGAGAAGTAAATATAAACCACACTGAAACTGAAAAAACAATCCTAAGCATGCATATCACAAATATAGAAGATGAAAACAAACTACTAAAGAAATTTTGGGAAATAGAGTCAGAAGAATCTTGTAAACAAACGATGAGAATGACAGAAGAAGAACTAAAGTGTGAAAACATCTACGAAAGAACACATAAACGAGATAAAACAGGAAGATACATAGTAGACACACTAATAAAAGATAAAGACTACGACTACGGAAACACGAAAGATAGGGCTAGGAAAAGGTTAGAACAAATTGAGAGGAAATTAAACAAAGATAAAGAACTAAAAGAAGAATATACAAAAGTGTTAATGGAATACAAAGACTTAGGACATATGGAAGAAATAGATGAAAATGAAATAAATAAATCTACAAAAGAAATATTTTACTTACCTCATCACGCGGTTGTGAAAGGGGATAAACTTACCTCTCGATTACGAGTAGTCTTCGACGCTTCAATGAAGGGTTCAAATGGAAGTTCACTTAACGATAACATGTTTGTTGGTCCGAAGATACAGCGTGATCTAAGACACATAGTGATGACATGGCGTGAACACAAAGTAGCTCTTGTTGCTGATTGTGTTAAAATGTACCGACAGATTAAAGTCACAAAAGAATGCGCAAACTTACAGAGAATCTTATGGAGACATAATGGAGAACTGAAGGAATATAAGCTTACGAGAGTAACATTTGGCACTGCAAGTGCACCTTATTTAGCGACAAAAACAATTCAACAACTAGCAAACGATGAAAAGGAAGCGTACCCTTTAGCTTCACAAATAGCAATTAATGACTTCTACATGGACGATTTGCTATCTGGAAGTGACAATCTTGATGAAGCTCGAGAAAAATATACCCAGATTACAAAAATGATGCTCAATGGTGGATTTAAAATGCAAAAATGGACAAGTAACGATAATAATTTTCTAAAGTATATAGAAAGAGCAGAAGAAAATACAAAAGAGACTTATGTTATAAATAATGATGACGTGATAAAGACATTGGGAATAAAATGGAACAGAGTTACTGATAAATTTCAATACATAATAAATCTAAACTATAAAACTTCAGGAACAAAAAGAACAATACTATCAACTATTGCTAGAATCTATGACCCGATGGGTTGGTTAGCACCTGTAATTGTAACAGCCAAAGTCTTCATTCAAAAACTCTGGCTTGCTGGAATAAGTTGGGATCATCCGATTCCGAAAATACTTAAAGATGAATGGATTAAATACGAACATGAACTTAAGGATGTAAAAGATATCACTGTAAACAGATGGATAAACACAAATAATACTGACACACCTAGAGAACTACATGGATATTCGGATGCCTCTACAATGGCATATGCAGCGACAGTTTATTTGAGAGTTGTCAAAAGAGATGGTCAAATACTTACAAGTCTCATCACCGCTAAGACTAAGGTCGCTCCGACAAAGACCATATCAGTTCCAAGATTGGAATTATGCGGTGCCGTACTTCTGACTAACCTTCTAAACGAAGTTGCTGAACAGCTGAAAATCAATCGCGAAAATGTCTATGCCTACACTGATTCTAAAGTTGTACTTGCTTGGCTCCAATGCCACCCGAGTAGATGGAAGACTTTCATTGCTAATCGGACATCAGAAATTTTGAGTCTTCTACCTAGTCAACATTGGCACCATGTTTCTTCTGGAAATAACCCCGCCGACGTTGCCTCACGAGGTGCAACACCTTTACAGTTAAAGACGCATTCCTTGTGGTGGACTGGACCAGAAGACCTGAAACAGAAAAACCTGAAACATAAGAAATTAATAGATAACATAACAAATTTAGAAGAAAAAACAATAAAGGTAATGACGACAATACAAAAGGAACAAGAATTTAACTTGTTTGAAAAATATTCCAAATTGACTAAATTATTGAGAGTAACAGCATACATTTTAAGATTTATTCGAAAAAAGAAAGTGAATCACAAACATTTAATAGGAGAAGAAATTGAGAGATCTATGGAAAAATGTATCTTAATATGTCAACAACAAGAATATTCAAATGAAATACAAAATTTAACGAAAAATAAACCTATATCTTCAAATAGCAAACTTAAAACTCTAAATCCGTTTTTAGACAAAAATAGAATTTTAAGAGTTGGAGGAAGACTGGCTCATGCTAATATTCCTGATGGTTCAAAACATCAGATAATATTACCTGGAAGTCACCCATTTACAAAATTGATTTTACAAGATTGCCATGAAAAAACCTTGCATGGTGGTCCTATGCTTATGTTGAGTCACTTACGTACAAAATTTTGGATAGCAAATGCTAAGAGCCTTTTGAGAGAAGTGCTACACAAATGTGTGACCTGCACGAGATACCGATCAGCTACAGCTACACAAATGATGGGATCATTGCCTAGGGTAAGAGTTACACCGGCAAGGCCATTTTTGAACAGTGGCGTTGATTTAGCTGGACCAATAGATTTAAGACTATCCAAAGGCCGAGGATGTAAGACACAGAAAGGTTACATTATCATCTTCATTTGTATGGTTACACGAGCCATCCATATTGAAATTGTAACTAGTTTGACCTCTAAAGACTTTGTAGCGGCATTTAAAAGATTCGTAGCACGCCGCGGACGATGCAAGAATATCTGGAGTGACAATGCTACTAACCTGACAGCTGGAAACAAGGATCTCATGTTAGCCTTCGAAAGAAGTATAGACACAGTGCGTGCTGAAATTGAAGACCTTTTAGCCAATGATGGCACTACTTGGCATCACATACCAGCATTAGCTCCCCATTTTGGAGGATTGTGGGAAGCTGGCGTCAAGTCGATTAAGTTCCATCTGAAAAGAATATTACAGAACACAACTTTAACTTATGAGGAGATGTCTACCTTGACGGCGCAGATAGAGGCGACACTCAATTCCAGACCTATTTCACCAATGAGCGATGATCCCTCTGATTACGAACCTTTAACTCCAGGACATTTCTTGATCGGCGAGGCACCAATCACTGTTCCAGAGGAGAGTCATTTGGATAAACATTTCCATCGACTGGAGAGATGGCAACGGACACAGCGAATGATGCAAGACTTTTGGGCTAGATGGTCAAGAGAATACCTTAGTCGTCTACAACAGAGACCCAAATGGATTAAAACCAAGCCTAACATAAAGATTGGAGAACTCGTGTTATTAAAGGAAGATAATATGCCTCCCGGCAAATGGTTGATGGCACGAGTCATAGATACTCATCCCGGAGACGACGAGTTAACGCGAGTAATTACTGTCAAAACAAAAACCTCTGTACTTAGGAGGCCAGTCACCAAAGTGTGTCGTCTTCCGATTGATGACTAATTTTCTTATTATTTTTTACTAATTACTATTTTTGTTTATATTGTTTTAAATTAGATACTGTTTTACTTAAATACTTACTTTTGTTACTTACTGTTGTATACACGGTGGGTGGTATTTCATTCATTTGAACTTTAGTTTTTGATTTTTTTTCAAAGGACATTACTATGTCCTTGGTGGGTGGAATGAATAGTGTGATGAGTTTGTATTACGTAAAAATAGATGGCGCTTGTCAAAACCATTAAAATATTAAAACGTGGTGTCAAGAAGCGCATGCAAATATATATAGTTTAATTAAACTTTGTATTATTTTAAGTTTTCAATATACGTCTTAAACGATCTCGTCGTATTATTTTTGGGAGGACCTCAAAGTAGGCGGTTCACTAACTATGTATCAAACTATTGCTATTATAATTGATATTAATATGAATATAGCTCCTCAAAACTGTGATACAACTAGCGGCGACTACCTAAATATAATGGCTTCCTATGCTTTGCTTCCAGCTCACCTTTATCCTACACGTGGATCGAACTATCTTGACCATGTAATGTTAAAAACAAACTTGAAAACAACTACTCTCGTTTTAGATTCATCAATTACAGACCATTTACCTCTCTTATTAAGTATTAATTCAAAGCCTGAATTCATTAAACCTAAGGATCTCATAAAACATTTAAATTTTTCGTCTGTTGTTGAAGAAATAATTAATACTGACTTTTCTTTTATCTTCGCAATTTCGGACCCTAACAATGCAACGGAAACTTTTATTACATATATCTCAAACATTATACAGTCACACACACAAGAAGCAAAAAAAGTCTCATAAAAATGCGGTCTTAAAACCTTGGGTGACGGAAGGTTTGCTTAGATCTAAACGCAATCGTGACAACCTTCATATGCAAGTAAACAACTCTCCGAAACAAAACTTTAAAAATAACCTATACTCGATATCGAAATATCTGTAATAAACTATTAAAAAAACGTAAAATGCAATATGAGAGTAATGTGCATTTCCAAAGGCAAAAGGAAATCCTAAGGCAACTTAGGATACAATTAAAAAAGTTACTAACATTCAACAGATTCCAAATTCATCCAAAGATCTCCTAGACACTCATGACACTCCAGAGTCTTCTATTGATGAGATTAATAAATATTTTGCCAATTTTGGTCTAAATTTAGCCAACAATATATCACAAAACAGTCATAATACACACTATACTTATAAAAATAAATCCAGTGCTAACTCAGTGGCTGTTATTGACACAGACGAACAAGAAATAGAAAGAGTAATTATGAATCTCCGGAGTGACTGTGCAGTTAGTTGGGACAATATATCTACATCTGTAATCAAGGCAACACGAAAAGTCCTTCTGAAACCACTCTTGCATATTTTTAACTTATGCTTATCCACATGCACGTTCCCTAATCCTTTCAAAAAGGCTATTTATAATAGTGGGCAAAGAGACAGTGTCACCAACTACTGACCGATATCTGTTTTACTTGTCATTTCCAAGATCCTGGAGAAAATTCTTAGCAAGCGTCTTACAAACTTTTTAGAAAAAAATGATATTCTTTCAAATAACCAATAAGGTTTTCGTAAAGGTGTCTCAACTGAAAATGCGGTATTTTCTCTTACAAATTCTGTTGCTGAAAATACAGATAAGCAATACAAAGTAATAGGTATATTTCTTGATCTTTGTAAGACGTTCGACAATGTTTCTATCTCCATACCATTGAAGAAAATGGAAGAGTATGGTATCAGAGGGCAAGCCAATGATATGTTTAGGAGCTACCTCAGCAATCGGAAACAATTCGTCACAATAAACGGTTACACTAGTAAGGAAAATGAAATAACTTGTGGAGTACCTCAAGGTAGAATCCTTGGCCCATCTTTGTTTCTTTTATACATAAATGAGCTCTGTGAACTTAATATTCCAAATTGCAAAATTTACACTTACGCTGTTGACACTGCTTTAATTATTAAAGGTGAAACTTGGGCAGAAACTAAATTAAATGCGGAAAAAGCTCTCACTATAGTAATAAATTGGCTATCTTCTAATTTATTAACTTTAAACTTTGATAAAACCAAATACATTACCTTCACTTCTTCCAGTACATCCCATCCTGAAAACTTCTCTTTGATAGCCCATCGTTGCAAAGATCCAAATATAATATACTGCTCATGTGAATCTGTGATACCAACGTCAATTATATTATTAAGAGATATAATGTTTAATTTAATTGTGTAAAAATAATATAATATTATGAATTTTATAATTGAAATAAATTATTATTATTATTATTCACCACGCCCACCAACGACGTAGCAGCAATTGCAAACGCAGAGACATCCAGAGTTCCGTATCATTGTTCCCACATCCAAAGGTATGTAAAAACATTTCTCTAGCCCTCAGGTCTTTTCACGATATTTTCCTTTACTGTTAGTGGACCGTCTTATCTTTTTAAATTAGCCATGTCAGGATTTCAGGATGTTCTAGACACAGAAACATGCTAGAACGATTAAGATTTACTTGGCATTAAAATTTCCTTCTATATTCATATTAACCAATGACAATGGCAGAAACTATTACGACAATAATTGAATTGACTTGAAAAAATAATCTTGTTCCCCAGTAGAACCGGCAGTGAGCATATCAGGGGTTGTAAACACTTGTTATATGCCAATAATATATTGTAAATTAATAAAATTAATTTTCTTAAATATGTAAAATTATTTTCTTTTATACAAACTCGACTGTATGTTACGAGATTTGTACTGTGTCGCGTGGACAATTAAATTATGTTCGAAAATACAAAAAAAAGAATCCGCCTTGTCCTGCCGAAATTGCGAGCATAATACGGTCGTAAATGGTTCTTTGTTTCTCATTCATTAGTTGGACATTGCGAGTAACAATCGCTACTATTTATACAGTATCGTACTGCAGGTCATGATTAATTTCAGTTTTCGTTAAATTAGATTCACTTTGATTTGGCGAAATCATACCGAAATGAGTGAGTGGTAAGTTGGCAATAATAATGCAAAGATCCTCAAAAGCAATCAATGCTTCACTGTACATAGCGTCGCTGAATGTCATCGTTAGTAGATCATTGCACCGTGTACGATATTGATACAAAATATCATCCGTCATTGAATCTTTGTGATTATCCCACAATGTATCTGCTCGGGCTGTCAAACATGTAGTCAACACTATAGCGAATAGTAAATGAATTTGTATTGCTGTACAGTTCAATGCTGCTTCAGTAAGCATACATTCCCACTGGTTTACGTATATCTTGAATTGACAATGGGCCGGTGATATTAACGAACAACAGTCGAAGATAAAAGCATTCAGATTGCCTTGGATTGACTATAAATACTCGCCCCAAGGTGTTTGATTTGAATAAATTGAGACATGCATCAATCGGTGTGCCTTGCTTGCGGGGCATCCATTTTTTTGTTTGAGCCCATATGAAATAGCGAAAATTCGGTGTGTGTAGTTTTTGGTGGGTTTTGTAGCATGATCAATCACTGTCTCGTTCGTAAAAACACGCGCTGACCGTTTTCAAGGTGGACGGCTAAATGAATAACTGCTGGATCCCGTTCATGAATTGGGAAATCAAAGATACTCCACACATCTTCATTGGCACTGATGTAATTGCCACTTTTTGACACTGGAGAAGCATTCGCATTGGTATTTTCAACTCGAAACACAGCAATATTACTGCCTTTATTCACTTACTTGCAAATGTATTAGATGCTCTTCACTGAACTATAAAACTCAACATTAATATGAGCATTGAGTATCTTGCTCAGCAGAGGCCAATATGGCACCACCCAACGATTCTCAATGTCAATGCCTGTGTTGTTGATATTTTTAATAAATGATTCTCCGCCATTATCGAGATTTCTTCGACGATATATTGGATATCCGTTGACATTTGTGATCGTATCGTTGGTGATTTCTTTAGGAAAACTTTTGGTAAATTGTCCATCTGCCATGCAAGGCGATAAACGATTAAGATTAACGCATTGGTCATGAATCAAATTTGCTGTAACAATATCAATCAGCAATTGGTCGGTAGACGGATCTGGAATTTCCGCAGAAATTATGCTATCGATTTCTTCAGAACGGATTTTGTCGAGTAACCAACCCAAAATGTGTGCATGAGGTAATCCTCGCTTTTACCTTTCAACATAATACATCCAACAGCGTGTGGGACCGAATACATGTAATTTAGTAATGAAACAAATTAAAGACTTAAATTTTTTGTCTGAACACACGTGCTGTAATGTCAGGACGATGTATAGCATTTTGGCCAGGCAATAGCAAAGATGTAATCTCTGGCCATTTTGGATTACATGTGAACGTGATAAATAAACACGGTCGTCCATAATCGCGCACGAAAGTCAAAGCATCCTGTATGTATTCTTGCATATGACATGGACTGCCTATGTAAGATGATGGTAGAATGACCATGAGAATGAGTTACCAATTTCAGCGGCGTCGGCGTCGTTGACAATAGCGTCACGAAAGTGAATATATTCTTCCGCACGCAGTTTTTGTTGATTATAACGCAAGTATCGTAGTCGTCCGCTCTCTATCATCACGTACATGTCGACCATGAATGGTGACAAAGCTCACGACATCGTAGAATGACGTTGTCCTGACCGCGTCTACTCAACAATCGATACGCATAATAATCCTTCGAGCTAATGTTCTTTTTTGTTTCAGCTCCTGTAATAATATATTCATAAACATTCATTCAAATTAATTGATTTTCATAAATATTTTTTTTGTTAAATGAGTTATGATCAAGTTTATAATGAATTAAATACCTGTTACGGGATCTCGTTGTTTAATATTTATGCAATATCACCATTTGCACTAATTGATCACTTTCAGCATTCTTTCTAATTATTTTTATTGCTCCAAATGATCTCATTTGGAAACATGAATTGAATTTTCCAATTGACTTAAGGAACAGGTTAGAATCTAGATCCGTACCTATAAGTAAGCCGTGGTACTTTAATGTTAAATGCCTTCGGAAAGCGACCGAAAAGACGATAAGTAAAGTAATGAGGAAACAACTAAGTTAAAATAAATATATATAAATAAAAGATAAAAATGATTGATAAACAATCATTACAACCTACTAGCTAAATATTATGCAGTTTTGCCTATTGTTCGTGTTTTGTTCCAAATTTGCAAGTTTGGTTTTTAGACTTTTGACATTGTCTTTTAGTAGTTCGCTTTTTTTTTTTTGAACTGTGTTAACGGTGATATTATTAGAATGTGATCTTTTATTTATATCATCATACTGATTACTGACATGGTTTACATATTCTTCTAGTTCTTGAATTTTTACTGTAATGGATTCCATAGCCTTGCTCATGAGTCGACTTACGTACTGAGGTAGGTCTCCTTTGGCCGCAGTTTAATCATAAATTATTCACGTATTCAAAAACCTCATGTGATGGGCTTTTGAGGCATGGAAAAAAGCAATCTCCGCTGTTTCCTAATGTAATGTAATTTTGTTTCACTGGAGTGTCATTTTCGTCAGTTATTTTTATTTTAGTTTTGTCCTTATTGTGAAGCTAACTACCGTTGCACTTGTTAATTTTGTGATTAAAAAATGTTACGATATAATTTAAAAGCACATAAACTAAATATGATTTGTAATGACATGTCTTATGTGTCTTTATTTACAATTTAAATACATGTATGTTTTTATTTGGATATATATTTATTTTTATTACCGATGTAAGTTTTGATGTCGTGTCGGTTACGTCTATCGGTTTAAAATTTATCACTAAGGTTTTGCGATGATCATAATTATAGCTCCTGTTAAGTAACGTAGCTCGGTTGACACCCGTCCGCGGCACCAATCACAGTTGTCGGCTCTTTAGCCGAATAATGTATGACTTCCGTGTGATTGCTGCTTTGCGGGACGACAGAGGTGTTAACGGGGCCTCAGTCCGCAAGAAACTAAGGTCGACGGCTGCTTGTTTTATACAAAAAACCTATCGAAACCTTTGGACAACTAACCGGGTAGTGAGCAGCAAAGCAGTATTTTCGGTAAGTAGTGTATTATAATGTTATTGTGAGTTCGTGAACGCGTTGTACCATACCAATACCATACCATACCATACCAATACCAAAATTAGTTTACCCAAAGTGCGTACTAGGCTGTGCGTTCTACGTACAAAGGTTAATAATAGCACTATTAATAATGGATTATTTTCTAGAGGTGAGCCCAGGTCAATGTTGCTTCACATCGGACTATTATATTATGAATAAATAAATGCAAATAACTGCGTGGGTGTGAATAAAAATATATTTGAAAAGGTAATATAATTTTAAAATGTTAATGCTATTTTGTGGATCGCCTGTATAGAATGATGGTGGCATCAGTCTGTGTTAGGTGACTGGTAATGATAACTGGGTAATAAGTTTTTTTAAATCGTTATTGGTTTAGTGTTGTGGATACAGTCTCACCTGATCTTAAGTGACGATGGGGCCCAAGATGATAACACGCTAATCCTAGTGGAAGTTCCAATATAGTATTTGCTTTCCTCATTTGGTAAGGTATAAGAAAATACTTTGATGTTATACTAGCTGTGTCTGCGACACCGCATGCGTTTATTTCACAATAATTATTTTCGTCTCTTAATTTGATTTTTACGCAAATTTTACAATTTCATAAACTAATTCCTTCTATATCGACATAGTTGTCAATTTGTTTTTCTAATTAAATATTACATTATGATAAAAATATAACATTAGCGACGAGGATAAACGTTAAAAGTGCAAAATGGCTCAATACGGGTTTTAATGAGTTTTGACCACAACGTTCAAACGTGGCAAACATTTAAAACCCCTTTTACTTGCAACGGTTTATCGAATATGAAATTGTCGTAACTAAGGCTCCTGTTAATATCAGGAAACGTGGAATATTGCTAAGTACACTCAGCGACGACACCTACAGACTAGCTGCAGACTGCTTTGCTCAGGAAACTGCAAGAGGTACCTTAGAAGATATATTTTTTTTTTTTAATAAAAAGTAAATATTTTACACCTATAAGATGCGGAATAAGCGAACGATATAACGATATAAGCATTTCAAAAAGTGAGATTGCGACGTATAACAGCTCATTGCTTGTTTAAATGTCGACGAAGCGTTGCAAGTCCGTCTTGTGAAGGGAATGCAGCCGGGAGTAAAGCATGATAAGACGATTGTTCTGAACATTAAAGAGTTGAGATTGGTAAAGGCAGTTGATCTAGTGGAGAGCGCTTGTACCACTCGCATGGCCGCAACAGCAACAACAACGATAGTGCGGTGACCGTTGCACAATGACCAGCTATACAAGATCAATGGTCACTCGACAACCATTACGCGTAATGCTAAAAAACAATGTTCCATGTGCGGATACAGAAATCACGCGTCGTTGCAAAGTTGATTTGCAAATTATAAATGCAGAAAAATTTACGAAAAGGGTCAATTACGGAGAATGTACAAAAAATGAATTTTGTCGAGACAAGGTTGAATAGATCGAGTAGTATATGGCAAACGGCGGTAAAAACAAATCAGAGATATGTCGGTGTCTTGAAATTCACCTTCGGCGATTTAACTGTGCTTCGCGCTTTGTGAATGTCTCTGATTTCTGAGTCAGAGCACGAAACCCATTGTCAACATACAAATGTTCATATATGTAAAAATGCACTCTAAATATTACTATAGACTATAAACTACAATTATTGAGGGTAATATTTATAGAAATATTTACCTATGCATGAGAACCATGTACCTTTAACAAGTACAACTTAGTGCAATAATAAATACAATGCGTAGGTAATTGAATTCAATTTTTAATGTAATAATATTATTTTGTTATTTGCCGCGCTAGAAAGGTGTCGCTGCCATTTTTATGTATGTATTAATACTAATATATAATCAATCTGTTAACATTCCACTGTTGGGGAATACGTATTCAATGAAAGACATGACTCCTTGAAGCAGTGATGGCTCAGTGGTAGCGTGTACGACTTCGCGTCGACTGACGTGAGGTCGAATCCCCACAATGAGCCTGAGCTTTCGGTGAAGGAAAACATAGTGAGGAAACCATAGCATGTTGGTAGGGCTTTATCTAATCTCCGCCTGGCAAGCTAACACACTCAAGTTGAAAATCCGTCGCCAAGCACCAATAGGTGTGTTCCGGCAGCTGCATTTGAGAGCCAGTCTTCCACTAGGTTTAGCGTGTTAGCATCTTGGGCCACATCGTCACTTAACATCAGGTGAGATTGTAGCCGCTACTTCAAACCTATAACGATAAAAACGTGGGAGTAATGTATTGGCGATTTCAAACGCCGATAATGTTCTTATAAAGTTATGAGAAATTTCTTGGCGTTCGAAATCGCCAATACTTTACTTACTGGCGTGGTAATTAGGCCCGTCGTGATCAATGTCCTTACTGATAACGAATATGGCATTTAAACAATTTTGTCGTCTATTTATCTGCCATTTCGTATGTCCGGGTGTAAATCAAAAACGGTTTGACCGATTTATTAAAAAAATGCACACGGGAAGCCTATGTCATTCAGAAATTTATAATTTAAAAGAATTTCCGATAATAATATTTTTAGAAAACGTTAAAAATACTTTTTTTTTTGTTAACCAATTTTGATGAAATTTTTCACACGGGATGTAGGTATGTCATTCCTCAATTGGGTTCAATTGGTCTATAAGAACAGTCAATATGAAATATAAAATTAGCAGTCGAAACCAAATACTACGTAATAAATATTTGCGGAGTCACAGGATATTTCTAGTTACAGATATAATAACAAAGATCTGTATTAGACTCCGTCAGATTTTTTTTTTATGAGTAAGTACATCTAAGAAGTGTTTTCGTTAGACCAAAAAACTTCATAAAAGATGAGCTTTATATCTTTAAAATTGAGCTAGCCCATGAGGGCCCTTTCCTATTTAAAATACATTAAAAACAAACTTTTTTTCTTTACTTTCATTGTAAATCGTCGAAAATTTCAATTTCCCTTTTCGTTATCTTTTAGAAAATCAAATTCTCTACAAAAAAGGTCTCTAGTTACTAAAGATAAAGAGCAAAAACAATATCTATGGAAAGTTGTTCAGCAACATCGTAAATCATATCCAAATTGCAACAGTTTTTTTGAACTTTAACAGTCGAGATGAGTAAATATATTGAAAAAAAATGTATACGTTAAAACAGAGTATAATTAAAAATTATAAAATAAATTTACTAAAAAGTTAATAAAAATAATGTTGTTCTAGTTAATAGAAAAATTTATACGGACTTTTTATAATTTTCGTTTTTAAAGCTTTTTGACTTTTTTCCTGAGTTTTAGCGAAAAAATGAGAAGACCTTTTGTTGTAGAGAATTTGTTTTCCAACAAGATAACGAAAAGGGAAATTTGAAAAAAAAAAAAATTTCGACGATTAACAATGAAAATAAAAAAGTTTTTTCTCAATATATTTTAAATGGGAAAGGGGACTCCTCCATGCGCCAGCTCAATTTTCAAGATATCAAGCTCATATTTTAGAAGATTTTGTTTTGTCGAACGAAGATACTTTTTAAATGTACTTACTAAAAAAAACATTATTAAGACGCAGTCTAATCTGTAAATATAATATAATCTATACTATATCTATACTACTATCATAAGAGGTAAAGTCTGACTGTGAGTTTATCTCATAAGGAGGTGATCCCTAAAACTACTGATCCGATTCTAAAAATTCAATTTGTATACCAAGTCGGAAAAAATATTCCGTTTGGTTGCTGTATCGGCGGCGCTGACCAGACTGTTTTAATCGTAATCTTGCTATAACTTGAACTGAAGTGAAGCCAAATTGGGAACCTAATATATTACTTAGTTTATCATTTTAATATTTTAATAGATATCTACGCAATGAATCCAGCGGTTACTATGGAACAGGAAGTCATGGAGAAGAACCCCGTCGCCGAGGCTGTAGATGAAGGCGGCTCTGATATTCAGAAGTTTTACCGCGGAACTACTGTACTCGTGACCGGAGGAACAGGCTTTGTAGGAAAGCTTCTCATTGAGAAGCTTTTGAGGTAAGCAATCATTAATGATAATAACAGCTAGTTTAAAAATATGACAATTGACCTCCTTTAATATTAATGCATTTTTTATGTAGTAGGAACTGAGCCTGAAGTTAAGTATCGTACAGTCCAAATACAACGATGACCACAAAGAAATCTGCAAGGAATCAAACAAAGATCGGCAGCTGGATATAACTAGATAACAGTGATGATCCCATATCGCGAAAATTCAAAAAAGAGCCACTGTGACCGGTTTATCATTTTCACTATTTGGTTTATCATGTTCTGTTCGTAATAATAGACAATATATAAAAGAAAGAGATGCTCTAATAGAAAAAATCTCAAGGACAAAGAAGACAGAATCAAAATGTTTTGTTCCGCACCAATTTTCTTGCAATAATCCACATCGATATGAAGATAAATGTTTTCTTTATTTAGCTGCGTTTTTACTGTCGCTTGAATTTTAATAACAATTATTTTAGCTGAAATAAGAACATTAATATTCAATGGCAAAACCCCATGTTATTAGTAAACTTAAATTACGGCAGACTCGGGTTAATATTAAGATAGGGAATTGAATTTTAAGAATACTTTTATGTAATTTACTTCTAACCCCTATGAGCCCCTGAGATTTGTCATTTATTCGTCCATTGTGCAAAGTAATTAGTAGATATTATGTGACTAATTTGAATAGAAAAAATGGAATTACGAGAACCGAAATTGACCTTTATATTTGAATAATGTATTACTTGTGATGAAGAGCAACAGACGTCACGTCTGGTTTTTTCTGTAAGGTTCTGTATACGTATAATATTTAGCGTAGATACAATAGCTAAAAGAGTTAGGTATGTAACTTATTCTTTCCTACGAACTGAAACGAAGACATACAAACAATATGTAGAGCATAAGGGTTATGTAGCTATTTTGTGACTCCATCGCTGTAAGGGCTTTTTAGTGCTAAAAGTGCCACAATTGTCAAAACACTCTCGGTGTTTTGTTGTATTTTGTTTCAGACGGGAATATAATAAATTAACTTTATATGGTACATCTAACATTGAACAGTGTTTTGTGCGCGCGTACAATAGTAAATTTTATGGAAACTGAATAAAATGTGAACATTAAGGTAAAATATCTCTATCTCACATTCGGCTACACAATCTGTCTATTTTTTTCTCTGTCTATGGTATATAGATGACTTGCGACGCGTTATGCGTAAAAATTCAATAGTAAAATATTAAAAGTGAAAACCGTAACACAATAGCAATAATCCGCAACTGTAATAAGCAACTGAGCTGAGGGTTTCTTGTGTTTAGAACCCTGACCAGTACTCACATTTGTAATGTTCTGCCACTATGTATTTCAGTTGTTTGGTTACTAAAGTACATCATACGTTTAGTTTAGAAGTTACATACGCTTTTAAATAACTAAGTTGATTGATATATGTATATGACGTATTAGTATTATTTTTTTAATTTTTATCTTTAAAACAGGCTTTCGTATTATCGTAATAACATCGCGTCTATATTTAACTGTCATAGTTTTTTGTAGGTATGGTATAAAGTAGTTTTTTATTTTTTGTACTTCACCGTTTTTCTCCATTCATATTCTTGTAAAAATGTAAATATCACAGACTTTTGTCTGCTGCGTCTCGTGCATTAGTTTTTAAAAAGTAGTTTTTTGTGTTCACATTATTATTTTTTCCAGATCCTGTCCGGATATACACAGGCTGTATCTACTGGTTAGACCTAAAAGAAACAAGAGCATCTCTACGCGCCTCCAAGAACAATTTAATGATGTCGTTAGTATCCCATTTTTTTGGGTTCCGAAGTCAACGTGGAACCCTTATAGTTTCGCTGTATCCGTTTGTCTGTCCGCGGCTTAGCTCAGAGATTCTGAGTACTAGAAAGCTGTTACTTGGTATTGGTATACATATTAATCACGCCCACATAGTGGTAAAATAAAATCTTGTAAAACATAATTGTTTAGGGTACCTCCCCTACACGTAAAGTGGCAAGGTATTATTTTTTCTTGTTTATTCCATGGTGTGGAGTGTCGTAGGATAGGTCGTTAAAATATTGTGTGTATGTGAAAACTACTTTTAGATGCAGGGATCAGTTTGCGAAATATTTAGCTTTAAAGTCCTAATTTTTCTCAAGTGTCCCCAGTGTCTGCCAGGTAAATGGCTGTTTTGAATATGTGATAAACTTCATAATGAAGTTAAAAGGAAAACTATCAGAGGTAAAAAGGTTTCACAAGTTGACGAGTAATAGTCAATCAATTTATAAAATGTACTTGGAGAAGTAATTTCGTACAAATTTCATTGAAAATTACTCAAAGCCCCCGTCGCTACGTCTGCATATTGTGTCGGGCAACTACGGAACCCTACACTGTGCGTGGCCCGACACGCACTTAGAAAAGTAAGGAATGCTAGAACCTATGCGAGTTCTACTGTAGAACCACAACCATCATACCTACTCGTATTTCTAACGCTAAGCAGTAGTGTTCGCGTTGCTGTGCTCCGGTCCGAAGAGTGTATTTGGCAACACGTGAAGCCTATGATCTCCGTAGTGTTTCTATTGCGTTGTGCTTACCATCAAGCTCAGTGCTGTTATATTGACATGCTGCAATAAAAAGTACTGACCTCAGTACAACAGTTTGAGTTTTTTTCATTAAATTGAAAAAGAAATGAATTATTAAAAAAAACGCTATATAATAAAATATTACTATTGTCATTTACTTTTATATCCTAAGTGACGCATCACATTGGTTAATGTTGAATTACAATAAGAATTTTGTTAAATATGTTGAAATCTCCTATTTCAGCTATATGACACACTAAGAAAAGAGAAACCAGATTTCATAAAGAAGATTGCTGTTATTGAAGGTGAAATGGGAGCCATGGACCTAGGTATTAGTCTGGACGACAGAACTAAGATTATTAAGGAGGTAAATATTACTGATTATTTTAATTATCATTACATAGTATAAAACAAAGTCGTGTTGCTCTGTCCGTCCCTATGTATGCTTAAATCTTTAAAACTACACAGCGGATTTTGAAGCAGTTTTTTTTAATAGATAGAGTGATTCAAGAGGAAGGTTTATATGTATAATACATGCATAATATTGTAGAGAAACACTGATAAATTTAGAGGTTTCTAATGTGATGTCGTAAAGAAACACATTTTTTGCGTTTACATTGCAAACGCTGGCTGAACCCCACGAAATAAATCAAAATAATGTACTACAGTATTGTACACCTTAAAAAGGTCAACAAAAAGTCCGCAATGGTATATGTCTATCTCTTAAGGATAACCACAATAACCATTTTTTATCCTTTACATTTTACGGGAAAAAATGGCTTATTTACGAAGTGATTTTAAGCAATACACCATTAATTCTTATCCAATTAAGTACCTTAAATACATTGTTAATTTAATATAGATCAATATAGCCCTAGCATGGAATTAATGCAATTATAGCATGTAATTTAAATGAATATTTCCGAAGATATTACAGATTTAAAATACAGGGACATAGCGGTGCGGCGGTACGGCCCTATATACCATGGTCAATTATATGTCACTCTTTCAAGAGTTACCTCTAAACAAAACATGTTTGTATTGTCTAATGACCAAAAAGCTGTAAAGGTTGTTTAAGGACATTCTGTAATAGGTAGGTATGTTTAGTATCAGCATTGCACCCGTGCGAAGCCGAGGCGGGACGCTAGTTTATTCATAAAGAACGAATACTTACACTTAAATAATTTCTGAACCTGTGAAATCGATAATTCTTAAACGTATGTGAGCAAGATAGCATTGAAGCAATAATAATAAATGACGAGGCATTGATCGAATTTAATGACGCTTCAATATTCACTGCGGATATCGCAGATTTGGGTCTTCAGCCTCATTCGTGATGTAGATAAGTTACATTTTTTGTAGAATTTCCATTTAAATAATTATATATATTTCGTTTTGTATAGATAGGTACTATTATAATAATTTCACTTGATCAGCCAGAAAAGTGGCAAGTTTTGTATATATTCTTATATATATTGCGTCTGACAAGTTTAAGGACATAACTAAAGAGGTAACACTGCGATGTTCAGTTGAACATCGGTGGAACATAGGTGATTATCCCAACACATACGCCTATACCAAAGCAGCGGCTGAAGACATAGTTAAGAAGTACTCTAAAGGTCTCCCAGTTGCAGTCTACAGACCATCAATATGTAAGTTTAGGAGATAAATAAATTTTAAATAAAACTACTTAAATAATCACGAAAGCATTGTTGATTTCATCATTTTCTACAAAGGTGGCAAAAAAGCATACGGGCTGCCGGATGATAAGCGGCTACCGTAGCGTATGGATGCTTGTAATATTAGGTCCTTACATATGACATTGGCGTTTTGTTGAACTGGCCACCTTGATCTCAAATATCTGGCTTTTGGTTAGGAATTCGAATCGATTTTTAATTTAGGCTTGTGTATTTGTGTTCCGAAGTTAGTGATTCATTTATTTTCGCACCATTTGATATTTCTTTGACATTATTCTTTTAACAAAATAGAAAACTGAAAACTCGAGAAATGGGAACTGCATGAATTGACTTAAGTAAACCAACAAACACGCACTGAGTGCTGCGTTATATCACTGTACTGTTAATATATATGTTAATATTATTTGGAGTAGAAACTCTCTAACAGTACGTTCCAAGTGCGCGTAGCCTTTTTAAAGAACACTCGAATCGACTGGTCAAATCATCTCGCGATCAAAGGCTTTCAAATATTTCGGTTAGCGTATAACCATTACCTTTAAACGAGATCAGTTTTCTGGCTTCTCCTATTTGTAGTTTTGGATTATTATTATTATTTATTTAGTGTAATGGTAACCAGTGCAACTTGTGTAACCAGGACAAAACGTCGAGTAAACAAAAAAGTAAGTCGCGTTCTGGACCCGATTCGAATATATGTGTTATGATGGCCAATTATAAAATTCAGAACTCTTTGAAATGTGGAATTTACTTCGAAGTTAAACACCATTTTGTAGGTAGTTGGCACTGGAAATAATACTCATTTTAATTCTTCATAGTCATTTATGCGAGTTAGTTAGACGTAAACTTATATTGTTTACAGTGATTTCAACAGCTAAGGAGCCAGTTGCTGGTTGGATCGACAATGTGTATGGTCCTACTGGAGTAAGTATTGCAATCAATCTCACTTGTTGAGTACACATGGAATCGTATAAAGTTAAAATACGCTTATACATCATAGTTATTAGTGCAATTAAGACTTTTGGAGAAGTGATTTTATAGTCATATGATTTTTCTAAAGCGTGGTTTATTTATTACCAATCAACATTCAGATGGACATTTTATTATTATATTCTTGACATTTTCAAGTTTTGACATTGCCTTTTATTTATTACGGGCGTAATTGAGAGCAAAATTATATTTATTTTTTTGTTAAATTTTTTTACTTACTTTAACTTTTCTAATTATTCTCATCTCCGTTGCTTTCCTGTTAAATATTTTTTACTCTATTATATTGTGTAAAGGTCACAGATAAAGTATGAGGCGGTGGTCTTAAAAGGCTAATGCACTGATGAATATTTTTACTTTTGAATTATTGTTGCAACTACAAATATACACGATGAAACTGTTTAACATTCAAAGCGAGAATGTGTCTCTCCTTGCGGCTGCGCCTTATATACCTTTTAACTCAGTCAAATTAGTAGGGTAAATATCCACTTATGAATATACCCCACTTTTCATTTTACTCCCTTTGACTAAAAGTATATAATGATTTTCCAAAGAATATTTAGCGATACTACATCAACAAAAGAACGAGTTTATGCTTTGTATGTTTAAAGTATTAAAGATATAAAAAAAAATCATCCTTCAATCTAAGTCCTGAGGGAACACTTGGGAATAATAAAATTACCAACGTTATGAAAAATGTCTTTAGAGATTCATCGCAGTTAATTTTAAACAATACTTTTTCTATTAACTACTATTTCTACCATGTGTGGGGAGTGCTTATGCTCGACCTAGTGCCGGCCATTATAAAAATGGTGATAAATTCCTCAAAATCTAACCTTTAATCTTCTCGCTTCTAAGTATACAAGTATTCATTTATTAAGTGCACTCGTCGATCTAAATACTTAAAAACAACAACTTAGTTTGCTAAATAATCTGTTCAAGGTCTTTGTAGGAGCAGGTATCGGACTTATCCATGTCTTGAAATGCAATCCATCAGCAGTGGCTGATCTTGTCCCAGGAGATATGGTTATAAATGCCTGTATAGCAACAGCTTGGAATACTGCCAAGAAATACCATGAGAACCACGAAGGCGCTCCATATTCAGATCTCCCGCCACCGGTTTACAACTTCGTCTCCTCTGAGCAACGGCCATTGACATGGAGTAAGTAATTAGTTAAACATTGATTGCGAACGTAGTAGAAGTAGTTTCATTCATCCAATATGTAAGTGTGTCATAATCCTGTGATATCTAAATTGACATTTTGCCTAAATAGAAACAAAAATTATGATGCTTTTGTAGCGTGTAGGTGTGTGTATTCAAATCTTACAATGAGTCTGAGCTTTCGTTGAGGGAAATAATCTTGGTGGTAAGATATTTTATCCATCTTATCTAAATAGTTTTCGTTGTAAATATAATAATCTATCATCAAGTAACAATATATCTATGGGTGTATCCCGGCAACTGGCCTTAAAAAATACTTAGCATATAATAATCTCCGGCCACTTCGTCGGTTAACGTCAGGTAAAATTGTGATTTAACACTTACAGTTTACGATAAAAAAAGTAGCACAATTTGATAGACCAGAATTTATTGAATTGATTGTACGATTGAGATCTAAAACTTTTGTCTTAATATTTTTTCTCTAGAAAACTTCATGAAGTATAACGAGACGTATGGTTGTGAAGTGCCCTCCCCTCTAGCTATCTACATATACCTGCTCTACTTGACTCCATCTAAGTTTAAGTATAACCTGTACCGTCTTTTCCTTCACTGGATCCCCGCTTATATCGTCGATGGCATCGCCGTACTAATCGGAAAAGAACCTATGTGAGTAATAAAACCGGAATAATATGAAATTATACATAGAACCAGTGTTTAGGTTAAAAATATGCACCTATGTCAAGCATAATATGCATAATGATACATCTTCCGTCCACTTTTCTAGTAACTGTCTATCCCTTTCTCCTTTAACTTTCACCGAAGTCGGTTCGACTTTGAAATCAGAAGGCGAACATTCAGGTTAACTGCGCGCTTTACAAAAATCGAATAATAAACTTATAACTCCAATATTGGTTGTGAGGGTGCATGATGCGTTGTTGGAACAGAAGTGAACAAGAGAAGGCCTCCAAACTTCGTAAGAACTACATTCTGGTGAGTTCATTTACTCCTACACCATTCATTCCGTATCATTGTGCATTGTAATCGACCTAGGAAGGTAGCACTTAATTGATAATCAGGATAATTTCAAAATTAAACGAACCAGCGCTTACAGCCAGGATTTCAGGAGCTTATTTTGCAGTATTTGCGATGAGTTGTTTGACTTATTTGCTTATTTTATTTAGATATTTTATAACTAAAACCCCATATGGCGCATCGGCGTTACGATTACAAAGTAGTAATCATCCTTTTGTTTAGAAAAACAATCAAAACTAAAAGCCTTTGCCATCATAAAGCTGCTGATCTCTCTACCAGCCGGCATGCCTCCTTATCCTTCTCCTCCTCCTGCATATAACATCAGAATTTTTAAACGTATGGAGACATTTAAGCAAACTTATACGAAAATGAAGACACGATTATTCCTCGGATATCGATGGACACCGTATTTTTATAATGTTACTGTTCTCAGTAACATTCTCAGACTCAGTTCCCAGATTCTTCAGGCACTTTTCGAAAAATTAAAACCAAAGATTGCTGTTATGGCGATTGAATCAGCGCAGCAGCACTTACAAGTGCATCCAATGATATTTAAAAAAACAATCGTAGAGCAAACTCGAATTTTTGTGTAGGCAACATGTTAGTAAAATACTATACTGCTGAACCGAAAACGAGAATTATTGGTACTAATAACTTAAAAATAAAAGGTTATTTCTGAATATTATAATTTCATTTTACCATATTTCCTAAAGTCAGCGCGCAGTCTTGATTTCAAATATCTGGCGTTTGGTTAGTAATTCCAAATTCAAATTTGTTTCAAATATAAGCTTGTGTATTTGTGTTTCGTATTTGGTGATTTATTTGTTTACACACCATTTGATTTTTCTTTGACATAGTTCTTTTTACAAAATGGAAACTTAAAACTACCTATAAAATTGCGAAAGTGCATAGATAATAATGATGAAGCGAAGTACATACTTTGTTTGATCAAATGTATAATGTCATAATATTTTTTCGTTTTAATTTTTCTTCATAAAAGGCTAATTTGATATGTATGAAAACTATTGTTTTTGTTAAGTTAACTTACGTGAATTCTAGAAAGTTTATTTTTCCCCTTTTTTTAATGTTATCTCACACTGTTACCTATTGTATAAATAATATATTGGGAGAAAGAGGTGGCCACGATTTGATATGAGACACCTTTTCCCGTAAATACGTTGTATGATAAAGTAAGCATTGACCATTGTACCATGATACCGCTTCAGGTAAACAACAGCAAAGATAAATATTTTTATTTACTAAAAAAAATATTCACCAGGTTAAGAAAAGCATACGGAAAGATTAGCAAATTTTCTGCAGTCATCAGCTACTTCGCGACCAGGGAGTGGAAGTTCCATAACGACAACGTGAAGAATCTCTACACCGAGTTGTGTGATGCTGACAAACAGATCTTTGACTTCGACCTCAGCCGTCTTGACTGGAGCGATTACTTCTACAGCTACGTCAGAGGTGTCAGAGTATACCTCGCGAAAGATCCTTTGGACACAGTACCAGCGGGTATAAAGAAACAATACAAACTTAAGTGCATACACTATTTCCTATGTTTAATTCTTCTATCACTGTCTCTTTGGTTATTCTGGAGTGTACTCGGTTTGGTCGTAGATTTTTAATTATTTGTTTTTATAGAGTCATTACATACTTTTTCATTTGAAGTTTTATTATTATTTGGAATAAAAATATGGGTTGCGTGTTTAATGTTTAGAACCTCTGACACTATTTGTTCTGCTGTGAAGTTAAATTACAGGTCATGGAGAATATAATACACAGTTAGTAGGTACAGCATTACAATACATAAATCCTAAATGTCCTAAAAGGAGCATGTTCCATCTGGTTGGTTAATTTATGATCTGTGCTGTGATAATGTTGGATTTAACTGTTTTAGTATATATTAATACACTGTAATCTAAAGTTTGAAATACGAACCAGTTTTACCCCCGGCGCAAATACCTGTCTCATGTGTGACGTGTTTATCCGTGTATCAGTGTGTCTGCCTGTGGCATCGTAGCTCTCAAATGGCTGAACCGATTTTGGTGAAGTTCAGGGTCAATGCAAGGGTCAAGCTGACTGTTAGCGTGGCGGCGCGTCGTCACGTATTATTTTATCGTTATGTGGCCATAGTTTCACCTGATCTTAAGTGATGATGTGGCCCGAGATGGTAACACGCTAAGCCTAGTGGGAGTACTGGCTCTCAAATGTAGCTGCCGAACGCATCTGTTGGTGTTTGGCGACAGAATTTCAACTTGAGGGTGATAGCTAGTCAGGTGGGTACCCTAGCCGATAGATACCCTACCATTATGTTATGGTTTCATCACGATGTTTTCCTTCATCGAAAGGTTAGGCTCATTGCAGGGATTCGAACTAACGTCCATCTACGCGATCTCCGTACACGCTAAAACTGAGTCATCATTGCTTCATATATGATAGTATGAAACATCTAATACGGTGTGGTGACGCGTCCGAATGCGCAAGTAACTATTTATTTTTAATTATGCCATATTTATTTACTTTCATTAACTATCATTTTATACATATTATGTGTATAAAATAATTTCGATGTTTCACATCTAATGTGGCTGGTCAGTCTGACTGTTGGCGTAGCGACGCGTCGCCACGTTTGCGTCACCACGGCATTTGATGGTATGAAACATCTAATGCGGTGTGCTGGCGCGTCGTCATGCGCAAATTACCGTTTTTTTTTATTATGCCATATTTATTTAATTCAATCATATTAGAAGGACATGACAAACTTGACCTGATACTCCTCCTGAACTCCCCACCAACTTACAGCAGACATATCGTGATTGGATTTATTGGAATGTTCTCAATGAATGGGATACTTGTGTCGGGAGGTACATGCCAGGTTATCAAATTTCAGACATTGAATGTCCTAGACATAGAAAAATGTCAGAATGATTATCATTTACTTGACATTAAGACTTCTTTCAATATTAATATTAAACAATAACACTGGCAAATGCTATTACGATAATAACTTAATTGACTAGAAAAAAAAACTCGTTCCCCAGTAGAACCAACAGAAGCATGTTGGGGGTTGTGAACACTTATTTTGGTATCATGGTATCACCTCTATGATGAGTTTTAATTATATTGTTAATAATGGAGCTTATATAATACAATAATATATTGTAAATGAATAAATATATTTTTCTGAAATATGTGAAATTATTTTTCTATTATACAATCTCGACTGTATGTTACGACGTGAGCTGTTTTATTACTCCTATAAACCCCATCACGGGTACTTACGCGCGGCCAGAAAACTGTAAACGGTTTATTCGAGTCCGTTACACACTGCCTCATACAATGTACTCGCTGTTTAATCCAGTGATTCCGAAATCTTTCGAGTATTCATCCTTAGTTCTCACTACGTGCGGTCTTCCTAAACAGGCTTTTAATCTAAGTCATAAAAAAAGTCCATCTCGTTGATATCTGAAGAGGTTGGTATTAATATAACCGTAGACGTTCCCCTATATGAGTGCACTTGGAATCCAGTCGATCGCTTCATCAACTCTACTATCTGAGTTTCGAACAAGGATTACATTACAATGAAGTAGGAAAACCTTTTCAAACATTAAAAGTTCTTCTTCCAACATGATTAACATTTCTGATGTTATTGTTATATGTGACGTCATATTAAGTAAGACCAATATAAAATTTGTAGTGTGTCGCATGGACAATAAATAAATTTTAGTTTCCAAAACAAATAATCAAAATTTTTATAAAATGAAATTCAAGATTAAATTTTGCATGTACGAAGACTAAACCTTAAAGTAAGTTACAAATTACGGAGTAAACCTTAATTGTATAGTCTAATAATTGAATTTGACCATCAATAGTAAAAATAGTCCACGTTATGCATCTATCCGTACCAGAGCTGCTTGTCTTTAGAATCTTGTGTGTATACAGAATTTGGCAAACAAGCATCAGATATCCATTCCGCTCCCATTTCTATAACTTCATCGCCAAACCAGTATGAATGAATGCGTCCGCGAGGTCTCCCTTTAGTTTTATCAACACTCTTGGCTCTTGTCAATTAAGGTGAATAAGAATCTAGAATACAATGCTCCTGGCCCGCTGTGCTTACAGCACTACTCCAATTTCGTTGTGGTGGTAATGAATATCGTTCATTAAAAATTCTTCGAATACCGATTACAATGTGAGAGGTCTCTTGCAGTAACAAAAGAACTTTCTGTAGACTCTAGATTGGTAAGTGAATGACACCAAATAATAAAATAGTATCGGAAATATAAATAAACTTATAAAAATCTTGTTAAAGACTGCTCACTTGCAGCAATCACATTGTTCCGATTATTTTAAACAGATGCCTGATCGGTAAGGAAAGCTTATTAAAAGTTGGATCATTACGTGAATGATAGTGTTGTTGTGAAGTGACTCCCTCTCAGTACGTACACTAAAATAATAAAATTATTACGTGTCTGTAAACATTATGTTCACAGTAAAAAACGGAATTCTCGTTGGGAGGAAGGTTTGTCCGAACCGATGCGAGTGTTTTGTTGTTCATGAGTGATTTCTTAGGGCCTAAATTGAATAAAGTATGATTTTTAAAGTAAGATTTATTTGTAGAAATAATTCCGATGTTATTTAGCTATACATAGTTATTATATTTCGTATATATACTTGTATTTGTTTGAATAATAAAGATTTCATTATCGAAGTTAATTTGGAAATTGTGTGACTTCGTCTATATGATTAGAGTTTATCACTAAGGTTAATAATATCGCTTCCTATAATGGATTATTTTCTAAACGTGAGCCCAGATAGGTGTTGCTTCACATTGGACTGTGGTATTACTCGTAATTATGAGTAAATGCGAATGATTAGTTAATGCGAATTTTCAATTGTTCCAAAAAGTAATATAACTCAGTAGATGGCGCTGCAGAGCACATGGTCATCAGTTTAAAGCGCGGTGATTGGTGGAAAACAAGCGGAAGTATACAACGCCCTCTCACAGCTACTGTGCATCGTCACATGCCGATAATAAAGCTGTTTTTAAACAGTATACAAGAGATATATTTTAATAATATATTTACGGGTTTTATTATTTTGGCCACTATCTCACATGAGTGTCACTAATGTGAGAGTCACTCACTAAGCCAATGGCGGGACTAACTTTGTTTTATATTCATATGTTAGTGTGTTTATTACGATCTTAACTGATGTTAAGTTACAATAATACAGATAAATATGATAATATATAAAACCTGGAAAAGGGACTGACTTAAATATTATACTTAATAAATAATTTTTTAATAAAGATTACATGAAAATTATTTTCTTTAAATGTAGGTTTAAAAAGGAGGTAACCTCTGCAAGGTTTTACCAATCGAAGAGATTGTTCGTGAGCCACCTATTGGCAAATAACCAATTCTTCAACCACCCCCCTACCGGCCACATCAACATATCAACAACCACGAATATCAATTTCACAAGGTAAAACATGTTACAGTTATTTGTCGACAATATTTATATGTACATGTCGTAGTTAGATTGCTTAATTAGCTATTTTACAAAACAGCTTTGTTATGTCATATAGCTAAACAACGTTTACAATTTATTCATAATTACCGAACATTAATACGCAGAGTTGCATATACTTTTTGCATTTATCAGTGCAGCGGCTTGATAATTAGCGGTTTTGTAAAATAGCGTAGAATGAAACGTCGGATTGTAACATACATCATATTATACCGAATAGCATCCGCCGTTCGTCCTCTGGCTGGATTAGGTTAGGTTCGACTAGTGAAAAAAAATAGCTTGAGAAAACTGCGGTAACGGCCGGCGAGTGCAAACACCGAACTCTTATTATCACTGCAGATCAGCCATTCTGAAGAACGTCCTAAAATGGGTAGCTGTTTTATAAAACAGCTGGTAGGGCTATGTAAAACTGCAAACTAAGCAATCCAAATGCGATATTATATATTATGTTCTATATGCATAACAGGTATTCGTATTTTTATTAAAATTCATTTATGTCGAATTCAGAATATTCCCATATTCTATATTTAGGAGGATAAGGAGATCTTAGAAAATAAAATTCAAAACCACAGAAATCAAATACATTTATTTAGCAATTTTAGGACATAGTGGGGTTTGTATAACTGTTTTTAATTTACCTTTTTCACTTTCTTTTTCAGATATTGGATCAATGCCTATGTCATGTAAGGACACAGCCGATATTTGTATATTCTTTGACAACCTATTTGACTACTTAAATGGGAACTATGTTTAAAAGGAAATAGTGAAAAAATAAAAAAAGAGGAAATTCGCTTCTTGGAGCCGTTACACCTCAGTCAAATCCCATGAAATCACAAGAATCAAAAAAGGTTTAAAATTCTATGAGATTTGTGAATAATAATAAATCAGTCACTATACCATCGGAATCGGAGTGGAGACTGTATCGAATACTTTGGCTAAGTCCATGAAGAAACCAATACTTACACTTTTTGTTATTTAAATAAGAAGCAACAGTTGACGTCAAAAGTGAAATCGCTTCTTCTATTGTCTTCTCTTGTCGGAAGCCAAATTGTGTTTGGAAAATAAGATTTCGAGGCGAAACATGTTTACTTACTTAAATGTAAACTTACTAAAAAAATTTTTCAAATTAAAAAAAAACTGCTTGTAGTGAGATACGACGTTAAATAACAGGTAAGTCTAGTAAGACCTAAGATCCTCCTTTATTGATAGGATGAAATATTGCAATTTCCCTGTCTACCGGCAAAATAAAAGAAAACGGCATTAAGTAGTTTATCGTGTGTAATACAAAATAGCAATAAAGAAAAAATATAAAAAAAATCTCTAAGTTGTATCCATGGCAAAGTTCGTATACTAAGTTATAGAAAAAAAAACGTTTATAACCTCTCCAAAGTGTGAGTATAATAGTTGATTAACCCACTAACATATTTAAGTAGGTTTCTTATGTATTTTAATTATATAATATTTCAAATACAACCAGTCCACTTACTAGCGCCATGTTAAGTTTTCGAAATATGCGACGTTAATCGAATCCACGTAACTTGACTGTCTTTTCTAATACGTTTCCATATAAACTCCAGTAGTTATATATTACCGGGTTAAACTGCATTTATTATTTCAAGCAAGTTCTTAAAATACTTATCAAATTAATAATAAGTTTTCGTACTCATTGAATTACTATTTTTGACTTTATAAAAATATAAAATATGAGAAACGAAATAAATTAAACTTTAGGCATTACGAATGTATAAATTCAAGTTCTGTAGCTCGATCGATCTTGAGTTAAGTAAATTCGCCTATGACGTAAAGCAAAAAAGTTTCGTTTATTGAAGAATGATGTCAAAATGTTGCACACAGGAAGCCATTTTTCTAATTGGACGCTCTGACACCTTCAAAATTATTTGCATTTCTTCTTATTCATCTTCATCAACTAGGTTACTGTAATTAAAAATACATAATATATTTTTAATTATATTTGTCGTTCTCGCGGAAGTGGTTGTTGTCGAACGGTTTGGGTTTAGACCCGAGGAATGTCGTAGATTCTATGTCCGGAGGTTCAAATTCTATCATGTATCAACGATTATTTTCGGAATTTGCGTTATTTACTCATTTGAATTTGGTAACACTAGCCAATATGCTACTATGCTACTACACCAATATGCGCCGTGCCTTCCTTCCGTAAAAGGCCATTGCCCAGCAATGAGACAATATTGGCTTAACAATATTGACAATACGGACACGGCGTCGATCGTCGTAAATCCTTGCAGTGAGCTTGAGCTTTCGGTGAAGGAAAAACCTTGATGAAACTATAGCATAGTGGTAGGGCATTTTCTAATGCCCGCCTGGCTAGCTACCACCCTTAAGTTGAAAATCTGTCGAAAAACACCGATAGTTGTGTTCTAGCAATTGCACTTGACATCTGGTCCTCACACTAGACTTAATTAGCATGTTACCATGAGGAGGCTGGAATCACATCTTCAAGCCCGGTAAAGCTGTAAAAGCCGTAAAGGCTCCAAGGCCCCTAAGGCTAACAGTTAAAAAAAAAAGCAAAACAAAAAAAAAACATGTTACCATCTCGGGCAACATCGTCAATATCAGGTGAGACTTTGGCCATACGCTAAAAACTATTAAAAATAAAAATATCAAGGTTCCCACTCTGTAAAATCTTTGAAGGCCGTGGTAGGTAACATACACTGGCACAAGAACTAATCTAATTCAGTATTATTTTGGATACAAGTGTATGACTGCACAGACTTATTTTTACAGCTGTGGACAGCAGTTATCACCTAATATCACGTTAATCGTTTGATAGTAAGACGACTCCCGACTGATCAATATTATCAAGACAGAGAAGACTCTCCTTTGAAATTTCTGTCTACTTGGGGCAGTTCGACTGGTGAAGTACTTCGAACCTACAGAAGATCGCAGCCAAATAACAAAGTTCCTTAGGAAGAGGGTTTCAACATCAGCAACGCTCTAGTGATACCTATGGTGTTAAAAGTGTCAATAGGCTACGATAATCGCTTACCACCAGGCCGTAATCGTCTTTGTTAATTTAGTTGTAAGAAAGTTGACTTCAGAGTTACAGCAATGAAGCCAGGATTAAAGTGGATGACTTACCGCACATCAATCTGCATTCCATTCACATATAAGATTCCTCTATGTCGATCCAATCTCATACCACGAACGTATCGGAGTTGATTTCGTTCAGGTGGTCGTGGGACCTTGAAGCGGATTTCTTCATACACGCATTCTTCAGGACACTGCCGTGATATTTTCATGATAAATAATTATATGTATGACAGGTTCTCGTCTAGCGGTTCAGACACCGTTACAAAGAAACTTTATCTTATTTAAGAGATACAGACTGTACTTATTAATACAAATAGCCTACATCATTTCCAAACCAAATTTAAAGTAATCTCCAATGAAATCTGTGTAAATTTAGAGTTAAAGGAATTTACCCGAGAACAGACTTATTATGATTTATTGCTTTATGATAGCAAAAAAAGTTCCTAAATAATGGTGTTTAATATTTAAGTTTATTTTTGTCACTGATAGATGTCACTAACTCTTTTGCAAACTAAGTAATGATATGTTTTTTGTATTTGGTTAGTACAAATTGTAAAACCTTTAATAACTGAATAGACAAGTCCGGTGAAGCTGTAAAAGTCGTTCGAGGCTCCTGGGCCCTTATGGCTAACAGTATAGTCAGATCGAAAAAAAAAAAAAAAACTGAATAAACAGTGTCATAGTACTCGTTGCATCCATTGTTTATCTCCACAATAGTTCAAATAGATCAAACTAGTTCAACAGCCCACGCTATCGAAGTGCACCACACTCAACATTGGTCCATTCGACTCGGATTTTTTGGGTTAAGCGAATCCAGGATTAGGATCCGCACCCCAGACCCTGTACCAGCAGAGCAGTAGGTGAGCAGAGCAGTACAACAAGCATTAGGTGAGCAGAGCAGTACAGCCAAGCAGCGGATGTGCAGAGCCGTACAACCAAGTGGCGTGTGAGCAGAGCAGGTTGGGAGCGGCAAGGTGTGACGTCATAGCTGAGTCATACCAGGACAACAGTGATTTATGTGAGTGAAGTGCAATTGTGAGTACAGTTTTCGTCTCTAATAGAATTATCAACTTTCATAATTTTCAGACTTAGAAAAATAATGTATATACTAAGTTGAAATAATTTGTATTTTTAATTTTCAACTCGGTGTTGTTTTTATGTTCAAATTCAGTTTTCCTTCACATTGTTTAATTTAAATATAATTAAGATTTAAGTTAACTTTTAAAGTATATTTACCAATTAAGTAACTCACATTGTTCAGTGACAGTTCAAATATTGTTGTTGTTAATAATTGTAACGCTTGATATTGTTTAGAAAATGGAAGGTCTAATCAAAGTTCAAAAAGATAATAAAAATACTATTGAAAAAGGTTTGAGTAATTTTAGAAAAAGTCCAAAGGAAAGATTAACTTTTGAATACGTAGAAACTAGATTAGAAAATTTAGAAAAACAATGGGCTACTTTTATAAATAATAATGAAAAATTATATGAAAAGTATATGGACATAGAAAGTTCTAATTATGTCTCCGATAATATTTATTATGAGACCGAAGAAGCTTATATAAATTATAAATTTTTAATTAAAACTATTATTAACACTAAGCATGCGGTTTCCAATAAAACAGAACCGGTGAGCAAGTGTTCCCAAGATATCACCCAATCAGTTAAATTACCGAAAATTTCAATACCTGTGTTTTCCGGTAAATATTCTGACTGGCCAACATTTCTGGATTTGTTTAGGTCATTAGTACACAATAATAGTACACTAGATAATGTACAAAAAATACATTATTTAAAAGGTCTATTATCCGGAGAGGCGGAGCAATTAATACGATATACACCGGTCACTGAAGCTAGTTATAATGAATGTTGGTCGTTATTGGAGAACAGATATAATAATACGAGATACCTAAGTAATAGTATTTTTAAAAGATTTTTCGAGCAAAAAAAGATGGGTTTTGAATCGGCTAGTGCACTTAAGGATCTTTTAGATACAACCACTGACTGTCTTAAAGCCTATAACCATTTAAATGTTAATGTGAACATAGGAGACAGTATGGTATTGTACTACATTGTAAACTACAAATTAGATTCGGAATCTCGAAGACAGTGGGAGTTACAAGTGTTTAATGATAACTCCGACGATTTGCCAACTTTTGGTAAATTTCAAACATTTTTAGAAAATAGATTCCGCGCCTTTGAATGTTTAGAGCCCAAACGGGCAGTAGTGCATAATGGAAACAGTTCAAGAGTTCATAATACGAAATCATTCTTAGTCACCAGTGGTTCTTTAAAATGTGAGTTTTGTTCAGAAGGCCATAAGCTTTGTTTTTGCAAAGAATTCTCGAACCAAACCGTAGATTTTCGTCGTGAGTATGTTCGTAAACACAACATTTGTTTTAATTGTTTAGGTAGTAACCACACTGTATATAACTGTAAAAAGCCCACAACCTGTAAGATCTGTAAAAGACGACACCATTCGCTTTTACATCCAGAAAACGAAATTGACGTTACTGGGCCAACTAATAAAGTAACCATTGAGGGTACTAACTCTACAACTAGTACACCTCCAATAGTATCATGTCTTTCAACTCACAATTTCTCCAAGCAAGGACAAGTTTTACTAGCAACAGCACTAGTAAGTGCTAAGTCACAATTTGGTGAAACTTATGGTATAAGAGCTTTATTAGATCAAGGCTCTCAGGCTAGTTTTATTACCGAATCCACAGTACAGCGCTTAAGGCTCATTAAAACTCCAGTTCAAGGAACGATAACTGGCCTAGGCGGAGATAAAACTTTAACTTCAAAGTATATAGTATCGGTGCAGCTATATTCGCGTACTAACCAGAAATTTAATATTGAGGTCCAAGCTTACGTTCTGAAAGATATAACATCGTATATTCCTGAAAAGGGAATAGAGTCCATTGATTGGATAGACTTACCAAACTCGTGCCTTGCAGATCCTCAGTTCAACACTCCTAGTAAAATTGATAGTTACTAGGAGCTAATATATACAGTACAATATTGCAAGATGGTATAAAGAAAAGTTCAAATGGAACTATCGTAGCTCAAAATACCTCCTTAGGGTGGATTCTTTCTGGAACAGTACAAAATTATAATACAAAGGCTTATGTAAAGAGTACAAATATATCAGTTATGCATGCACACATAAATGAAGATAACAAGGACAAACAGAAAAAGGACATACAAAATAAGGACAAACTACTGAACATAAAGGACAATATTATAATGGTAAAGGAAATGGATCATTTCAATGATAAAAAGAAAATTGAAACTACAACTAAGATTTTAGAACTTACCTGGAACCGCAGTGAAGATCGCTTTCGCTACTCGGTGCATCCTCCGGTGACACCAACTGGATCTGAAAGAAAAAGATCTGTATTATCAGTTATAGCACGGTTATATGATCAGCTAGGATGGATAGCACCTACTATTATAAAAGCAAAAATGTTCATCCAAAAGTCATGGCTAGCAGGTACCAACTGGGATGAACCACTATCAGCAGAATTAACAAATGATTAGCTTACTTACCGAGATGAGTTGTCACAACTCACGTCAGTTCAAATTCCACGATGGTTAGGCATTTCAAAGGCAGATGTTCGTATGGAGTTGCATGGATTCTGCGATGCCTCTCAGTTAGCCTATGCAGCAGAAGTTTATGTACGAGTAGTGGACAGTACTGGCAAAATACGAGTTTCATGGATGACCGCTCAGGATTCATCACTATGGTATCAAGCATCGTCCAAGGAAAATCCAGCTGATTGTGCCTCACGAGGTGTTGATCCAGGATCACTTGCCGAGAATACCATCTGGTTTTCCGGGCCACAGTTTCTTAGAGAACAAACCACCCCGTACAAAAAACCAAAAGATGTAAGAGTTCATTTGGAAGAAGCAGTTAGGTCACATTTTAGTACAGTGTCTGAAGATACCATTATTCTTAGGTTTTCTTCTTTACAAAGATTGGTAAGAGTTGTAGCTTACTGTCTACGATTTTCAAAAGAAACAAAACGCGGACAATTTACTTATCTAAAAAAGAAATAGATCAAGCACTATTATGTTGCATTAAAAAAGTACAAAGAGAACAATTTTACGACGAATACTTACAGTTGCAGGCCAAGAGTAGTTTCTTACCCAAAACAATTAAATTAAAATCATTGAGTTCATATCTAGATGAAGACTGTGTTATGAGAGTGAGCGGTAGACTTCAAAAGTCTCAATTAGCTGAAACCCAACACCCAATCATATTACCACACTCTTCCCATTTCACCAAGCTAGTTGTATCAGAGGCACACCAAAACACATTGTTTGGTGGAGCACAATTAATGATCAATTATCTAAGAGCAGCATATTGGATTATTGGCCAAAAAAGTCTTGTCAAAAGCCACATTCGCCAATGTGTCCCATGTGTTCGACAAGGTGCTGGAATTCAACATCAGTATATGGGATCCCTTCCATCAGTTCGACGTACTCCAGCTAGAGCATACCTGCATAGTGGAGTAGATTATGCAAGGCCGATAAAGATTAGGACAACCAAAGACAAAGGACATCGATCTCACAAAGGATACATCTGTTTATTTGTTTGCATGGCTACTCAAACAGTTCATTTGGAAGTAGTTAGTTCCGATACTGGTGATCCAGTATCATTGACACCAGGACATTTTTTTTATTGAAGGACCACTGGTAACTGTACCAGAGGTTAATAGTTATTTAGAGTCAAACGTAAGCTCATTATCTAGGTGGCAATTCATTCAACGATTGTTACAAAGCTTTTGGCGTCGCTGGTCCCAAGAGTATCTATTCATTAAATTTGAAAGATTTGACTACGTCAAAATTATGTATCTTACCAGTTAATCTATAATATTGTAATGTGATTTCTTTATTTTATCGTGTAAGTTCAAAATTAAGTAAAGTTCATTGCAAAAGATTTGTTAAGGACATTTCGCCACTAATGTCCTTAGGGGGCGGTATGTTTAATATTTAAGTTTATTTTTGTCACCGATAGATGTCACGAACTCTTTTGCAAACTAAGTAATGATATGTTTTTTGTATTTGGTTAGTACAAATTGTAAAACGTTTAATAACTGAAGTCCGGTGAAGCTGAAGTCCGGTGAAGCTGTAAAAGCCGTTCGAGGCTCCTGGGCCCTTATGGCTAACAGTATAGTCAGATCGAAAAAAAAAAAAAAAGTTTAATAACTGAATAAACAGTGTCATAGTACTCGTTGCATTCATTGTTTATCTCCACAATAGTTCAAATAGATCAAACTCAACAAATGGAATAAAACTGCTATATTAATGTGACATTTGTTAAAGCTAAAAAAATCATATTATATATTTTAAAATGAAAAAAAAAAAACGAGTTTCAGACTTACAGAAACACTTGAGGTGGTATCCAGCACCTGTTCCTCCGGCACTGGTGGTAGAGGTCGCCTGAATATCTGAGTAGAATTTTTGTGACCGATAGATGTCACTAACTCTTTTGCAAACTAAGTAATGATATGTTTTTTGTATTTGGTTAGTACAAATTGTAAAACGTTTAATAACTGAATAAACAGTGCCATAGTACTCGTTGCATTCATTGTTTATCTCCACAATAGTTCATATAGATCAAACTCAACAAATGGAATAAAACTGCTATATTAATGTGACATTTGTTAAAGCTAAAAAAATCATATTATATATTTTAAAATGAAAAAAAAAAAACAAGTTTCAGACTTACAGAAACACTTGAGGTGGTATCCAGCACCTGTTCCTCCGGCACTGGTGGTAGAGGTCGCCTGAATATCTGAGTAGAATTTAAACGCCTGGATCTTTGAATAGATCCGAAACGCCTGGATCTCAAGTACATAGAAGCGAGAGAGATAATCATAACTAATAATAACAGGATAACGGCTGAGGAAGATATAAGCCCTATTTTATAAGAATCTGAAATTACAAGTCGAATATCAGTTCTGATAGAGAATGCGATTGAATCATAGGCAGAAAATAGGCATCGAGTCTCTCTGCCTTCAAATCTCACACAAAATAGGCGCATATAGACATCGAATTGCGGAAGCTTAAAGTGTAATTCTCAACCTACTTTCAATTAGCAATTTGGCCTTTGCTCATTAAACAAACAACTACTAACATGAATACAGTTATATACCAGATAACTTATCTTATATCCAGACAAACAATCTACGGCGCTGCTATCAACGCGCCCGTGTAGCTCTATTCCACTACCCATAAGTTAATGATTACTACTCCGCTCTTCAGAGTTTTAGCGTAAATTTATATAACTTATAAACTTCTCTAATAAATAGGCTATATATTTCATTAAATAATATTTTAAATCTGATTGGTAGTTCCAGAGATTAGTGCGTCGAAACAAAAAAGCCATTACGGCTTTATAATATTTGTATAGAGGTCAGTCACAGCACGGTTGTTACTGATGTGCCAATACGTATTGCCAACCGCAACCACTGACACGAACTCAGTATCACAGTAATGTAAGTGGCATGTAGCATTGCAAGAAAAATATACAGAGCCAATGAGATTCACAATCACGAAATTTTACCAAGTCTACGAGAGTCGGCATCCAGTTAGGTCGCTATCAAGGGAGAACCGGTGGCACTCGGTTACCAATATGCTACCCAATACCCTTCCTTCTCCAATGTTTTATTACTATTTAAAACATATATACTGGAATGCAATAGTAGCTCAGTGGTAGCATGTATGTAAGTCCCTGCAGTGACTTAAAAAATCAACATCATTCAAAACATCGCGAGGAAACTATAGCATGGTGGTAGGGCATTTTCTAATGTCCGCCTAGTTATCCAACACCCAGTTAAAAGTCTGTCACTAAGTAGGTGTGTTTCGGCAGCTGCACTTAAAAGCCAGGCCTTCCAGTAGGCTCAACAGAATTAAAAAAAAACTGAATCCCTCTTTGCAACACATTCGAAGCCGTCGGTAAAAGTGAGTCTACAAACACCAACCTTGCATCGCTATCGCAGTGGTCTCGTAGATGTACATTACTTCATTATTTATTTCTCTTTGAACGTGAAATATACGCGAATCATTGTAACCATTCTTTGTATAACTCATACAAAAGAACATACTCCCGTTATCGGTCTTATCAATCACTACACTTTTGATGCTATAAAACATAACCTGCCCTCTCGTGTTTTGTTTTAGTAACTGTTGACCTGAAAAAAAAGTATTTTTTTTTTCATTATGACCAGTGGCAATGATTATTTCCTACCATGTACCTGACTAGCGACGCCCCGCTGCTCCGAACGCGTTCATTACGCAGTAATTATTAACCTATCAGTTGAGGAGTGACATATACTTCCTGAGTACAAAGTTTCATCAAAATCGGGCAAGTCTTTTTTGAGTTACATCCCGTCATACAAACAAACAGACAGACAGACAGACATTCTATATTATAACCGTTCTGGTCGTAGGTCATGACAGAAAATTCGTTTGACAATGTTTTTTCACCCACCACACACAAATTTCAAACCTTCTTCTTCTCAATTATGGCTTCGCACTATTCGTGCATTGGGCCAGTGTCAAGTATTTTATATTTGTAACCAAAGCGAGGGAAATTTTCCAGTCTTATGTCGAATTCAGGGCCCTAACAAGATGGCGGCTCCCTTATTAGAACTTTCTAGGGAGTTTTTATGGCATATCAGAATTCATGTTCTATGTTATTATATTCAATCCACTTCACTTGTATACAATAACCAAGCTTTATTATGCAAAATGCCAGCTGTTTTATACAATATAGGGTCCAAAAACACAAATTTATGAATTAAAAACAAAAACCACTACATGACAGTCTGAGATCCCGCCAAAAACTCCATTTCAAACCTTATTTTCTACCTTTAGAGGCTTAATATACCAAAATCCGTTCTTAGTGAGCGTCTAGATCAGATAGGATCAATTGTGTTAAATTTTAATTTAATCAAACTTATACTTTCTGAGATGTCATGATGAGTGGTATTGCGCTTTTATATAGACATATATATATATAAATAGAAATATAGACATACATATAAAAAAATGTCCGATATCTTAACAACAGTCAAAAGTTAATTCAATATTAATAAAAAACAAGTATACCAATTTATTTTAAGAACTTAATTTTAGAAAATGGGGCAGCTTAATTAAAAAAAGTATTTTTTGTTATGTGTATTTAAAACTCACATAGAAATCAGATAAATGTATTTGTGCTTTCAAATACATTTAATACGTAGAAATTGGTATTTACGAGTAAAAAAGCAAGTTCGAGATTTGCAAGTTGGAATGTAGGAGTAATAAGTTTTTTTTTTAAATAAATGTGGCTTGTTAACAAGAGACGAATTTGAAAGGGTTTAAAAAATTGTGGGTCAGATCACGCAAAGCATCTTTCATACACTAACACTAGACTTGACATTCTAAATATTCATACCGACTGGCCTAATTCTCAGAGTTCTTCCTGTCCTCCGAGAAGTACTTTTTTTTTTAAGTTTTTATGTTGTATTATTCGGATTTAATCGGTATTCACGGCGGCAATCTTCCTTATCCTCCACGGCGCTTTTAAGCACGCTTTCACACTAGGGTAGGGTAAATTCATTGGCTGATCATGAGGCCGAGTAGCCTAGCCCAGGGTTAGGCCCAAACACAAACTTTTATTTATTTCAAATAAGGGTGATTTACATAACTGTAATAACTGCTATCAAGGAATGACGTTCATTTCATATAGTATCAAGATTTGGAAAATGGTGATAGCGAGAGGAATAAGAGAATAGACTGAGGTAACCCACAACAAATTCAGGTTCAAACGTGTACATGTGAAAACTGATGCTACATTTGCACTGCGCCAACTATCGGCCGACATGATAGTGTCAACTGGAAATGGATTGAGGATATCTCGGTTGTGACCTATATTGTTGGATTTCACTGTGCTACCATCAGGTATATTGCAGTTAATATGTCGTGCTTCGATAAAAAAAATATAGTATCAAAAATACAGGCGAGGTCAGGTGACGTATAGGGATTTGCAAATGATGTTTGTTATTTCTAGTGGAGACATAATATGACCTAGTAATTTGTTCTGAACACATACTCGTAAATGAAAAGAATACCTGTAACTTATACGTTTCATGTAAAGTCGAACTAGTATACATCCGGTCCGAAGCTGGAGTTGTCGACAACCTCTATGTGGCTTGCAAAAGGGAATAGCACTAAGCGTTTCTTTATTTCTTCTTTTTACGGATACACAAAAGATATATGACACAAACGGAGAATAAGAGAGGAGGTAATTTGATGCATGTTCTTCGCTGACGGTATTGTCCTTATCGAAGAAGATGCTATTGAGATCCAAATAGGCCTAGGAAAAAATTTGGAAAAACTGGAGAGGTAGTTTTCTACTAGTGAAATAATTTTTAGAATAAGATCAATAGTGTCAGCTTTACCCCTCAAGAAAATCCACAAAGAAACTTTATTTCTTTATAACATTGGTATACATACCTTCCTTGCAAATATGTGTCACTGGTTTATTTTCAGCGAAATTAATTTTTAGAATTTCCTTTCTATCTGAAAATGAAAAAAATAATAATTAGGAACTGCTATGGAACTTTGCACCCGTTCTCAGCCCGTTCATCGGTGGCAACTAACAACCTGAACGCCGCTTCTAGGGAAATTGGCCCCTTTTTCACATTTATGTTTTTATTAGAATATCATTAGTGTTTGAAATGGTTCGTATAAATATACACACTGGCCTGGTTGTCGCCCATTTATTTTCCGAATTTGACTGACACACTGCCGTGTGTCTAGATTATACCCTAGCTACGCCGAGATTAACAACGGCATCTGTGCTTAGCCTTAGCAAACTACTTAGCTAGCTTAGCTTAGTAACACTATTACTATTTTGGGCCACATCGTCACTTAAGATCCGGTGATAAAACGAACGATAGAAAAAAGATCATATAGCCGGGTCGCAGATGTGAGATTACTATATTTTAGACTAGCGGCCCCCCCGGCTTCGCACTGGTATTTATCAAAAATTTCAAAATATAATACATTTTAACACACACACACCACACCCTTCTTTTTGTGTCAGAGGTTACTAAGAAAGAGTACAATATAGAGAGAGTTTTTTAATGATTTTTTTTTATTTATTGGGTCAGAGCTTCCCTGTAAACGATTTTGATGTTGTTTTATTTTGTGGCAGCAAAATATATTGATCTTCAGGAGCTCCGACCCGCCATAGGCCAACATACAGTTGGCCATGAACCATGAGTAAAACATTATTTTCGTCAATCCCTACTAATTCGAAGGTTTGGCCTTGGGACTTATTATTAGTTAATGCGAAAGCTGTTTTTACCGGAAATTGAAGCCGTTTAAATGGGATTGGTAGATTAGTTGGGATCCGGTGATAATGGGCGCTATTATTAAATTATTCTTTAATTCGTTAATTATCAGCCTCGTCCCATTATTGCACATGCTCGGGGGGCTTAAATTTCTCAAAAGCATGATTGGAATTCCAATTTTTAACGGCAATTCCTGTGGTGGAAATCCAGAATGGGTTTAATGAATTTAAAAATTACTGTGGATAATGGACTGCGTCTTCGATATTAATCACGGTGTCGATCGATTTATATTTTTTTATTTGGCCGAGTACTTTTTGAATAATTAGGTTGTTTATTTCGTTGACAGTATCATTCCTAGGTGACACTAATGCCCTAGAACACAACCAATGAAAGTCCTTTTCGTGCAAATTCTCGATGTCAGGGTATACTGCATCTATTAAAAATTCTAAATTAAGGAGTATTTGGCCTGGAGACTCATCCAGAAGGATGTCACAATTTTTGCTTAAATTTGGTGTGGGCAAAATTCCTTCCCCAAGTTTTAGCAGTTGTTGTGGGAAATCACTATCTGTGATTCCATGAAGATGAGCCCTCTTATTCGTCCGTAATTTAAATTTTCAATCGAAGTCCATAAGGGAGACGTTTTCAAGCATGCTTTGATGATAACTGCTCGCGTACCTCTGTTAATAACGGGAAGAGTCTTTAGGAAATCTCCAGCAAATACAGTAGTAATCCCGCCCAGAGAGCAGAGGAGTTTCTAAGATCTTTTTAGGTTCTTTCCACGGCTTCTATATGTGCTCATGGTGCATTTATCCCACATAATCAATGAGGCGTCTTGTAATAATTTACCAAGAGGCCCATTTTTGCGGATAGAAAATGTAGATTGTTGCTCAAGATTTACGGATAGCGGAAGTTTAAAAGTAGAATGAGCAGTTTTTCCATCCTTTAAGAGAGTTGCAGTGATTCCTGACGAAGCAATCTTCCCTGATTGTCTTATATTAGCAAGTATCAAATTTGCAAGAAAAGTCTCTCCAGTACCACTTGGCGCATCCAAAAAAGTCTTTGATCTGGGACTAATTTTGGTAGGTTATCATTGATAAAAGCACTCAAATTATTTGTATTATAGTGATGTGTCATTATATTTGCAGCATTGTTTTCCTATGTTCATAGTAAAGTAGGATAACGTAGGATAATATAGGATTCTAATGGTGAAATGAGCCTATGCAATGCAAACAAACAATCAAATCTTTCCTCTTTATAATATTAGTTTTGTGACATAACTGTAATAGTTAGACGTATGATATTGAGACTTTTTTGTGGATATTGATGTCCTCTATAAAACTGTAGTACAACACTTTGCTCTATTGTCAATAATTTCCGCAGCGTACGCGATATAATGATATTTTTTTCACACGTTGGGTTACATTATCGAAGTTTTCGTACGGATCCCTACCTTTTTTGTAAATATCCTATCGCCTATGTTCACAAGAGATAATGTAGGATTCTAATGGTGAGGGGCACTATGTCTGGAACCTCCTCGTGGTGTGCCCCGGGCAACGTCAGTCCTTATGACTGGCGGCCAATACCAGACCGACGGCGTCTCTCCCCTGTACCCCTCTGCTTATCAGAGGAGACGGGGGATGGGGCAAGAGTGGGCTCGCTTCAGCTTGCCCACTTCGGACGGGACTCGTCTTTAACGGCGGCGGTGGAGAAAACCATCAAAAAAAATCACTGGCTGGAGAGCCGTTAAAAACTCCTGGGTGTGGTATGTGCGCGGCGCACCCAGTTCCGGGCTGGGGCCGACGAGGGCTCAGTTTGAGCCCCAAGGGCCCAGTTCCGGATAGCGGCTGGCGGGATCGGATCTTTCGTATCGGTCCCGGCAGGCGTACCGCAAACTGGACGTGAAGAAAGAAAGACAATGGACGCAAAATTAAAAAATGATTTACCCCAGGAGAGTACCCCGCAAGGGAGCATCCCTCCCCGAGCCTAGCTCGGGCTGCCCCGCGTTCTCTGGGGTTAAACGTTAATTTACTTGTCAGCCTCGACTACTATAACAACTGCGAGGCATTTAGCACCAAAAAGCGGTTACAGCGAAATAGTCAGAAAATCCATAGCGCCTTGTCTTTTGTTTTTATTATTTTTTATGTGTTGCTCTTTCAGTTTGTGTTCATTAAATATTGAGTAGCAGTCAATTAATCAAATAACGAATGTACGCAGTTTGTCAGACTTCAACAACACGCGAACGGTACCTTTCTTGCTTTGTCCTTTGTCGCTCAGTCACACAATCAATACAAAATCGACAGATTAAAAAAAAAAACTTACTATCGAATTTACAAACGATCAGTGCTTAATGAAAACTAGTTAGTAAGCGAGTGGAATACTACTTGTTATTGGAGTGAAGTCGTTTCAGTATCTGGTTAATATTAATAAGTACCTGTTTGTGTTTCATATAATTTCAATTTAATCTTGGAGCTTATTTCATTATCCACACCGCTACAGTATAGAGTTGAGCCATCATCAAACCTTCGCAGTGTAATTTGCAGCCCAAACTTAGTATCTGTTATTAATCGTTCACTAACGTAGAATTCTAAATGATCTCCTAAAAAAAACAATAAAAGTAGTCAGAGATGATTAATTTTATAACTTTTTTATGTTAAGAAAGGATGGAATTAACGGCTCTAATTTTTTATTTTTTTAGAACAGCGGACTAATGAAAAATCTCTTCCACTTTATTTATACCAGGCATCTTACCCAAATGCACACTACAGTGCAACAATACACTTAAAGTCAGTATTGTATTGTATTGTAGTTCAATCGCAAAACTATCCGAACTACAATACAATAATATAAGAATAAATTAAAAGGCCTTTGAGTATACTCAAGTATAATTATTTCAGTTATTAACCGATATTATTCAAAATACATAACACCTGAGCAGTTCAATATAAAAATGTAAGATTTTGCAATCCTTTAGGAAAAGCAAAGCTTGTTTACTAATTCTACATCTATTAATCTTTAATATCGGGTGAATAACGGCGCATTATAATATGCCTGTTCTAGTATCAATACAAATTACTAAAAATATTGACAGCGCAAATAAACACCAAACAACTACATCTATCGTAGAACTGTACAACTAAATAGACCGAACTGTTAAATGGCTAAATTAACAAAGATAATTTTAATAATTATTCAAATTTAGAAATAATACCATACCTACAAAATGAATAATAATACACGTGCTTACGGAAAATATAAAAATATACTGAACTGTGACAAAAAAAATCAAGCCAAATTCTCGATAATTTCTATTTGGGATAAATCTAACATACAAATTATTTCGTAATGACATTATAATTTTAAGTACATCCTTCTGAGAACATCTGAAGACGGAATTAGTGACTCCTAACGATTTATAAATGATGCCGTAGTTTGTGTACAGCACAATCTGACCGCAATTGGGAACTTAATACTTGTGTTTTCCATAAATGTCGTCAATAACTTACCGAAAGCTTGATGCAATGTCACACTACTGTTAGAAGGTACTTCATTCTGGTGACATCTTATCTCAAACATATCATTTTCATTAAAATGTACAGTTTTTCCTGCAAATACATTTACTTTGTTACATTATAAATAATTAATCATCGTATTCCGTCCGAATCGAATTTAGTTTTGATTGGCGGCCATTGTCTTTGTGTGTGCGGAGAGTTTGGATTTATTTACATACAGATAAACGTCTCTGTATTGAAAGAGCTAAAATTGGAAAATGCACAGCGTCTGTCGTCTACCATCCTACAACGCATAGCTCGCTACTTTGGTCTGTGGCGCGTAGAGGGGTGGATAATCTGGAAAGACTGATGGTGACGGAGAAAATAGAAGGCAAAAGACCTAGAGGCCGAAATCCCACAAGATGGTCAGATCAAATATCCGTGCAGCTTGACATGACAGTCAGTACCGCACTTCACCAAGCGACCGATCGCGACAAATGGAGACAATTAGTAGTTGACAAGATCCAGAAGAGTCACGATCCTCAGCCATTGTGTCAGGAAAAAAAGACAGTTGGGAAAAATAACCCGCCACGCTTGGTGCCGATCTACTATAAAAGAATAAAAAAAAGGGACACGACAAAAGGTAATTTGGCTGAGATCCTCTGTAGGGTGAGGGTTCACCAGTCGGGCTGACCTAAGTGGAGAGAAATATACAATGGGATTTCTCTATACCCAACCCCTCTCAATAGATGAGTGGAGTATTTTTTTGCGTTTTTTCTCTATGATCTCATGTAAAAACATGACTAAATTTCCCTCATGTGTTCTTCATATTATATTATCCCCAATGACGAAATCATACAAGCAAACACGTTATACCCGCCCGTTTCTAAAAACCAAGCGTACTCGTGTCCATGTAACGCCTACGTAACTACCTTTTCTGCCGTAGGGGAAGGCGGAAAGAACTTCGCGTACGCACACTTGCCACTACCGCCTTCCTTCGCAGAGAATCAAGTCTAGGTCAGATTTCCTGGAATGGAGCCCTCGAGCCCGCTGCTTAGGCGATCCAGTGACAATGTATTCACACTGCACACCACATAGTAATTACATAAGTTTTGTAAGGGACCTTTCGTTTTCTTTTTTTGACTACTTAGTCTTAGACCAAAATTGTCAGATTACTAAATACATATTATGCATGTTGTTTTTTTCCAAAAAGGTAAAACATGTGTATATGTATAGTTAGCGAGATCGAATTTTCTACGGATAGGGAATTACTTAGATCGTGACTTTTTTGCATTTTTCGGCAACAGTCCAAGCCGAGGTCGACTCGGCCACTTTGACACGTTTGCAAATGTTGCCCTTTTTACTCGGCTGAGTGCCTTTTACGCTTATCTTCAAGTCCTGTGAAGCTATCAAGGCCTCCTGGTCGATAGTATATTCAGTTCGGAAAAGAAATAGAGGTAGGTACAGCTTTTGGCGATTTGAATGAAACATCGAAACCACGTCACATAGGTCTAATTAATGACCACTCTACGTGGCAGGTAACGAACGAGTGTCGGTTGTTTTTGGCGAGGTAAATGAAACATCACAACCACGTTGCATAAGTCTATTTAAAGACCGCTCTATGTGGCAGATAACGAACGACTGCCGATTGCTTTTTTCTTTTTTTTTTCGATCTGACTATTCTGTCAGCCTGAAGGGCTTTGAAGCCACAGCTCACTTTGACAGTTTCACCGAGCTTGGACTGCCAGTTCCAGCCGCGTAACAACTTTATACCGTTTCCCGTTTCACCAACGCAAACATACAAATCCCTAAATTAGGCCATATTAGAAAGAGAAAACCCTTGTATTTATCCCTGAATCCTATATAACTATACTAATTTACTTTTATAATACTTTACCGTTGGATTCTTTCACGATAAAATATTTGACACCTTCAGAACCAGTAACCAGAATGTCCATCGTAACAATTCTCTGAAAAGTGAAACAAACTGAAAAGTGAAGTAAATATCAAAGTTAGTAGTTTTAAATAGTCTATGTATTTGTACAATGAGAGCTTAGTGATTAGTCAGCCATGCAGTTAACATTTAGAGAGGACACAACACTGAATTGCAGAATAAAGAATATATTGCATCCAATTGCTTAATCTATGAGAGCTCGGACACTCCCCGCGCGCCATCTGTACCACAACTTATTATGCAGTGGTTCTTTTTTAAAATTGAAAACTTCATTAGCACCTTTGTGATTTGAAACTTGAGGAAACGAAAAAGCGATAATAAAAGAGACAACCGTACACATCTATAGGATGTAGCCTACGAGAGAATGAGATAGAATACATTTACATTATGCATGATAAATGCATGTCTTGATTTTCATAATTGTGATCGTCGTCGAATTGGCCTAGTGGTGTGAGACGACCAGACTTCATACGCAGTACGCACAAGTGGTCGATAGTTCGACTCTCGCTGATTGAGAATATATAAAAAGACAATTTAAAGAACATTTTTTGAAGTGAAACTTCTTATGCGACTTCCAACGCTTTAAACGTTTAACGCAATGTGCGGTCTCTCCTCTTTGTGTGAGCCAGAACGAGAGAGCAATATATTATCGGTCTCTCCTCTTTGTCTGAGCCAGAGCGAGAGAGCAAATGTCGGTGAGTATGTATATTGCACACTGTTTAAATAAAATATAAAATTTCTTTTAAAATGAAGTTTCACTTCTATCGTGTGTGAATCGCACACACACCTTTTTTTTCTGAAGGTTTCACAACGTCACATGTGAACTTGAGTTTTTTACCGGCTCTACTCGATGACTGAGATATTTTAGTAATGTTTTGATGTTCGTAAGTGCCTTCTATAGACCTAACTTGAATAAAATATATTTATATTTTGACAAGTACAGCCAGTCCTCTCAATACGTTTTGCATTTCTTATCATAGACCACGTCGTCACTTAACCACCAGGTGAGATTGTGTCTAATCGCTATACCTAATTAGCGCATATTTACGCTTACATAGCTACGTACTTGTGGAGGAACCCCTCCAGAGCGGCGGAACTCTCACTCACATTCTCTCTCTCTCGAATTAGTCGATACAACCACGTAAATACTGAGGCACGACACAGCGCCTCACTTTCACATGACGTTCTAGAACCCAACATACATGTAAATAAGCTTAAAAAAGGGAAACTTACTATCACAAACATTTTTACAGTTTATACTGGTTACAAGATTCTGCAGTTTCGGGCCCGTCATACAAATACTTCCTATAAGCCTATATCCTTTATCCACATAATCATCTGAAAGAACAATGCTTATTTATGATATATATTGCTATATCCATGGTTAGACAAAATACCGTTAGATTTTTATTTAGTACAAAACGCTCAAATGTATTGCTTACAACTGTCTAGCCCAACCAAAATTGACAGTAATTTGAGAATACCAATTGGTAATTAATAGTGATACCATATTAAAAAGTACATAATATTAACTTTTATAGCTAGAGAAGTTAAAAACATAGGTTCTTAAAAAGGAGGAAATTTCCTTAAAAAATTTTCATCGCACAGGGCCTCATATCAATTACTAACACGAAAAGTGTTGCTGTCAAAAATTGTACTGAGCGCTGTAATGTGTAACCGGCCGCTGCTGATAACATTTTTTTATGTTGTTCAATATTCATAGAAAATATTGAAAAAATATGGTGCTCTCTAGATACTTAGCGTGAAAAATATTCCACTGGAAAAAAATCTTTCCTTGATTTTTCATACAGTGTACATGTTACTAATTTACTATTTTTTTAAGATGTCTCTTGTTCCTTTTAAGTTCTCCTTAGTTTGCATGCAAAGAGCTTGAGCTTTCAGTAAGAGAAAAAAATGTAAACCATAGTATGGTGGTAGGATATTTTCTAATGGCCTCAAGTTGAAAATCTGTCGCCAAACACAAGGTAATTTTGTAACGCAAGTGTTTATATTAACTTGTGGTTGACAGATGTGACATGACGTTTGCGAGGTTAGAGCGAGACGAGACGAGGTGAAAGAGAGAGACAAATCGAGGTGAGTGAAATAGACGAGGCAAGCAGCAAAATGAAAGAATAGAGGCGTGATTTAGATTTGGCGTGCACCAGAGACAATCGGTCTTATTACAAAAACAAAAATAAACTCGTGTTGAACATGAGTTTTACTAAACAGTGTCTAAGATTTAAAACCGTGTTGAACGTGAGTTTAAAATGCTTTATTACAAAAGCGTGTCTAACTGATGTCTAGCTAAACATCTGGTAAAAATTTTTTCTGCAAGCAACTCTGAATAACATCCACTCAATACGATCTCGCCATTCAAAAGCGTTCCATTGTATTCAGATATTCTGCAAGTAATTTGTTTTAACAATTATATTTTTGTTTTAATCATCATCATAAAAAATAATAATATTGTAAAGAATATATTAATTATTATTATTTTGATATTTTCTGCTAAGCGAAGGTAGTATAATTGTTAAAATACGAAACATATAAATTTAATATACGACACCTACATCACATTATTGCATTATTATTAATATGGTTACCGTGACATTATCGAAATAAAAGTGATTCACAACTTGTTTTGTTATGTTATTATTTAATTATTCTGATTTAACAATATTGACAGCTTATAAGGAAAACTAGTATATAATTCTATCAATTATCCAGTTTAAATTCAACTTTGGTATTTTTAAATGCATTATAAGCTTGATTGTAACCGCAAACAAGGATACTTTCATATCACAACAACTAGAAATTGTTGATAATTACATAGTTAATGACTTAGGTGACATAAGGGCATATAAAATAATATCTGAATTCTGAACTCATTCACCCAATTGGACCTTAATATTTATTACAATAAAACTTCATAACATTATAACATAGGCACCGTCAGGCGGAACGTAACTTTATATTAATGAAAGATTTTTTAGAATCGGATCAGTATTTCCTTACAGAAAAACTCACAAACAAACTTTACTTCTTTATAATATTAGCCACACATTAGATTCAGCATTATCATCACCGCTTATTTCGTATATTATTTTATGTAACAAAATATATCCTATTAACTGGCAAGATAACATATCTGTGAATTAAAGGAAAACCATGTCAATCTGATTAGTGATTTCGCGTGAGAAGAACAGAAACGGACAGACAGGCAGAGAGACGTTAACTTTTATAATATGTATAGAAGAGTCTAAGCAGGTACAAAATTTAAATATGTTTTTTCACATATCCCATTTCCAAAAAACATACCCAAAATTTCAGCCTCTATTTTATACCCTTATGGGTTGAATTTCTCAAAATTTGTTCTTAGTGAGCGTCTACATCGCGAAAGGATTGACTATGCTAAATTTCAAGTCAATCTAACCCAAAATTTTGGATATCTCGTGATGAGTGGTATTTCGCTTTTATATATGTATATATATATAGATTTCACAGTTTAGTCAGTACTTCTTACTGACATATGCTTATTTGTTGACGTTATTATATCGTTACAAAATATAACTGTTAAGTTTGCGTCTTTCAATAGGAAATTATTAGTGTGGGGTTGAATTGTCGATATATCATAAATTTTCACTTCATCACATTTTTTGAAGTCAAACTTCTTATGCGACTTCCAAGCGTTAAACGTTCGGTCTCTCCTCTTTGTGTGAGCAAGAGTGAGAGAATAAATGTCGTTGTGTATGTACATTGCACACTGTTTAAATAAAATATAAAATATTTTTTTCAATTAAGTTTCACTTCTATCGTGTGTGAATCGCCCACACACCTTTTTTTTTGTTAAGGTTGGTTTATAAGTATTCTTACGGGTAATATATATTATATATAATTAAACGTATTGTACTATAATATAAAAATATGTACATATATGTAGTACCGCAACAATCTACTTTGCTTTTTTATTATTGTAAGTTTAACCTATACTTTTTAATGACCTGTGCGTAAAAAATCGTCATAAAGAAAAGTACCGATTGAGTAGATTGACTTCATTTGGACGCTTGCAGACAAGACTTTAGTGTGTGGTCGGAAACTCACAACTTCATATTTATTGTTTTCAAAATCTACTTACTAAGTTACTTGACGGGTTAAGGCAAAGGAACAGGAAGTATTTTTTGTTGCCATTTTATTGCAGTCCAAAGTATTAATATTCAAACACGAATTCCCTCAAAGAAATTTTCGCACTATTTAGATAGGAAAGTTAGATAACTGAATATGAATTATTTACTCAGTTGTCTGTGAAACAAAATTTCCCGTGAAAAAGAACGTGAGCACCGTGAAAACTGCATTGTTTACACGCAAAGTTGATAAACTTCGACTCGGTTGTAATTTTAACGAATATATCTTTTTGTATTATTTGGAATTAATGTCAACTTTAAAACAGTAATTAAGCACTGTAATGCACTACAAATTAGACATTAAAACGTCTTATTAAAACTTAAAGTGGTTTTTTAACATAAGCAAATTTTAAACCGACCGCATTTAGCAATATTACGCTAATAGGCTATTCTGCCAACGCTGTTTTTATTACACCAATTAAAAATGTAGGTAGGTATAATTGCCGCCTACTTTCCATCTTCAAGAGATGTTTTTGATTTAGAATAGGCGTGATATGATTTCGTGGTGAAATGTGAAAGTAAAAAACGCGCGTAGGTATACTGAACCCTCTGTAAAGTCGCTTTGTTTTGGCAAGGATATAAGAATCATACACAACATCATCATAGTACCTTTCAGAGAGATTAAGTGATTCACATGGCATGATTCTAAATTCATTGCCAATGTAAGGCCGTATATTGAATAAGAGCTTGAGTCACAGTGGTACAATTGGGAAGCCTAGGTCCGCTAACGCTCGCAGCTAACGATCGTATCAATACCTAATTTACAACATTTGTCTAAATACGTAACTTAGCTTAGTACAATCGTTTGTCTTCGTTTTCGGGAGCGTTTCCCTAATGGCCTGTATATGTTTAGTTAGTTAGATCGAATTTTTAAAGAATAGGCACTTAGATCGCTACTTATTTGCATGATACTGTAACTAATACAAGCCGAGGTACGGACACTTTGGCACACTGAGTGTCTTCAGCGTTAGCCCATAAACGCTGTAAAACTAAAGTCTTCTAAAGCTTCAGCGCCTTACGGCTAACAGTGTAGTCAGTTCAAAGATGGATACAATTGCCAATAGCCGCCAAAACGTGTTTCTTAAAACGCAGAGATGCGTCCATAAGTAAACGAAGACTAACCAAGATTAAGAGACGCGTTCTATTGCCTTATTAGCACATGGATGATATGAGTTACTTTATTTTCGCTTATAGAATTTAAAGAGAATATATAAGTACCATGCCAATTAGAATTACAAAAATCACGATACGAGGTGTCCACATAAGTACTACCTGGTACAGTAAAGAAAATATTATTAATTCTGTTAGGGCCATTGCAATAGTTTATAATATCTGGGTTTAATGGCTACTCTCAATCCTTTCCAATGAAGTTTAGGGTTTTTACGATTTATATTAATATAATACTTAAATTATGCTTTTTTTTTCAGAGTAATGATAACATTTAGCCCCCCAATTCACATGTAAAACTGGTAACGCTTTTCACGTCCGCTCAACTGTACCTTCTTTATAAAGCTCAAGTTTAGCCGTACATGGAATATTGTTCGCTTCTCTAGGATGGTTCCGCCTAATACCTTCTCGATTTCCTGAACAAGTTAAAGCAACGGACTATCCGCATAGAGAAAGATACACACATCACTAAGTATTAAGGACAGCTTCTTCTGCAGAGAGACTGCCGTACCCTGCAGATGTTGAAATGTCTCCCAGCCAATATGTTCCAGCCTTTCTATGATATGGAGTCTTTCAAACGAGGCGTGAAGAGGCACTTCAGCGGGCTGGCATGACATCGACGACTGGTGATGAAATTTGTGTAACTTACGATCGTCGTCGTTTGTGGACTGTATCGTATTTACCATAAGGTGTTTTACGTTGAGCGTGTAAGTTAGGATAACCTCTTAGAAAGTCTTATCCGTCTGAACCGTTTATCTCGCGTACTATTCCCAGTCAACGACCCCTTAAACCAGACACCTCTATTTCCATGCTCTCGTATTTTTCACGAATTAATAAAAAGTTTGATCTATGGCAATGCCGAAACTTTCTCCCGAGTTGTTAATTTAACAAGGAATAACTGAATGTTACCTTCTATTTCCCCAGCACCCCGATTGTTATTTTTGAAATCATCAGCCCTTAAATCTCTTGATATGCACACAGTTCCATCGGCCTTCAGCAATTCAATGAAATAATTGAGTTCATTGACTTCATCATCTTTAAATATGGTGCCCAAATCTATAGTTACATTTTTTGCATGTATTATGGCAAGTTTTACTAACGTCGCATCTGTGGGACCACCAATCGAATAAAATAAAATACAATATCAACAAATACAATTTCTATCAATTCCAATCAAGTTCATCGTCTCTCATAATTAGAGGTTTCTCAGAATTATTTATATCGATTGATTAACACTGTGACAAGTTAGAGCTTATTATAATATCATCGTTGATAAAAACTGTTATTATTTTAAAATACCTTATAAATTTCATAGTCCAGTCAAATAAGCTCAAAAATGGAATAAACATCGGAATGAAAGACAAATGATCTATAAATTGGTATAAATCTTTATTTTGACGTTTTACAAGTTTGGTCAAAAGTCTCATAAGATCTCGTGTCTGCGTCTTAAGTTATTCAAGATCCAAGTTCGCGAGAACAGGGTTTCGTAAATATCTCGTTTCCTATGCTTTAAATAATACTTTCACTTGAATAAAAATTATAGAGCATAAAATTATCTGCAAATTTTGGTACACACAACTACTAATCAGATTTGAAAAATATTTTATGCATTAGTTAGCCCTTTTATTGAAGTGAAACTTCTTATGCGACTTCCAACGCGTTAAACATTTAACGCACATTATCGGTCTCTCCTCTTTGTGTGAGCCAGAGCGAGAGATCAAATGTCGATGTGTTGCACACTGCTCATTGCACACTGTTTAAATAAAATTTCTTTTAAAAAGAAGTTTCACTTCTATCGTGTGTGAATCGCATACACACCTTTTTTTTCAGAAATAGCTCAAGCAACAAGCAACTAAGCTCAATAGAATTTTTTGTTTGTTTAAACTAAATGACATTTTATAAGACTTTTGATAAAACTAATAAAACGTCAAATCAAAGGTTCACACCAATTAATGGCTTATTATCTTCCATTCTGAGGTGAAACCCTAGTATGACTGGACTATCAGGCCTTATTATATTCAGCCAATACCGCTGCTAAATCAGTAATCAGTAAAGGGATCCTATTAATGTTATTATAGAATCTAATACTATTACCCAAAAAACTTTTATTAGTCTTACTAAGTCTAATACACGGTACGACTAATTTCTGTCTATTTCTTCTATTAAAAAATGCCTAGCCAAGTCCAGCTTGATAAAGATTTTACGAACATACATTAAATTATCAAGGGTTAAGTTAATTCTAGGAATTTATTCTGTAGTGAATCGTGATGCTCATTATGTAGATTTCTCGAATTACCTGCTTCTGTAATATAAATATGATATCTACCTCAGCTACTGAACCCCACAATAAAAAAACCGTAAGACATTAAGCTATGGAAGTAAGCGAATTAGACTAACCGAGCAGTGGCAATATCTGTTAACTGGCTAACCTTACGCACTGAGAATGCAGCAGAGTTCAATCTTTCCGCCAAACTTCTAATTACTAGCTTTGAATGTACTTACCGTTAGAAGTAACTCTGTATATTTTATATTTCACAACATTGCTAGGTATTTCATGAAGGTGAAGATTTATATGACTATGAAATTTCGTAGGATTCTGAGGGCATCTACGTGAAATTAATAAACTGCAAGACGCACAAACAAACAAAGTACCAATTAATGTCAAATACTTGATATACATTTTCAATAAATGAATGTGATCGAGGAAAATAAGTAATTACAATGGATTATAATTAAATTAATACTTTATAAGTAAAGGTGCGTTATTAGTGAGTAAACAGAGCGTCTAGCTGAGCGATTTGAGAAGTACATAGTATTTGTTATTCTCTTATTATCACTAATCATTGAAGATAATTTCTCGATGATGTTGTTAATGCTCTACTACTCGTATTATCAGCCGTCGTGTCGGTTGTTAAGCATGGTGCATCATGGTATCATATTAGTCGCGCCGCTAGCGCCATACGACGTGTGCAGGTAAGTTGACAAATGCCCTACAATGTCATACTAGCTGTGAACAGCGGTTTCACTTGCGTATAATTTAGAAGAAATCGCTATGTTTTGATTTATAATACTTCAGTATAGACAATACTTTTATCGAGCGGTCAGGGTTATGCGTCACAACTCACACGGCTCGTTTCATGCCACTAATCCTATAGTCATAGACCCGAGCCGAGTATGGAATTATTTTAATTTTACATTATTTTCCAAATTATTCGCCCAAATAACATGCTATAAAGGGCAAAGTTTATCTACATAAAATTGTCTTGATGATGAACTGAGAACTTTCGTTCTTAAGGATTAATATGCCATGCTTAAACTAATGCTTATAAATCACTTTACAATTTCCAATAAAACTTTTCACAAAATACCTTATTGTGGCTTGTGTATAAGAGAGAGGTATATGGTATCGTGGACTTTTTTAAACGATTCACTACATTGAAGATACAAAATAAGTTTGAATGTCAGATATACGTTCATTACCTTAATTGTTTCAATCGTTACTCAATGATTTTATAAAGCTTCTCACAGTCGATTGAAAAGCCAATGATTGTTATTATATCGGCCTTTCATAATGACACACGATATCGTTTCGTATTGTCACTATTAGGGCTGGATAAGGCAATGACCACCTTTACTGCTATCTACATTAATATTATGAAGCAGAAGAGATTTAATTTGTTTGTCTACACGCGCCAATCTCTGGAATTACCAATCAGATTTGAAAAAAATGTTTTTGCATTATATAGCCTACTAGCTACACATGTCAAGGCCGCCCTCTCCTGCAGTGACTTGAACCTAGGTCCGTTCTCCGGTATGGAGCCCTCAAGCCAGCTGCTTGCGCGATACAGTGACATTGCAATCACTAGCTACCAACACACATTCATTACACATTATGAACATACATGCATTACACTCAGGTACATAGGTTCTGTAAGGGACCTTTTTTTTTTGGTTAGTTAGTTTTAGACCAATTTTGAGATAAATACGCGTGTTTCTTGCTTCTTCCCAGAAGGCAAGAGACATGCATACATGTATAGTTAGTTAGCTCGAATAGGATAGGATAGGATTTAACTAGTTCGCGATGTTTGCATATACAGCAACAGCTCAAGCCGAGGTCGGCCACTTTGACACCCTTGCGCATGTTGCCCTTATTTCTCGGCTAAGTGCCTTAAGCGCTCGCCCACAAGCCCGGTGAAACTATCAAGGCCTCCTGGCCAACAGTATAGTCAGTTTAGTCGGTAGTAAGAAAAGCTTACTAGCTGTGCCGATGAATTTATCTGCGTGGAATTTGTGTATAAAAAACATACATCTTATGATTAAGTCGGCTTAAATTTAGTAACAATGTTATTTAAACTTTAGGTGTAATTTTAAACGTTGTGATTAAAACTTAGGGCGTATTTTTATAGTATTCAAATCTTAGGTTCAGTGACTGTATAATGAAACTTATAAAAGTACCAATGTATTCGGTAGTGAACCCTGAGCTTAAGATTTGATGGAAGAAGAAGCGGAGATCCGCCGCGGAGCACCCAGTTTCTTTTAAGAGATCCGACCTAGCTTGTTCGTTGATTTTACACTCTAGGACTAAGTGGAGGAGGTCCTCTTCTCTCTCACATTGTGTACAATTTGGATCGTCTCTTTTTTTCATGATGTAGTTAAATTTATTGAGTGGGATGTGATAAGTTCGGGTTCGGAAGCAAATATTTATATAGTTACAAATAGTTCTTTTCTGTTGAGGTTTCGCGAGGCAAACCAAGGTACACGTGGTGGTTCGTCTACAATGGTCTTGTACCAGATGCCCTTGTTTTGAGAGCATTCATTGAAATAGGATTTAAATTTAATGTAGTTGTCGGCTTTCACTTTTGTAAGATAGTCGGTATAGTGCGGTACCGTGTCGAGAGGTGGTATGCCGTTCTGTAGAGCCTCGGAGGCGAGTGAGTCTGCTACCTCGTTACCCCTGACGCCCACGTGTGAAGGGATCCATTGTAGATGAACTTCAACCCCGTTACGTATCAATCTATGGATACATTTAATAATGAGGTAAGCTTCGTATCTACCGACACTAGCGCCCTTAGCACTTCCCAACAAATGTTGTAGACTGCTCTGCGAGTCTGTAAAAATTACAATTTTATGGTAGGGTGTTGATTCTAAATAATGTGCTGCTTCATTAATTGCAGTCAATTCGACTCCCATTATGGGTATACATGAATTTTCAATGAGAAATTTGGCCCCAAAATCCGTAGCTTCATCGTAAAACGCGCAACTAGAACCGTGTTTTGTTTTGGATCCGTCTATGTAAATGTGGGTGTGATCTAAGAACTGTAGTTCTATCATATCTTCGCAACGTTGTTTTAGATAGTGAGAGGGTAGTTGAGCTTTAGGTTTATTAATAGTGTTTACTTTATGCATTATGATTTTATCCCAAGGGAGTGTTTTAGTGTCACAAGACAGCGAAAATTGGGGCAAAATCTCACATTGTGACATAGGTAGATTGGAATACTTTCTGAAACTCTCAAGCAAAAGTGGTAGTTGATTTTTGCGCCAATATCTTGCGGCCGAATTTAATGTGTTGTCTAATGCTTCTAATTGTTTTCTCAAATAATCGGACGTTCTAGAAGAAAGTTTCAGGAAGTATTTGTCGCTTAAATAGTTTCTTCTAAAATTTAACGGTAGAATACAAAGATCGCTTTCCATTGCAAAAATAGGGGTGTCGCGAATAAAGCTTCCACAAAGGCGAAGGCACTGGTTTTGAATTGCGTCCAACCTTTGGAGGAGCCTAGAGTTGGCGTTACCGAAAATGATACATCCATAATCAAGTCGAGATCGCACCAATGCCATATAAAGTCTTCTCAAGTGAAATGGATAAACGCCTCACTTTGAACTACTTACGGAACTAAGGATATTAACGTATGAAATACATTTTTGGGCAGTTTCTAAAACATGTCGAGTCCAGTTCAGGCGGCTGTCCACCCATACACCCAGAAACTTTATACAGTTTATAACCTCGATGTCTATATTATTTATTCGTATACTAATAAAAGGTACTTTGTATTTTCTAGTGAGGATGCAGAGTTTAGTCTTTGAGAGAGAGATTTCTAATCCAATTTCCCCTAACATTGATATAAGCATGTTAAGACTTGATTGATTGGTACTAGCACAAGAATAAATACTTTGGTTAATAAAGTACAAAGCGAAATCGATGGCATATTGTGAGACCTAACTGTCTTAAAGAGTGTGTTGCATAATTAATTGTGACTATATTAAACAAAATAGGTGACATTGGGTCCCCTTGAGCTAAACCCTGTCTGCATATTCTTGTTATTTCCTACCATCCCGTAGCCTATATATCAAAAATCTTTCTTTTAAAAATTCTCTAATATATCTACATAGAAGGTGATCCACATCAAATTCAACTAAAGTGGTTATAAGAGGTTCGATTGCCACATTGTTATAAGCGTTACTTATGTCTCCGTAAGCGCATAAAACATATTCTTTGTTTATAAACGCAGTTTCTGTGTCTACAATAAATCTACTAAGATTGTCCTGACATGAAAATCCACGACGGTAGCCCAAAGTACTATCCTTAAATAATTTGTTGCTTTCGAAGTGATATTCAAGGCGACGAGTTATCATTAAATTAAAAATTTTACAAAGGCAGTTAATAAGTGAGTAGGACGATTTTTTAGAGTGTCAGTGTTTCTTTTTGGTACGACAATAAGTTTGATTCTACGCCATTGCTCTGGTATCTCACCTTTTTTGTAAATTATGTTGAATATGTGCAGGAGGAATTCTTTCGCATTATCCGGTAAATGGTTAATCATGGAATAAGTAATAGTATCTAAACCTTCCGAAGTATCTACTCTTTTAAGAATCAGCTTTAGTTCTGAAAGTGTAAAACAAATTGAATTGGAACTATTAGTATTAAAATGTAGGGGTTGTAAGGATACATTATCAGGTGTGAGTTCTGTTACAAAGGACACTGCGGTACTTTCTGGTAAATAGTATTTAGGACTGCGGTAACCTTTAAGCCATTTAAGTTTCCTCCAAACCTCACTGCTAGGCGTATTGTAGTCCATGCTGTAACAAAACTGTTGCCAGGAATTCATTTTTGTAAGTTTTATTAATTTTCGAGCAATAACTACTTTTTCTCTGTAAATTAAATAATTCTCAACCGTGCGCAATTTTCTATAGTGCTTAAGAGCTAGTCTTCGTTCCGCCACTGCCTTCGATAGATCAGGGTTCCACCAAGGTTTTGGCTTGAATTTGTAAGGGTTAAAACTAGTTTTAATATAAGGAATGTTTTTGTTAGCACTTTCCTCAACTATCTCTATGAGTTTATCGTAGTTACTTTGTATATTGTCTCCGAAATTTTATGTGTTGTGTATATTCTGCCCAGTCGGCTTTTTTTATGTTTATTTTCAGTTCAGGGCTAATTTGAGTACTGTCTAACGTTTTAATAGAAATAATAAGGTGATCACTGCCAAAAGATTCGTTAGTGACGTTCCAATCAAAGTCGAGTGAGAGATCAGCACTACAAAAAGAAATATCAGGTGATGTGCACACCACACAATCATTTAGCTTAGCGCAACGGGTAAAGTCTCCATTGTTAAGAAAAACGTAGTTATGTTTTAAGCTAGTGTCTGATAAAAGTCTACCCCGTGTGTCAGTTGTGTATGACCACGTCGTGTGATGAGCATTAAAATCGCCGACTATTAGAGTTTTTTCAGAATAGTGGCTGAAACGCTCTTGATAGTCCCTAACGCTTACTGTGACATTTGGGGGAGAGTAGACACCTATGATATGTTGAAGTTTATTGCTGTTAAGAAATTCAAGGCACTTATCCTTATTTTTTGGAAGAATTTTGAGAGTACAATTTATAGATGGGTGGACCAGGATCGCTAAACTTCCATATCCATCTGCTCGATCCTTTCTAAAGACAGAGTAACCTGCTGAATTAATTTGGTTTTCGCATTTCAGTCAAGTTTCAGAGAGAAAGCATATGTGTATTTTTTCATTATGTAGATATGAATTCAAATCACTTAATTTTGGTATTAGACTTTGACAGTTCCATTGTATAATATTAAGCTTAAAACTTTTAGTCAAATCCATTAAATACAAATAAATAGATAAATAAAATATATATATATATATATATATACCTACTCAAAAGTAAGTTACTTATTAGTTTGTGAGTTTTCCTTATGAGATAAGAGCTTTAGTTTACTTACAATGCGTGAGAGTCTGTTTTGAACACTACGACATGAGATGCAAGGTATCAAGTCAGTAAACATTTCAATCAGGGCATCAATTTTTTTTGTGTAATTGTAAGAATTTTCCGATATCTCCTTAACTCCATAAGTGCGTCCAAGACATTCTTTAACTTGCTCTCCAGATAGTGGGCACATTTTTGAGGAATTGGTTATAAAGTTTTCCAGGTGGTCCCAATTAATTTTATCCAGATCACTATGCCGCGTTCTCTTGAGTTTCTTTCCACTCTTGGCTTTGTAATCGTCATCTGAGCTAGACTGGGAGAAGTTATCAAAGTCGTCATCATTGTTTTCGTTGCCAGGTATACAGTCTTCTTTTGTTGTTTCGGTCTCATGACATCAGTAGTAATCGATGGTTCAGTGGGTGGGTGTGGACGCTTGGGTTGTGTCTCCGTAGACTCCTGTGTTTCAAAAAATTAATGTTTGGTGTTATCTGGGCATTTAGATGCTATGTGACCGCCTTTTTGCATATGAAACAAGTCATTGTATCCGATGAAAAATAAATCCAATAGTTTGTTTCTTCAAAATCAATAGATATTTTTTCTGGAAGTCGGGTGAAATCCTCAGGAGTAACGTAAACTTGTCTCCGGAAACTTAGAATGTGATTGTAGCACGTTTCATTGAGACCAGCACGCAGGAAAAAGATGGGTGACAGTAGCGTGATATGCATTTCTATCAGTTTCTTTTCTATTTCGGTGTGTGGTATAATGGGACACACGTTAGATATAATGATACGATTGTTTGTGCTGATCAGCGGTCGAATGAGTAGTTTTTGATTTTGAATTGTGACATTTTACTGTCAATTATCTCATCAACGATTAACTTCGAGGAAACGTAGATACAAATTCTATTGTTTGACATTATTGACAAAAAGCGGATTTGGGATGGATCGATTATTCTTCCTAAAGCTTGAGCATAATCTTTGATTTGTACGTTTTCTAAAGCATCGATGACGATTGCTTGGTCCTTTTTAGGGAACGTGGTGATTTGTGCCATAGTAGCATAACTAGGGTTATTGTCTAACGTTTGGTATTTCATTTTGTTTCTGTAGTCAGAAACGATTGTAAAGTTGCGATATAGTCACTTATTGGAGAATCACAAAATCCGATTCCATCATTAGGCACTTCACAGAATGAGGGTAGTTATTAAACTCGTAAAAATATATTTCACTAGCGCGCGCAAGTAATGACCGGTCTCGGTGACAGCTTAACGCGGTTAATTATTTTGTAAAAAAAAATATCGAATAATAGATTAACTATAATAAAATACCATTGCATGTTCCGCAGTTTGCGTATTTACGAGCTCAATAAAAGGTAATTCGCGCAAAACTTAGATGTAATCACATAAAATTAACCCAATATTATTTACGTTGATTTGGAAATAAACTATCAATGAATCGTTAGTGCAAATTACTATTATTAATAGACGATAAATTGATGTTTTACCAAATCTACTTAAAACCAGTTTAAATAATCAGGTCGTCGTAATATACATGATAAAATATTCTGATTTTATTTTATGTAATCAATTGTAATTATGGTCTCCAATCGGAAATCCATTTTAATTAGAAGGTATAATTGCTTATTAAGTTAATTTGACTTTTTTATTTTATTTGAACAGCATAGTGACGGCGACACAGACCTTATTTTTGTTCAAAGTGCCATTCAAGACATTTTATTGTTGAAGGATTTTTTCGCTGCATATAGAAAAAATTATTTTTTTTTGTTTATATCTTTAAAAAAAGCTTTGATTTCAAAACATAGAAAAACCTAACAAATTAAGGAAACTTTTAAATAAATCTTTCTTTTCGTAATTAACAAAAATACCTAACAAGTCAAAAATCCTTTAAAATAAATGTTTTATAGCAAAAAACGTATAAAAACTGAGGCGACGTAATGATAAGCACAGTGCAATCTGAAAACGTAATAAACTCCAAAATCGATCTGGGCTCTACTTTAGAAGGTAATCCATTATAGGAAGCGATATTATTAACCTTAGTGATAAATTTTAATCCTATAGACGAAGGTCACATAAGTTCCAAATTAACTTCGACAATTAAATCTTGATTATTAAAACAAATACATGTATATATATATACAAAATATAATAACTATGTACAGTTAAATAACATCCGAATTATTTCTACAGAAACACTAGCACCTCTCTTTCGACGAGAAGTGTCGTCAAGTAACTCGATCGATCGATCTAAAACATTCACGGTCTTATTACAAAAACAAAAATAAACACGTGTTGAACACGAGTTTTACTAAACAGTGTTTAAGATTTAAAACCGTATTAAATTTGTGTTTAAAATGCTTTATTATAAAAAAATCTCGAACTGACTATACTGTTATCCTCAGGGGCCCTGGAGGCTTTACGGCTTTTACAGCTTCACCGGGCTTGGGTTTAAATAACCTGTTGACAAACCCAACACTGTTACGCACATACTGCTTGTATCTCTCTGGCTCAATAGACAAAGTGTTATTATTCTGTGCTATAGAACCCCACGAGAACTACATGGAAGCTCATGTTTTTTTGTTACAATCTCATCTGATATTAAGTGACGATGTGAAGATGATAACACGCTAAACGTAGTATAGAACTGGCTCTCAAATGCAGCTACTGAAACATGTGCCTATTGGTGTTTAGCGACAACTTGAGGTTGGTAGCTAGTCAGGTTTAACTAATTCTGCTATTATTCAAGCAAAAGCTCGGCTAAACCTATATTTAACTATTTTAAATAAAAAGTCATTTTACGCTTATAATGGCATAACAGGAACACGATTTACTTGTGAATAACAGAAACTATTCAATTAATTGACATCTTTTAAATCAATAAAATCTATGATATCCATAATTTATAACCAAATATTTTGTACCGCCAACAAATATAACTACAATAAAATAAGAATTGTCAGTTTAGACAAGCGTTAGACAACGTTTCCTCTGTGTTTAAATTTTAGACGCGTTTAAAGCATGTTTATCTCTAAACAACACCAGAACACTCTTTTGTAATACAATTTTTTTTAAACATGTGTTCAACGCTTGGTTATCTTTTTTGTAATAAGACCGCCAATGCCTGAAATTTGAAAACCTGACATGTAACAACGAATTTTCGAAATTTACCCAGGTACATATACTAATTTGAATTGATGATACGGTCCACTGACTATGAAGGAAAATATCGTGAGGAGACCTGAGCGCTAGACAATTTTTTTTTTTTTTTTTATTTGGGAGCAATAATATGGAACTGTGATGTCACTGCATTTGCAATAGATACTACGTAATTGCTTGGCGTGGTGAATGGTGATCAAGTCCTTGCCTTCCTTCAGGAAAGAGACATTTGAGCAGAAGTGGGAAACTCTCTGGCTGGTATTAATATAATTATTATTGATTGATATTCAATAATTTAATAATACCATTTTTTTGGGTGTCTGTGTGTATACGTCTGTTTGTTTCGGGTGATCTCCGAAATAGTTGGACCGATTTTGACGGGACTTTCACTGGCAGAAAGCTGATGTTACAAGAATTGCCTTAGGCTACTTTTATTTTAGAAGAATAATTAGGATTCCTCGCAAATAAATATAATTCGGAAAAACGAACACGATTCGCTCGTGCGTCCGATCGACGACATTCTGTACTCCACGAGAGTGCAGCCGAGAACACAGTTACTATAAAATAAAAACATTAAATAACAATCAAGTTCTCGACAAAAACCTCAATGTTTTTAAATACCTTTAATATTCATGATGTGTTTGTGTGTGAACATAAGATGTGTTCCCTCCTCCTTATGACATCGGGTCCTTCAAGCGTAACGTGAAGAGATATTTATGCAGGCCGGCATGACAGCGGACCGCATGCATGCGGACAGCATGACCGCCGATGGATAGTCATCGCTCGGTGGTCGCCGTTATATTTGGATTGTACTATTCTTATCATCAGAGACAGTGGCAGTAATTCGCCGAAGTACTATATAAAAAATAATTTACATACATATTTACATACATACATTTATATTAATTTACATACATTTAGAAACGTGCTATATATTAACTTCTGAGTAATCAACTCACAAATACAAGGTAAATTGAATATCGTATGCCTTCCGACACAAGTATCCCATTCATTGAGAACATTCCAATAAACCCAAACACAATATGTTTGCTGTAAGTTGGTGGGAGTTCAGAAGGAGTATCAGGTCAAGTTTGTTATGTCCTTCTAATATCATTTAAGTAGAATTGATTAGACCTGTGGAAGATGCTCAAGTCCTGCTCGAAAATTACTGATTATCTTCAAACGGCTGATCAGATTTTCTTGAATCTTAGCTAAGATCACTTTCGAAGAAATCACCTTTCAAATAAATAAATATGGCATTATCAAAAATAAACAGTAATTTTCGATTGGCGACGCGTCACCACACTGTATCAGATGTTTCATACTATCATATAGTATGGCGACCCAAACGTGACAACGCGTCGCCACGCCAACAATCAGTCTGACCAGCCGCATTAGATGTGGAACATCGAATTTATTTTTTACAGATATAATGTATAAAAGAATACTTTATGAAAGTAAATAAATATGTGATAATCAAAAAGTTACTTGCTAATGCCTATCACCACACTGTATTAGAAGTTTCATACTATCATATATGAAGCAATGATGACTGAGCATGTACGGACATCGCGTCGAGTTCGAACCCCTGCAATGAGCCTGAGCTTTCGATGAAGAAAAACATCGTGTTGAAACCATAGCATGGTGGTAGGATATGTAATGGCTAGTTACTACCCTCATGTTGAAGTTCTGTCGCCAAGTACCAGTAGGTGCGTTACGGCAACTGCACTTGAGAGCCAGTACTCCCCGTACCATATCGGACCACATCATCACTTAAAATCAAGTGAGACTGGGGCCACAACGCAAAACATATAATAACCGCCACGTTAACAGTCGGCCTGACCCTCATCATTAGATATTTCACATAAAAAAAAACTTGATCAAAATGGGTTCAGCCATTTGGGGGCTACGATGCCACAGGCAGACACACAGTTACGTGGATAAGCACGTCACACATGAGACAGGTATTTGTGCCGGGGGTAAAATTGGTTCGTATTTTAAACTTTAAATGACAGTGTATTAATATATACTAAAACAGTTAAATCAAACATTATCACAGCACAGATCATAAATTAACCAACCAGATGCGACATGTTATTTTTATGTTAATATTGTATCTATTACCTGTGTATTATATTCTCCATGACCTAAATTTAACTTCAAAGCAGAACGAACAGTGTCAGAGGTTCTAAACATTAAACACGCAACCCATATTTTTATTCCAAATAATAATAAAACTTCAATTGAAAAAGTATGTCATGACACTATAATAACAAAAAATTAAAAATCTACAACCAAACAGAGTACACTCCAGAATAACCAAAGAGACAGTGATAGAAGAATTAAACATAGGAAATAGTGTATGCACTTAAGTTTGTAATGTTTCTTTATAGCCGCTGGTACTGTGTCCAAAGGATCTTTCAAGAGATATATTCTGATACCTCTGACGTAGCTGTGGAAGTAATCGCTCCAGTCGAGACGGCTGAGGTCGAAGTCAAAGATCTGCTTGTCAGCATCGCACAAGTCGGTGTAGAGATTCTTCATGTTCTCGTTATGGAACTTCCACTCCCTGGTCGCGAAGTAGCTGATGACTGCAGAAAATTTGCTAATCTTTCTGTATGCTTTTCTTAACCTGGAAATATAGTTTTGTTTAAATCTACTGTTGATGTTTTTATAAATGTTTAGCTGAAGCGGTATCATTACACAAGTTTCAGTATAGAACAACAAAATTTCGAGTATTCACGTAAGTTAACCAAGTAAAACGAACATACCATAAATCGCACGTCATAAACAAAAGGGTATTAAGTTTAAGAACGTTTTTTTATTTAATTTGCATTTCGAGAACTACTTTTTTTTTCTCTATGCACTTTGTAATCCGGTAATTTGCTCTATTTAAGAAAGGGCAACCAACAGTCCCAGGGAGAACAAATCCCTTTTGACAACGCGGTGAACATGGAGAGTATATCAACTAGAGTAGTGTGCCTTATACTTAGGATAAACAAACAGTATTCGTTGAAGGTTACACAGGTGAACGCTCCGACCTCGGTGCACTCCGACAATAAGGTGGAGTCTATGTATGAAGATGTTCTAAAGCCATGCATAGTACCAAAGCCCAAGTTGTCATGAGGGACAATGCAAAACTCGGCAAAAAAGACTGAAGAGTTCTAAATGGAGCAATTTGTAGTAGGAAACTGTAAAACATCGGGGTCAACTACTGGCCGGCTTCATGGAGAAAGAAGGCCTTCATAGGTACGAGGCACATTGAAACTTAGTTTGAAGTTCGAAAGATCTCGTCTGATGAAGTTTATGCGCAGTCCAGCACTTATCCAACTCCAAAACCACAACGGCTTTCAGTTGAAACTCAAAACCGTTTTGATTGCCCAGAGACTAGCGTGGACAACGGTTTGTGAAGACTGTTCATACGGTTGGATCCAAGTTCTTCAAAATCCGCCGTACAAACAGGACCAAAAAACTCTCGGACTCTACTCATAGCTTAATAGACGGAACTCAAAGTCATTGACAACTGACATACGTAATTTCATACGAATCATATTAAAGAAGCGATAAAGCCGAATAAAGGTACCAAAGTATTCACAAGAGGTCTGTTTATAGGGCAAAGCCAGCTAGCAAAGCTGAAGACGGATGACGGCAAAATGGTTTCATCCAAACCTGAGCTGTTAAAAGAGGTCGAGAAGTTCTATGGACAGTTATACACATCAACGCGGAAACACGTAACGAATCTAGTTAAAGACTCAAGAGCTAGATTGACCCGACATTTTACAGAAGACATCCCGGATGTCAGCATTTCAGAGATTAGTATGGCTCTCAAACTGCATAAACACCAAAGCTCCCGGAGATAACGGCTGACAGCTGAACTATTAAAGGCGGGTGGTAAACTAGTACTTAGGGCCCTTCAGACATTGTTCAATTCAGTCATCTACGAAGGTAAAACGCCGCAGACATGGAACAAACTTGTTGTGGTACTCTTCTTCTTCAAGGGTGATAATACCCTATTGAAGAATTATAAGCCCATCTCCCTTTTAAGCCATATTGAAAAGCTATTTTCGAGAGTTATTACGAACCGTCTCGCATGCAAGGACGACGACTCCTGTAAAGGGCTTTAGTGCCGTTGACTACATACACGGATTACGGCAGGTTATACAGAAAACCGAAGACTATAACCTGCCCCTTGCTTAGCATTTGTGGACTACGAGTAAGCATGGATTGAGACGTGGGCTAAATTGTAGTCTCTCCAACGGTGCTAAGTTTACTACCGGTATATCGAAGTGTTGAAGTGTTTATATGAAAATGCCACTATGTCAATCCGACTTCAGCATCAATACTCGAAACCTATCCTGTTGCAGCGGGGAGTCAGACATGGAGATGTTATCCCTCCTAAACTGTTCACCACTGCCCTAGAAGACGTTTTCAAGGTTCTGGACTGGAAAGGACTAGCTACCAATGTAAACGGCCAGTACATCACCCAACTTCGGTTTGTCGACGTCATAGCTGTAATCTTGGTTGAGACCATGGAGGACCTTGCAATGCTCAATGATCTCAGTTAGTCCTCTGAACGGGTTGATCTTAGAATTAACATGGACAAAACGATGATTATGTCAAACGTCCATGTATTTTTTTTACCACAATGGTGGCAAACAAGCATACGGCCCGCCTGATGGTAAGCGGTCCTCCGACCTATGGACGACTGCAACACTAGAAGCATCACCAGACCCAAAATATAGCGCCAACTTCCGTAAAAATCGGAGAGTACATTTGGAATTGTTGAAGACCAGCCTCAGTATCCTAGGTATGAATATTCGCAGCGACCTTAACTCCAGGGATTATATCGGGAGTGTCATCTCCGCCACATCTCGGAGACTCGGAGTCCTGAACAAGGTGCGACGGTTTTTCACGTCCGAACAGCTTTATATGCTTTACAAGGCACAAGTTCGGCCTTGTAAGGAATACTGTTCACACCTTTGGGACGGACCCGCTAAATACCTCCTCGAAGCCCTGGACAGGTTGCAGAGACGGGCTGTACGCATTTTAAATTATGCAGACGTTACCAAGTTCATCGAGCCGCTTCAGCTGCGCAGGGACATTGCCTCGCTGAGCGTGTTCTACCGTCTGTATCATGTCGAGTGTTCTGAAGAGCTGTTTAACCTTATTCCCTCTTCTCCCTTTCATAGTAGAACCACACGTGCTGGTCTCCGGAGCCACAGCTTTACAGTAACCTCCATCTCGGCTCGAACAAAGAAATTTGCTACGTCGTATCTTTGCCGTACTGTGGGGCTGCGGAACCGTATCCCGGCCAGTGTTTTCCCTCCTTCCTACAATATGGAGTCCTTCAAATACAACGTGAAGAGATATTTAAGCAGGCCGGCATGACAGCGACGATTATCGAAGTATTATAAATCTCACGGTAGTCGTCGATGTTCTTGGATTACACTGTGCTCACCATCAGGTACAGTGTAATCACTATGCCATGCTACGATTAAAAAAAGATTATGTTTACCTGGAACATATTATCCACTTAGAAAGCTCAAGGTCACTCAAAGGGCAATGGAGAGGGCTATGCTCGGAGTTACTCTGCGTGATCGAATCAGAAATGAAGAGATCTGTAGGAGAACCAAAGTTGCCGACATAGCCCTAATAAGTAGACTTCAGTGGCAGTGGACTGGCCACGAAGCTCATAAAACGAATGGTTGCTGGTGCCAAAGAGTTCTCGACGATCTGGTAAAGGTTACGGGAAGCCGCTGGATACGGGGAAAATTGGATCAGTCGTTATGGCGCTCTTTAGCTGAGGCCTAAGTCCAGCAGTGGACTTCTTTCGGCTTAAGTAATTATGTATAAGTTTACTTTGACCTGATGAGAGTTTAGAACCAAGAGTGAATAAGTACTATAACTCCTTACAAACACACACAAAAGCTTTGTTCTTTACTCACATTGGTTGTTTTCCGATGAGTACGGCGATGCAATCGACGACATAAGCGGGGATCCAGTGCAGGAATAAACAATACAGGCTGTAGTTAAACTTAGATTGAGTCAAGTGAAGCATATAGTAGTAGATAGCTTGAGTAGGGGGTACTTCAAAACCATACCTCTCGTTGTACTTCGTGAAATTTTCTAGAGATAAAAAGTTTTACAATTTAATTCTATAATAAATAAATTCTAGTCAATCAAACCACACTAATATTTTTATAGTAAACTGTGTTTGATCACACTCTTATCTGACGTTAAGTGACTCCGAAAATATAGATATAAATAGAGATACGCTAAGTATAGAAAGTGATACCTGCGGCGGCTGTTGGAGGACTACCTCCAAGGTAGAGAGGTTGCCTTCGTTGACGACCGAGGTGTGGTGGCCCGGCGCCACGTTGGGTGTGGTGTTCCACAGGGGTCGGTGCTGGGACCACTCCTGTGGAACATGGGCTACGACTGGGTGCTCCGCGTAGCGCTCCTTGCGGGGATACGCATCCTATGCTACGCGGATGACCCTGGTCGTAGCCCGGGGGGGTAGTTTTGAGGAGGTTCGGCGCCTGGCCACTGAGGGCATAGCCCTAGTGGTCAGGCGCATAGAGTTGTTGGGCCTCAGGGTGGCGGTGGAAAAAATCGAGGCCTTGTTATTCCACGGGCCTCGGTGTGGGCCGCCTCCTGGGGCACATATTACCGTGCAGGGGCACAGGGTCCAGGTTGGGGCCCAGATGAAATATCTGCCGGGGCCGAGCGCGAGCTGCCGACGCTTATACGCGGGAGTCGTACGGAGCATGGCCGTCTACGGGGCACCGATCTGGGTGGACGCCCTCAGCGCCCGCAACGTGCGCATGTTGCGTGCGGCGCAGAGTGTCGTGGCGCTGAAGGTGATCCGTTTGCGGCGGCTTTTGTTCTTGCCGGCTCCCCGCCGTGGGAGCTGGGGGTGGAAGTGCTCGCCGCCGTGTGTTCACGGCGGCGAGGAAGGAGTTAGGGGAGCCTCCGGCTCCCGCAGAGGTTGAAAGATTGAGGAGGGAGAGTAGGGAAAGGGTGATGCAGCGATGGGGTGAGGACCTGGCGGATGCGCGCTATGGACGTTATACCATAGACGCCATCCGCCCGGTTCTCAGAGGTTGGTGCGCCAGGGAGCGGGGCTCCCTGACGTTTAGGCTTGTGCAGATGCTGTCCGGACATGGTTGCTTCGGATGGTACCTGCACAAGATAGCCAGGAGGGAGCCCACCACTGCGTGCCACGAGTGCGGCGCTGTGGAAGATACAGCGCAGCACACTCTATCTGAGTGTGCTGCGTGGGTGGAGCAGCGCCGCGCTCTGGCCGCGGTGGTTGGAGGTGACCTCTCGCTGTCGAGTGTGGTAAATCACATGCTCCACAGCGAGGGGTCATGGTCAGCAGTGGTCTTCTTCTGCGAGGAAGTCATCTCGCAGAAGGAGACAGCAGAGAGGGCTCGCAAGGAGGATCCTCAGAGCGACCCTCTCCGCCAAAGAAGAACGGGCGGTCGAAGGAGGCGCTTTGCGCGCCTCCTGCCGCCACCATAGCCGAACCAGGGGGGGCGAGTCGGAGGGTCCGTCTTCCCATTGCACAGGTCCGACGGATGGGGGGAGACAGTTAGGGTGTACCGAACTGTCTCCCATTAATGCCGGGGGCCTAGCAAGCTGTTGGGCCCACCGCTGGGGCGACGCGGTCAGTGCTACATAGCGGTCCCGCGTCGCCTCGTTAAGGCGGCGGATGGTACACCGTGGAGGTTTAGTGAGTAGGAGTCTCACATAACCACTCGTTCCCCCCGGGACGAGTGTGTACCCATGAAGGGTTCCTCCACGTTAAAAAAAAAAAAAGTAGTGAAAGTGAAGTGTTTTTCTAGTCTTTTTGCCAGGATACACCTATTGGTACTTGATGATAGATTATTATATTTACAACGAAAACTATCCAGACATGCAGAAATACCCTGCCTCCAAGATTGTTTCCTTCATCGAAAGTTCAGCTCATTGGAGGATTTGAATACACCTACACGGTACAAATCATCATCTTTTTCGATAAGATTTAGACATTAAGACGATTCAGATATCACAAGTTTATAGTCCACTTGGATATTGGATACTGGACTGATACTGATACTGGATTTTGAAGCTACGATGGCTTAGTGGTAGTGTGTACGACTTCGCGTCGATTGAGTTCGAATCCCTGCAATAATCCTGAGCTTTCGTTGAAGGAAAACATCGTGAGGAAACCATAGCATGGTGGTAGAGCTTTTTCTAATGCCCACATGGCTAACTACCACCCTCAAGTTGAAAATCTGTCGCCAAGCACCAATAGGTGTGTTCCGGCAGCTGCATTAGAGAGCCAGTCTTCCACTAGGTTTAGTGTGTTAACATCTAGGGCCATATCATCACTTAACATTAGGTGAGCTTATTACCACTATGCTAAAACCTATAACGATAAAAATAAACTGTTAAATTAGTAGATGGATGGAAAATGATCTTCCAATAAAGTTAACATTTTATTCCATAACCTATACGAGTATAATTATAACTTACTCCAAGTTAGTGGCCGTTGCTCAGAGGAGACGAAGTTGTAAACCGGTGGTGGGAGATCTGAAGGTGAGGTGCCGTCGTGGTTTCCAGGGTATTTCATGGCAGTCTTCCAAGCTGTTACTATGCAGGCATTGATTGCCATGTCTCCAGGGACAAGATCGGCCACCGCTGACGGAATGCAGTGCATGACATGGATAAGTCCGACACTTGCTCCTAGTACGACCTTAAATAAATTATTTGCGAGATTAATGCTCGGTTTCTGAACATTTCATTATTGATTCGATAAAGTTATGCTTACAATAAAAGTCGGTTAACTGTCACTACATTTCTGAATACCCAACGAGCCGTTCAATAACTATGAAAACAATAACCACTTCCTTATATTGTTACCAGATGGGTCTCTTCACAAGATCGAATCTAAAAAGGACTATATGATTGATACAAATATTATTATTTTTGGCAATGTAAATAAGTTTAAAATTAAAATAAGACAAAAATTGTTTTAGTTATAAAACATGATTTCATAACATTGGTTATTTTATAATTTATAAGTACTTCCATAGATAGAAAAAGACTTTTTTAAATCTTTAAAACGTTATCTTTATAACGTCATCAGGGGTGCCGCAAGGGTCCCACCTTGGTCCCGTGTTTTTTTTTAATTCTTATGAATCATATTATACACAATTTTAATCCAAAAACAATACAACAGCATAATCAAAGATCCTAACATAGACATATTTCGCGAGAGTTACAAATGCTACAGAGTGTAGTGACTCAGTACTTATGTTATTTGTCTGTATTTTCTTGATTTTATGAACATTTTAACTCATTTACAGTACTTATTTTTGCATGTGAGAGCTACCTTTAATTAAGGCAACACTTAGATTCTAATTTAGGCATAATTTTTTTTTTATTTTGATGGCGCATATGCTTTGTCGGTTGCTTAAATAAATAAATATTGCGAATATATTTTATTTTTATGTACTTTAAAGATCCCAGCAGAATGCTAGCGCATTGGTGTTTGTAGCTCTGTAACTTTTGCTAAGTTATGACTATTTCGACCCAGTCCTGCAGATTGCACTAATTGTTATGGTGTTAAAAACGAACGAGGGGTTAGAGCTCCGACCAAGGCCTCCAACAAGATCACAGACCGCGGGTGCGCTCCCGGGACACGCTGACAACGGAACGGGCGGGAGAATGGACTCGAACCCCGCACTAATACAACGCAAACGTGACGGCACCTATTTGACTACCCGTGCACGCTACAGTTGGAAAGGCATTTCCGACGGTAAGCGGGAGCCCGCAAACCAAAGTGCGCTCTACTCCCCGTACACAACCATCCCTGCTCACGCCTGAACCTACCAGGCGTGAAGAAGGGGAAACACCAAACGGAGTACACGGAGACGGACGCGGGGCGTGGAGCTGCAAGGGGTGTTGACGGCGCGTGGTTATATACACGATGGACTGGGCGCTGAAAACGTTATATTCTTGATCTTCACAATAAATCAAAACTTGCATATACAATAATTTCCCTTAACACAAATACAGTGCTTATTCAGTCTTGAGGCTTCTTTACACGTAGATTAGCCTGCGGAGCACTTTTTTTTTCGAACTGACTGTACTGTTGACCGGGAGGCCTTAACAGTTTCACCATGCTTGTGGGCGAGTGCTTAAGGCAGTCAGCCAAGAAGTAAGGGCCGAGGGCTACAAGCGCAAGGATGCCAAAATGGCCGACCTCGGCATGGGCTGTTTTCTTATATCCAAACATCGCGATCTAGCTTATTCCTATCCGAATTCGAGCTAACTAACTATACATGTATACATGAGGGCTCCATACCGGAGGATGGGATCTAAGCTCAAGTCGTTGTAGGGCTGGTATATCGCGTTCGCTACCATGATTTGATCGTCGGGGTCGGATGATATATCGCTCGGGCGGTACATCCTGATGTGTGTATCGGGAATGAAACTCGTGGCTGCTACCACTAGTAGGTTCGAATGGTCCTGCCGAGCACGACTTCGTCGCGATATTTATAGCTCCGCCGGAGTGTGTGACAGCGCTAGCGGCGATATTTCCCTCTCTCTCTAATCTTATTCACTATTCACATTTCTGTGAAATTCTTATGTACTACGATCTAAGACAATTTTCTTAAATTCTAGTTGGATTTACAAAGTTCTTGTTCAACTCTATTTTGAAACATGAAAACCATCTTAATACTCATAAATTTCACACAAATAACAAGAAACAATTCAAATATGAATCATTCTAATATCCAACACAAAGAAATCCTTATATAAGGCATATTTACGTAATACGATTTCTATTCGTTACCACGTCACACAAACATACATTGTACTAGTACTACTTGTAATCCTTATAGAATTTATACCCTAATTGTAATTATATATTTCAATATTATACCTAAAATAATTTACTGTTAATTCTAATCGCTACCTGTTTATTATAAACATATTAAAACTAAACCTACAACTACTTAGCCCTAAACCTATGCTATGTGTCGCTAACCAATGTATAAAACGTATTGTGGCTTTATATGGTATCACGTGTACTTAATAAATGTGATTTATTGCAATACTTACCCCAGTTGGGCCATACACATTGTCAATCCAGCCTGCAATTGGTTCCTTGGCTGTTGAAATCACTGTAAACATTATAATTTTACATTTAAATAGTTCGTGTAAATGATTATGACGGAGTCTTTAAAAAAGTTGTACAACTTCAAAGTAAATTTACATATTTAAAAGAGTTAATTATTAAGTATTACATAAGAGAGTACTCATAAACCAATGACTAACTGTATTAAAACCACTATTAAGTACTGAAATCTTTTAACTATTCAACTCCGACATTCCCATAATGGCAAGCTATATCCCATCGTGTTGGTAGTTGGTAGCTCCCTTTTAAGTTAATTCTTATAATATAACTATTTTTAAACCAAATTCATACATACTATTCGTACCTTATAATAATGCTTTATATTTACCCTTATAACCGTTTGTTAAATAAATAACAATATAAGAAACTTTAGTTCTTGTTTTAATTGAAACATAAAAGCTAAACTGTTAGTCAAAATGAAGCTTATAAAATTACAATCATACTCTTCCAAATACCTAAGTTTAATTCTTATCCTTTTTGATTTATCTTGTATTACTCTATCCCCCTTTTCACAGATATTTTGAACCCCGGTTTCACTACGATTATATATTTTTCTGGAGTAAATCAAGTGTTTTTTTCTAACAACATGGAGAATTTCCCACAGACACCTTGTTAAAACAAGCAGCGCTAACTACACAAGTGTTTTCCGGTTTTCTGAGGCTCTTAAATTAGAATAGTAATTCAAGAAACCTTTTACACAGCCTTTGCCATATCTAGATCTCCCTTTCTCTTTATAAAATTTGTGCTATTTGTTGTTACAGACTAGTAACTGATATGCCAACTTCTGTAGTCGTAAAGTTATCAAGCCAGATAGATAACTCTCCATTATTTTTTATAAGGTACACGAGCGCTCTTCACTTCAAGCTGGCTTGATGGTAAATGAAGATAAGGCCGACAATTGGTCGTGCTTACCCAAGATATCTATTCACTCTCCTTTTACAATCTCCCAAGTTTCCTAAGGAAACACAAAAACTGGGAGAGAATTCTACTCTACAGCTGTTCGCATTAAAAATGACGAAGGGAAACGCTTCGTGCGAATCGGGGGAATGTCAACTACATACGGGTAAAAACCTTCACGGCGTCTAGTTGTCCTGTAGCAGATCGGAGAGAGCGGATGTAAAAATAATGTAGTTCCTGCGCACACTCTCCAAAGTTTAGCCTATAAAACACCGAGAGGCAAGCTACTCTACGACCTTCGTCAGTGTTTCGACGTCGAGCGTGACGATTGTTTGAATCAAGAGCGACCGACTGGTATTTAGCTAACTCATCCCAGAGATGGCATCAGTATTCCACACACGACCATACGTGTGGAAAATACAGACTTAGGAGCTGGTCTGATGTAAAATACCGCCTAACTTTGAAAAAGATGCCTAGTTTCTTAGCGGTTATTTTCTCTTTTAATTCAATAGACCGCGCAAAATTGAGATCCTATTTTGTTTAGCCGATTCCCAATAAACTCCATATTATCAGCTACTTGCAGGAAAGCACTCCAAAAAGTATAAGTCTGGATGAACAGACTCCGTTTAGCATAAAAGAAACACGCTTATGTTTTGTCTGTGTTAAACTGAATCCGGTTTAAATCACCCCAATCAGCTACGTACTTAAATTACTTATTGTTTACGTTACTACCCGTATTGTTTGTTCACAAAAAAAAATCATTGATCCATGTTTGTAGGCTTTTGGGCATCTCATAAGCACGGTTTGCTCAAGAATCTTGCATGTCAGATCCTATCAAACGCCTTAGAAATATTGTAAGAAACAGTAAGTGGCTCTCCGTGTTTCTAATAGGTCACAAACACTAGATCCCCAGTAGATTTTTTGTCGAAGGTCGTACTGACGATCACTAAGGACATTATTAAGCTCTAAGTATGGCAAAAGCTGCTTGTTTATTATTTGCTCCATTAATTTATACAAATTGAGGTTATGGCAATTGGACCATAGAAGAAAATGCACGATTCCCCTTTTTCGAAACCGGCTGAATGTTCGCTTGTTTCCAAGACTCCGGAACAACACTGGAATCCAGAGAGAGCCGGAATAGACGTATCATGATAGTTGCCAATTCAGGAGCACAGTTCTTAAGTACCCTTGGTGAGATGCCATCTGGGCTTAGTTTACATCCAGATTGCTTAACTGCACTGTTCGTGCATGCTTGGTGCGTATTAATTCCCTGCATTTTTGTACTGCACGGGGGTATAGAGGGCGGTTTATTTTATTAAATGAAATAGTATATAATACATATTAATTTTAATAAATATTACTAAGTTTAAAACGATTAATTTTATCGTAAGAACCTAGATGAGAAATTTGAACAAATAGATCCTTTTGTTCTGCTGAATGAGCCAGTGATGCATCCGGCGAAAGTTAACCTTAACTGAATTGGCGAGAGACTAAAAAGCTATACTCCCTAAGGCATAAGCAGCAAGTTTGGCTCCAATGCGACCAACGTGATCAAAGCGAGCCTTATACAGAACTTTTTTGCAAGACTTGGCAGTTTTATTAAAATCTTTCTTTCTTTCTCGCAGGTTCGTACATTTGTGGCAACGTTAGTTGTCACGTCAAGCTTCGTAGAATTTGCTGGCTAATCTATTCTACCTTTTTGTCATCTAGTACATTTTGAAACACCTTTTCAATTGCTTCTTTTTACCATTCACCCATATTTGATATTATTTGCGAACCATTGTGAACCACGAATTGTGAACCATTTTCTATTAGTAAATATTTTGAAACTTCGCAGTGTAAATAAATAGAACAGAAACTAAAATGTAGGATAAAATGTGGTACCCGATACCTCATCTTTCCTCAATCGTGCTTTAAAATATATATATTTTATTTTTGAGCTAATAGGATGTGGCCTTATCTAATCTTATTTATTTAAGTATATAGACCAAAGCTTTTTATAATAATGATAATAAATTAATTGAATTATAATAAATTGCAAGGATATGGGGCTTATTTATACGAAATGCATTTACTTTTATGTATATGTATATACAAATACAAATGTATATACATCATATATACCAAAATAAATGAGTTTTTTTATAACATTCATCTCCTGGTTCCATGTAATCGTCAGTAAAATCAACGAAACTTGAATAGAACAACTAATTGCTACTACTATTTCCTACATATAAGTAGATACTGCTAGAATTATCAATAATTGGTGCAACTACATAATTCAGATCCCAAGACGGTAAGAAATTTAAATAATTTTACCAGAAAAATAAATAATGCTATTAAATAGAGAAGAAACTCATTTAAGTCATTATATAACATTATATAAATAAAGTTATTTTCCTTTTTTTTAATGAAAGCTTTGTTTTTACATGTATTCAGTTGAAAATCTTGTTGCTTATAACAAATACTTTGTGCAAAATTCGGAGAGTAAATTTTAAAAAAGTGCCTCAAGTTTAATGTTTCTAGCTGATCTTAAATTATGGCTTCCTTTTAAATAGTCAATGAATATAGATGTTAAAAGTTTACTTTAGTTAGGTTTAGTAAAAAAAAACATCATCCTTGATAATAAAGAAGCACAGTCCAAGAATAACTCCACCACCTGGTTTAACTTGTTTTATGTAGAGTTATATCTGCTAAACTTACTAATTGAAGGTCTGAAAACTGCTACTGGGAGACCTTTAGAGTACTTCTTAACTATATCTTCAGCCGCTGCTTTGGTATAGGCGTATGTGTTGGGATAATCACCAACAAGCCTGGAAGAAAATAAAATAATTTTAAATGACCTGTATTTTTGTTTCTAAATTGTTTATTAATTATTAATGGTTTTTTTTGTATTTATTTTTATTTTTTTAAGTTATATTTTTTTTTTGTTTATTTAATATTGAATTGTCATCGGTCCTTAATAAGTATGCCAAATTTCGAGTTAATCCGACGTTTTGAAGGGGGTCAAAATCATTTTCAAAGATTCCGCTACATACTAACATACATACGTCTGAAGCTAATAATAAAAAAAAGCGTATAAATAAATAATAACATACATACGTCTGAAGCTAATAAGCACTAATAAGCACTCTACACAACGACACTGACCACGGATATGACATTAAGTCATTTTTGACTTTTAGTCGGTCCAGATTTAACTCATAAACGGCTTGACCCATTTTTATGAAATTTTGTAAACCAAATGTTTATGTCATTGCTCAAATAATTGGCTATAAAAATATTTAATATTACTTATAGAAATTTATCGTGGCTGAGTGCCTTAAGCGCTCGCCCCCAAGCCCGGGTGAAGCCGTAAAAGACGTTCGAGGCTCCTGAGCACTTACGGCTAACAGAATAGCGAGTTCGAAAAAAAAACTTTTAGAAATTGTAAAAAAGGATTTTTCATCAATTCTCAATCAATTTTGATGAAATTTGGTAGAGGAAAGCATATCATTCCATAATTGATGGCTATTAGAATTGTTATTAGTACATTTATAAATCTGAAAAAAAAAAACATAAATTAAATTTACATTAACATCCAATACGTTTTGATAAAATTTTGCACAAGTGCGGAGCCGCGTGGTTACCGCTAATCATAAATTGTGAACATACAAAATATCTTTGTGCCGCGCACGATCATGTCAGTAAGTGTACAGAAAGCTTATCTTCTTGTTTACTGAAATTAAAAATCTCACCGCTTTGTGAAATTTGTTACTCGCCAGTTCCAGTAAACGACGATCGAGCAGTATCAAACAAAATAATATTATCATTACCTGTTAGCAAAGCTTATACTCCACCATATGTTTACTGGTCATTGTAATCTTTCTGATCTCTGTTACAGAATGTTTACTGTTTCTGAAAGCTGAGTTGGAATTCCTCGTGTACCATTGTAATAGTTGTTCCAGATTAATGTGAGAATTGGGAACTTCAACTTACCCACGGGTGATGTTGTTGATTGTTTTCTCATCGACTTTCTCCACCAAGTCTATAAGAGTGTCAGCGGGGAACGGACTTTCGTAGAATTTTTCCTCTATTTCATTCAATGTGCAGTTACTAGAACATGAGTTATTTTTATTGTCAGTCTAGATTTCAATAAGAAATTAAAGTTACCTATCATTTTTTTTACAAAAATATAATTGTCTTCCAAACTACCAAATTTATAGTATAACCTATATTTTCACAGTTACCATACCTTACCAGAATCACACGTCTTGGGCTTCAGAGAATTGCTTCATGGTAAATAGCAGCGCACTATGAAAGGTACTATGAAGCTGTGGAAATGTCTTCCAGCTATAGTTTTTCTTTTTTCCTTCGTATTACATCAAGAGCTTGAAGGGTGGTTGACGTTCTGTTTGGATTTTACTGTGCTCACTTTACAATGCTACTATAAAAAAATTGGTTCTTTCCCTGTATAAACTAATTCTGTAAGATGTTTGATTTCCTTATCTATACTAATATAATAAAGCGGAAGTGTTTTATATGATTGTTTGTTTAAACACGCTAATATCTGAAACTACTTGTCAGAATCAAAAAATCCTTTTGGTATATGATAGCCAGATCCACGAAAAATAGTATAGGCTATCTAGCATTAGGCTATACCTCTCAGCTAGCCTTAAATATTGATTTTTGTTAAGTAAGTCTGAAAAAATAGCACACCATAACTGCTTTATCCGCGTGCGCTGGCGTAATGGTTATGGTGTAGTCGTATATATGGTATATACGTATGGCGTATGGTTAATACAAAAATATTCCTTTTTAGTACATCTAAAAAAAGTTCGCAATACCATATACCTGTCTCTCATACATAAGCCAAAATACTGCAGATACGCGAACTTATTAGAGCCGCCCACTACATAAAATGTACACTTTTGAATTTGTTGATGCTTGTCGTGGAAAGTGTATGGATTCGGTTTTATATATCTTTTAAGTAGTTGCTGCCAATTACAACACCTTTAGTAACCTTTTTAAAACGTTTCAATTGATAAGTTGCCTTTTTTGAAAGCCAAGTTGGGGCAACTCTTGTACTAAAACGTGATGCCGATCACAGTCTTCGTCCATGAAAAACACCCGGAACACTGGCTTATTGTAGAACTGGTCTGATGGTTCCGTAGTCAAAATTACTGCATCGATCTTACCAACATTAAATTTAAATCTTAACATACCTGTAAGCTGTGGAGATGTATACCAGAGACTTGAGCTTGTCACACGCTCTGGCGAGTTGGAAGATCGCTTTTGTTCCTCTTACATTTATTTCCACAGCTTTCTTCAGTGGCTCATCGAATCTCACTGTAGCTGCTCCATGAAATATAATCTCTACCTGCGAATGGGAAGCAGTTTAACTAATTCATATACAGTAACTAGAACGGCCTGCATACATTGCGTTAGTGAAAGTGAAAATTTAAGAGGACACGCAGTCAGCAAGTAATTTGATGGATATGTCAATCAGCTAATATACCTACACTTTGGAGAGGTTAGATATCGTCTTATAGACATATGTTATAGATATAATAAGGTTTACTTTTCATTTATTCTCATAAAAGGCCCTATGAAAGGGCACCGTCGCACAAGTGCGAATGAAGGCAAGCACATTGGAATCTACTTACGGCGAAAAACTCATCTATGTCTTTTCTGACAAAATTCCTGAAGGTAACTGTATACGAATATTGTAAGATTTTTTTTTTTTATAAAACTGTTTTTCCTCATTGCTATTCTGTATTTAAATACGACAAACGAAATATATCATGCTATCATTTTCTATAATAAAATTTAGCTTCCAGTTTATATTTATATATATTTACAAAGTTAATTTATATAAACGTTTACAAGTTATTGTGGGCAGAAATAAATGTTGTATGGAGCGGATATTTCGTATCCTGAGTTACTTACTATGACATTTCATAGAGCCAAAAGTTTTTTGATATCATATTCAAGTTTCCCGTTGCGCCTCTTAGATCTTAGATATAATTGCCATATTATATTTGTTTATGTGTATCAATTAGTACATATCTATATACATATAATAAAATTGGTGTGTCTGTTTGTATTATCAAAATAACAGATGTTTACTAAATGCATATGAAAGTATACACGAAACCTATAAAACATTCATATAAAATATATGTATTTTATGTTTTGTCAGGATTGTACATATATTATAGCTACGCACATCGATAGCTTAACTAGAATTCACCTGTTTGTACTCTACGCATTGACTATATCATTATTTTCATCTGAAATGCCCAATAAATAAATTATTAATAATATTTACCTCTTTCACAATCTTACTTCTGTCTTCCGGACTAATACCTAGATCCATGGCTCCCATTTCACCTTCAATAACAGCAATCTTCTTTATGAAATCTGGTTTCTTTTTTTTCAGTTTGTCATATAACTGAAATATAAGACACAAACATTCATAATAAAATTCTCATTGCACATCAAAATTAACGAATGCAATGCATCACTTAGGTCAGAACAGTAAGTTATCTTCCAGTGCATTTACAAGTCAACAACAGGAGTCAGATAATTCATTTATCTCCAACCTATCTTCTTAAAGTAAGACGTGGCAGCGCCGCGTTGCAACGCTTCGCCAAAGATTTCTTTTGTATTCATCATTTAATTCATTTAACTCTGTCTGATGTGGTGTGATGTGTTTAATTTATCAACGATTTCATATTAGGGTTTACGAAACATAGGTGTTATACGAGTTGTAGGTTGCAGACAACACGTTATTTTTAGAAACGTGTTTGTCATAACCATAATTGGCGTTTGAAATATTCCCAACTCTAGAGTGAGTTACAAAGGAGAGCACTAGAAATTGGTCTTAATTTTTTTTACGTGAGGTAACCTAAAATCGGTCTTCTACCGCTCATGAGAGCAAACGCGTTATGTGAGACTCATTAAAACCCCACAATGTACCATCCGCCGCCTTAAATTGAGCGACCTAATTGGTGAAATACCTTTACCCTACAGAAGATCGCAACCAAACAACTATATTTTGTATTCCTGCGTTGAGTAGGATTTCCAGAGCTCCTTCAGGAAAGAAAGTTCACGGCTACGGTAACAGCTTCACATCAGGCGGGCCGAAAGCCTATTTTTCACCTTAGTTGCATTTTATCTACTGGCATTCTATCATCATATCTATTTTATATAAACTGGCATAGGTTCTAGCGTTCTTAAAAAATGGGATACTAACAACATCATTAAATTGTTCTTGGAGGCGTGTAGCGATGCTCTTGTTTTTCTTAGGTCTAGCCAGTAGATACAGTCTGTGAATGTCCGGACAGCATCTGAAAAAAAAAAATTTTTTTTCGCCACACATAGGGCGTGACGTCTGTTGTGCTTATGCAAATATTAGTAATAAGTTCAATATCGGGTCAAGTAATTCGATTGTTTTTATTAAAAATAGTTCCACGCCTACTTGTTACGGAAAAAATACGTTTGTTGAATTTTAATTTGACTTAAATAAAGGTCAAAACTACAAAACAAATATTTAATATATAGTTTATAGTTAAAAATACTAACTTCACAGATTTGAGACAAAAGGCAGATGGTAACGTCGGAACATGAAAAATTCGCCATAAGTTTTAATAATAACATTTAAATGTGTCAATTTTGAAAGAAAACGTCATGTTGACGGTAATATTTGTTACGCAATAGTTTATTTGTTTGGCAAGAATCTACAAAAACTGAAAGAGATAACGATATGGTTTCAAAGTAATAATTGTAGAGGAATTTAAGCGGGATTTCAAACTGTCATGTAGAGGTATTTATTTTAATTCATAAATTTGTGTTACCTTGACCTTATATTGTGTAATACAGGTGGCGTTTTTCATTATAAAACTTGGTTATTTTACACAAGTGAAGTGGATTGGAAATAATAACATGGATCATGAATTCTGAGTTGCCATAAAAACTCCCTAGAAAGTTCTAACAAGGGAGCGATCATTTTGTTAGGATCCTGAAATCGTCATGAGACTGGTAACTTTATTCACTCGATAATGGCAGTAATGGTCTTCAATAAAGAGGACCGGTTGCCAAGTTAGGAAAAAAGACAAGTAGAACTATAGAGAACTCGGGAAATTTTGTGTTCTAGTCAGAAATCTAAAATCCAAGATAGCCTCCAAAAATATCAAATGCTTACGAAATCGGAACCAATAAGGATACGGTAAGCTACAAAAAAAAGGGCAGATATTAAATAAGTTTAATCCAGTAGATATTAGTATGTTTAATAGTAAGAGTTATTTTAACTACCCTGGCAACATTGATGATGATGATCTTAGCCGATTTCGGCCGCAGCGACTGTTTATTGGCTTTTCAAGAGTGTCTGAATCACGATAATGAAAGCAACATTATTCACACGATCGTACGTATAGTTATCTGGTTGTCAAGGTACACACAGCTACATGCAGGTCCACATTTTGTTGTACTGAATGCTAAATCTGCCTTTTTTTCAAATCCGTGGTAACTTAATATTTTATATATTAAAGCCTTCCTACAGATGTATGGATTACCCCAGTAAACCTATAGGTAATAAAATATGTTGTGTAGTTACTGAGAAAATTGTTACAACAAAATTTCAAGATTACTGACACAGATTTGAGAAAAAGGCAGATGGAGCATGACATGATACGAAAATATCTCATATTAGTATTCCATTATGTCAAATTTCAATAAACGTCAATTAATATTAGCACCCCCTGTGTTTTAAATATTATATAAAAAATATACCGTCTTGTGTGTAAATACACAGTAAATATTCTTTTCGAAAATAGAAAAGAAAGACAGAGTTTCATTCTATATGTAATTATTTTCTGTTTTTTGTTACTGTTTACAAAACTACAACAGTGTTGCTAGGTTACAAATAAATATCTTCCTGGGGGTTATATATATACTAGCGGACCGCCCCGACTTCGCACGGGTATTTAACAAATAATTCAAAAATTATAAATTTTCATACGGATCCCTAACTTTTATTCTATCGCCTGTGTTCACCATCGGTAATGTAGGATTGTAATGGTGAAAGAATTTTTCAAATCGGTCCAGTAGTTTCAGAGTCTATTCAATGCAAACAAACAATCAAATCTTTCCTCTTTATAATATTAGTGAGATATATATATATATATCATCATGAAACGAAAATTAGTTGTAATATTTGTAACGTATTAGTTTGTTCGTTTGACAACAAAATAATTTTATGGTTCCAAAGTAAACATTATAGAGAACATTGGAGAATTTAGTGTACCAATCAAAAAAACAAAAATCCAAGATGGTCGCTTAAAATTTCATATGCTCACGACATCGGAACTATTAGATTTAATACAAAACAAAAAAATATAATGAGAACCAACAGACTTTTTCCTTATTCGTTGATAAGGAAAATGTCAAGATGGCAGATACAAGTTTAGTTGAAAATTGGTAAGTAAAGGCTCTTGGGATCCTTAATTTCAAACACAAAGTCAGTTTTTTATTGATGAATGACGGAATAATGACTACAATGCTGGAGTGGAAAAAAACAGTAAAACTAATGCTGACACCCTGGCAACATTATTTACACGGTCGCACTTGTTGTTATTTGGTTGCCATAGATACACAGCTAAATGCACGTCCCACATTTGTTGTTCTGTAGGCTCCATTACCCTTTCTTTTAAATCTGTGATTATAAAAATGTTAAATCTTAACAGAAATGGAATAAAAGGTGCATTGTATTATTTTTGTAAATTCTTCTTAATTTGATTCAATAAAAGTTTATAACAATTGAATGCTATAAGTAATATAAAAATATTTTAAACCAAAATCCACAGCCAACATCGCAATAGTTTTAGTGTCATTATTTTAAAGTAGCTATTATTATCTAGCTTAATTATTTACCTTAATAGCTTCTCAATAAGAAGCTTTCCTACAAAGCCTGTTCCTCCGGTCACGAGTACAGTGGTTCCGCGGTAAAACTTCTGGATATCGGAGCCGCCTTCGTCTACAGCCTCGGCGAAGAGTATCTGCTTCTCCATGATTCCCTGACTCAGATGAACCGCTGAATTAATTTCATAGAAATCTAGACAAATATTCAAATTAAGGAATAATAAATTGAGGAAAGACATAAGCGTCCCATGTAAATTTTTTCATAAAAATCAGTTAATCCATCTTTCAGTAAACCCGAACATTAAAAAAAAAGGTGTGTGTGCGATTCACACACGATAGAAGTGAAACTTCATTTTAAAAGATATTTTATATTTTATTTAAACAGTGTGCAATATACATACCACCGACATTTGCTCTCTCGCTCTGGCTCACACAAAGAAGAGAGACCGATAATATATTGCTCTCTCGCTTTGGCTCACACAAAGAGGAGAGACCGATAATGTGCGTTAAACGTTTAACGTTTAACATTTAACGTTTAACGCGTTGGAAGTCGCATAAGAAATTTCACTTCAAAAACATGTTTTTATATCATATGTGGATACTGTTTCCTTTAGATACATTCTTTATAAAGGATAATCATTACGAAGTATTATATATTATATAGTATTATATAAAATTATTATATATACCGTAGAATACAGCAACACCTCTCTAGCGCGGTACAAAACAAAATGATATTACTAAATTTGAAATGGAATTCAATTATCTATACAATGTATAAATTATTGTAAAAAGTTATACCTGTTAAAGTTACATGGTTCACTTGTACATAATATTACTTTTAATATAATGTAAAAATATATATGATATTTATATATCATGTCCATAGAATGAACGCAATTTAAAGCAATGATGGCTTAGTGGTATCGTGTACGGACATCGCGTCGAATGACGTGAGTTCGGATCCCTGCAATGAGCCTGAGCTTTCGGTGAAGAAAACAATCGTAAGGAAACCATAGCATGGTGGTAGTGCATTTTCTAATGCCTTCCTGGCTAACTAACACCTTCAAGGTGAAAATCTGTCGCAAAGCACCCATAGCTGGGTTCCAACAGCTGCACTTGAGAGCCAGTCGTTAATTTAAGATCACGTAGGACTGTGGCCACAACGCTAAACCAATAAAAAAAGGTGTGAGTGCGATTCACACACGATAGAAGTGAAACTTCATTTTAAAAGACATTTTATATTTTATTTAAACAGTGTGCAATATACATACACACCGACATTTACTCTCTCGCTCTGGCTCACACAAAGAGGAGAGACCGATAATGTGCGTTATACGTTTAACGTTTAACATTTAACGTTTAACGCTTGGAAGTCGCATAAGATTTCACTTCAAAAAAGGTGTGTGTGCCATTCACACGCGATAGAAGTGAAACTTAATTTTAAAAGACATTTTCTATTTTATTTAAACAGTGTGCAATATAAATGTTTTAACATTACAATTAGTGTACAATTAACATTAGTTTTAGGGTTTTTTCCACTCCAGCATTGTAGTCATTATTCCATCATTCATCAATAAAAAACTGACTTTGTGTTTGAAATTAAGGATCCCAAGAGCCTTTACTTACCAATTTTCAACTAAACTTGTATCTGCTATGTGGACATTTTCCTTATCAATGAATAAGGAAAAAGTCTGTTGGTTCTTATTATATTTTTTTGTTTTGTATTAACATGCCTATCTCTAATGGTTCCGATGTCGTGAGCATATGAAATTTTAAGCGACCATCTTGGATTTTTGTTTTTTTGATTGGTACACTAAATTCTCCAATGTTCTCTATAATGTTTACTTTGGAACCATAAAATTATTTTGTTGTCAAACGAACAAACTAATACGTTACAAATATTACAACTACATACTTTTCGTTTCATGATAGTTAGGTTGTAAATAAAATGATTTTCCAACGCTATATGTATATATCTCACTAATATTATAAAGAGGAAAGATTTGATTGTTTGTTTGCATTTATTAGGCTCTGAAACTACTGGACTAATTTGAAAAATTATTTCACCATTACAATCTTACATTACCGATGGTGAACATAGGCTATAGAATAAAAAGATAGGGATCCGTATGAAAATTTATAATTTTTGAATTATTTGTTAAATACCCGTGCGAAGCCGGGCAGTCCGCTAGCATATAAATATATATATATAACCTCCAGGAAAATATTTATTTGTAACCTAGCAACACTGTTGTAGTTTTGTAAACAGTAACAAAAAACAGAAAATAATTACATATAGAATGATACTGTCTTTCTTTTCTATTTTCGAAAAGAATATTTACTGTGTATTTACACACAAGACGGTATATTTTTTATATAATATTAAAACACAGGGGGTGCTAATATTAATTGACGTTTATTGTAAATTGACAAAATGGAATACTAATATGAGATATTTTCGTGTTATGTCATGCTCCATCTGCCTTTTTCTCAAATCTGTGTTAGTAATCTTGAAATTTTGTTGTAACAATTTTCTCAGAAACTACACGACATATTTTATTACCTGTAGTTTTACTGGGGGTAATCCACACATCTGTAGAAAGGCTTTAATATATAAAATATTAAGTTACCACGGATTTGTAAAAAAGGCAGATGTAGCCTTCAGTACAACAAAATGTGGACCTGCATGTAGCTGTGTGTACTTGACAACCAGATAACTATACGTACGAACGTGTGAATAATGTTGCCTTCATTATCGTGATTCAGACACTCTCAAAAAGCCAATAAACAGTCGCTGTGGCCGAAATCGGCTAAGAAGATCATCATCATCAATGTTGCCAGGGTAGTTAAAATAACTCTTACTTTTAAACATACTAATATCTACTGGATTAAACTTATTTAACATCTGCCCTTTTTTTTTTTGTAGCTTACCGTATACCTATTGTTTCCGATTTCGTAAGCATTTGATATTTTTGGCAGCTATCTTGGATTTTAGATTTCTGACTAGAACACAAAATTTCCCGAGTTCTCTATAGTTCTTCTTGTTTTTTTTCCTAACTTGGCAACCGGTCCTCTTTATTGAAGACCATTACTGCCATTATCGAGTGAATAAAGTTACCAGTCTCATGATGATTTCAGGATCCTAACAAAATGATGGCTCCCTTGTTAGAACTTTATAGGGAGTTTTTGTGGCATCTCATAATTCATGATCCATGTTATTATTTCCAATCCACTTCACTTGTGTAAAATAACCAAGTTTTATAATGCAAAACGCCACCTGTATTACACAATATAAGGTCAAATAACACAAATTTATGAATAAAAATAAATTCCTCTACATTACAGTTTGAAATCCCGCCAAAAATTCCTCTACAATTATTGTGAAAATGTCTTTTAAAATTAAGTTTCACTTCTATCGTGTGTGAATGGCACACACACCTTTTTTTTCCTTGAGCTTATTGCCCTGCTTTCGCAGCTGAGTGCCTTCAGCGCTCGCCCTCAAACCCGGTGTAGCTGTAAAAGCCGTGTGAGGCTTTAGAGCCCTTACGGCTAACAATGTAATCAAATTGAAAAAAAAAAGTCTTCATAACGTCTTGTCATTCCTGGGAACATTTCGGCATTCTTCGGGATGCAGAGGCAATACAACGCGGCATAGTTACCGTCAGTGTGCGCTTACATGTAGGAATGCCGAAGGAATGTGGTGCCGTCAGTGGGTGTCGGGCCTTAAAGTCCAAATAAAAATAAAACCTAAATAAAAAAGTAAGCAAACTACAAAAACAATTAATTAATATTATTTAATTAAACAGAATACACTCCAGAATAACCTAAGATATATTAATATAAGAATTAAACAAAGGAAATAGTGTATGCACTTAAGTTTGAATTGTTTCCTTATACCCGCTGGTACTGTGTCCAAATGATCTTTGAGGATGTGTATCCTGATACCTCTGACGTAGCTGTAGAAGTAATTGTTCCAGTCGAGACGGCTGAGGTCGAAGTCAAAGATCTGCTTGTCAGCATCGCACAATTCATTGTAAAGGCTTTTCACGTTATCGTTACGGAACTTCCATTCCCTAGTTGTGAAGTAACTGATGACTTCGTATAGTTTGCTGATCTTTCTGTATGCTTTTCTTAACCTGATGAATAATTATTTAAAATATTATGTAGTTGTCTTTGCAGTTGTTTAGCCGTAGTGATAAATGACTAAGAAATTTCTAGTACGCGCGTATATTTACAATTTTGGATTTATTTACTGACAATATTTAGCTTATGGCGAAGGGAGAAGTTACTAAGGGAATCTAAATTCTTTAAAAATGTAATCTGATACCAATATTTAGTTGAAAAACAGAGAACTTCGTGACGTTGAAAATTGCTAATACATTACATATCCCTCGTAATAATATTGTTTTCTTAAACAAGAGCATGTTTATGTCTAGCTGGTATGGGCATGTAGTAATTAATAAATGACGTATGACAACGATTTTAGTATGTGCGAAACTACCTTGAATATTACCAAATCAATTATTGTGCATCGATTTTACGGTACCTACGGTTGTAGAATAGGGATGAACAGTTAAATAACAATATTCTAAATTAACCTTTTCTTTATACTAGTGTTGGTCTAATGGTCGAAATTCAACCTTATTTCATTTTTTAATGGTCTAATTTACAAGTTAACTTTAGATTCTGTAAGAAAATGTATTCTTAATGTTTTACTTATGTAGATGGGAAAAACTATTTCCATTTTTTTTATTAAGCAATCTTAGTTCCTCAAGAGCTACTAAACGAAAAAAAGGAACTAAACAATTTTGTCTTTGCCTATTTTAATGCCTGATAATTCTATTTTCTGGTACATTAGAAATATAACCACACAGGAGCTATTAATCCAACAATCACTCCGCAAGAAAATAATTGTTTTACTTATTTGATTGCTATTTGTTTATCGTTATGTACTCTTGCAATTTTGCTAAACAAAATGCTTATTTTGCATAAAAGAAATGATTATTCTCAAAACTTATGCCTTATCAGTCAAGATCGTTAACAACTATGCCAGAAATCTTTTCGGAAGAATTCGAATTCAGAAATTTTAATCTGCTTAGATTTAAGAGTTCTTTCGTATGACAGCCAGGAGGAAATAATATGCCATAGCTTATTATATTTTTAAAAGAGTTTAGAAAATAACTGGGCTGCGCCTGATGGTGAGAACAGTGCAATGAATAAATAACGGTGACCATTGATAAATCGAGGCTTCGTCGTAACTCTGCAATATTATTATTTTGTTAAAAACCTCTAGGTGTTTCGTTTAAAAATACCGATGTGATAATAAGGAGAGCAGACGCCGCTGGCCGGGAGATGGTTCAATAGCTTCACGATACGGTAAAGTTTTAAATTTGGAAACTCCTTCCTACGTTCACGTCATTATAAAGGTTAATTTAATAGTGGCCTATTATTTACACATACACGATTCAGATGAAAAACAAATAAGAAGAAATAAGCTACAGTCTACTCAAAACCTTCTACGTGACACATATTGTAAAACAGGCTCGGTGATTGCCATGTCCCAGTTCTATATTGGTTCTTATAACTTTAAGTAAATGAATGATAAAGTTATGAGATATTATTACTCACAAAGGTTGTTTCCCGATGAGCAGGGCGATGCCATCGATAGCGTAAGCCGGGATCCAATGGAGGAACAAACAGCACAGGCTGTAGATAAACTTAGACGGAGTCATATATAACAGGCAGCAGTAAAAAGCTTTAATGGTGGGCACTTCCGAACCATAGGACACACCGTATTTTACGAAATTTTCTAGAAAAAATTGTTTATTAAAAATTTGTTGAACCTGATTTGAATGTATATCTTCTGGCCAGTCTAACTGCAAAAAATATTTATATTGTATACTGAAATTAGGGAATGCATTCCCGGAATACCAAGATCCCGCATTACATTTTGCGGGACTAAAACCCGGTTGAAAATTGCGGGATCTCGCTGGACTGGCGGGATTATTGAGAAGCGTGGATCATACGTGTCACTCTGGGCTCGGTAGCACGCACAGAGTACATTATATTATATGTACTGGTAGCAGCGCGTGGACTGGTCGACTATGCGTAGGGTTCAAGGCGCCTAGGGTAACGATCTAAGGGTGCGGGGTAGATAATTCTCCTCCCTCACCCCTTATTTCTTATTAAAATTTGGAAGTTACCACTTGTAATTATAATACAATTTCATTGAATATTGATTGTTTTAGATTAATCCAAAGTAAATGGAACTTTCTAGGTTTTTATATTATTTAATAAGTGATAATAATGTCGGAAACAGTATATAAGAACTTTTGTGGTATTCTTGTATGGAAGGACGTCAATTTATGTCCTAATCTTTATATCTTTAAGTATTAATAAACGATTATTATAGTATTAATAAAAATAATACCATGAAAACGAGACCTATTAGGTCTTTATTACGATTGATTTGAGGTCTAAGTTCACCCTGCAGGATCCCGCCGATACCTGTATCCAGCGAGAATAAGATGGTTCAGTCCCGCAAATACCTTGCAATTATCTTGCCAGATTGCATTCCCTAACTGCAATTGTTTGATCACAATTGACACAAAGAGTGTAAATACACTAAAGACCCATAGTCCGTGCCGTAGTCTAAGTAGACATTATAAAAAGCCCTAACAACCATGTTATGGTTTCATCACTATCTTTTCTTTCACCGAAAGCTCAAGCTCATTTTTGGAAACGAACCCACGTCTATTTGATATCTAAATACACTACCAGTGAGCCATTATCGCTTTAAATTCATATTTATTTAGTAAATAAAGGGTCCTGCTAGGACAAGATTGTTAGATAATTTTTATTTTATGTAGTTTATGAAGAGAGTTCTATATTTTGGAACAATAAAGGCACTAATCAAAATATGGTCATCCATTTTGCGAATTTATCTTGGGCAAAACGATAGCCACTTGCTGACTGGCAAGATCCAGGCGTAATCGGTGTGATGATACATCTAAGCATTCATCTAGCCACTAAGGCCTAAGCATGCCAACAACCTACGTTTTACTTTTAAAAAAGTAACCAATTACTCACTCCAAGTTAACGGTTTTTGTACAGAGGAGACGAAGTTGTAAACCGGTGGCAGGAGATCTGGAGGTGGAGCGTCTTCGTGGTTACATTGGTTAGCAGTTTTCCAGGCTGTTGCTATACAGGCATTTATAACCATGTCCCCAGGGACAACATCAGCCACCGCTAATGGATCGCAGTACAAGACATGAATAAGTCCCATACCAGTGCCTACTGCGACCTGTAATGCATTGGATGAATATTTAAATCACTATAAATTATAAACGTCTTTTGAAGCGTTAGTTCAGAATGCCTAATAACTGCATAACTAATAGATTATTTGACCAAATAATGCAAAAATGATAGACCTAGTGGTAATTACATTACAATAGAAGAACAATAAAGGAAACAAACAACCATCTGTATATAACAGTCGTTTCAAACTATATTGGTAAAAGTTTCTAGATATCTCGCTCGAAATGCGCATTTAATCATTCTAATCTTGATAACACTCTGTATAAGGAAGTAAAAATATATTTGCCTCATATATTATACAGTAGTCGGAAGCAAATCAGCAGGTACATCTTAAGTATTCGATGTTAAGAGCGACAGTTAAATATTATATAATAGAAACAATTTTTAAAAAAAGTATATGAAAATTATGCATCTCTACAGAGATTTTTTAGATAACGATGTTATTGAGCACAACGTGGAAAGATCAGAATATGATAAACGAGACTGTTCTGGGCGAAGCAAAGCTCACTAGCATCTTTGCCATTCGCGAAAAGAGACGGTTACGACAGTTAAAGCTCCTGCTTCGTATGGAGTAGTCACGTTTGCCGAAGCAAATCCTATTCGGAGAAATTACCGACGCAAAGAGGTCAGTTGAGCGTCCCGTGCTCATTTTTAAAGATAGCGCAAAGCGTGATGTCAAGACATGGCCAAGCGTGCGGAAATGCAAGGGGTGTCCAGCAACACCCTAGCGACAAAAAAAGGAAATCGAGCAATGTGAATAAAGAGTTGAAAATGCTATAACCAAAGTTACGTCTTATTCTGTTTTTTATTGTTTTGAAATTGCCTAAGTTCATTTTTTTAAGCAATAGCTAAAATATTGTATAGGTACATATATCTACATATCACGTGTTTGACTTTTTTCAGGTAAATTAATTCAGAAAACATTGCATTATTTTGCAGTAGGCAATCATGAAATGTATCGAGGAAGTGCAGAATTTTACAACATTAATTATATCTATCCTCCTCCTCCTCGCGTCGTTTTCCTCTTTACTGAGGGTCGTGACTCCCCCGCTACATCAGTTTCTCCCGTACGATTTCTCTCCATCTGCTGCGATCCTTAGCTTCATGAATGGATGTGGAAGTTGATGTTTAGAGAAGATCGTATTTGGTCCGATCATCTCGTGGGATTGCGTCCTCTCGGACGTTTGCCATCTACCTTGCCTGTCACCATCAGCTGTTCAAAATTGTGACCCTCTTTATGAGCAATATGTCCGAAGAATTCCAGCACCCTACGAAGGCATATAGTGGAAAGTCTAGTTTTGACCTTAAGCTCTCTCAGAATAGACACGTTAGTGCGAAAGGCGCATTTTTCTCCAGCTTCTATAGGGGTGGAAAATTATATCTTGCACCTCTTCAACTCTTTTAATTACACTATGATGGTTGGTCTTTTCCGATGACATGTGTAAAGAATAAATGCTTATCTTATAGTTCTTTGTAGTAAAATATATTTATTTATTTATTTATTCGTTTACGGGAAACATACAGATTATTTTACTTACAGCTAATCTTAAGAAACAAACTCATACACCAATTAAGTTTCCACAAATATTATTACACACCGCACGTCGTATTATATAAGTGCAGAAATAATAATAATAATTAATTTACTAAATATAAATGTAAAATGTTATTTAAAAGGAATAATGAGCGAAATACAATTCAATAATATCGGTTAACAGTTAAGTTACATAACGATATAAAATATAAAGTTATAAAATGACATCACATTTATTACTGTTTTTTTTTTAATTAGAATTATAATTATAATTATTCAGAATTATATTTATATTTATATTATTATATTATATTTTATAATATAATAATAATATAATAAATATAACATTAAATATATCAACATCGCTAAAATGTAAATTATAAAAATTAAAAGTTCTAAATAAGAAAGTGTTAGCAACATAATTGGTTTTGCACAAAGACACATCAAATAAATATTGTTTTCTGGCATTGGGCCTAGGACACTTAAATGTTCTCCAAGAAGGTAAGGTGAGACAATTAAATTATTAACTAATTTGAATATAAACACCTGATCTCTTTCCATTCTACGTTTAAGTATGGAGGGTAATTTAGAAAATAAGGGCTGATTATAAAACTTATAATTAAGATGTTTAATAAATTTGTATTGAATTCTTTCAATCATTTCAACATATTTATCATCATGCGGATTCCACACTGTGGACCCATAGTCAAGTATGGAACGAACTAAACTATTAAAGAGAAGAACCAGAGTTGGTAAACATTTAAAATCTTTTCTGTTCTCAAAATAAACCCAAGCATTTTGTAGGCTTTGGCCGTTATTAATGTAATATGATTATTAAAAGATAATTTGGTATCAAGGTATACACTCAGGTCTCTCACCTCAGTAGTACGATTTAGTAATTCTCCGTCAAGGTGATAATTATATTTAAAAGGTATCCTTTTCATGGAGCATGTGATGACATTACATTTTTTTATATTTAGATTTAAAAAATTGATGTTGCAATAATAAGATAGACCATATAAGTCATCTTGCAAAAAGGACAAGTCTGATCTATTTTTAATAGTTTTAAAAATCTTCATATCATCAGCATAAAGAATTATGTTCGAATTAATAAAGATTGGGGAAATATCATTAATAAACAGATTAAATAAAAGAGGACTAAGATGAGAGCCCTGTGGAACACCTGAAGTGATGGGCACAAATGAAGAATAGTGACCTTTAATAGTTACAGCTTGACTACGTTCACGGAGATATGATGTTAACCAACGCAGAAGGTCACCATGTATACCAACTTCTACAATCTTATGTATAAGTAAAGAGTGGGAAATTTTGTCAAATGCTTTGGAATAGTCGGTATACACGACATCCACCTGGTAACCCTGGTTCAATTCCTTAGCTATGCGGTAAACAAATTCGCATAAATTAGATTCAGTCGATTTTTTTATTGACGAAACCATTCTGTTGATCCATAATTATATGTCGAAAGATTTATTGTAATACTTACTCCCGTAGGACCATACACGCTATCGATCCAGCCTGCGACTGGTTCCTTAGCTGTTGAAATCACTGTAAATAATACAACTTTACTATTATCTAGCTCGTATTATTTATTAAGTTCGAGTATATGTATTATTTCTGGTGGCAATATAAAGAAAACATTTTCAACTTTTAGTTACGAGATGACCGAACGTTGAACCTATATGAAGTTATAAACTAGGGTCAGACTATCCAAAAGGAAATAATAATATATATAAATGGTAATCTTGTGATTTTCAAGATATGGACCTAATCATAAAATTTAAATAACAGTTATTTCAATCAATATTTTTACTGCACCGGCTATTGTACAAAACTGATTTTTATTTCTTAAGTTTAATTTAGTCTGAAAAGTTGATACATATAATTCATATTGCACAACGGTAAGAAAGTGACATTTATATCAAAAATGATAACATTATCCAACCTAACTCATTTAAACTGTGTCGGCCTAAATAGTTATTGAGTTTTGTTTTTCTCACAAATGCGTTTTAAGTACATTCAGTTGGAATAAATGCACAAGGATCAACTAAATTAAAATTATTCTGGTCAAACGGGAGGAAAAGTTTACAAGATTCTAGCTGATGATCTTAAAGTTTGCACTCCCTTTTCATATATGAAAAGATGATGAATCAGGTTTTAAAAGGTGTTGAATATTTCGATTCAAATATAGTTTTATTACAAGTGCAGTTTTAATGTTTTATAAATAAATACAATAATAATTGAGCCTTACAGTAGTCGCATATGATGTGTAACATCTGACATGTTGTCCTACTATGAAATTGTGATGAAATATATGTGAAGTCAATTTATGCGTCATATTATTGTTCGAATATATTCTGTGCATGGAAATATATGTAATTCTATATTAAGGCGCTTAATTCTAGTCGTGGTAAATACGCATTAGTAACTTAAATACTGAAAAAAAGATCCCACTAAAATATTTATTCGAATATTTCCATATTAGTTACTCGCATTTTTATTAAGAATGATGGTCTTTGTCAGACGCTTAATAGTAAAAATTATTATTAATATAGTTTACACATATAAATATAACCTGAGATCCTTCTCTATTTCCCTTTCTCACTACTATGTTAGCCGACAGTAACTCGTGGTACCAACCTCACGCAAAATGTGTTGGCACCGTATCACAGCCATCTCTCCGCCACCGCCCCGCTCATTGGTCAAATCAAATAGCGTGCACTCATTGGTCAAATCAAATAGCGCGCGCTTTCCCGGTTTCTTGTAATACATTTCCGTCCCTTTTCCGAAATCACTCCCACAAAAAATATCCAGCAACCGAGAGGAATGATATTACACATCAATAAACCTTTTCTTGATAATAAACATAGTACAGTCCACAAAAATAGATGCAGATACAACAATACTCTCGTCGATATTCAACTGGTAGAATATAGAATTAAACTTACTAATTGATGGTCTGAAGACTGCTACTGGGAGATCTTTAGAATACTTCTGAACTATATCTTCAGCCGCTGCTTTGGTATAGGCGTATGTGTTGGGGTAATCACCCAAAAGCCTGGAAGAAAATGAAACGAATTTTAATCTATCTGCCTGCATTTTAGTTTAAATATGTCCAACTGGTTGTGCCCCACGGTTTCACCAGTGCTAAAATTCTAGCAACTCTTCACCACGCAGCCGTCCGTATAGCTCATTACTGCTCCACTGCTTAGGGCCGTAGCTTAAGTTGTATAACCAATAATTTACATCTATAATTAAGCCTTAAAATAAAATAAAAAATGTTGTTTTTATGAAACCAGGATGCAAGTGAAACTTTTTTAAATGTTTTAATTTTGATTAAAGCTCTGCCATGCGCCTTTCACTTTATCCCTATTCCACGGCCAGCTATAATGCGATAAACGAACAAAAAATTTTGGGGCGAGAGAATAAAAGTTTCAGCTTAAAATATTCAAAATTGATTTCAATTTGCGTATTAAAGTACGACATTCTTGTATTCGCTTTAACTAAAAATCTCTTCAACACCATGTGAAACCTAGTTCCCGCCAGTTGAAATTAATTTCTATTTAACTTATAAAACGATCATTATCTAACATTTGAATACTATTATCCTCCTAATGCAGATGTTTCTCGAATCCATCGTCCTTATACAAAGGTGACTTTTAATCGATTATCGTCAACTTTTCATATTACAGTTTATCTCTAACATTACCAAATTGTGCAACCCAACTTAAGTTTAAGTCGTCACTGTCGTTTTTAGCTATCTGGTGAATAATTTTATAAGGTTGGGTTAATCGCCATATTACTTTTGCAGGTTATGACGGAAGTTCTGGATTGTACGAATGTATATTCTGTATTAACAAAAATGCAAAGACCATGGAAATTGTACTCAAATACAAAGAAAGTACGTCGAAGAATAAGTTGAGCAAGAACGTCTAGTTTAAGTTGTATGGTTGCTCCTCAAGCGGTTCGCCGGGGAACGATACGGGTGAAGTACAGCATTATGACACATAATGTTCTTATAGGAAGTTAACAACAGACTCGTGATGCAGAAGCGCACTTGCGGTGAATGCGTTTTATACGAATCAATCTAAAGAATGTATGTAGGAAAGGGGGAAGGGGCATAGAGAATTATCTGAGCGGTTCGCGGGGGAGCGATACGGGTGAAGTACAGCATTATGACACATAATGTTCTTATAGGAAGTTAACAACAGACTCGTGATGCAGAAGCGCACTCGCGGTGAATGCGTTTATACGAATCAAGCTAATGAATGTATGTAGGAAAGGGGGAAGGGGCATAGATATTATAGGATTATTGAAACCGTACTAATGGCCTACTGTTCGTACTATAGACTAAACGACAGCTACTATTGATTTTACTAATGACCCACACTATTGACCGGACGATTTAAAAGACGTATGACGCCGGCAGGATGATTCCCGCTCGAGTTATCGGCTCGTGAGGACCTCGGTTAGTATTGTTCGAGAATACTTATTTCACTATTTTGGAACCTGAAGAGTATCGTTCTCATTTGAATCATCGGACGGTTTTTTTATCGTCATAAGTTAGGCGTTGTGGCCACAATCTCATCTTAAGTGACGATATGGCCCAAGATGGTAGCAAGCTAAGCCTAATGAAAGACTGGCTCCCAAATGCAGCTGCCGGAACACACCTACTGGCTTGACGGCAAATTTTCTACTTGAGAGTGGTAGCTAGCCAGGTGGGCATTACAAAAAGCCCTACCATCAAGCTATGGTTTCATCATGATGTTTTCCTTCACCGAAAGCTCAGGCTCATTGTAGGGATTCGAACTCACGTCAATCGACATGATGTCCATACACGCTCCACCAGTGAGCCATCATTGCTTCAAATGACTTCGGCTGACTAACTGAGGTTTTTTGTAACGCCCTCTTTGTTAGCTACCACCCTCAAGGTGAAAATCTGTCGCCGAGCACCTATAGGTGTATTCTGGCAGCTGCACTTGAGAGCCAATCCCCCCTTAGCGTGTTACAATCTTGGGCACATTACTTAACATCAGGTGAGATTTTGGCCATAACGCTAAATTTATAAACCATAAAATTGGTTTTATGAAGCCACGATGCAATTGAAACGTTAAAAATGAACACAAAAAATAATAATAATAACATCATCTTCGCCTCGAGTCTCACAGTTCCCTACTCTACGGTCAGCTGTAATGCGACATACGAGAGATGAACGAAAAATTTCGAGGCGATAGAATAAAGATTCACTTTAAAATTAAAATAAAACTGTATTAAACAAAATACCACCAATATTAATATAGTGTCGAATGACTCAAGTTTATAAATAGATATTATTGATAATTATCTGAGGCGGTTCGCCGGGGAACGATACGGGTGAAGTACAGCATTATTACACATAAGTTACGACTAAAAAGTTTTATAATTTTTAATGCATAATTAAAGCGTGTTTTAGTTTTTTTAACTGTTTAAACTTATTATAATAATATTATCCACCAGTATACAAAAATTAACTCAAACGATATAACAGTCTCTAATTCAAAGTCTATTCTCAAGGACTGAGTTGTAGTGCTTCCTATGCTAATGTATGTTCCATTGCACATAAGCATGAGGAACTGGAACTGTGCGAACTCACCCAGGAGTCATGTTTTTGATGGTTTCCTCGTCAACGATTTCCACTAGGTCTATAAGTTTCTCACTGGGGAACGGACTCTCGTAAAATCTCTCTTCTATTTCATTCAATGTGCAGTTACTGAAAAAAAGGTGTGTGTGCGATTCACACACGATAGAAGTGAAACTTCATTTTAAAAGACATTTTCTATTTTATTTAAACAGTATGCAATATACATACACACCGACATTTACTCTCTCGCTCTGACTCACACAAAGAGGAGATACCGAAGTGTGATAAACGTTTAACTTTTAACGTTTAACGCTTGGAAGTCGCACAAGAAGTTTCACTTCAAAAAGATATTAGTGGTCCATATTACGCAAATGAAAAAAGTTACAATTTTTCTTTAAAAACATATTTCATTCCTCTACTGCCTAATTACTAGGTCAGTCTTTATATCGACTGCTAACATAGCTTAAAAACCACACAAGCTTAGCTCCGAAGAACTTTCGAACGAGGTTAATTCCTTCGAGATTATCGTTATAGGTTTTGGCATAGTGGCCACAATCTCACCTGATGTTAAGTGACGATGTGGCCCAAGATGATAACACGCTAAACCTAGTGGAAGTCTGGCTCTCAAGTGCAGCTGCCGGAACACACCTTATTGGTGCTTGACGACAGATTTTCAAATTGAGGATGGTAGCTACTCGGCCGGGCATTAGAAAAAGCTCTACCTTCATGATATGGTTTCCTCACGATGTTTTCCTTCACTGAAAGCTTAGGCTTATGGCAGGGATGCAACGCGAAGTCGTACATACCACTGAGTCATCATTGCTTCAAAAGTTAAAAAAGCCACCATTGATTTTAAGTGGTTCCTATGACCTAAAGTGCAGTATAACCTTTAGTAACCAAATCAAAGCGTTTCATTTAATATATTGCACTTCCTCATGACGGAGATGGAACGGCTCGTGTGCTTGAAAAATGCCTCGAGACGATTATAGAAGAACAAATCTCCATCACTACCCCACCTAAATATGGTCAACACAACATGTTTTCCGCTTCCACTGCCCTTTATCAGCTGTCATCTTTAGATGACATTTACATATTAAGAGTGGTACGGCACAGAGAAATGTCTTTGGAGAATTCTCTCTACTTGGAGTAGCCCGACTGATGGAGGGTGGAGGCCCTACAGAAGATCGCAGCCAAATAACCTAGTGTTGTATTATTACGAAAGTAGCGTTTACAGAGCACCTTGGGGAAGGGTTCAAGGTCGGCAACGCACTAGTGATACCTATGGTATTACAAAGTCTATAGTAGCCGCTTACCATCAGGCTGGCCGTATTATGCTTGTTTGCCACCTTTGTAGTAAAAAAAACCTGTATACGTAATTCCTCCTTCCTTCCTGCTTAATTTCTTCAATCCATCCATATCTTCTTCGATTTCCCACTACTCCTGTATCCGTCCAAAGTAGTAAGTAGTCTTAAAGTTCTTCTAGTTATACCGTTATCTCTCCTCATGACATTACCGTATCACGCTAACCTATCATTCCTCAATTTCTCTATGACTAGTGCTATTCTCTAATATACTCACTCCTAATCTTATTCATTCTAGATACAACACACATCAATTTCAACATTCATATCTTTGTCAAGAGTAATCTTCTTTCACCTGTTTCTTTTATTGTTCAGCATTTAGATCCAAACTAGTCGAGTCAACAAATTCAAAATGGTGTTAATTCGAGTTATAGCTCCTAAAAATATGAGCTATACCTCATTCTATTCGGAATTAAATTCAGAAAAATATATCTTGATGTATTAGCACATAAGCTATTGCAATTGTTATAAAAAAAAAATCGCCCATCCAACCCGGGATCCGTCACCTCATTCCCACCAAGGGGAAGTGACGAAAACCAAACAATAGGTCTTGTACACTTTTCCCTTATATATGGCAGAACAGATCTGATAGTTTCTAAGTCCGATCTCCAGCACAGATTAAATCTAGACATACCTATAAGCAGTGGAGATGTGTACCAGAGACTTAAGCTTGCCACACGCCCTTGCGAGCCGGCAGACCTCTCTTGTTCCTCTAACATTGATTTCCACAGCTTTCTTCAGTGGCTCGTCGAATCTCACTGTAGCTGCTCCGTGAAATATAATCTCCACCTGGGGACATGCAGCATCATAAATTAGTCTACACTAGCTTAAACTGTAGTGCGTCAGTAAATCAGATATTTTTAAATAAAATTGAAAAGTAATATAGTAAAATAGATTTGATTTGTATTGGATACTAAGACGATTTTACTCTATAGTCACTTTTTACTGTTCCGTACCTCATAATGAAAGAACCCTTATAGGATTGCTTTGTCCGTCTGTTTGTCTGTCCGTTAATCGAGACCCTTTTTCTCGAAAACAAGTTAAGGTATAAAGTTAAGATTAATATCAGATACTAAGGTATACTAAGGGTTTCATGTAAAACATCAAGGTTCAATCTAGGTTAACGCATTAATATAAACTTCTTACTTAAACTACCACTCACGGACCGATTATCAAAACCTATAGTCTACTTCCTGCAGACTTACAGTATTAAAATGAAGGCAAGTCTTTCAACAAAAATTAAGAAATAAATCCGTAAATATTAAATTTCTAATACCATCTGAAATTATAATGTAACAAAATTATATTAAGTTTGTTTTTCTTGATAAGGCCTTGTGGTATAAATTTGATATTAATATCGAATACTAAATAATACTACATTGTAAAAAAATCAAGCTTCTAGGTTAACAGAATAAAGAGATACAGCTCTTCATAATAAAGTCTAAAACTCGCACTCAGAGACCAATTATCAAAACCTACAGGGAAGTCTTATACGGAAAAAATCCGAAAATAAAAAAAGGTGTGTGTACGATTCACACACGATAGAAGTGAAACTTCATTTTAAAAGATATTTTATATTTTATTTTAAACAGTGTGCAATACACACTGACATTTGCTCTCTCGCTCTGGCTCACACAAAGAGGAGGGACCGATAATGTGCGTTAAACGTTTAACGTGTTGGAAGTCGCATAAGAAGTTTCACTTCAATAAACATCTCATCCTGTGTGAAATGATAAGCCAATGATTTCTTTTGTATCGTTATATGACTTACTATGATTTCAATACGAAATATGTAATGTCATTGGTACGAGAGTGCTCAGGGCGCGAGTCGCATCTTTTCCGATTATTTTTTACATTACTAATTATTGTATTTAAAAAGATTCTTGCATGGCCTTAAAAGGAATATGTTCCCAAATATTTTACAAGAGTATTTACGATTGCTTAATAGCTCACTGTATTTTACATAAATTAACGCTATGCAGTGTCTTTATCTCTAGCATGAACTTCTCCCATTAAACGTAAAGAGCTGAAGATGTTAATATGACCGATATTCAAAGTGTGTTGCAGTAGTTGCTGCAATACAGTTGAAGTGAAAACAGCTTAACACCGAATGACAGTACTTGAACTGAATATCGCAGTGTTAAATTTTAATTAATCTGATTTTCGAGCTGATCAATTGAAATGATTATGATAATATCTATAAAAAAAGGATTGTGAAATTATGTAAATTGTAACTTTTTCAATGGAAACTGAACAAATAGATTATCACAATGCAAATGTAGTTGCGATATTTGAAGTGGATATAGAAGCACCATTAATCTCAATCGATGCTTCGCTAACCACTATCAATTGCTTCAATGCCATCACACCAACAAACATTTAAGAATCCACAATTTCTACTGAACGGGAATCAATAAGTACATAATTAACAATTAAAGGATTGAAAGAATTAATAATATGTACCTCATTGACAATCTTAGTGCTGTCTTCCTGACTCATTCCCAAGTTGATCCTTCCAATGTCACCTTCAATAATACCAATCTTCTTTGTAAAATCTGGCTTCTCCTTTCTTAGTTTATCATATAGCTGAAATAGAGATTTCAAACATTTGTGTAATAACTACCATTGTGTTTTAAGAATAACCAATGTGATGTATCATTTGGAACAATCCCCTTAATATCCCTCAATAACCTCTAACTTCAGAGATTACATCGAGTGTTTCATCTCAACTACATCTCGGAGACACGGAATTTCCAAACAGGGTGCGATGGTTTTTCACGCCTGGTCTACTGTATCTTCGTTACAAGGCACAAGTTCATCCATGTATGAAATACTGGTCGTATCTCTGGAATGGATCCACAAAATACCTTCTCGATGCTTTGAACAGGTTGCAGAGATGGGTTCTTCACATTGTTAATGATGCAGACGTTACTAAATACATCGAGCCGCTTCAGCTGCGCAGAAAAATCGCCTCGCTGAGCATGTTCTACCATCTGTATCATGGTTAGTGTTGTGAAGATATGTTCAATCTAATTCCCTCCTCTCCTTTCCACAACAGGACCACACGTGCTGAGGTTCAGTGTTACAGTTTTAAGGTAACCTCCATCTCGGTACGAACTAAAAAATACTCCATGATTTGTCTTTGTCGACCGTGAAGCTGTGGAACCAATTCCCAGCTAATGTGTTCCCTCCTTCTTACGATATCGGGTCCTTTGAGCGTAACGTGAAGAGATATTTATGCAGGCCGCCATGACAGTAGCGACCCCGATGGATTTAGATTTCTTGGCCTTTGTGTTAAGATTGTGTTGTGTTCCTGCGATGAGTAGAGTTTCCAGAGCTCCTCTTTTATTGTTATAGGGTTTGCCATAGTGGCCATAATCTCACCTGATGTTAAGTGACGATGTGGCCCAAGAAGATAACACGCTAAACCTAGTGGAAGACTGACTCTCAAGTGCACCTGCCGGAAAACACTGATCGGCGACAGATTTTCAACTTGAGGGTGGCAGCCAGGCTGGCATTAGATAAAACCCTATCACCATGCTATGGTTTCCTCGCGATGTTTTCTCGGGGAGGGGGGTTCAAAGTGAGGTAGGGACAGAAATTTCTTTCAAGAAATTCTGAAATTTTCTCAGTAGACATTTCTCTATACTGGGGGCAGTCCGACTGGTAGAATATTTCCACCCTACAAAAGATCGCAGCCAAATAACCTAGTGTTGTATTCCTGAGGTAAGTAGGGTTTCCAGAGCTCTTTGGGGTAGGGCGATTCAAGGTCGGCAACGCGATAGTGATACCTATAGTATTACAAAAACGTATGCTTGTTAAAAAAACATTTCAGGATCACCCAGAAAGTCAAGACTGGCGTGGGATTGTCGTTCTCAAGAATGTTAAATTAAGTAATGTCACATTTTTTTAATTCATAGCAAAAAAATTAACTCGGCTGAAGCTATTGACATAATCTAGTTAATAGTCAAGTAGAAATAGGATACTAACAACATCATCAAATTGTTCTTGGAGACGCGTGGTGATGCTCTTTCCTTTTTTAGGTCTAGCCAGTAGATACAGCTTGTGTATATGCGGACAGCATCTGTAAACATGTTAAGCTATAGATAATATCAAAGTACTGTTACGCGCGCGTTTAACTAATTTATATTTTGCATAGCATCTAGTGTGACTACCTTCACTAAAATAAAACAAAAGGTGACCTACCAACTTCAGAGAGAGTTGACTTTTTGTAACCATGTGCGCGCGCATCGTAAAAGTTCACCTCTCATCATTTTTTTATAAGGTGCCTAAATGAGTTCAAGAAATATATAAACTTGTATTGTCGCATGCTCGTTATTAATATTTGAGTTATAACTATATTTTATTTGAAACCGACTTTTAGAGTACGGAACCTTGCGTACATTGTGTCATACAAAAATCTACAGAAATAAGAAAAATAAAACATTCAAATTATGCATCATTCGGTTACATTTGTCTCTGAGAATAATAGGAAACAATCACCGATTGTATCATTTTTTACAACGTCATTACGCTACATAATTCTTACTTACCTTAAAAGTTTCTCAATGAGAAGTTTTCCTAGGAAGCCTGTCCCTGTCACGAGAACGGTTGTTCCACGGAAAAACTTCTGAATTTCAGACCCATCATTGACCACAACATCGCCGATGGATTCTTGCTCCTTCATGATTTTCAGTTACAAAACAACAGCTGGATGTATTTCATAGAAAACAAATGCTAATTTAATTAAACTGTATTGCAATTTTATATAGAATCAAGGTAAAGTGACGAAATTGTTCCTGATGAAGCACAGTACGATTAAAAAACAGTCGTGACCACTGATAGATCAAAAATTTATAACCTTACCTACCTTCAAATAACATGTTAGACAGTCAATCCAATTTCACTTGCCTCCAATTTGTGGCAAGATTAATATTCGAGTAGTATGCCCAATTGTAGGGTAGCAGTATTAGTATATAAGAAGAGCTCCAAGAAGCAAAAACATGTTAGTTCAAATTTTAAACTTTTTATGTCATCATTTGTGAAAGCGGAAATTGGAAAAAAAATGTTATTTAACAATTATAAAACTTGTTTTAAAATTGATATTCTTTTTTCCAACTGGGCTTTATTCTTTAATGTATTCAGATAATAGCATTATTTTTTCAAAGAAATAGAATTTCGTAACCCAGTTTTTTTTTTTAATTTCTTACATATTAATAGTTTTTGAGTTATTAATGAAAAACTAAATGCATTTTTTAATCTTATTTTATTAATAACAGTTGCATTTTTTATGTGCTAATACATCCTCGAGATACATTTTTCTAAATTTGATTCGGAATCGAATGAGCTATCGCTCATATTTTTAGGAACTCTATCTCAAATTAACACCATTTTGAAATTGTCAATCAGACTAATATATGCACTAATACAAATCTGTCAATATCGGCCTACGGTATCTGTCCAAATATAAGGCCTTGATCGGTAAGAGACTGCTGGTTCCAGCCGCGAAACAACTTAAATACCGTTTCACCTATGCACAAATACAAAATCCTACATACTACGTTTTCTTAAAAAAATATAATTACCAACCTTATTATTTATATCAAAACCGTTGATTCGACAAAATAAAATAAAAATGTAATAATAATGTCATCTCATTGTGAGTACGTGACCTTTACTACTTAAACAAAATTTATTAAATCATTCACGTGTTTAATTTACTTACTCAGCTAGTTTATCTTACGTGTTATTAATCATTAAATCTGACTGGCATTTTTATAATTCTTCACAATAAAAATCATAAATAATCTATTCAATTTAAGTCCTAAGAAGGCACTTATGAATTTCAATACACTGCTACCTTTTTGGACAAACATCCCAGTCACCGAGAAGAACCGGCAAGAAACTCAGTCGGGCTTATCAACTTTTTTTTAATTGTTCTTTCAGTATTTATATTGTTTAATTATCATTATTATCATTTACAATGGATATATAGAGATGGGATCACATACAGACATCACCGTCATTACGTAATCCACCCTATAATAATACCCTTTCGACAATTAAACTTCCTTAACATGATTCTTGAACTTATTATACAGTAAATCGGTAATTAATTAGGACGTTTATTGCAGAACCTAACAGAATTACCTAAAAAACTTGTAATTGTCTTATTAAGTCCAAAAGATGGAATGACTATTTTATATGATTGAAATTGTGCCTGTCATTTACAAATTCAAAATTATAGAAATTATTATCGCGCGAAAACATTAATTAATAGTTAATGATGTCATTAGAGAGTAGAGAGAGTACAGATATCACAAAACGGATGACGGCAATCGATCGGGGGTGGTCGAACCCCCATTTTGAGACCAAACTTTTTTTTAGATTCGGCATCTTTTTTTACAAAAAAGAGGATAGGAGGGCCTATACTCTTCTGTGATTGGTGAACTGGAAATGTACAATACCCCTACTGTCCTATTAAATCTACATGTAAATGCGTGAAACGATCGCTCTACTTTTTCGTGGCTGAGTGCCTTAACCGCTCGCCCCCAACCCCGGGTGAAGCTGTAAAAGCCGTTCGAGGCTGCTGAGCCCTTATGGCTAACAGTATAGTCAGTTCGAAAAAAAAAAATCGCTCTACTTAAAATCACTTAATTTGGACACCGTACTCATATGATGAACATTTTTACTCATATACCTATATCTCTGTTGATACTTCGCAAAAAAACCTTTTGACTGACTAAAGCACACGTTGCTGTAACTCCTGGGTAAGATAAACCGTGAACGTAATCACACATAGCCTTCCTAAATTGCACCGGCATGTAAGGCTTAATATTTTCGGTAGATGTTTAGCAATAAATCGTGTCATTTTACCTATTTAATTTCCTCCATTTCAGTTGTATATTATATAGTATAGTATAGTCACGTCTTTCTTCAATAATTAATAATTCTACATTTTTGCTTCTAAAATCGTTTTAACTCGTAATAAATAAGAATGGTTTTTACCCTAGAGTAAGAATATATCAGAAACGATGCTCACTGAGCCTTCAGCTTTATTTCCCTTCTTGGACTTATGCTCAATTTTCAAAATGAAATGTTAACTACATTTAAAACAAAATGCGGTACGGTGCGTAAATTAATGACAAACGGGTAAATCTACCCAAAATTTATCTGGATTGCCAAAACAGTTTTATATAAAGGTAATCTAAGGGACAATCCAGGAACGAAGGCCCATTAAAAAATGGTAGAAAAAGCAACCTGCTGTCATCTTCCAAATCTCCTACTTCCACAGGCGGTATGGTAAGGACATAATCTTTGAGAAATAATTATCAGAATTCCACTAACCATGCAATTCCTCCTTGTTGTTCAACTCCCTGGTTATCCCAGACCTTGCGTGGTGCGTATTAGCGTGTATAAACTTTGAGAACTTGCAAGAGGCTCGGCGTTGTATAATTAAAGCTATACGTGATCCGAAATGATGTGTTACGTGCGCGTGAGCGAAGCCAACTATCGTTTTCAAACGCTCGTCCACTATCGCGCAAGTTGCCAGACGTGAGAAAATAATTACTCGGCAAGAGTCATCCTATAATTCTCACTCAACAACTCAATGATCTATGACCCTAACTATCAATAAATATAATCATTTCATCAAAATTTGTACTTTTAAATCAAACAAACGTTACAAATTAGCAATCAAATCCATTAACCTATTATTATATAAATCTACAGTCAGTCTAATTTTTTTTTATATCTGCCCCGATTATTGATTGCTCTATGTCGCATATAATAAAAGGCAATTTAGACAGTCTTCGCAATCCAAAAGTTATTTCTTAATAACATATTCCGTACGTTTCTATCTCACTATTATGAGCGGCATACAATTTAAAACTATACATAGTAAAATTACTTTTCCAGCACATGTTTCAAAAAATGCATTTACAAAGCCTGTCTACATTGTTCGAAATTTCAAAATTACGCTTTTTGCAACGGAATGTGCGGTAAAATACTCGTAGGTTAGGTGAGAGCACCTAAGTACCTGTTTTACCGCAAACCCCGTTATATAGCGCCGTGCGTATCCTTTACGGTTTTTTTTTTTAATTTCCATAAAAAATATAAGTATTCCATCTAGGTGTTTCCACATTAAGAGAATAAATAAGCTGAGTGATCGAACCTTCTTGGAAGCGCTTTTGTACAATACTTCAATACTAAAGAGAAAATGAGACGAAAGATGTAGTTCTAATTTTCACCACGCTCACGTGACGCCATATTAAACTTCGCGCCATTTTCATATTAGAAACGTCAAAGATTGTTGCGACTTTCCGACTGATATTTATAACATAATACGTCTGAAATTAATAATGTCAGTCAGCCAGTTAAGCTTCCAAAGCAGCAAATTTCACTGAATTTCAATAATAGTTAAAATTTACTATTAATTTCCAAGAGTAGTGACCTATCTGTATAATTTCCTATTTGCTATTAAAAATATTCTAATAAAACAGTTTGTTTCATTACCTAATGTACAGTTTTCTCGCAAATGTGTTGAAAAACGTCATATTACACGACTCAACTTGGTCTCGGTCTTACATTCGTCTACTTATTTGTACAAACCAACTTACCACACTAATATCATTAAAAACGATTACACAATTTAAAAATGTATAATTTAGTGAAAGATTTTTTATACGACAAAGGTGGCAAACAAGCATACAGCCCGCCTGATTTTAAGCGGCTACCGTAGTCTATGGACACTTGTAATATCATAGGTATCACTATCGCGTTGCCGACTTTGAACGCCCCTACCCCAAGGAAATCTGGAAACCTTACTCACTGCAGGAACACAACTCTAGGTCATTTTGCTTCGATCTTCTGTAGGGTAGAATTCTTCCACCAGTCGGGTTGCCCCAAGTAGAGAGAAATCTCCAAAGAAGTTTATCTGTGCCTTACTTCTCTTAAGACCATTAGGCAAGCGTAACGTAAAATTGGCATTAATACCATCTATGAGAGTCAAGTTATTAAGTAATTACTAAGTAAGCAAGTACGTTTTATAAGTTAGTCTACTATTATTCGGTAACTTTTAAAGCCTACTTAGATGTGATAGTTTTCCTTTTAACTTAATTATATCTTAATATTCCGCAATGGGATCTGCGAATCAAAAAATGGTTTGCACATGACCACAATGTTTTTGAAAGACCTATCCAACAACAACCCACATGATGGGATAGAGGAGAAAAAAAAAACAATTTTATGTATCCTAAAAAATATATATTAGTAATTATATATATAATAAAAAAAAATATATAGATTAGTATGTAGATGTAATATGTATACCCATAGCAAATTACATCTTTCTAGTAGTAAGAATCTCTGAGATAAGCCGCGGACAGACAGACGGATATAGCGAAACTATAAAGGTTCTTTGTTAACTTCGGAACCCTAAAAATGAGAAAAAGTCTATTGTTACGATTTATTCAAAGAAATAAAATCATCCAGGATGTGGAGATTTCGTAGTGACACGTGTTCCCGGACGTGTTATGATTGGTGCTGTCGTGGTAGTTCTCAAGTATTCATACGGCGCCAACGAAGACTTCCTCGCCAGGATCCCCTCGAACATAAAAGGTATATTCTTCCAAGTAGTCAGTTCGTCGCAACCCGGACTTCTGTGTATGGGATACCACACTTGAAAATTAAAAAGTAATTTTATTGTTTTATGAAATATTTGATTAAATAAAATTATTGTTTATCGGTTGCCATACTAAAAAATAAAATTAGGTTAAAGTGCGTGTTTACATTCCATGTGTTTATTTATTTTATTTTAAAACTAGCTATATCCGACGGTTTTATCCGTGTCGCCAACAACCCGCCCGCCCGTGTAGCTATATAGTTGTATCACTTTCCATACTTGCCTACAGCTTGCCTGATTGCTCTACGTTCATAGTTACTGCTCCGCACCTTAGGGTTGTAGCGTGAAGTTATATAGCCTATACTATTCCCCATGAATCTGGCTATCATATACAAATATAATTTCTCGAATCCGACTGATAGTAGAAACAAACACTTAATTAAAAAAAAAACAAATCCGTTTAGCCATTCTTCCGTGATTGAGTAACAAACAAACTTAGTTTCCCTTTGTAATATTATTATTATTATTCTTATATTAGTATATATTAATATAAGATTGTTAGGTTCGGATGGAAAGAGAAATTTTCATCTGGCAACAGTATTAGACCTCATTTAATTACGCCGCCCGCGCCTTTGAAAGGCTTAATTCTACCCGTATATCATGAGCACTACTGAGTTGAATTTTTAACCCTCGACGCAAACAGAGGGGCATTATAAGTTTAACGAGTGTAGCCTCGTATCTGCCTGTAGCAACGTAGCTCCTAAACGGCTGAACGGTTTTGATCTCCTTTTTTAATTGAAAGCTGAATTATTCAAGAGTTCTTAGTTATGATCTGATTAGCTGTTTGAAGATTATAAACTCTTTTTTAGTTGATAAATGAATGTGAGTGAAATGAATAGGTCTGATCGAGTCGAAATTTGGTATTCTGTTATTTCAACGATATTAGGAGAATATGGGAACATTGAACTGATGCTGTAGCATCATCTAGAATCTGCAGGATGCCTAACTCTTCACCAATTTACAGCAGAGATATCGTGTTTGCGCTTATTGGAACGGTCTCAATGAATAGATTACTTTCGTCGGGGTTTTATTACATTTACCTTCATACATAACTGGAGTATCATTTAATAGGAGTTTTACACATTATGTGTAACTTTTTAAATCGTTTCTAGGTATTGCGTTATGGCCACAATCTCACCTGTTGTTAAGTGACGCGCTTAAGCCTAGTGGGGAAACTGGCTCTTAAGTGCAGTTGGCGGAACTATAATGGGTAGAAAATATCCTACTACCATGATATGGATCCATCACGTTGTCCGTAAACGCTACCACTGAGCCATCATTGCTTCAACTTCAAATATAAAAATATACTTACTTGGTCCTGAAAATACAAAAGAAAAATTAAAATAGTAACTAGCTCTCCCGTTCGAATATATCGCACATTATGGAATTTAAACTAACTAACAGTTATAATGTAAATTAAACAGAGGCTTCTCTCATTACTTGGGGCAAAGAGAAATTTATTTGGAATTTTCTCTCTACTTGGAGCAGTCCGACTGGTGGAATACCTTCACCCTATCGAAAACCGCAGCTTAATAACCTAGTGTTGTGTTTCTGCGGTGAGTAGGGTTTCCAGAGCTCTTTGAGGTAGGGGGATTGAAGGTCGGCAACGCGCTTGTAATATGTTTAAAAAGTTTAATACCTAATCTACATACTATAAAATATTGTTTAATAGCACGTATGTATAAGATACAATACATGCACGTTTGCATACGAAGTGTTGGCATTCATCTGTCCTTTACTAACTGTAGGCCTATTTCATAACTTAGCTTATTCTTATCCTCATATTTTACATGAATAGGGTAAACTACCAAATTTTTGGTACTTTAGTGATCACTGCTTACTTTAATCGTGGAAACTGTCTTTATAAAAAATATCCTGCAATAGACAGGCATAGACCTATTTATTGACATTTTTAATAGACGGAAACAACACTTAAATGATAAATTTAACTTGCTTACGCTTGTTTTCCACTTTTGTAGTTTAAAAAATATACATATTCTTAATAGATAGCGCCCCTTACGCGTTAATTTTAAACTATTTATTTACCGTCAATAGCAGGGAACAATGTCTAAATAAATAATTTTGATGAAGAATTAAATGAGTATAATAATACTAGCTAGGCCGGCAGACGTTCTAACCTTTCCGGTAATTAATAGATTGACGACAGTCACCTATCGGGTCCTAACATAGCTATGAATCATCGTTTCGATAAAAAAAAGTATATTATTATTATGAATGAGCTGAACCGGACAAGTGTTCAGTTAGTATACGCCAACCCCGTTGTTCGTCAACTCCAGTTTCACACGTTAGCTCTAACTGGTCATTAGTACGAACATTGGGGATACCGCCCAAGCGTAACGTGAAAAGATATTTGGGTCAATCAACTAATGCACATCCACTTTTAAAGGTTAGAAACCTTTTTATTTTTTCAACAAAGGTAATTTTTCTTAAGGGCTTCGTCGCGGCAATGAGAGTGAAGGCAAACAGAATGGAAGTTACTTACGGCGGAAAAACCCATCTAGGCGTTGCCTGGGAAAATTTCTAAAGGTAACTCAGTACACGAATTTAACCTCAAGAGTTTTTTTATGTTTTGCCTTTTTGCTATTTTATATTACCCACGGTAAACTATGTTTATAACAAAAATAAACTGCAAGTGACAACTAAAAATTCTAATAGTAAATTCTCAAGTTAACTTAAAATTCTCAAGTAAATTCTCAAGTTAACTTAAAATTCTCAAGTAAATTCTCAGTAACATTTTGTATGCAAAGGATATTCATTTCGTATACAAAGTTACCAGGAAATTTCATACATGTTTTTTTTTTGAGAACGCATTCTACTTTTCCGGTGTGCCTAATAAAATCTTAGACACAATTGTGCTATGACTTTTATGTATAACTAGCTGCGCCCGCTGCTCTGCACGCTTGGACTACCAAAAAGGTTTTTTTTTTCGTGCGGATCCCTAATTATTTATCTAAATTAAAAGTAGCCTAAGTTGTGCCTTATATCATCAGCTATCTGCCAGTTAAATTCCCGTCAAAATCGGTCCAACCGTTTCGGAGACGACCCGAAATATACAGACAGATCGTGTATACTTTCATTTGCATTTAGAAAAAATGTGTTATTTTGACATTACAAACAGACACTTCAATTTTATTATATGTATAGATTATTGTCAAGTAGTACGTATATATATACATATAATAAATCCTATAATACCTATAACAAAAAACCCATTTTAAATTATTTTTGCCTGTCTGTCTGTCTATTTGTTCCGGGTAGTCTCCGAAACGGTTGGACCGATTTTGACGGGATTTTCACTGGCAGATAGCTGATGTTATAAGGTAAAACGTAGGCTACATTGATTTTACACTGTAAAAAATTTCTGTAGTAATTTTACAAAAAAACTGTTGGAAGTTCTTACACACAACAAGAAAGTAATACTATAATTCCGTTTTGTAAATTTACTATACAATTTAATCCAACTCAATTTCGAAAAATTACAAAACATTTGTAGAAATTTACCAAACGATTATCGAAAATTCGGAAACAAATTTTCATTTCAACTATTGTCATTTCAAAATGATGTATTGTAAATTTACTTCACAATTAATTTCAACTTAGTTTACAAAAATTACAAAAGCTGTTGAGCTGTAAGCTTTAAGGCGATGTTTATTTATCAAATAACTTCATTGGAAATATTTTTTTATTATATATGACCATCATTATAGTTGTTATAATTACAATAAAAACTATTATTATCGATATTATGATTATTATTAGTAAATTTATGAAGTCTAACATTTCAGATTATACTTTCTACTTAAAAAGCGGGTACAAATAGGTTTTTTATTTTATACATAAAAGTAGATAGAATTATAATATCATGCACAAATAGATTTAATGAAAAAAAAATTTTCGTATGTTTTTCACAGTTATAAATCAACTTATTATATTATCAAAATTCCATAAAATTACATAAAAAATTGTAATATGTTGTATATAATTTGAAGAAATACATAAAGAAATGAATGTATGGACGTAAAACTCTTTATAAAAGAGTTATTATGGTGTCTAAAATTGATAAATTGAAATAACTAAGTATCGGCTTTCAAATAACCGCGAACAAAACCATTATTTTATTATACACCAACCAATACACAAAAAAAAATTACTTGAATCAAGTAAATAATTTTGAAGAAGTTCATCTTCTTGATTTGAATAGAAATACTTTAGATCAAATTTAAACAAATTTTGTGAATTTTAGAACCTTTTGATTCGAAACTAATTAACGTTTTGAACAATTACTATACGTGTAAGAGAAATACACATTTTTAGTAGAATTACAATGTATAATGCAATTTGGATTTTGTGTTATAAAAATAATTTTAAATAAAGATAATTTTTTAATAATTTTATATTAATTTCATCTTCTACATTTATTCCAAATTTTATAAAAAAGTATTGCAAATCAACTTACAAACATTTTTGTAAATTTCATATCATTTTGTTTGGAATTAATCAACATTTATAGAAAATTACAATACGTGTTTGAAAAATAAAAGCTTTTGGTATAATTACAATACGTAATGCAATTAATTTGCAAATTTGTGTTACAAAAATAATAAAATTATTTGTAAATTCTTAATGACTTCATAATAATTTGAGTTTCAAAATTTTTTCGTAATATCACAAAAAAGGTATTGTAAATCGAGTTACGGACAATTCTGGTAAATTTACAGCATTTCATCGGAAATTCACCAACGGATTAATTACAATACGTGTCGGGTTATTACATAAAGGTTTCAAAATTACAACTCATTATAGTAAGTTCCTTCATATGTCTTGTAATTTTACCCGAATTGTATTATGTTTTGTATTAATATACGTTGATTTGGAATTTTGCTCATTTTGTTTTGTAAAACAATTGTAATTTTACCAAAAAAAAATTAAAAACCTAATTTAGTAGTTCACGCGAGCGGACCAGCTCGTCTGTAATAATATGTCATAGTGTGGGTCAAATGGTTGATCGAATCATTTATTTAGGCTGGTAAGGCATCGGCGAGCGGCCATGGATTACTGAACTCTTGGTGGCCACAGTTGATTTAAGATTGTACACAATGACGTCACTTTGATGTGATATTTATATTAAAAAAAAAACACTTACTTTTTTTCTCCGACACACAATTTTCGACTTCAAGATCACACATGCTTGAGAAATTCTTATACTCGTATTGCCATTTAACAGTGTTGAATCGTTGACCGCAAACTGGGCCGTAACTATTTTATTGGAGAATAAAAATAATTAAATATAGCGGCACGCTCTCTTTCCATAAAATCTTAATAATTTCACGATCCGAGTAAAATAGAAAAAAAAACACTATTCTCGAAATATCTGGAAACATCTAGAATCTACTCGAAACATCGAGTATGTCTATGTATTCGCAGTTACGAAAATACATTGCATATTCAAAACTTATCAGACCACTTGCGCAATTCAATAAACAATGATCTAAAAATGGAACACTTTCACTTTAAACGATCTATTAAAGTTCAAAGCATTTCAAAAGATCTCAGTTCTTGTATTATTTATGTCTTCTATACATATTATAAAACTCAACGTCTCTCTGTCTGTCTGTCCGTTTATGTTCTTATTCACACGAAAATCACTTACTTACTATGTTCCTATAGCTGCATTTGAGAGCCAGTCTTCCACTAGGTTTAGCGTGTTATCATCTTGGGCCACATCGTCACTTAACATCAGGTGAAATTGTGGCCACTACGCCAAACCTATAACGATAAAAAAAAAGAAATATATTTTTTATTTTAATTTATAACTATGATATTTGGCCAAGTTATAGGATATATTTGTTTACATAAAATAATATACTAAATAAGTAATGACGATAATGGTGAATCAATTCGGAAAAACGATGCATTTTGAAGCACTTAAATGACTTACGCTGAGTAAACCATATGAGATATACCTATCAAATTCATGTTCTATATAATTGTAGATCTTAAAAAAGCATAAGTATAATAAAGTCTACGATATTATAACTATATCTATCTTCTAGGGATCACCCACAATAAGCATTTTTCTCCCCCGTCTTTTGAGTGGGGGCAGTACGATAAAATACGCGCAATCGACCGACGGCATTCTATATTACACGCGAGCAAAGAAACGGTCACAGCGAATACTATACAAATAATGAAGGGAATGAAAAAATAATAGTAAGGGGAGGATAATTGTAATATTATATGCAATTAAATATACACAGTGCGTCCAAATGCACAGACACAACAATAATATTCAGAAGTACTTACTGATTTGTATATATTCGCAGACAATATAGATCACAATCCCTGTACCAAGCCATCGGCCATTTTACAAATTTCTTCGTGGTCATACCGGGTATATGCGGACTGACAGCTAGGAACGAAAAGCAAATTTAGTAATTTTATAAGTAAAGCGAACAGTATTAATCTTTATAAATGCTTCTTCTTCTTCCTAACTTGCTAGTCCTTTTTGTTGAAGACTATTGTCTTATGCGGATTTAATTATCCTAACAAGATGGCTACCTTATTAGAACTTTCTAGGGAGTTTGCGGCAACTCAGAATTCATGGTCCATGTTATTGCTATATTATAAATTCTAGTCTTAGTAAAACATCGGTTCTTCGGACAATCCATAGTAATCGATTGCTTTTAGCAAACCGTAAAAACTTGGCGAGCAAAAAAAGGTCGTTCGCGCACATAGAATTATGAAACCAGTACAGCTAGAGTACTTTATTACTCGCGCAAAACTTCGTTGTATTCACTAAAATACCCCGTTTATGTATTAGATATCAAAAATTGATAGTTTTTGTGTGTTGACTGAAGTGACTATACTGTTAGCCTTAGGGCCCTGGAGCCTTTGCGGCTTTTACAGCTTCACCGGGCTTGGAGGCTTGCGCTTAAGGCACTTAGCCGCAAAAGCCTTGCAACAAGTTCCGAGGGTGCCAAAGTGGCCGGACTGTTGCGCGTATCTGAAGTCGCGATCTGGGTAATTCCCTAACATTCGATCTATACATATATACATGTTTCTTCACCCTGGGAGGAGGGAAGGAACATGTGCATGTGTATTTAATAATCTGTTTTTTTTTTGTCTAAACTAACTAGGCAAAAAAAAGCAAAAAAGGTCCCTTGCAAAACCTTTGTACCTATGTGGCGTGCATGTGTGTATGATGCAGTGTAATATATGTGGCTGTGAAAGCTAATGAATGTAGAGTCAGTGTATCGCGCGAGCGGCTGCTTGGCTCAAGGGCTCCATACCGATGGATCGGACCTAGGCTTGAGTTGCCACATTGAGCGCTCGTGGCGGGTGATAGTTTTGTTTCAAAAATCAATTCTTCGATAGTCCTAAAACCATCTATTAATCGATTGTTACTCGATGTTTTACCAACACTATGAAATTCTGTCCGGTAGCAACCACATCGCTTGAAAACACCTCTACTAAAATGACCGTAATAATCTGAACAAGGTTTTAATTGCAAGAAAATCCCGAATTTTTTTCCAATTCGGGTAAAATGGAACGCTTTTCCATTCGATTGTTGATTTCCAATACATCATAGGGGGAATTATTGTGATTACAAGGACTATGGAGTATTTTTCCAGCTAGTCAAGGTAGTAAAGTACATGAACCTCCGGATTAACCGATGACCTTTATTTCCTCTGCCGTTACTCGACCAAATAACATGTATTCCGTAATGAAAAACCAAACGATTAATATCGATAGACAATCGATTAATAGATTGTTTTTAAAAAACAATCTTCAAACGGCTGAACAGATTTTCTTTAATCATAGCTAAGAACAAACTCGGGAGTTTTTGGCGGTAACTTTAAGTGTCATGTGGTGGTTTTTGTTTTAATTCATAAACTTATGTCATTTGGCCCTATATTACGTAATTTTACGTGATGTAGTGTGGTTGTTGTGCACAAGTGAAGTGGATTACAATAAACAACTAGGAACATGCATTTTAAGTTGCTACAAAGGCTCCCTGGAAAGTTTTAACAAGGGTGCCGCCATCTTGTTGGAGCGATGTTTAAAGATTACATAATATTTCCCTCGCTTTGTTGACAAAATGTAAAATACTTGACACTGGCCTAATGCACGAATAGTGCCGAGCCGTAATTAATAAGAAGAAGAAGAAGAACAAACTCCATTAAGTCACCTTTCAAACAAAAAAACTTGATCAAATCAAAACATACAGATAAACAAATACACTCGACTGTGCCTCTTGACACGCACATGTAGGCACTGTATCTATACACGCTTTATGCACACACACGGATGCGTGCACAAATGAGTTGAAATATCTATAACAAACTCAAAGTCACGGCTCCTCGGAGTTCAGATAGGACTGCTGTTATCCCATGGTTGCATTTCCATGACAATGTTTTGCAATGATTTTTTTATTTATTAATTTAAAAAAACTGCAATAGTTTATTTGAATAGGTGGATTGTATCTAGTAAGACCGCCGTAGCCGTAAGACTTTCAAGTTATGTTATACTTATCGGTAATTTCAGCTATCGACTTGAAAAGCTCTTCCGATCGGATTTTTATGTGTCCCTGCACTAACAAGTCCGAAGGGTTAGGTGATGTTTCTAGAAACTTTAAAACTTCTTACGGGTCTTCTTAGTTTTCCATCCTCCCTTTGGTGTTGTTGTCCTGTTAAATAAATAATATTCTTTGTGAGAAATTTCCTAGCAGCACCCAGGCTGTAACAGGCAAAATAAAAAAAGTTAATAAATCTGGGGCATGTGATTAAAAGGTAAAAAATACTATTACTAAAGTTACATCTTTGCCTATTCTCAATTGTTTTAAAATTACCTAAGTCTATTTAAAAGAATTAAGTTGCTAAAAGTATCAACTACATTTTTACTACATAAGGTATCATAAAAATTACAATTAAGTATTAAACAACAGTTGAAATTTCTATTAATTTTTTATACAACAAAGACGACAAACAAGCATACGGCCCGCCTGGTGATAAACGGTTACCATAGCCTATAGACGCTTGTAATACCATAGGTATCACTAGCACGTTTCCGAAATTGAATCTCTTTCCAAAGATCTTTGGAAACCCTACTCACCGCAAAAACACAACACAAGGTTTTTTGGCTGTAATCTTCTGTAGGTTGGAGGTATTTCACCAGTCGGACTGCCCGAAGTAGAGAAAAACCTCTAAAGAAATTTCTCTATGCCCTACCTCTGTTTACTTCGCGTGTACAGCGTAAGTGCTAACTTCTACGTCCGTTTTGAAACTCTTGACAATTCTGGTGTAGGTATTTTAAAGTAATGATGGCTCAGTGGTAGCGTATATGAACACTATATTGATCGACGTGAGTTTGAATCCAAGCAATAAGCCTGAGCTTTCGGTGAAGAAAAATATCGTGATGAAACTGTTTTAGATGGTAGGGCATTTTCGAATGCCCGGACTAGCAAACCCCCTCGACTTGAAAATCTGTCGCCAAGTGCCTATATGTGTGTTCCGGCAGCTGCACTTGAGAGCCGGTCCATCCACTAGGCTTAGTGTGGACCACGTTGTGCTTAACCTTAAAAAGAATTAAGTTTTGGTATATCAACGACACCAAAGTTGTGCGACCGGTGGCACGACCGTGATCGCCCTATGAAACTTATCTCTGAGACTGCTTGTAAAGATACATGTCTGAAAAGTTTCCGACTCAACTAAGATGCAAGACATTTTGTCATCAAACTTATATTTATTTCTTTACGCAATCACCTTAGAAGTCTACACATTTCTCTCCACGATGCTCCCATATCTTGCCCTCATCGACTTACTTAAATAATAGCCCAACAACACCTGCGCGTCCCAAATGGCTGAAATTTCCATAAGTACCTTTCAAAAGATGGGCAAACACATTCGCTAGCTATTGTTGACGAGTGCTGTCATCTTCATGCTGAAGTCGAAAACTTTACAGGTCCATCTCATAACTCATATTTACATTTACCGTAGAAAAACCCATTCTCCACTGTGCCAATATGGCTCATAGAACGTCTCATCCCGGCCGTCCATTTTAAAGGGTTTTGACTGATCTTGGATATTTTTAAGACGTGGTGGTACTTTCTCACGGACTCGACGTCCCAAAATTATCCTGGTGCCACTGTAAATATTAACTATAGTGTAAAGTCTACATAACGAACTTCTGTTTAACGAAAAACTCCTTAAAACGTAGAAATTACTAAGATTTATTCGGTCTTCATTGTTACCCATCCATTGAAGTCTTATATAGCGTAACAACCACTCTCAAAAGCGAAACAATACGTCATTATTTGGACCCCAGTAAACATTGATTTCACTGAACTTTAAAAGCACAGTAATAGACAACAGGGTTGCAAATATTTCGTACATACAATTGTAGGATTCTAAGAAGTGTGTTAATTTGTTTTTTTGTAATTGCCTAGTACGTATTTGCTCACTGTGCTTACCAACTATCGTCTTATTGCTATGTGTTGTATTTACGAGATAATATTATTGGAACGAAGTTCCTTACGGCAGGCTTGGAGGAGATAGGGATTTTGCTGCGCGACCGAATTGAAAAAAATGTGATAACTTCTATAATATAATACAACTAACTTCTGTAGTGCTATTCTGTAAGAACGTTTAAGATTAGAATTTAATGACGAGAATGATTAATAAGAATTACTTATAATAATAATAATAATAAACTTTTTCTGTATTTGTAATTATTTCTATTTCTATGTAATTTTATGTTGTCAAACAAAAATAAAGAGACATATTTTGTTATTTTAGTTGATAATTTGAATTACGATTTTTTTTTTATTTTACGTTATTTATTATTTCCTAAAATACTGAATTTCCTAAATACTTTCCTGTACTTAAATAAAAACTAATCAGCAAAATTTAAGAGAAAAATCAAGAAAACCTACATAAAATTGAGCACGATTTTTTTTTTGCAAATTGTATCGATTCTACATTAGCCGAAGGAACTTCGTTCCTACCTGGTGTCCCACGACACCACATCTATCTTTTTATTGCTACCACACATGAGCTTAGTCAAAATAAAAAATCTTGTACTTATGTATTTTTTAATATTACAAATAAGTACAATGTTAATTTATAGGGTTACGCGCCTCAAAAGGAAAAACTTAACTCTTATAGAATCACTTCGTTATCCGTCTGCCTGTCTATCAAGACCCTTTTTCTCAGGAGTGCATGGTATCAAGGAGGATCATGCAGGTATCAAGTGGTATTAAGGTTATTTCTAGTTGACCTAAAGTCATGGAATTTGGCAAGATGCAGTGTCTTTTAGAACAAGTAAAAGAAAAAATCCGGAAACTGTAAAGGAGAATACCCTTTCATGGTACCACATTTTCCTATGTCTCTATATATAATAGTAATTTTTTCCATATTTTTACTACCATGAATTGTCTTCAAACTTTATTTTTATAGGTGGGAATATTTTAAAAATGAAGAAAATAATGTAGTTTTTACTGGGCAATTGACATTTCCGTAGGCTTTGCGTTCCATTACAATTATCATTTCATAATTAATAATTTACTTTCTACATTTGACTAAGACCAAATTACTTTCAAATAAAAATAAGATAAAAATAGTAATACTTAGTAAAATTAATGATTAATTATAAATAACTCCATGATTTCAATTAATATTAATAAATAATTTGTGTTGTGTGCGTTCCTTTTTTAGATAAGTATATATCTATGGTTATTTTACGACACTTCACAGACAGCACAGCTTCGCAGTCGTAATAATTAAGGGTGCAAAATACGTGAAGATGTCGATATTTTGGTTCATCGATTTTTTTAGATATATCTGATAAACGAACAAAGGAACATCGGATTGTTATATAATAAATGTATAGTTGTAAAACTGTTTTTAAGGCCACTTGTTTTGTTGTATTCGAGGTTGTTAAAAAAACGGAAAACATTGATGAATTGATGTTCTGCAAATCTTAATATCGATGGCAGACTTTAATGTTTCCTACATTTTTTAAATAAATTGAACATGTTCGATATTTTTCTTCATAACATCTATGCACAGATGTTTTGGTGATCTAGTATCGCTTTCAAAACGGTAACGGTAATGAACTGACTTACTTAACTGTGTTTCATTCGAGGTGACACTTTGATTATTCGATTAACATTATTTTTATAACTTTTAGGTTCTATAATAATGTTTTATATCGTATTTGTGTGTATATTAACATAATATGTTTTATAAATAAATACGTTATTTAAGCTCCTTTGAACTAGGTAATCTCATTTCCATATACAAAAACACTATTTAGAATTATAAAATCTACACAATCAATTTTAATATTAATTTTCTATTTATCTCTTTTAAATCGATAACCGTGTTGATAAAGCTGCATATCGACACATCCCTAGTTTTTAAATTAAGTTTGATTTTATAAAATATCTTCGGATCCCGATTTTTGTTTAAAAAAGCATTTTCATCTGTTAATACAGTAAACCTAGCATATTATACAAAGGTTGACTTAGGTGCAATATAAGACGGGATTGCATATATCCATGAGCATTCTCCTTTATAGATACTTAGTTACATCATTAATTCAAATAGTTTTGTTATTTTTAGTTGGTAAACTGACCGCGGCATAAGTCGACGTCTGAGGACAATAGATTTCTAACGGCAAAGTTAAGTTTGTCCAATTCATCTTTTCGAAAAAATCTTAAATTTTAAATCAGCTCCAGTTTTTTTAAAAACTGCACAATACCATCTATTGGTGAGTAATTAAAACATAGCTCTATCTCGGGGAGTGGTTTTCTCGGGGAGTGGTTTAGAACGTGGCGAATAGCTATTAATCCGGTAAAAAGCGCCGCGATTATGTTTGAACCGCATACATGCAAACTACCACGCACGGTAAGACCCCTCTCATTATTCGGTACGAATATCCCTTGGGCCACCAAGACTAAATATCTGGGTGTCACCCTCGACTCGAAGCTTAACTTCAACGCACACGTTACTATAGTCAGGAATAAGGCCATCTGGATCCTTTCCCGCTTGCGACCCTTGCTCAGTGCGGTAAGCAAAATGTCCTTAAGACATAAGCTCACACTCTACAAGATGTGCGTACGTCCGATCTTGACATACAGCTGCGCCGCGTTCGCACATATGTCCAAACATAACTTTGCCCGCATGCAAAGAGTCCAAAATCGGTTTCTCCGTCGCCTGCTTGACCCTCCAGCCTTCGTTAAGAACATGGACCTGCACAGGGACATGAGGCTTCCCTCGATAGAAGCCTATGTGAAATATCTCACCAGGAGATACTTCGATAGCGCTTCGAATCATCCCAACCCGCTCGTAAAATCTACCGTGAACTACGTCCCAGACAACTCGATCCCCGTTGCCAAACGTTATAAACGCCGTCCGCGAAATCTCTTTGTCGATCCCGATGACGACATCGAGAAAGCTAATAATTTCTACGCGTCCGCTCCCGCAACATATGCGTGCTCGCGCCCACGCCCGCGAAACCACCGTTCCCTCCGCAGGGGACGTACGGTTAACTTCGCTCCCGCACACCCGCCACGATCACCCTCCTCTGCGGCAACTCAAGCCTAGGTCCGATCCATCGGCATGGAGCCCTTGAGACAAGCAGCCGCTCGCGCGATACTAGTGACTCTACAATCACTAGCTTTCACAGCCATACATGACACTGCATTATACACACATGCACAACACACATAGGTACATAGGTTCTGTAAGGGACCTTTTTTTTTCTTTTTTTGCCTAGTTAGAGTAGACAAAAATTTCAGACCACTAAATACACATACACATGTTCCTTCCCTCCTCCCAGGGGGCAGAAACATGTATATATGTATACTTAGTTTAGATCGAATTACGGATAGGGAATTAGTCAGATCGCGACTTAATTGCATACGCGCAACAGTCCGAGCCGAGGTTCGGCAACTTTGGCACCCTCGGATGTTGTTGCTTCGCTTTCGTGGCTGAGTGCCCTAAGCGCTCGCCCCCAAGCCCGGTAAAGCTGTAAAAGCCGTAAAGGCTCCAGGGCCCCTAAGGCTAACAGTATAGTCAGTTCAAAAAAAAATAGCTCTAGTTGATAGGGATGTTAAAAAATATCGAAATATCAATATTATCACATAAAATTATCGATACATAACGTCAATATTATGGATTCTCCTTTGACTGGTTGTTTTGTGTATTACAATCGTGTTATAAACCAAAGTGTTAGGAAAATTACAAAACAATGTATGGTAATCCAAAATTATAATTGAAGAAGATAATGTGAAGAAACTTACAAGAAAGTTACAATTTTACAATATTTTAAAATTCAGAGAAAGGTGTCGTATTATTACAATAACCGATTTAAATTTTGGTTAAATGTTTAACCTAAAAATTATCTTAGAAATTATTAAGTGTACATATTCTATATCGTTTTCTTTTACTCTCCGTTTAACGAAAATTCTTTATCTATCTATATGTATACATATAATAAAATTAAAGTGCCCGTTTGTAATGTCACCAGCTTTTTACTAAATACATATGAAAGTACATACGGTACCTATAACAAAAAAACATTTTTTTTTTGTCCGTCTGTATGTTCTGGGTGAACTCCGAAACGGTTGGACCAATTTTGACGGAACTTTCACTGGCAGATAGCTGATGTTATAAGGCATAACTTAAACTACTTAATTTTAGAAAAATAGTTAGGCTTCCGCAAAAACGTTTTTAGTACTCCATACGAGTGGCGCCGCAGGTGATTGAGGTTTACCGTTGTGCGCGTATCACGAGAAACTACTGGATACATTTTAATCTTTTTCTTTCGTTTTACTCTTTAAACACTCAGTCTTTATCAAAAATAAAAAACGAGCCTTAGAGTAGTCGCATATGATAATCCTACTATGAATTTGAGATGAAATATATGTGAAGTCAATTTATTCGTCATATTATTGGTCGAATATATTCTAAGTATGAAAATATATGTAATTCTATATTAAGGGCCCGCTTGCTCGCGCAAGTTTAATTCTAGTCGTGGTAAATACGCATTAGTAACTTAAATACTAAAAAAAATATCCCACTAAAATATTTATTCGAATAATTCCATATTACTTACTCGCATTTTTTTAAGAATGATGGACTTTGTCATACGCTTCATAGTAAAGATAATTATTAATATAGATTACACATATAAATATAACCTCAGATTTAATACACAACACTGTATAACTGTAGATAAGTGCACAGCTGATGCGTTCTCCTTCTCTATTTCCCTTTCTCTTCTCGTCACACACACGCATACATTATGTTGGCCGACAGTACGTCGTGGCACCAACCTCATGCAAAATGGGTTGGCACAATCTCACAGCCATCACACCACAACCGCGCGTGCGCGTTGGTTAAATCAAATAGCGCACGCTGTCTTTCTAATGATTTGACATCTCAAATGTTAAAATACTTATCTACAGATACCTAGCGACAGTTATCCAGAAATTCGTTTCCCGCCCTTTCAATACTGTTGCCTACAAACGACCGTCGACAAGTCCTATCATAGATAAATGAGATAAACTTATAGCTATAGTTATTAACTATAGAACTAGCTAACCGAAGATACGTTATTGGAATGCAAAAGCTAACCAGAAGATAGATATTACTATCGTGAGTATCAAAACCAGTGGATAGATAGATTATTGAAAATAGGGCGTGTCATGTTCCGGAATCTGCCGGTGTATATCCCGTAATCAACCAAGCCGCTTTGCTGGACGTAAATTAAACATTAGTACCTATAAATTCCAAAAACGATCCTATGTCCCAAACCACGATATAATCTACTTCTTTTCAAAATTTCATTACAGTCTTTCCAGCCGTTTTTGCGCGATTGATACACAAACATTCAAACAAATATACTTTCACATTTATAATGTACAGTCCCGTTGGCTTCAAAACGTAAACTAGTTGTACAATACAGAAGCTTCGCGGATGTTGCGCACAAGAACTCAACTACTTGTTGTCGGAATCGGATGAATGGATTAGGAAAGCAAAAGGGTACAAACAAACAAAAAAGAAACATTCATTTTTATGTAGATAAATTAGTTTAGATATTAGATTTTGAAGCAATGATGGCTTAGTGGTAGCGTGTACGACTTCGCGTCGTTTGACGTGAGTTCGAATCCCTACAATGAGCCTGTACTTTCGGTGAAGGAAAACATCGTGAGGAAAACCATAGCATGGTGTTTGAGCTTTTTCTAATTCCCGCCTGGCTAGCTACCACCCTCAAGTTGAAAATCTGTCGCCCAGCACCAGTATTTGTGTTCCCGCAGCTGCACTTGAGAGCCAGTCTTCCATTAGGTTTATCGTACTATCATCTTGGTCCACATCGTTAATTAACATCAGGTGAGATTGTGGCCACTACGCCAAACCTAAAACGATAAAAAAAGATAAAGTTATATAAAATATACGTACTTCGGGTTGATAAACACAATTGGTAGATAATTCTTTGGTTTTAACCAATATTTCTGAAGTCCTCCGTTTATTGTTTTGTTTCTATATGTGTCAGTATCTGTTGAATATATTTAAGACGTTGAAAGAATAAGCGCTAGATAATATTTTACAAAGATCAAGAGATTGTTCGTTTCTTTGAACGCGATAATCTCTGGAACTAAAATTTAAAACTTTCAAATATGAAAAAAGAAAACATTTTGACACTTATTCATTGCGGAGGGATATAAGCTACGACACGCTACGATCATAAGGCGCGGAGGAATATCCAAGTAGTTCTCTAAGTCATATCTTTGCCGTACTATGAAGTTTCGAACTGTCTCCTAGCCAGGGTGTTCCCTCCTTCCTGCAACAGTCCTTCAAACAAAGGGAAAACAAGAAAACGGTCCGCCTGATGTTTAACGGCTACTGTAGCCTATGGACGCTTATAATACCTTAGGTATCAACTAGCGCGTCGCCGACCTTGAATACTCCTACCCCAAGGAGCTCTGGAAACGTTACTTACCACAGTAATATGACACAACATTATTTGGCTGCGATCTTCTGTAGGGTGGATGTATTTCACCAGTTGGGCTGCCTCAAGTAGAGAGCTCTTTAAGCTAAACATTAGTTACAGTACCATTATTTTGGCTTGCTCAAAAAAATTTCAAGCAATCTGGCAAGTTGTAGGAGCAGGAGTAGGAGCTGACAGTAAATGAGAACGTCGATAAACGATCTAGTAATAGATAAAACAAATATGTAGGATACGAACTTTTTGATGTGAAGAAATCTAATGCGGCGAGTCAGACTAGCTGTACGCGTGGCGACGCAAATTGGTTCAGGATTTGAAAAATAGGGACATAGACATCGAAAGTCGGAATTTCGATCTGATTTTTTTTCTGTTTTTCAGTAATTCAAATATCTCCATTAATCAAGCGTAGTGATGGGAGTCGCGACTAGGTTTGCCACACCTACTATATAATATAGCGTCCCACTATATTGATTACCCAAATTTTAAAATAACATTATTTTGTAAATAAACCCCAAAAGACATTTGGACTGACATTGCATTTGTCGAATCATTTAACCAAACAAACTAAATTATATTTATATATTTTGTATATTACGCTAAATATTATATGTAATACAAAAAAGAGGAAAGTTTAATTATTTCGAATCGTTAGCTAACCAACGTACCAAACGTACTTGCTTACAGCTTGCTAGATTGCTTGAAGTTCGTGGTTGCTGCTCCACTCATTAGAAACGTAGCGTCAAATATAAAATGCATAAGGAATTTTTCAAATCTGACTGGCAGTTCCAGAGTTTAGTGCATTAAAAAAACAGCCTCTTGAACTTTGTAATATTAGTATAAATGGGAAAACTTACACAACACCAGCAACATAAATATAACAATGTATTGAAAGATATATTTAGACATATTTATCATGTCACATAACTTTTTTTTAATTTATCGTATTTGTAGCACTCGCTGTTGTCGATTGTTGAAATCATTATTTCATGCATGAATCGAAATGGTAATTAACTTTCATAAATTACTTAAAAGCAATAAATATAATAGTAACTAGAAAGCCTTCGTTTCTGCCCACCGCAATAATTTTTTTACAAGAATGCATTGACTTCCTCTGTCTAGAAACATTGTCCTACCGACACCTATATTAGAGCTTGCAAGATATTTTGTAATATGATAACGTAATTTTAGAAATTTGTATAGTGGTCACATTGTATTTACTGTGTCGAAAAAAATATTTTTGTTAATGATAGCCAGATTCAGGAGGAATAGTATAGGCTATCTATTGTAGCATTAAGCTACACCTCTCAGCTAGCCTTAAATATTGATTTTTATTAAGTAAGTCGGAACAAATAGCACACCCTAACTGCTTTATCGGCGTGCGCTGGCGTAATGATTAGTATTACGAAAATATGTACAATTTTCACAAAAATATTGCACATTAGTAAATCTAAAAAAAAATTGCGCTTACATATGTCTATCTCGTATACATAAGACACAATAAGATATTTTGTGAAAAAGCTTTATTCAAAATAAAAAGTGATTTCTGAGCATTATTATTAGGCATGGCATATTAATCCGTACGAACGAAAGTTAGTTCATCATCAAGACAATTTTGATAGCATGGTTTTTTTTTTTTCGAACTGACTATACTGTTAGCCTTAGGGGCCCTGGAGCCTTTACGGCTTTTACAGCTTTACCGGGCTTGAGGGCGAGCGCTTAGGGCACTCAGCCACGAAAGCTAAGCAACAACATCCGAAGGTGCCAAAGTGGCCGAACCTCGGCTCGGACTGTTGCACGTATGCAATTAAGTCGCGATCTGACTAATTCCCTATCCGTAATTCGATCTAAACTAACTATACATATATACATGTTTCTGCCCCCTGGGAGGAGGCAAGGAACATGTGTATTTAGTAGTCTGAAATTTTTGTCTACTCTAACTAGGCAAAAAAAAAGAAAAAAAAGGTCCCTTACAGAACCTATGTACCTATGTGTGTTGTGCATGTGTGTATAATGCAGTGTCATGTATGGCTGTGACAGCTAGTGATTGTAGAGTCACTTGTATCGCGCGAGCGGCTGCTTGTCTCAAGGGCTCCATGCCGATGGATCGGACCTAGGCTTGAGTTGCCGCAGAGGATGGTGGTCGTGGCGGGTGTGCGGGAGCGAAGTTAACCGTACGTCCCCTGCGGAGGGAACGGTGGTTTCGCGGGCGTGGGCGCGAGCACGCATATGTTGCGGGAGCGGACGCGTAGAAATTGTTAGCGTTCTCGATGTCGTCATCGGGATCGGCAAATGATAGCATGGTCTATGGACGAATAGTTTGCCAAATAATATAAAATTAAAATAATTCAACACTAGGCTAGGGTGTAGTGGTGAGAATGAACCATCAGCGTCCGAGTGTGACGCATAACCCTGGCCGCTCGATAAAAATATTTTCTATACTGAAGTATTATCATTTATAAATCATCAATCATAAATCAAACCGTGGACCATAGCTAGTGTTAAATATTTTGATTAGTTATATAGTGATAGGCAGCGATATGAGAGATATTTATATTAAAGTTGAAGATTCTAATCGAATTACAGGATTCATATCGATTTGACAGCCAGAAACAAACCTAGAGTATCTTGATACATTGTTATATCTGTCTATATCTACACCAGGTGCTTAACATAAATTTATAATAAAGTAGAAATAATAGAACAGTTTTGTATTATGTAATAATAATAATATTAATAAATATACAAATATCAAGACTTTTTTATTGTTTATAGGTTTAGCGCTTTATTATTTAATTTTTCCATGACTAAACCAGAAATATATATTTTTTAATCTTTTTTCAAAGGAGTTTTTTAAATAGATATGTATGTACATTGCATGCATAACAGTAATACATACATACATAAATCACGCCTCTTTCCCAACGGGGTAGGCAGAGACCACGTCCTTCCACTTTCTACGATCCTGACATACAACTTTCGCTTCCTCAACATTCATCAATCTTTTCATGCATGCTCGTCGGTTTAGAGTACTCTGGACCTGACCTTTCTTCAAAACATCCCCGATTTGATCGTGGAACGTTCGTCTAGGCCTTCCTCTTCCAACGTTCCCAATTACACTCATCTTATAAATCTGTCTAGTCAATCTTCATCCTCTCTACATGCCCAAACCATCTAAGCATCCCTTTCTCAATCCGTGTCACTACATCTTCTTTCACACCACAACGTTCTCTTATTACACTATTTCTTATCCTGTCACTCAATTTCACTCCTATCATACTTCTTAGCGCTCTCATTTCTACTGCATTTATTATACTTTCATGTTTTTTCTGCCACACCCAGCTTTCACTTCCGTACATGAGTGTTGGAACTAACACTGCTCCATATACAGCCAGATGAGCTTTTCTAGAAATTTTCTGGCTATTCATAAAGGCGTGCAACGCCCCATTCATCTTATTACCAGCATTAACTCTCCTTTCAATATAACTTTCACACTTTCCATCATTAGTAAACATTGATCCCAAATAAACAAATTCATTCACTTGCTCTAGTTTATCACCACCAATCCGGATACATACTTCTGTCATGCTCTCTTCCTTTTCAAATACCATAACTTTAGTCTTCTTTGCGTTCACTTTCATTCCCTTTCTTTCCAAAGCATCATTCATAATAGTCACCATCGCTTGTAAATCTTTAGCCGACGATGCAAGTAATACTTGATCATCGGCGTAAAGAAGACATTTGAAAAGTAACTCACTAAAGTCATTCACTCTCAGTCCACAGTTACTCTCTTTTAAATCTGTCAGACAATTATCCATGAATAAGTTGAACAGCCATGGAGACGCTACACATCCCTGTCTAACACCCTTTTGGATATAAAACCATTCGGTGTAGGCTCCGTTTATTCTGACACAAGCACTGGAATCCCTATAGAAGGATTTCAATGCCTGTATCAGACTACTGCTCACCCCATGCAAAGATAATGCTGACCATAACTCATTCCTCACCACTTTGTCATAGGCCTTTTCTAAATCTACGAATGCACAATAGACTTTTTGGTTTGTGGCCAAAAATTTTCTAGTAATGCACCGTAAGGAAAAGATCTGATCCATACATCCCATTCCCTTTCTAAATCCCGCTTGTACATCCCATATTCTTTCATCTGTTTCTAACATAACTCTTTCAATTATTACTTTTGCATACAGTTTGCCGACAACACTGAGAAGGCTAATTCCGCGGTAATTTTTACAGTCTTGTTGTGACCCTTTTCCCTTGTACAATGGCACTATCACAGCCTTGCACCAGTCTCCCGGTACCCGACCGTTTTTCCAACACAAGTTGAAAAGGTGGTACAACTGACTTGCTACCACACCCTGTCATATCTCGCAGCTTTCCCTGATTGCATACTTTTCAATGCTTTCATAATCTCTTCCAAACTAATATCGCTTTCAGGTTCACTAACGTTCACATCAAGAGGTGCTTGCATTTGTGCTAGTACCTCTTCTCTTTCAAACAGACTTTCAAAATACTCCTTCCATCTTTTCAACACACATTCTTCGTCTTTTATAATACTCCCAACTTTGCTTCTGATTTTAGATAGCTCCAAGTTCGCTGTTTTTCCTCGGGCCAATCTAATCGATTTCCAAAATACTTTAATATTAGCTTGGAAATGATCAGAAAGCCTTCTGTCAAGCAAATCCTTTCGTTCTTCTTTCTTCGTATTGACCACATTTTTTACTAACCCTTTCATTGTTTTGTAAACCTTTTTTGCCTTATCCACATCCTCTAATGTCGCCTTTTGCACTCTTTTATTGGCCTTTGTTGCTAACCAATCCAGCGACGCTTTCTTCTTTTCAGCCACAACTTGTTGCACCTGTTTATCCACCCAGACATTTTTCTGCACTTTTCCTTTTCTTCTTTTAGTAATACCACATACGTCACTTGCAACATTAACTACACCTTCCTTAAAAGACTTCCAAAACCTCTATATCTCACATTCCTCATCCACATCAACAAATCGTTCTCTCAACCTTTTAACGTATTCACCTTTCACTTTATCCTCTTGTAATCTTTCTACTTTTACACGTTCCAGATTAGTTAGTTGTTCCACTTTCCTATGTCGCCATCGTTTGAAAAGACCACTTATCCGTGACATCACTAGGAAGTGGTCTGCATCAATACCGACTCCGCGGTACGCCCGAGTATCCAGAACTGGCCCTTTATACCCAGAACAGTAATATAGTACCATTTAGTTCTACAATTGCTATATTTCTTTCTGGTCATTGAATACCTACTGTTTTGTTATATTCAGGAATTTAATTTAATTTCTTTATTGGTCCTAACAAAAACTAATTCATAATTATTGAATTATAATTATTTTATTATTTATTACAAATTTATTAACTATACAACTATAATTTTATTTAACTTTTGAATTACCTAAAACATTGGAATCCGGAAATCGATATATTAATTTCAATATTCACTATACACATGGCAATCGATTTGATTAGGTTCAGTTCGTTTGCATAACGCATCTCTACTTTTAATTTTCAATAAAATCAAATAGTTTGACGTAGACAGGTAAAATTATAAAGAATTTTCTAAAGTAAATAATGATTAAACCATGAAAGTATTTATATTTCTTTAATAAGTAGCATGTAATAATAAAATATGTCGTCCGATAGTATTGAGAGTGTTATAATAAAAAAAGAGCCAACGGAAGAATCGTCAAATGAGGACAACGTAGGGAATTACGAACAAAAAATATTTATAACTGAGATCAGGTAACATTTGTTTACTATTGATGTATTAAATACTCCGTATTATCATATTATTAAACGTCTGGAATTTGATAATATGATATTACAATCTCCAAACATGATACAGTTTACTGTTATACATACCAGCGTATCACTATTTGGTGGTTACGTTATTTCCATCAAAGAATGCTTGTGATCACTAATATATGGGTATCCGTTGATAGTCTATTTGTAAAGACCATACAAGTCTATAGTAAGCTGTATACACTTTAGCTGATACCAAAATGTGATACAAAGCAGGTCATAGTTATGGATATTCTTAAATGGTTTTTGTAATTCTGTTAAGCACCAGTGCCAATCTTACCTCCATACCATTAAGTCTGTTATATGACTTTAAGCTTTATATACAAACTAGGTGGCCGGATAAATGTTGCTTTGCCCTTCAGGTAGTTAATGACTACTGCACCAATACCTATTGGATCATAACATAGCTATGAACCAATGGCTTAAAACGAATATATCATTTGAATGTGAGCTCAATTGCTCAAGTTGTTCAGAAATTGCATGATCACTAATAGATGCACACAAGATTTTTACATATAGGTGTTTCTCTGTAACTTCTATTGCTAAGTAATGTTTAGACCACTTTTGTGGTTATATATTAAAAAAGGGTTATTAAACAATTATATATCCACCTGCTTAGTAAAAAGAACAGCAGATAAAAGATTGTTATAGGATTAGTGGTAAACCTGATCCTGATCCTTTCTTGCTGACTCTATTTGATGACTGGTTATTACATATTATGGTGTTATAAAATTCAAAATCGCCTTCTTAAGGTCTAAAATTAATTAAAAAATATATATATGTTGGTTTAATATGCAACCTTAATATCCTTTCCTTTTGATATCACAAACTTTTAGTCTCTAAGAATTCCTTACATCTAAATTTATAATTTAGTGTAAGCTTGATCTGATGTGCAGTCAGATAAATAATTTCACAATAATTAATTCATTTACTAATTTCAATTTGTAACACTTATGGGGGATGATGACGGAACAATTATGAGAAAATTTGAATGTTTGAGAAACACTCTCATAATATCAGCTTGTAGTTATAAAACACAGAAGCAATGATGGTTTGGTGGTAGCGTGTATGGGCAATGCGTCGATGGATGTAAATTCGAATCTCTGCATTGAGCCTGAGCTTTCAGTGAAGGAAAACATCGTAATGAAACCATGGCATGGTGGTAGAGCTTTTTTTAATATCTGCATGGCTAGCTAATCTTTCACCAAGCACCAATAGGTGTTACCACTACTAGGCTTAACGTGTTACTTTCTTGGGTCACATCATCAGTTAATATCAGTTGAGACTGTAGCCACAACGCTGAACCTATAACGATAAAAAAAACACACTTTTTGATAAATGTAAACTATACTAATTATTATAAAACTCGAGAGATTGTTTTTTTTTTTGTTTGTTTCAAAAGCTAATCTCTGGAACTATTAGTTAGATTAGAAGTTGTTTGTTTTTCTTTTGTATAGTCATATTTATTGAGGACAGTCATAGGTGTGAAGCAGTAACCATAACCGTAACCGTAAGTTGCAAACTGTAGAATATGTAGTGAGAACAAGGATAGGCTACAAAGATGTCTTGGAAGTGGAATGATGGAGAGTCAGATGAATAAATTTAACATTGGTAAAACTGTAGGGCATGGCTTCAAATATTTTAATTGAAGCTTTTTTTTTCCCACAAATGAAGGTCATTAGTCATTAGTTAGACATTTACAATCTGGTACATTCTTACAGCATTAAGGAAGAACCTTTATATTTCAACCAAACTTCGTCACTAGATTCAGCTGACCAGGCATCTACGTTCCTTTGCCGGACAGAACAATCATGGCCGTTTGTGAAAATAGAAGAGCAGGCAATAGAGCAACCATGCGGGAAAGAAATAGAGAATCCGGAAGAGGCTTTCGTGTTAAAAGTAAGTACTTCTATTTCTGCCATAAAGCACGAGTGTATACCATGAACATTAACAAGTCTGTCACAAAAGCAGCTCAAATGCTCGGATTTTTAAAACGTAACTCGGGCGGATTTAAACATCAGCGCACCAAAATCTTGCTTTACCAAACCTTGGTGCGCAGTCATCTTGAGTTCGCCAGCGTTGTATGGAATCCGTATTATGCCGTGCATTCGCAGCGAGTTGAGAGCATACAAAGAGCGTTCACTAGGCACCTTGCTTATAATACTAGCGGTTTTTCCCACAGAAATCCTTACAAAGAGCGCCTAATTAGATTTCAAATGCGTTCTCTTCGTGAACGGAGACTTTTATTAGACATGTCCTTCTTTCATAAAATTGTGAGCGGTCAATATCAGTGTAGCTACTTTCTGGAGAACATGCCTTTAAAGGTTCCCCGTACCTATCCTCACGGGAAACTCAAGTATATTTTCTACACCCCACCTGTAAAGTCTAATTTGGGACGGCAAGCACCTCTCCGTAGAATAATTGATGAGTATCATTCCCTTATCACAGTGATACCCGATCTTGATGTGTTCCATGATAAGTTGCGTATATTTAAAAACGAAATAAAAATGCACCTTAATTTTAATCGTTAGTCATTTGTTGTTTTATAACTGACTTGTTGTTACTTGATATTATATTGACGTTTCTTCTTTTTTTTTTTGATATGACATGACATTTATTGGACATTCATATTAATACTTCATTAATTATTACTGTATTATTTGTAAAATTTGAATTGCAAAGTATGTTTTCATTCGGTATTCTTTTTTCTTTTTTTAAATTAATTATTGTATTCTATCTTCGAGCCGATGAATTGCCAATGTTATGTACGCCATTATTGTCACATGCATCAGGCAATAAATAAAATAGTTTAAGTTATTTTCAATGTTAAATGTTTGTGATGTGGCAGTGCTTTTAAAATAAATAAATAAACCAGGAATCTCCATTAGTTGTAAGTAGAGACCAAATAGAAACGTAACATTAACCATCTGGTGGGCTGTCTGCCTATTTGGCGTTTGGCCTTTATGTAGATGTTTTAGTCCCAAAAGTGAAGTAGAGCACAGATAAATTTTTTTGGAGATTTCCAGCAGTGTTCCTGCCGTGAGTAGGCGTTTCCAGAGCTCCTTAGGAATGAGGGTTCAAGGTCGGCAACACGCTAGTGATACCTCTGGTGTTACAAGAGTCCATAGGATATGTTAGCCACTTAAAATTAGGCGGGCAGTACGCTTTGCCACCTTAATTGTATAAAAAAAACAATGGTTATTTCTCTGGATTACACCGGTAAGACTCAGAGAGTAATTGACACTTTGAGCAAACATACAGCTGAAATACATCCATAGATGTGAAGATCACTGATGACTGGATGTTAATGTTGATAGGTTATTATAGGGTGGATCATTACGTGAATGATAGTAATATCTGGAAATGACTTCCTCTCTATGCATTCATTAAATTTAATTATTAATTGTAAATTCCCGTCCCCAGATCACGTATTTCGCAAAAGTTAAACTAGAAATCGCTAAATATCGGCTTTAAAATGGCAAATTCGTATTATAATTGGTACATTTTTGGAATCGTAATACGGCAAATTGTCAGTACTTTACCTGTTGGCGAGCACAGTGCAATCCAATAACATCGGCGACTACCGTGGGGTTAAAAGTTTTACAGTCGTCACTGTCATGCCGGCCTGCTCAAGAGTCTCTACACGTTATGTTTGAAGGACTCCATGTTGTAGGAAGGAGGGATCACACTAGCTATGAAACAGTTCCATAGCTTCACAGTACGGCAAAGATATCACGTAGAGAACGTTTTTGTTCATGTCGAGATTGATAATACGGATTCGGCATTTCGAAGCAAATATTTAGCTATTACTGCTATCGTTTTGCTTTTGCGACATACGTAATTAGAAGGCGGATCTTAAGTACCTTCTTAGAGCCTAAATTGAATAAAGCCATTTTGATTTTGATATTAATTACATTTCAGATGGAGGATAATACATCTGTCGAATCCATCACTTCACAGCCAGATATGTCACATTTATACACATCACAAGATGGTAAGTTTGTAACTTTAGTGACAGTCACATTTTCTCTGCACCAGGCGTCGATGACGTCATATAGCTGTAGTAGCTCTGGTAAGCGGAATGGGCATGAAATTCAAGCGAAGTGCATAGATAATGTGATCGTGCTGTACAACAAAAGTATGTGTTAAGTGATGTCTACATTGTCCACTATCCATATATACAATGACTGGCTAAATTTTAATACTTGAAATAATCATTAAATACTCATAACTGTATAGCTATGAATCATAACTGACATATCATAGCTAGTCTTTTAGACTGACTAAAACAAGACAAAATTGGCAGTCATAGGGACTGCCGATAGAAGAACTAACTTATACTATAACTTAGAAATATTTTACAATACTTTGTTTTTTTTTGTTATTTATTTTTCAACTTAAAAATATTAGAATATTTATTTAGTACTCACTATTGTACTGCACAGTGATTCTACAATTAAACAATTAAGATAATAATCAAACTCAAACACTATTTGAACAATGTACAGTATATACGTATTAAACTTTTTACTAAATCCATTCAATTTTACTTGTAAAGATATACACAGCACTAATGTTGCACAATATGTCAACTATATAGCTACAGATATACTGCTATTACGCATGTCGGTGACGCGAACTCACAAGATTTCACCCATACAAAAAGCGTCTAACGCGCACAGCACACGGTCAGGTATACACGATGTGTTATACGTGTATACCTACGTATATACATATATGTATTCATGTACACAGGCCGTTGCGCATGCGCCAGTTTGATATCAGAACAGTACGTGCTATAGATATATGTATACAGTATAATCTCACTAATCCGGCACTTCGATAGATCGGCACGTCCAATAATCCAGCACCCTCCGCCCACGCCTCCCTTTCCTGGCCTACAATGAATGATGTTTCAGAAACAGATGAATCCTGAGGATAATGTGCCAATTGCCGATTGGTTACAAAATCTATCAGAAAATGGGTTGGAGACAAGTGAAGAAAATTTGAATACTTGGTTTGAAGAAATCGAAGAAACAGAGGAAATTATGACTCATGAAGAAATTGTATGTGAAGCAGTACAAGAAGAAAGCTCTGTAGAAATATTGGAACCACCAACTACTACAACTGCTGTAGGGGTTAAACCAGATGATGCATTGATTTGTTTCAATACCTGCATAACATGGGCAGAAGAAAACGGCATGTCTGCCAAAGATATTATAATTCTTCGCAATATACGAGAAAAGGTTTTTAAGCAAGGACTACAAGTTGCACAAAAGCAAACCTCAATTAAGGATTACATATTTCAAAACTAGTTAATTACATATGTGCCTACATGTTAATTCAGTTGTTCCATAATACATTATGTACATACATTTATTCTCTCTATGAAATGCTTTATTTTATTTATTACCGATGACTTTTTCAGTATAACCCAGTAATCCGTACATTCCAATAATCCGGCACCCTCCGGTTTTTAATAGTGCCGGATTAGTGAGATTACACTGTATATTAAAAGATATAGATATACAATTAACATTAGCATGTCAGTGACGCGAACCCATAAGATTTTCCCCTACCAAAAAGTGCTCAACGCGGCTAAAGAAATGTTTTAGGTAATATTGTTAGTTTCTACAATAAGCTTCCCAAGTACATTACCGATTTGCCAAATAATAAGTCCAAGGATCAAAAGCAAGTTTTATTTTCGAAAGATATTGTTATATCCGTGGGTAGTAAAAATGCCGTTAGATTTTAAATAAATAAATTATCGTACTCAGTAAAACAAAATTCAAACAAACCGTGGTCGTACTTACAGTATCTCTATCTATGGTCCTCTTGCAGAATTCTTCCTTTTTATCGCTTGTTGTTTCCACTTGGTTGTTCAAAACAGAACTGCCCTGGCTCGAAACACGGGTCGTTTATATAGATACCAAAATAAAAAGAGGATCGAAATCACTATAAAGGCCGGAACTTTACGACACCGTTTAAAAGAGGAAGTGTTCTATTTTTAGACCATTGTTTCTTGGATTACGCAATCAGACCGATAAGCTTTGAATATGTGTGTAAACTACGTGTTTTCGTACCTACGAATAAACACTCGATGTTTCGAGTAGATTGGGTCTATGAATATAGGTGTAGTGGCGCGAACGAGCCTTGTTGGTTAATTATTCATCCAAATGTATTTTATCGCCTTCAAGTATGCTCCTTCAGAAACGATACACTTACGCCAACGAATAATCCAATCATAAAATAAAATTTTAAACGCTTTTTCTGAAATTGAGTTGGTTCTCGTCGCGAATTTTCCTTTACCTTCTTCCTCCGAATGAAAAGGGGTGCCAAGAAGTGGTAATTTGAGTTTACGAAAAGAGAGAAGTCGGTTGGAGCCATATCTGGTGAATAAGGTGGTTGCTCGATGGTATTTGTTGAGTTTTTGGTCAAAAATTCGTTCACAATGATGGCATTGTGCGTAGGCGCATTATCATGGTGCAAAATCAAATAATTTTCTTTCCACAAATGTGGCCTTGTGGAAAGAAAGACTATGGTGTTACCCACTAGGCTACCACCACTAGACAGTATTTAAATAATGTGATTTATACATTCATAGTCTCGTTATTTAGTGATTGACAAACTAAGTAGGATTTGTTCGCAGCCTAAAACCAACTCCTAGTGATTCATCCACAGAGCAAAAAGTACTGTACGAAGAATTACATCTTGTTCTTCCTTTTGTTAAAGCTGTGATACACGCCGATGAAACAAGGAATATACCTTCTTCACTGGCCATTAAAGATATTGAAACAAATTCTTTAACTAACGAAGAACCTGCTCATTCAACAGAAACGATATATTCTGAGTCTGACACATTAAAAAGGTCAAAAATTAGGAAAGTAACCAAAGAAGCTGATATACAGTTTAACATTAAACATAAAAATGACAGTTCAAGAAAGATGTTTTTACTTAGTTTGCTGCCAGATGTAGAGAAAATATCAGAGTAGCACATGCGAAAGTTTAGAATTAAGCTATTATTATTACTTGAGGAAATTCAGACAGGCCATAGCTATACATTCACAACTATTGTCTAATATCTTCAATAAATTATTCTACAAAAAGTTCACTGATATTTTTTTGTCTAAAGATTTCACGTTTCTAACAGCAGAACTTCGAAAACTGTGATCTGTATTTTATAAAAGTTTCTCTGTCCACTGTAAAGCTATTTTTTTGAAAATAAATAATTAATTTTCCATTTTGATATTTTGTTTGTTTTTCTAAACAATGATACTATAAGTGTATAAATCCCATAATTTAAATATTGTCTAGTCATAGTAGCCTAATGGTTAACAAAATTAACACCATAGCCTTTTATTCGAGAGAGGAGTTAGATCGAACCGCGGCCCGTGCCTCTAATGAAAAAAAAAATGTACAGCTTGCAGTGGCGTAGGCTTTTCTGTGAAGGAAAACATCGTGAGGAAAATGCATACACTTTAAATAAAACATTATTCAAGGGTTTATTTTTCTATTGTACAAAACATTTACTTTCATACCACGAAGTTATAATAAACTTTATTTTGTATTTGACAAACTCTCGCATTGCAATATTATTTTTGCATTCATGGTCCAACAAAAGAGACTAAATTTTTATAAACATATTTAGTCATTCAGTATCAACTTGGGCTGGTGGGTTTTTCAAAGAACCAATGGTTATAATATTGATCGAGTCCATGTACATTCAGTCACATCGCAGCATACAAATTTTAATTTTAGTATATATTCATTATACACTGAAACTAGATATAGCAATATTCTGCCTTACCGTTTCCTTTAATTCTGTTGTGGAAGTTTTTTTGTAGCTCTCTAATGTCGTGAAGGATGGCAATATATATCTGTCCACTCATTGCATAAAAGTTTTCATTATACAATGCTGTTTTCGGCGCTCTATGAAAAACAATTCTATCAGGTTTCTGCAGAAACAATGTGCAGTTAATGTGTTTTCAATGTATGGATGAAGCTAATACATTCTACGTCTGATTCGGCGTATTTTAATAATAGCGTTTGCTTTAATCAAATCATCATTATTTGACATATTCACAATGAAAAGAAAGTGATTTTGCAACAAAATTGAAAAAAAAACCTATATGTTTTGCTCCCGTGAAGCTTATATGACGTTACGTGGACAGAACTGAGATGCAAAATACGACTTTCGTCATTTGCAGCATTCATGCAACCTGCAAATGACGCCGTCGCGTCTTAGACAATACACCTGAGAGTATAAAGTGCCTCTTTTTCACTCATTCTCTTGGCTCGATCATAACGCCATCTCTTTTATCTTTTCACAATATCTGAAGCCATTGCACCGAAACAAAGTAGGTACGCTAGTAGTACGTGCGCGCACATTTGCACGAAGACCACGACTCCGATAATGCATAACGCAACGGTTTTTTTAATAATATTTATATTATATATTATATTAACAAATAAAGAGTATTTATTAGGTCCATAACTATAAAATTACCGTTTCATATTAAAAACAAAAACTTTTTAAAATGAAAAGTATATTTTTAATTAGTCGAAGTACTGGACACTATTTTCGATTTATCCTTATATGGCAAGGTTATTTAGCTGCGATCTTCTGTAGGGTGGAGTTATTCAACCAGAGCCAGACAGACTGCCACAAGTAGAGATAAATCTACAAAGAAATTTCTCTGTGCCCTAGATCTCTTTAAGTAAATCTATTTGTCAACTTCCGATGTAATTTTTCCGCAGTTCATCACGTTTCTTGGATTGTACTGTACTTATTTCACATACTAATGTAAATAAGACTTAAAAAAGCTAGATTCTTTATAACGAAACATTTTCTTCCAGATTCCTTCCAAACGACTATGTTAAACAACGAAAAAAACTCTTGCCCTATATGTCAGAAGCGTTTCGCCAACCCGGGCAACGTGCATCGTCACATGTATATCCATACTAGAACCAAACACCGTTGCCGGGAATGCAACAAAGAATTCTTCCAGGAAAGCCAACTTGCAAAGCACATGACTAAACATGGAGTTATAAGAGTTTTCGCCTGCGATGACTGCGGAAAGGTGTTCGCCAATAACTCAAAACTAAAGCAACATTCGAGAGTACATTTGATTGTCAAGCCGTTCTTTTGCAACGTCTGCCACCGAACGTTTGCAACGGAGCAATACTTAATCAAGCATCAAGGGAAGAGCCGCTGCAAACGACCAATAGACCAGCCATTGACCTGCCCCGTCTGCTTCGCGAGCTTCGCTAAAGAATTCCAACTGAAACGGCACTCGAAGAGGCACGAAACTGAGAAACCGTACTGCTGTGACACCTGCGGAGTTAGTTTCAAGTACAAGAGCACAATAATTAAACATGTTCGGTGGCATAGCGGTCAGAAACCGTACACATGCAAGTTCTGCAATAAAAGCTTTAGCAATTACAGCCTCCTGAAACCGCACTTGAGGGTCCACACAGGGGAGAAACCGTTTCAGTGCGTCATCTGCCAGAAGATGTTCTCTCATAAACACAATATGCAAAGACATACCTTAAGACACGCTAAGGAAAAGAATCTTACTTGCAACATATGCTACAAGAAATTCCCACGGGAAAGTAGACTTATTTACCACATGAGGATACATTTGGATGATAAAGGTTTCTTCCCATGTAACATCTGCACCAAGAAGTTCTCTCATAAACAGAATGTTCTAAGACACTATACGAGAAAGCATCCAGGTCATACATATTACAATACTGATACCGATGCAAAAGTAGCTCTCAGGGTATGGGATGCTGTTCGCAATCAACTCAACTCGAGGGTTGATGACGAACCTGAAGAAATATTGAGTTAAAATAAGGAAGTTGTAGATTCATTAAAAGAATACGAAGTACGGTCACTTGTTACTTTTGTGACTTATGAGCTGTACTAATGAAAATTATGGGGTTACATGGGAGGATGAATTACAATCAAGTTCTGTTTAAATTTAGATACCATTAATATTGGTATATAAGGCTCATTACGTATTTACAATTGTTGTTACACCAACCGTTAGAGCGTTAAAATTAATAGAAATTTTAAAAAATCATTAACGAATTTTTTGGGAATATATAAAAATGTTTTGTTTTTTGTAATATTTTTACATATATGGCAACAATTCAAACAAACAAGAGTCATTCTTTCATCCGCCAGCCAATCACAATCGGTCATCACAATCACATTGTTATATTTAAAGCATTGATCCAGCTGTTTCTTCTCATGCAAGTGTGAAGGTACTAGGCATGGAATAATAGCTATTTTAATGTACTTGTATAGCAGTGAAATTATTTTTGTCACTGCTATTTCTCATGTGATATATGAAAATCTGTTCTATTTTAATAGTGCACAGCATGGCTATTTTATTTTTTCTGGCTGCAACAACCATCCCTGTTCAACATTTAACTCTTCGATGTAAACAAATACAAAAAAGGAAATTCTATAACTTGGCTTTGACCTTTTTAGGCCTCTGGTTTAATATATAAAAAAATTCTACGAATAAAGATTTTTACAAACTTTTTGGTTTTATAATATTATCATATGAAAAATAACAGTGATTCATGAAATTACTGACGAGATTTCAGTGAAAAACACTTTATTTCGCAAGCATTTAAAAAATACAATTTCTATGTATTGTATATTTATTACTAATAAATTATTATAATTAGTTGTCATTGTAGTTTTTTTAGTGAACCTTCTTAAAGGCGGCGTTTCGATAATTTGCTTGGTCGAGAATAATTGAGACTCAAATTTTAAGGACGCGTCACGTTTAGGCACTTTTCGTTACACGAGAGAGCCCTACTTCTTTCCATTGTTATAGGGTTTTTGGCATGGTTATATATAATATTCACGCCGATAAAGTGTTAAAATAAAAACTCGAAAACCTATATTTTTTGGGACCTCTCTTGCACGTAAAATGGTGATGCTTTTTTTTCTCGCCTCTTTCATGGTGTGGAGTGGAAAGGAAAGGCAGTTCAAAAATATTGCAAGTGCGTGAAAACAATTTTTCGATGTTGCCAAATATTAAACTTTAAAGTGCTAATTTTTATTTAGAGTCAATTGTCCTTCCCTTACCAGTTGAAAGAAACTAAGTTGAAAAGTTAAAAGAAAAACTATCACAGCGAAGTAGACACAAGTGAACGAGTAATAGTCGTCCAACTTATAAGTAATTTCGTACAAATTCTGTTGAAAATTACTTATTATATAAATTAATAAAAATTGAAAGCCTATAAGTCTGCATATTGAGATGAGCAACTACGGAACCCTACACTGTGCGTGGCTCGACACGCACTTGGCATTTTTTTTAATACTTCGCTAATATACTCAAAGCTCAAACGATAACGTTTGTAAAAACAGTTTTAATTTATGTAGATAATATTTTTATACGTGTACAGGTAATTCAGCATTGAGACGTTTTTTGCGTTTGCGTATTAATGCACACTGACTAAAACCGGAATAAACCAGTTTGCTCTAGTTAGTAGCTACCACGTGGCTCGCACCCTATATACAAACGTACACTAGAGACTAGCTACACTCACTTCGGTTACGACTTATAGAAGTCGTACACGAACTAGACTCCGATCACCGCCCGGTTATCTTACAACTCGGGCAACCGTTCGACCCCAGTCCGCCAAAAGTCAAAGTAGTTGACTACGCGATCTTAAATCGCTACCTATCCGATAACGCGACCCCGTCCAGCCTAGCTAGGATCCCCGACGTATTAGAGTCAACAGCAGACGCCGACTTAGCAATCGATTCCCTGGTCGACTACCTCCAAACCGGCGTAAGGGAGGCCTCGAGAGAGGTGCAAGCGGCGAACGAACGCCGTTTTATACTCCCCCCCGGCTTACGAGCGTTAATCACGGAAAAGAACGCCGCGACACGTGCACACGATTCTTATCCGACGAGGGATAACACCCGTAGGTTACGGCGAATTCAGAGAGAGGTTAGAACTCGCATCAGCGAGTACAGAGGTCACCGGTGGGATAACCTCTTAGAGGGTCTCAAGCCGTCCCATCTGGCTTACTGGAACCTCGCCCGCTCTCTGAAGTTAGAAGCTACCGCCCTGATGCCGCCCCTCGAAAGAGGCCCCGATCTCCCACCCGCGTTCGATAGCGACGATAAGGCAGAATGCCCTGCCGCAAGCTTGGAGAGCCAGTGCTCCCCAAACTGCGACAACGTAGACACTGCCCACATCGAAACTATCGAGACCGCCGTTCAGGAACTAATGTCGATTCCCCCCGCGGAAACGTTAACCCCGGTCACGCATGACGAGATTTGTTCTGTTATTAAAGGCCTTAAGCCTAGAAAGTCCCCCGGCCCCGACGGTATCTGGAATGAAGTACTTAAACTTCTTCCCGATCACCTCATAGCTCTTTTGGTCTGCATCTTCAATGTAGCCATAGCCCACTGCTATTTTCCAGCCGTCTGGAAAAAAGCTATAGTTATAGGTATTCACAAGCCCGGCAAAAAAGCTTCGCTTCCCGATAGCTATCGCCCGATCAGCCTTTTAAACACACTAGGAAAACTTTACGAGCGGCTCCTTCTGAACCGTCTCAAAACCGTTATAGATATTAAAAACCTATACCCTCCCGAACAGTTCGGTTTTCGCGCCCGACACTCGTGTACACATCAAGTGCACCGCCTCACGGAGCACATCACGAGCAACTTTGCCAAAAGTAGTATCGCCCCCGCCCGTACGCTTGCGGTCTTTTTCGACGTAGCTAAGGCCTTCGATAAGGTCTGGCATGCCGGACTAGTCCACAAGCTACATCAATTAGAAGTCCCGGATAGGTTAGTTCACCTAGTTCATGATTTTCTACGCGACCGCACCTTTCACTACCGAGTGGAAGGAGTACTATCTACCGCCTACCCTATACGCTCAGGCGTCCCGCAAGGTTCCATTCTGGCGTCTTGCCTGTTCAATCTGTACGTCAGCGACCTCCCGAAGCCCCCCGGGGTCGAGGTAGGGCTCTACGCTGACGACACAGTCATATACGCGTCAAACAGACACAGAAAAAATCTCGCCTGCGCAGTCCAACGTGCCGTAACCACTCTCGGGGAGTGGTTTCGAACGTGGCGAATAGCTATAAATTAGGTAAAGAGCGCCGCGATTATGTTCGAACCGCATACATGCAAACTACCACGCACGGTAGGACCCCTCTCATTATTCGGTAGGAATATCCCTTGGGCCACCAAGACTAAATATCTGGGTGTCATCCTCGACTCGAAGCTTAACTTCAACGCACACGTTACTATAGTCCGGAATAGGGCCGTCTGGATCCTTTCCCGCTTGCGACCCTTGCTCAGTTCGGTAAGCAAAATGTCCTTAAGACATAAGCTTACACTATACAAGATGTGCGTCCGTCCGATCTTGACATATAGCTGCGCAGCGTTCGCACATATGTCCAAACATAACTTTGTCCGAATGCAAAGAGTCCAAAATCGGTTTCTCCGTCGCCTGCTTGACCCTCCAGCCTTCGTTAGGAACATGGACCTCCACAGGGACATGAGGCTTCCCTCGATAGAAGCCTATGTGAAATATCTCACCAGGAGATACTTCGATAGCGCTTCGAATCACCCCAACCCGCTCGTAAAATCCACCGTGAACTACGTCCCAGACAACTCGATCCCCGTTGCCAAACGTTATAAACGCCGTCCGCGAAATCTCTTTGTCGATCCCGACGACGACATCTCCCGCAACATATGCGTGCTCGCGCCCACGCCCGCGAAACCACCGTTCCCTCCGCAGGGGACGTACGGTTAACTTCGCTCCCGCACACCCGCCACGACCTCCTCTGCGGCAAATCAAGCCTAGGTCCGATCCATCGGCATGGAGCCCTTGAGACAAGCAGCCGCTCGCGCGATACAAGTGACTCTACAATCACTAGCTTTCACAGCCATACATGACACTGCATTATACACACATGCACAACACACATAGGTTCTGTAAGGGACCTTTTTTTTTTTCTTTTTTTGCCTAGTTAGAGTAGACAAAAATTTCAGACCACTAAATACACATACACATGTTCCTTCCCTCCTCCCAGGGGGCAGAAACATGTATATATGTATAGTTAGTTTAGATCGAATTACGGATAGGGAATTAGTCAGATCGCGACTTAATTGCATACGCGCAACAGTCCGAGCCGAGGTTCGGCCACTTTGGCACCCTCGGATGTTGTTGCTTAGCTTTCGTGGCTGAGTGCCCTAAGCGCTCGCCCCCAAGCCCGGTAAAGCTGTAAAAGCCGTAAAGGCTCCAGGGCCCCTCAGGCTAACAGTGTAGTCAGATCGAAAAAAAAAAAAGACTAGCTACACTTATACTATACCGTACAAGACTACAACCACAATTCGGAAGTTTCAAAATAATGCTCAAAAAAAAAGGATTAGTTCTTTGAATAATGCTTATTGTGATCTTTAGTAGATAGCAGGCTTCGTTTCTCAAGCTGTCGACTAAATAAAACAATCGACGACAATATTTCTGTTGTTTTATATTTCAACATATCAAAATCTTTACGTCATCCAGGGAACTTGTCAATAATATAAAAGATGTAATTGAGGTTATACACACAGATGAATGATTGGTTTTCGCGTCTCTTCAAATAGATACCGTCGGCGTACTCGAGTCAGTCTCATACCGACAATACTGTCATGTTGACCGTTGCCGCTAAGCATTATTGTTTGTAGGTAGCACGTTATGTAGTTGCGGAGGTTATGTACAGCGGAGACCAATCATTAATTGAAGGTTATACATTATTTAGATTCGTTTATATAATTTGATTTCTCCTCCGTTTCTGTGAGATTGAATGAGAAAAGAACCAGGCCAGCACGATCGCGACGATCTGGAAACGAAAAATAAATTAGTCCAAACAAGTTCTTACCCCACCTACATGAAGAAAATAACCATTCAGTTTATAGACAACTAACCGGCCTTTGACTTCAAGTAGTATTTATTTATTTCTCTATTCTAATATGGGAAAGCTTAAAAGTTTGTTTGTTGAACGCGCAAATCTCTGGAACTAACATTCAGATTTGAAGAATTATTTGTGCATGTTTATAGCCTATTTATCGAGCAAGGTAAGCTATATAACTTCAATTTTAATCTAAGAAGTGGAGCGGTAGCAATCTGGCAAGTTGAAGACAAGTGAACGATAGGGTACACAACAATTTGTCGAATAATTTTAACACGGGTGAAACCGTGGGACACGTCGTGTATTATATATCGCAATGGTATTTGAAACCCGACAACGTTTGCGTAACTGAATAAGAAAAACTTACATTGTTAGTTAAATGTATCCAATTAAATTTAATAAATAAAGCAAGCAACCGTTGATATACAAAAAATACTCTTGTATATCAATGCAAACAACCTTGGAATAATGATTTTTTTCTCCGCTGAAGTCAGAGCTCAACGGAGATCAATCATTAAACTAAGAAATACTAATAATTACTTTTTAAATTGGTATTACTGATGTTTACCTTAGATTAATGATTGTTCTCTGCTGCAGTCGGAGCGCAACGGAGACCAATCATTAAATTAAGAAATAATAATAATTACTTTTTAAATTGGTATTACTGATGCTTGCCTTAGGTTAATGATTGGTCTCCATTGCGCTCTGACGGCAACGCACTTCAATCGCGCATTCTAAACGTTACGTATGTTGTATTCTTTAGTCTGAGAATACTAATTTAAAAAGTTTTTTTTTGTTATACTGGCAACCGTCCACTACTTTGTACACATTCATTACAATACAAATCTTAATGTACAGTAAAGGATTCTTTAGAGACGGTTCAAGAGATTCCAAAGATTTTCTCCCACATACATGGTGTTTCGCGTACAACTGGCGGAACACACCTATAAAAGCTTGGCAACAGATTTTCAATTTGAGAATGTTAGCTAACCAGGCGGGCATTAGAAAATGTCATACAAACATGGTTTCCTTTTTCTTTCGTAGAAAGTTTAGGCTCAAGTGGGATACGAATCTATTCAAAACAGGACAACAATCTAGATCCTTCCTTCGAATAGATTTGTTACCGTGATAAATAAAACATAACGTCGCTTTGGAATTACAGGCCGTTCTCGAGTTACCTTCGATGTACCTTTACCTGTGTTCTTGAAGCTTACCGTTTAATTTATTCCGTTTCACATATTTATTTCCATTGTGATAAAATAAAAATAGTAAACCAATAAGTAACCAATTAGTTGAAAAATTATTTAAAGAACTTCCTTTGAGTAATTAACAATTTTTTTATGTAATAGATGCAGTTTAAAGACCTTCAAGAACCTAGCTCGTCGATGTTGTATGGAAATATATGAACAAAAGAGACTCGAGTTACGTTGATTCTATTGACGTCGCTTGTTTCGAGAACACCTGACACGCCATATGTACGAGGACTGCCTGTAATGATTTTAAATCCAATTACCTAAATAAGCAGAAGATAATAAATACCTCTACAACTATGATGACAATTAGAACGCTTCCAATAGCTTCTCCAAAAATTTCGAAGTAATCGGCTACTATGTTTGTACAGCCTGGGAAAGCGTTAGCTGCTGGGCAGACATCGTTAACCGGATTGGCGCAGCATGATGGTGGAAGTTGGACCATGATACCTTCATACGAAGATGGGCCCGTGGTTCCGCAGCATGAAAACTAAAAAAAAAAGAGTTTTTTTAAATGAAATGGCGCGATGGAGTATAATTCTGCGTTCAAACTTCACTGCTAAGTTTTATATATGTACATCGTTTTGCAAAACAATGACTCAAGGAGGACAGAAAATAGGTACTTGGCCAGAGAGGAGAGAGAGAAACTATCCTTAATACAATTTATATTTGTCTATGATTTATAGATTACTAGCTATCCCCGCGGCTTCGATCGTGTGTACTACAGCTGTCCTCGCTCCCACTTGATACTTACAGCGGTCGCCCGCTTTAAAGACAAAAATACTTATTGTGGCTGATCCTTTGGAGATAGACATATGCTATCGCGTACTATTTTGTAGTTCTTTTTAAGATCTCCAATTATGTAGTACGTTAATTTGATATATATCTGATGGTTAACAGAACGTGAGCCATTTTAAGCGCCTGAATAGCATTTTTTTTTTCGAATTGATACACCTTTATTGTCACTGCTTATTTTGTATGTTACTTCGTGTATCAAAATATATCCTATAACCTGGCACTTAAACCGCGAAAGCGTGACAACAAGCTCAAGGAAGACAAAGACAAATATGTACGGGACACCTTATTGATTGCTATGAATTATGATTTAAAACACCGGAAGACTTTAAACTTGATTTATGGATAAAATATTTGATAATAATGCTAATGATTGCGTTCGCCGCCGCTCGGTTTGAACGATGTTGATGCACTGACTTTATAAAACAATATACTAAGAAAGCGATGCAACGTGCGAACGCAGCAGAAACTTGTATGGTTGGCCCGTACATGCTCCCGGGCACGAGAAGAGAAGCTGATGGATGCTGATAGATGGTTATTCATAAAGCTGATATACAAGAAGATTAAACAATTTTATATATGTAAGAATGATTTTGTTAGAGGTGAGGACTAAATTACTTAAGCTTGATTTAACGCTTTGATTAAATAATATTCTTGATTGATGAGACCGAGTCCAATTCTTTTCGATATTGTTCGGCAAAGTTGTTATCTAGTATGCCGATAAAATGGTATCTTAAGTTTCCTATGTAATTGATAAGTCCTCGTGTTTATAGAATTTTTCGTTCCTTATAGGCTCGTTGCATCGCTTTCTTAGTATATTGTTTTATAAAGTCAGTGCATCAACATCGTTCAGACCGAGCGGCGGCGAACGCACTCATAGCATTATTATCATATACATTTTATCAATAAATCAAGTTTAAAGTCTTCCGGTGTTTTAAATCATAATTCATAGCAATCAATAAGGTGTCCCGTACAGTGCCAAAGTGGCCGGACCTCGGCTTGAGCTGTTGCCTTAATAGCAATTAAGTCGCGAACTAATTCCCTATCCGTAAAAAAATCGATCTAACTATACATATATAAATGTTTCTGGCTTCTGGGAGGAAGAAAGATGATGGGCATTTAGTTATCTGGCAATTTGTTCTAAAACTAACTAGCAAAAAAAAGGTCCCTTACAAAACCTATGAATCTGAGTGGTGTGCGTGTGTAATGCAGTGTCATGTATGTGTGTCGATAGCTAGTGAATGCAGTGTCACTGTATTCATTGTAAAGGGCTCCATACCAGATTATTTTTTGTATTATGAGTAGCAGTGAGCTTTCGGTGAAAGAAAACATCGTGAGTTAACCATAGCATGGTGGTAGGGCATTTTCTAATACTCGCCTGGCTAGCTACCACGCTCAAGTTGAAAATCTGTCGCCAAGCACCAATAGAACTTGAACTTGAATAGAACCACTTGAGAACTAGTCCTCCCAGTATGCTTAGCGTGTTTACCATCTTGGGCCACATCGTCATTTAAGACCAGGTGAAATTGTGAGTACAAAGCTGAACATATGAAAGCTCAGGCTCATTGCAGGGATTCGAACTTACGTCAATCGACGCGAAGTCGTACACGCTACCATTTAGCCATCACCGCTTCAAATCATCAAATTATAATGTGAATATACTATACTATAAGTACTGTACTGTACTATAAATTTTCTTACCACAGTTTCCATAACATGAAATAGTCTTCTTAGGTTCGCGTTGTCAAATGCGTGGTTCAGCCACCTTGTTATTCTCTCTTGCAAGAGTGTGAGGTTGTTGAAGATCAGCACGGATAAATATATCTTGACACCAGCGAGAATGGCCATGCTTATCACGTACTGGAAAAAAATTAAGTATCTCGCTCTTATTTCAAAAATTGAACTTCTTTTAATGAATATCCGAGAAGAGAGGTAGGGCACAGAGGAATTTGTTTGGAAATTTCTCTCTGCTTGGGGTAGTCCGACTGATGGAATACTTCCACCATACAGAACATCGCAGCCAAATAACCTGTTGTGTTCCTGCAGTGAGTAGGGATTCCAGAGCTTCTTGGTATAGGGGCGTTCAAGGTCGGCAACGTGCTAGTCATATCTACGGTATTACAAGCCCCCATAGGCTACAGTAGCCGCTTACCATCATGCGGGCCGTATGCTTGTTTGCAGCCTTAGTTGCTTAAAAAGGCAAATGGTTATGCCTACTTCATACTTTAACTGATACTGGGATAGGTGCTGCCCTGATGAATCAATATTAAGTAAACTTATATGTAAATCTTCCTCGGCTGGGAAAATATATTTTCTTGAAGGATGTAACTTGTTTATTTACCAAAACACCCTGACTTATCTGCGATTTAATTTACTGAGAAACACTCTTACATTTCTGGAGTATTCCGGATTTACGATGTTTGCCTTCATCGTCCCGTGTAAGTTTTGCGCGTCAAATAGACAGAATTTCAGGCAATGAGAAGTATTTTGCTAGCGTCAACAAAACTGAAGCATTTCGGTCACCATATAAACATTTATCGCTAACGATTTTTACCCCATTGATTGGTACGGGATGGTGTGTATATCACATTAATTCAAATGTATAGACTAACCGCGAGTGCTGACCCGCGCCTTAGGTTATGTAAAAAAAACAAGCCTTAAAGTAGTCGCATATGATGTGTAACATCTGACATGTTATCCGAATATGAAATTGACTTGAAACATATGTGAAGTCAATTTATTCGTCATATCAATTGTAGAATATATTCTAAGCATGGAAATATATGTAATTATATATTAAGGCCCGCGCTTGCTCGCGCAAGTTTAATTCTAGTCGTGGTAAATACGCAATAGTAACTTAAATACTGAAAAAAAGATCCCACTAAAATATTTATTTGAATAATTCCATATTAGTTACTCGCATTTTTTTAAGAATGATTCGTCTTTTGTCAGACGCTTAATAGTAAAGATAATTATTAATATAGTTTACACATATAAATATAACCTCAGATATTATACACAACACTGTATAACTGTAGATGATTCTCTTTCTCTTTACACACACGCATACACTATGTTGGCCGACAGTACGTTTCGGTATCAACCTCACGCAAAATGGGTTGGCACCATCTCACAGCCACCACTTCGCCACCGCGCGCGCTCATTGGTCAAACCAAATAGCGCGCGCTCATTGGTCAAATTGAATAGCCCGCGCTCATTGGTCAAATCAAATGGCGTGCACTTCCCCGGTTTCCTGTAACACATTTCCGTCCCTTTTCCAAAATCACTCCCACAAATAAATATCTAGATACCGAGAGGAAAGATTTTACACATCAAGGTTCACTCGCTGTCACACTATAACAAATCTGTTATTTTTTTTATTATTCTTATTTTAGTGATAAATCTAATATTATATTTAAGAGACATCGTCTAAAACATTATGTTTAAAGAATATCTTAGGTCATTGTGATTAACAAAAAAAATTGAATTAGAACTAGGGGATTGGTGCATTTTTGATTTAAAAAATATATATATATATATATTCACAGTAATAAGCATGCATCTCGACTCTTTAATAGCGCCGCAGCACGCGAGGAAAGAGATCACGAAGATAACCACTCCCAGGACTATCAGACTGATCGGGATTATGTTGATAGGCAGGATCTCTTGCAGGTCTCCCACCCAGACAAGCACGGTGATTCCAAGGCCAATTATCGTCAGGCCACCAAGCTGGAACAATATAAAAATAGATTATTACCTAGATTACAAGAGAATAGTGACAATAATATTTGGGCATAACCATAACCTTAGTGTACGAAATTATTGATTGTAATATAATAGGTCCTTACATATGTTTTTTTTTTTTAACTGACCATATTGTTAGCTTTTACATTTTCACCGGGCTTGGTCCTTACATATGAAATTAGCGTTTTATATGGAAAAAGTAAAACGAAAAAAATATTATGAAGTTATACATTTAATCAGTCGAAGTATGTACCTACGATTCTTATCTATGCACTTTCGCTATTTTATATATATGTAGTTCACTGATTCCATTGCTGAAAAAATTGTGGGAGCGAAAATAAATAAAATCTTTGAAGGCGGTTTTGACAGCCTGATAGGAATTGAATTTTTTTTCGTTGCAAGAAGTTATCCAAGACCATTCTCGGTTGTGTAACAGCTAGCTTTTCTATCATGGTTTGCAAGTGTTGACAATACAGATCTGCCGTTATCGTCTGATCAGACCTTACGAAGCTGTAGTGTATGATACAAGCACTGGTCCACCAAACACTCACCAGTACCTTTTTCTGAGTCAACTTTCGCTTGGAACAGAAATGAAAATGGCTATTGGTCCTGATATTATACCGGTAGAAGTGTGGAAGTATTTGGAAGGTGACAGACAGAAGTGGTTGGCTTTGTTTTTCAATAAATTGTTACAAGAAGAAACGATCCCGGACGAGTGCTTTAATAATTCGCTTATGCCCATCTTTAAGAACAAAGGTGATGTACAGGTTTGTAACAATTATGAGGGAATAAAACTAATGCCGCAGTACAACGGATGCGATATTTGCATTGAGACAACACCTCGAAAGGTACAGGCAAGTCCAAAAAACTTGCCTATGGTGTTCGTTGACCTAGAGGAAGCATATGATAGGGTTGCCCGTGAGGTTCTTTGGTAGGCTATGAAAGCGAAAGGAGTGCCTAGAAAGTACCAGCAGATTATTCGAGTCATGTACAGTCGTGCTAGTACATACGTTTGATCCGCAGCTGGCGGAACCGACAAGTTCAATGTGGCTGTAGTCTAGTCTTTAAGCAGCCCTACTTGTTCCTCCTGGTAATGGATGTGTTGACATTAAACAAACAGGAAGAGGCACTTTGGTGTATCCTGTCGCCGACTACATTGTGCTTGTTGGAGAAAAAGGGCCCGAGGAACAGCGTAGACTGGTAAAATAGCAGGAGAGACTGGAAAAAAGAGAGGATCAGCCTGACCAAAACTGAACAAATCTTCTGTAGCTTTGGCGATTTATCCAGTTTATTTCCAATTGCCTTATATGGTGTATCTCTGCCAGTCTGCTCCGATTTTAGGTACTTCGGCTCTGTCTTGCAAAGCGACAGTGACATTGACCGAGACGTAGTGAGCCGAATAAATACTGATTGGATGAAGTGGAGACAGGTCTCAGGAACAACTTGTGATCCGTACATGCCCTTTAGTCTTAAGGGGAAAATCTATAAAACCTGTCGTTTTGTATGGATCAGAGTGCATGTAGCAGAATGCGATTGTTGAGATGGATGTGTGGAGTGACAAAAATGGGTAGAATATCGAATGATTATGTGAGAGGAAGCCTATAAGTAGCACCAGTGACAGAAAAATTAAAGAGTGGAAGATTATGCTGGTATGGACATGTTATGCGAAGGGATGAAAGTCATGTGGCGAAAATGACAATGTAGATGATAGTAAGCGGTAGCATAATAGACAGTAGCGGTAAGTATAATGCGAGAAGAGGGCACCCTTAAAAGACTTGGAAGAACCTTGTGAAAGAGGATATGCGAGTACAGGGAGTGAGTGCAGAGATGACGATTGATATACTGGAATGGAAGAAGAAGACGGGCTGTACAGATACCACCTAGTATGGGATAAGGGCAGGAAGGAGAAGAAGATACGAGTATAATATAGATGTAGCTTTGTGATTATGTAATTATGGTGAAGTATTTTTTATCGTAATTATAGATAACTCATGTAATCAATTTCAATACACAAGTATTATAGTTTCTGTCAAAAAATGATAAGGATTGAGGCAGTTCTAGGAAAACTGAGGTGAGTAATCTAATCTAACGCATAAGCAGGCGCGGATCGAATGGGGGTTATAAGGGTCATTACTCCCCAACTTAATATAATTTTAACATCGTGTCACAATTGGCCTCAGATGTCGAAGACGTGCTTTCAGATCTTGAAATTGTTAATGTGGTATTAGGGAGAAAACATAGATTAGGAATTTTCTTTTAAATATTAAAGGCTGAGTATGCTGAAGACGAACGGGAAGTTGAAGGGTTGCTGCAGGAGGGCGTGTTCGGTAAGTAAAGCCTGTAATATTGCTTCTGGTTCAGACGCTAAAGAGTCATTGGAAAACAAAAGACGATCAGCTCGTCTCATATCATCTTCACTTAATTTGTTTTCTACAGTTCTCAACGGAAAAGAAGAATCAATGACAATATAGAATTTTGTGGACTGGACAACATTTGTCGATTCAAAAGTACATGCCATTATTATTTAAGCAATTTTGTTTTAATCTTGTGGCTATAGAAATATTATTTGTATCATTATGTAAATGCAATATTCGGAAAGGAAAAGTTAAAAGGTGTTCCCAAGCACTTTTTGTATTAGCTGAAATTACCTCATTAACATTCAAAGCAAGTTATGAAACTTAAATGTTTCCAAAAAAGGGAATGTTAAGTCTCGGGAAATTATTGATTAGGTTTATTTTAAGTTGTAATTGTGTTCGATATACTTAGGGAAGACAGTGGTTTTTGTTGATGTTGTGGTTTGGTTATGGTGAGAGTCATGCTCGGCAGTGAAGGAGCATGGACGGCAATGGTCTCCTTCTGCAAGGACGTGATGTCGCAGAAGGAGACCGCGGAGAGGGCTCGCGAGGAGCATCCTCTTAGCGGCCCTCTCCCCCGTAGATGAACGGGCGATCTGCACGCCTCCTTCCTCCGCCCTATCCGAACCAGAGGAGACGGGTCGGGGGGGGCATCTTCCTATTGCACTGGTTCGGAGGAGGGGAGACAGTTAGGGTTGTATCGAACTGTCTTCTATTAGCGCCGGGGCCCAGCATCTTGCCTGCCGCCGGAGCGACGCGGTAGAATGCTACCAGCGATCCCATGTCGCCCCATTACGGCGGTGTATAGTATTCCGTGTAATTTTAGTGAGTACGAGTCTCACATAACCACACGCCCCCCCGAGCGGGTGTATACACATGACATTTGCTCCACGTTAAAAAAAACTGTGGTTTATGGATTTAGATATATGTCTGTTTAAACCTCGATTTGATTTCAAAAAACGGTCCCAAGAACGGTGTTAACATTTAAAATTATTCTCTAGTGACCCATTCATTGTTTGGATTCGGACTACGTTGCGTGATATTATGATGCAATGATGGCTCAGTGGTAGTATGTACGACTTCGCGTCGATTGACGTGAGTTCGAATCCCTGCAATGAGTCTGAGCTTTCCATAGCATGGTGGTAGCGCTTTTTCTAATATCCGCCTGGCTAGCTATCACCCTTAAGTTGAAAATCTGTCGTCAAGCACCAATAGGTGTGTTCCGGCAGCTGCACTTGAGAGCCAGTCTTCCACTAGGTTTAGCATGTTATTATCTTGGGCCACATCGTCACTTAACATCAGGTGAGATTGTGGCCACTATGCCAAACCTATAACGCTAAAAATATATATATCTATATAAGTAATTTATAATAATATTCACAAAATATAAAACTAAAATTATAATATATTATTTTGTCTTGAATATATACGTCTCCTTTTCACTATTGGTTCCAAGTAAGAAAAAGCAAACAAAATAAATTGATATCTTTAGTTTGCCTTTATTCAAGAGACACTCGACACCTTCGGCCGGAAAATTATAGGACTACAAGTTTCTCTCATTAATATGATACACTGTACTCCCATAACGTCATTGTTTTTTTTTTATTTTTCTATTTGCTTTCCACTAATATTTTGTTGCCGAGTGACTTCACTTCAATCGGCTCCACTTCCAATGTATAAATTTAGCAGTCAATATGCATTTGAACTTTTTCTTCGTAGACTGTTATTCTGCACCCCGAGTAAAATCCCTCGAATTCGAGATAGTCAAAAGGTGTGATGCTCGACGTGAATATTGTAATATTTCCACGAAATATTAACAAAAACAATTTATGTATATAAAAGATAAATTCATTAATTTTCAAGTTTTGATGTCATATGTCATCTATCAACTAATAATGTTATAATATGATTTTGTTGTACTTACAGAAAAAACAAGATTAACAAAAAAGAGTACATATTTTGCTATAAATTCACTGCAACACATGTTTATTTATTTTAACAGATTAATTTATAAACAGAGAGTTCGACCTTATTCGTTGATCTGAATGCATTGAACTAAATAAGCCACAAACATATCAGCACTATAGATAAGGTTTAGATATCTGAGATAATATTTGTTGCTCCATAGTTGATAGTGGTTTTTGTCGTATTTTTAATATATCCTAGGGTTCTGTGAATGGTTCTAATTAACTTTGACGACATCGTGATGTAGTGTGAAGTATCCATTATTATATCTTTGATGCAAACTCCTTTGTGTTCTTTTCTATGACATTGTAAAATATAATTATTATTGTATATGTCAAAGAAAGAGAGAGAGAGAGACATCAGAATACATATCGAGGACACCAGGATTTTCCTTAATATCTTAATTACGGAATCATCGATCTTGTGGGCGTAATCTGGGTTAAGTGCCTGGCATTGTAGAGATGTACACGGTCCAATATTCCAAGTGAGAGTGACGTCTGTTTTATTTGAGGTTGCCTCCAGTGGCCTCCAACCTCCCCTATATAGCCATCCCATGCCTCGCATGTCTGATGTTATCCCTGCCCGTAGGTGACCTGGTAATTGATCTTGAACGTCCTCACGAACCGACAAGCTCCAGCCAGAATAATCTTCTCTTTGGGTTCCGACTTATTAGGTAGCCTTGAACAATCTCAGGATCCATATTAACGGAGATCTTCACAATGCGAGGACTCGACCTAGAACCATCATTCAAGCCCGGCGTTGGCTGCTTATATCGGTACATGGATCACAAAGCACACCTGTCCCTAGCGCGCTGTATCTCTACTTTCTTTCCATTTATTTTATATCTTGAATGGTAGATGTGGCTAATGGGATTGTGGGGCTATGGGAACATTATATATGCCGTATTTTAAATTCCTGTCAGGACCTATTATCTCGTTGCTATGAGACATGATTTCTTTTTAAATAGTGACACAGACACGATTCTCTGACATATATTTTGAAAGGTTTATAAATGAAAAACCACTGTTATAATATCTTATTTATTTCAATTAATAATTCTCTCAAGATTTAACAGGTAGCAGAGCGTGAAATAAAATTATAATGTGTTCTTTTTTTCTCCAAAATGTCAATAAGTAAAATTGGATCATTGACCCGAGAAAACTACCATACTTGTAGCCCAGTCATATTAGGGGTTTCACCTCGTAATGAAAGATAATAAGCTGTAAATTGGTATAAACCTTTGTTTTGTCGTTCTAAATGTTGTCTCAAAAGTCACAAGAGCTATCGTGTCCGCATCTTAAGATATTGAAGGTCAAATGTCGTAAAAATCGGTATTTCGTGAATATCTCGCTTACTATTGCTTAAATGAGATTTGCATATATGATAAAAGTTGTAGAGTATAAAATTCTCTACAACTTTTGTTTGTACTTGTTTTTCATACGATCACCCGTTTTTGCGGTAGACCGCGAGAGTGCGCCGCGTACAGTCATATATATGGCCTAATGCAAAGTCAAGCGCGAGTTACGGTTATCAGTACGTTGTATAAAGATAATAATTTACTAAAAAATTATAATTATTAAACAATGCCCATCATTTATGTACTAATTATTTATTATTTAATTTTAATTAAAATAAGTACCAAAATTTGTACAAACTGCTGGAAGAATAACAATGACAAATGGAATAAACGCAAGAGATCTCATAAAAACCATTTTGCTACACAGTGCTCGCTCACACGAAACGAGAAGCCTAAAAACAGCATTTGGGTATTAGATAGCGGTTGTACGTCTCACATGACACACCTTGTCTCAACGAATGAAATGGTTTTCTAACCTAAACCATGGGACTCGCTCTGGACCATTCGGACTCATGAGACATACGTGCAAACGACAATACCCGGTCTTCAAGGTGCGGGTAGCAAGCAAGGTGTGTACCAGTCCGGCCCGTACGGATGACCTTTATGAATGTATGTATCGAGTATTTCAATCCCCACCCGGACAAAGTACTGGATATTAATAGACCGGTATATACGCCTCATGCCTAAGTTATACCACACTTGTTACATCAGCATATTATTTAAACTAGAGTGAAATAACGAATCATATTTGACTCGCTACTGAGTCATTTCGTACATAACGAATGACATTACTCGATGTCATTCAGATACCTCAGTGACATAAATGTATTAACTGGCTGTGAACTACATAGTCAACCAAAGAATAATCATAATTGATTTAAAAATTTGTAATTTGTTTCTGGATGACATTGACACACTTTTTGGGGCCAAAAGGTACGTGGTTGTGAGGTTTCTTATCATAGTAAAAGTTGGCTATGAGCTCGCTCAAATTACGCGCGCGATTGCGGTGTGGAGCAAAATCCGCTTAAGAACCAGGCCGCTCGCGCCGCTGTGCCCAAGCCCGGTAAAGCTGTAAAAGCCGTAAAGGCTCCAGGGCCCCTAAGGCTAACAGTATAGTCAATTCGAAAAAAAAAAGCGCCGCTGTGTCAATTATTGTTAGTTGAGAGTTCTCCGCTGCCATTGCTCGTGTACATATAATATACGAAAAACTTTACTTTTAACGTTGAAGTAGTGTTGCTTATACTTTAAAAAGGGTGTAAAGAACGTATATACTAGTGAAGCATCTGGATCAATGTTTTTGAGTGTGGATTTTTAGGATTGAGAGACCTGTGAGATTCGCCGGCCAGCTACAAGGTGCAGCTCTAAGAAATATCCAGGTGAGTGGGCTTTGAAGCTTAATTTTTGCTAGGATAGGTGAATCGGCAACCACGTATAATAGTACACTCATGACCCCGGGTGTCTGAATTGGGAATACTTTACCTAGGGTCTATACAACCCCCATGTACCGGTTAGTTTTGTTTGGTACATACACAATTGGAAAAAATATCATCGTATATGAGTATTCAGCACCATAGAACTTGACAGTTCCCGATGTATTACTTTAACTCTATGGTGTAGACTTTTAGTTATAACGTGCGCGCGCATCATGAAAATACACTCTCATAATTTATTCAACTCGAACTTGGAAAATATTTGAACGGAATTCAAAAAATTCATAATTTCATTCAAGCTTGACCATTTTATAGGGCCTAATGGGTAATTTACAGGAACTATCTCTACTCAGTATTTATTGTATTGACGAAGCTATATGTTGTTATCGTTTTGTGGAAAATCTACTGATACGTTGAACTGATTGTAAGCGGATAACGATCCGTGAATATATTTTTAATTATATTTCAGTTATTTTTTCTTTTAAACAATTTTTGGCAACAATCTCACCTGATGTTAAATGACGATGTGGCTCAAGATGATACCATGCTAAGCATAGTGGGGCTGGCTCTCAAATGTCAGGAACAACACCTATTCTGCCGTTCTAAGAAAGAGAGTGCATCTGCCAATTTTTACAAAATTGAGTTATCTTTTTCTACATTCAAAATCACGAATAAAACAGCGCATCCAGTAGTTTTGTTTTTTGTTTTCTACGATCATCCGTTCTCGAGTAACAATTTGTTTAAAAGGACGCAATTGACATATTTTTAAATATCTTATTTTTTTCGCTAGTTTGTGTTTCAGTTTATTTATTGATAAGGATGACTAACAGCTAAATTATCATAATAAAAAATAGCAAAGGAACCTACTATCCAATAACAAGTCATCACGTACAAAAACCAGTAGAAGTTATAAAAAATTTAAACAACTATACTTACACAACTGTCATTACTGCTAATAATAACAAGTAAAAATCGTAAAAACTATCAACCTAACAACCTGCGTGGGAGCTCTATACGGCCCCGGCAGATCACTAAACAAGACGCGAGGACAACCTACTATCGCAGAGTCACCGAACGATTGACGAACAAACAGTGACCCTATGACTCGCTTGGTAAGCCAAATGAGCTCTCGTCCCGCACACCACCGTCCCTGCTTACACCCCAAATCTACCGGGCGTAAAGAAGGGGAAACCAAAACGGGATGCACGGAAGAGACGCGATTGAATTGTCCTCGGCGTCACTTACGGTGAACTGGGCGCTGGCGGGTAACAAAAACATGATGCCAAATTCACGTTCACTTGTATTCTTGATGATACAGGCCAATATGTACAATATTTTCCCTTAAACACTAGAGTGTCTTCACGCAGGGTTTCTTCAGTCTTGAGGTAATCTTGAGGAGTCTTGAGGTGGATTGACTTCTGTGTATAGCGATCTGAGCGATCTGAGAGCGATCTGACGAGTGTTGAACCCGTCGCTATATTTATATCATTTCTAAAGAAAGTGATGCCGCTATCTAACTCTATTTTTCTCTCTATCTAATTCTATGTACTATCGCGGCTCCTGGAAATTCTTATATACAAACTGTTTTTCTATTTTTACAATAATCTTATAAGATTCTAACAAGTATTAACATTTTCTTATTTAAACATGTGTTGAAACTTGTGACTTAACTTATTTTACATTATTTAGGTATAAACTATCTTGAAATACTCTAAATTTTACAATTTTATAGATTGTTAGATAAGGAAGCCTTATTTATCTATCTGTCTTTTTCTAACAATTTTACATAACAAGCGTTCGCTCTCTTTATCGTGATTGGTCACCTTGCGTTGGTTGTCAAACATTTTTCAACTACTATTTGTGAGCTTACTATAAATATGGTGACTCAATCTTAATAATTTTATAACATAATATTAACAAACATTAATATTTCTTACATTACGTAACAATTATAAATCAAATTACACATTAAAATAATTGTAAAGTCAAATCCTGAAATGTTTAACCTACACGTAATCAGTATTACGATATTACGAAAACATATTTTACAAATTCAATCATAGCTTATTTACGTAACAAATACAAACATAGCATGTGAACAATTACCATTATACGAGTTATTATTGCTTTTAATAAGTTGACTAACCTACACTTATACGTATTCTGAATAGTTTTAAACTAACTATATATACTATTATTATGTCATGCGATATCATTGTTCTGCGTCGCTAACAGTCTCCCGCCCAGTGCACGCTCCGCCGTGTACTCCAACTTGTGGTCGCGACGCAGCCGGCACGATGACCACCAGTCGTGACACGGGACGCCGCAGCACGCCGCCTCTTGGTGTTCTGACGTCTGCGACTCTCGTTCTGCCGTCCGGGCCCGGGTAGATTGCGACTACTTCGCCTTTCGGCCAGGTATTTCTTGGTAGTGTAGGGTCGGCGATAACAACGATGTCGCCCTGCTCAGGTGGTGACATCTCCCGCCCGTCGATCTTTCTCGTTCGGAGGGTCGGCAGATATTCCCGTAGCCACCTCCTCCAAAAGTGGTCTGCCAGATGTTGTGTTGCCCGCCAATCCGCTTTCCCGGTGAGGGTACGCTCGTCGATATTCCCAACTAGCGTGGACCCGCAAGATCGACCTACAAGAAAATGATTAGGTGTCAGTGCTTCCTCATCCTCAGGGTTGGCACCTATGTGTGTAAGCGGACGCGAATTCACTGTGTGCTCCACTTCGGTGAACAGCGTGTGCAGCACTTCCTCTGGAGGGCTTTTCTCGTTTAATATCGCGGCGAGGGCGGTTTTCACCGTTCCTATCATTCGTTCCCACGCGCCCCCCATATGTGGCGATCCAGGTGGGATGAATTTCCACGTAATTCCTTCCAGGCTGGCTGCCTCGGCGAGTTCAGATCTTTTTAATTTCGCGGCCTCTTCACGCAGCTCGTGATCTGCACCAACGAAATTAGTTCCGTTGTCACTATACATTACCCGCGGATTTCCTCGTCGGGCGGACATACGACGTAGCGCCATAATCATTGAGCCAGCACTCAATGATGGTACCAATTCTAAATGTATGGCTCGTGTTGTTAAACACGTGAAGAGAGCTCCCCATCTCTTCTCTTTCCGACGGCCGATGGTAACATGCATCGGGCCGAAATAATCGACTGCAGTGCATGTGAATGGATGCGCTCCGTACTGTAGTCGCTCGGCGGGTAAGTCTCCTGTTGGCGGCAGCTGTGGTTTCGTTTTCTTAACACGACACCACTGACATTCGTGTATCACTTTTTTCACTGCATTTCGTAGCGACAAAATCCAGTATACTTGTCGCAGCTCGTTCACGACAGTCGCATGTTGGGCGTGGCAGAAACGTCGGTGGTAGCGATCGATGAGCAGGCGCGCGATCTTGTGTCTTCCATCCAGGACCGCTAGGCTTCTATCCGAGGCGTTTCTTAACTTCCCCGTTCTGCTACGCAGACGTATAATGCCGTGTTCGTCGAGTTGCACGTCGATTTTTCTCAATCTGCTGCCAGTTCGAATCGGTACATTTCTCTGTAAACAAATTAATTCGTCACAGAATGAATCTCGCTGACTTTCACGTATAAGGGCTAGCTCGGCCCGCTTCAAATGTTCCTCACTTAGAGGTAGCCAGTCTCTTTTCACTTCCGGTTTTTGTTTGGGACGAATAATTTTCTTATCTTCCCTCTTCTTGTAGGGCTTCCAATCGTTATCTTTTCGCGCAATGTTCACGGCGCGTCCTCGCTTACATAATTCAATAAATTGAAACACTCTCGCGGTTGTTCGTAATAACCGAATCCAACTTGAAAATTTATCCGGGTTTGGTAATACACTGTCGGTTTTTGTTCGTGTGGTGAAAACTGTTACGGATTTTTTCTCTTCGCCCGTGTTTTCTTCAATTTTCTCGAAACGTTTACACGGCCACTCTGTCTCTGGCCGGCGGAGAAACTCAGGACCGATGAACCATCTTGAATCTGAACCAAAGTCGCTCGGGACTTCCCGGGTCGTGATGTCAGCCGGGTTTTCTCGTGTAGGTACCCATCTCCACTCGTGCGGCTTCGATAGTTCTTCCAATTCGGCGAGTCGGTGAGCTACGAATGGCTTGAATCGTCGCGGATCGGCCTTCATCCACTGCAGTACCGTGCTAGAGTCTGACCAGTAGAACTTTTCACTCGCTTGTAAGTCCAATTCTTCTTCGATACCCTTTAAACGGTGGCGAGCCAGCGCGTAGTTATTCGGGAGTACTTCCTCGTTGCTCTTCCACAGTAGGCCTGACTCGAACCTCCCATCGGGTTGTCGCTTCGTTGTAGCTGCGAGGATCTCTAGTGCTCTGCCATCGGCGTCGTTGCTAGGACGGTGTTGCTTCACTCCAATGGATTCCAACTCGAAGTGATCCCTGATGAGTTTCTCCATGTTCGATTCTTCACTCAGGTGGTTCACGTGATTGACGAACTTGACTGGTGTGGAGTCACTCGTAGAGCAACAACCGTGCAGCACCCATCCCAGGCTTGTTAGTGATGCAACTGGCTGGTTCGGCTTCCCTTTGATGATCTTCCGGGATACTATCAGCTCCCAGTTGTCTTGACCGATGAGCAGAGCTGGCCTCTCCTTACTGTATATTAATTCGTTCATATTTTTGAGATGCGCACATTGTTCAATAATTTCTCTACTTACGTGTTGCGGCGACAACTTGAGATTACTTATGGTCCGGACTCCCTTCAAGGTGCGCTTGTCCCGTCGGTGAGCTCCTTTTATCTTGACATCCACCTGTTGTGAATCCCTTCTCTCGATGAGCTTCCCTCCGACGGTCTCCAAAATGAGTAGGTCTTCTTTCCCAGTGACTCCAATCTTCTTAGCCACATCGTTGTCCAACAATGACACTGTAGACCCCTCGTCTAAGAGCGCGAGTATACGTGTGGAGCCGGCTGGACCATAAATATCTACCGGTATCATTTTGAGGTAGACTTCTTTTCCGTCCGCGGCGGCGTAGATAGCCTTCACAGTCGTGTCTTCTTCCTGTGGTTGCGGCGCGGGCTTCTCCGACGGCGCTTGTGCCTTATTTGAGTGCAATAATACATTGTGTTGTCGACCACACTTACGGCAAGATGGTTCCTTGCAGCTGTTCTTCGAATGTTGTTGTCGCAAACACTTGAAACATAATCGCTTCTTCTTGACGATCACCCATCTATCTTCGGTGGTCGCTTCTTTAAATTTCTTACACTCTGTGATCCAGTGGTCGCGTTCTTCACAGTTTACACAAAACTTTTTTATGGTTGGTGCAACACTTTCTTGCGTAGTGTGTACACGTCGGCTGTTGAACCGCTTATTTGTTCCCGGTGCTTCCACTGGTGCGAGCGTCGACCATAAGTCGGCTTCATTTTCTAAAAACTTCCTTAAATTCACTAACACTGGCTCGTCTCGATGCCCCTTGACATAATCCAACCACCTGCATCTTAGCATGGGTGATAATTTATTTACAATATCGCGGCTTACTTGCGGTGAACAGAGATATTCCGGCTTTCCCAGTGCTTTAATTGTAGCGACGGCGTTGCTGACTCGGCTGGCGAACACACAAATATCTTCAGGTGAGTCCCCGATGGGCCGCAGCTTTTCTATCGAAGCTATCTCTGCTAACACGAGTCGCTCTGGGTTCCCGAATCTCCTCTCCAATGCGCTGATAATTTCTTCAGGGTCAAAGGCGGCAAATAATAACTGGCGAACGCTTTCCTTCGCAGAGCCGTGCAGTGCTTGTCTCAGCCGAGCCATATTCTGAACATCGCTGAACTGTGATGCGGTGTCATTGTATGACCTCACGAACGGTAACCAGTCTTCACTTGCTCCATTGAAGTGCGGTAGATCGGCATACTTCGACGGTGCGGCTGGTGCGGCGGCTCGCGCTGAAATTTGAGCGGCGGTGAGCATAGTATCGGCAATTTTTTGAATTTCACTCGCCTTCACGTATTCTTGTGGATTGTTTGCTTCTTTTTCCATTATTGTGGCGCTCTGGTTCATCCACTGTTCTACGTGTGTGGATCGCTCTTCTTGTTCGATGTCCTCGTCATCGATCTCCTCTTCAGACTGGCATTGTATCATCTCCAACTCCAGCTGCGCCAATGTGGCAGCTGACCGGGCGAGCTCCAGCTTCTTCTTGGCTTCCAGCTCCATTCTCCTAGATTTGGAAGATTTTACTGACCTTGATACAGTGGCGCGTGGCGGCGCCTGAGGAACTAACGGTGAGCAATCCTTCTCTCCAATGTCCCTCGGCTTCGTACACGATGCCTTGGTAGCCACAGGCGGTGCAGGAACGGACGGTGGGATTCCTTCATTCCCTCCATTGTTCCCCGGTGCCGGCATCTTGGCTGTATCTCTGGACGCGGCGGCGGTCGCGGAGCGTGTGCGCACCGACGACGTTGAAGGTGCAGTCTTCCTGGTGGTGGTGGTACCCGATGTGGTGGCAGCTGAATCCGTCTCCCTCGGTGTGAACAATGACCAATCCGTAGTCGCTGTTTCCTCGGAATCTCCCTTTTGGCTCGATTTCGGCGAACGTAAAGTAGGCATTATTAATTAAATTAAACAAACACAATACAAATAAAAATAATATAAAACACCCAATCCGGCAATCGAAGGACCACTAAAAATCGTAAAAACTATCGACCTAACAACCTGCGTGGGAGCTCTATACGGCCCCGGCAGATCACTAAACAAGACGCGAGGACAACCTACTATCGCAGAGTCACCGAACGATTGACGAACAAACAGTGACCCTATGACTCGCTTGGTAAGCCAAATGAGCTCTCGTCCCGCACACCACCGTCCCTGCTTACACCCCAAATCTACCGGGCGTAAAGAAGGGGAAACCAAAACGGGATGCACGGAAGAGACGCGATTGAATTGTCCTCGGCGTCACTTACGGTGAGCTGGGCGCTGACGGGTAACAAAAACATGATGCCAAATTCACGTTCGCTTGTATTCTTGATAATACAGGCCAGTATGTACAATATTTTCCCTTAAACACTAGAGTGTCTTCACGCAGGGTTTCTTCAGTCTTGAGGTAATCTTGAGGAGTCTTGAGGTGGATTGACTTCTGTGTATAGCGATCTGAGCGATCTGAGAGCGATCTGACGAGTGTGGAACCCGTCGCTATATTTATATCATTTCTAAAGAAAGTGATGCCGCTATCTAACTCTATTTTTCTCTCTATCCAACTCTATGTACTATCGCGGTTTTTTTTTTTTTTTTTTTTTTTTTCGATCTGACTATACTGTTAGCCATAAGGGCCCAGGAGCCTCGAACGGCTTTTACAGCTTCACCGGACTTGGGGGCGAGCGCTTAAGGCACTCAGCCACGAAAGTTTTGCAACAACATCCGAGGGTGCCAAAGTGGCCGAACCTCGGCTCGGACTGTTGCGCGTTTTGCAAATAAGTCGCGATCTGACTAATGCCCTATCACACTATCTAACTAACTATACATATAAACATGTCGCTATCCTCTGGGAGGAGGGTAAGAGACAAGTGTATATGTATTTTGTAATCTGTAAATTTTTGATCTAGACTAACTAGCCTCAAAAAAAGAAAAAAAAAGGTCCCTTACAGAACCTATGTACCTAAGTGTAGTGCATGTCTGTAAAAAGTGTAATGCATGTATGTAGGTAGCTAGTGAATGCAGTGTCACTGAATCGCGCGAGCGGCTGCTAGACTCAAGGGCTCCATGCCGGAGGATCGGACCTAGGCTTGAGTGGCCGCAGGAGAGGGTGGACGTGGCGGGTGTGCGGGAACGAAGTTCACCGTGCGTCCCCTGCGAAGGGAACGGTGATTTCGCGGGCGTGGGCGCAGGCACGCTGTTTGTATGGGGTCGGACGCGTAAAATTGATTCTTTTTCTCGATATCGTCATCGGGATCGATAAAGAGATTTCGCGGCCTACGTTTGTACCGGAATTTAATGTCTGTAATTACACTCGGTGTGTAATTCGCGGCGTTCCTAACTAACACGTTAGGGTGATTCAACGCTGAATCAAAATATCTCCTAGAGAGATATTTTACGTACGACTCTATGGACGGCAGTTCCATATCTCTATGGAGATCTGCGTTTCGTACATACGGCGGCGGATCTAAAAGGTGACGTAAGAACCGATTTTGAACTCTTTGCAAGCGGGCAAAGTTACTTTTCGACATATGAGCGAACGCGGCGCAACAATATGTTAAAATAGGTCTTACACATGCCTTGTATAGTGTAAGCTTATGCCACCTGGACATTTTGCTTACCGAGCTAAGCAAGGGCCGCAAGCGGGATAGGACCATGACGGCCCTATTCCGAACTATACTGACATGTGCGTTAAATTTAAGTCGGTTATCGAGGGTGACACCCAGATATTTAGTCCGGGTGGCCCATGGGATTTCCCTACGGAATAGCTTAAGAGGTTTGAGCGTCTTTGGCAATGGCCTCTTATTCGGATCGAACATAATCGCGGCGCTCTTTTCGGGATTAATAGCGATTCGCCATGTACGGAACCACTTCCCGAGAGTGGTCACGGCTCGCTGAACGGTGGCTGCGAGATGAGATCTGTTCCTACGTGAAGCGTAGATGACAGTATCGTCAGCATAGAGCCCTACCTCGACCCCTCGGAGTCGAGGAAGGTCGCTGACGTACAGGTTAAATAAACTAGGCGCGAGAATGGAGCCCTGTGGAACTCCTGAGCGAACCGGGTGAGAGCTAGAGAGCTCACCTTCCACACGGTAGCAGAAGGAACGGTCTGTGAGGTAATCGCGGACTATATGAACTAACCTATCCGGGACTTCTAACTGGTGTAGCTTGTGGATCAGTCCGGCGTGCCAGACCTTATCGAAGGCCTTGGCTACGTCGAAAAAGACCGCAAGCGTACGGGACGGTGCTATGTTACTTCTTGCGAAGTTACTAGTGATGTGCTCCGTGAGGCGGTGCACTTGGTGGGTACAAGAGTGTCTGGCACGAAAACCAAACTGCTCAGGCGGAAATAAATTTTTGTCATCAATGACAGTCTTGAGACGGTTCAAAAGGATCCGCTCGTAAAGTTTTCCTAAGGTGTTTAAAAGACTTATCGGGCGATAGCTATCGGGAAGCGAAGCTTTTTTGCCGGGCTTACGAATACCTATCACTATAGCTTTTTTCCAGGCGGCTGGAAAATAGCAATGGGCTATGGCTACATTGAAGATGCAGACCAAAAGAGCTATGATGTGATCAGGAAGAAGTTTGAGTACTTCATTCCTGATACCATCTGGACCAGGTGACTTCTTAGGCTTAAGGCCTTTGATGACTGAACAGACCTCATCAGGCGTGACCGGGGTGAGGTTATCCGCGGGGGGTATCGAATTTAAGTCCTGTACCGAGGACTCGATATCGTTGATATGAGCATAGTTTACATTGTCGCAGTTCGGGGAGCACTGGCTCTCCAGACTGTCGGCAAGGCATTCCGCTTTATCTACGCTATCGAACGCGAGCGGGAGGCCAGGCCCTCTTTCGAGGGCTGGCATCGATCCGGAGCCATCTAACTTGAGAGAGCGGGCGAGTTTCCAGTAGGCCAAGTGAGACGGCGTAAGGCCCTCTACTAGGTTATCCCACTGGTGACCTCTGAACTCGGCGATGCGAGCTCTGACCTCTCTCTGAAGTCTACGTAACCTACGGGTATTATCCACGGTCGGATAAGAGTCATGTGCACGTGTCGCTGCGTTCTTTTCCGTGATCAACGCTCGCACGTCGGCAGGGAGTACAAAGCGGCGATCGTTCGCCGCTTGCACCTCTCTGGATGCCTCCCTGACACCGGTTTGAAGATAGTCAACCAAGGAATCGATCGCTAGGTCGGCGTCCGCTATTGACCCCAATTCGTCCGGGATCCTATCTAAACTCGAAGGAGATTCGTTATTTGAAAGATAACGATTTAATATCGCGTAATCAACTACTTTGACTGTAGGAGGGCTCGTGTCAAAGTGTTGACCTAGTTGCATAATCACCGGACGGTGATCCGAGTCTAGTTCGTGTACGACTTCTATAAGACGTAACCGAAGCGAGACTCCTTTCAAAAGAGCAATATCAAGTACTGTCGGACGACAGTTATCTTGAAAATGTGTAGGTTCAAGCGGCGCTATGACGTCAAAATTGAGCACATCGCACAACAGATCGAGTATTATCCCGTTAGGGGTATTACGCGAACTGTTGAACAGAGTGTGCCCACTATTGAGGTCACCCGCTATTATTACAGATTGCCCGAGTGAAAGTAGCGCCTCCAGATCGGACCGAAGGAGTCTTTTACTCGGGGAGAGATATGCAGACACAAGTATGATTGACGGATGGCCAGTCATACCTATTCTACACACGGACACTTCCATATTGGTAAGTGTGGGAGGATCTACTGGCATACAGTAGAGGGAACGCTTATAATAAATGAGAGTGCCGCCACCTCGGGTGACACGGTCATTCCTAACTATGTTATAGTTCGCGACTCGCGGATCGCGCCTACTGGGCTTTAGAAGTGTTTCTTGTACAAGAAACACATCTATCTCCCTTTCGCTAAGAAACCTAGCTACTAAATCGCGTTGGGGATATAAATTCCGCGCGTTAAAAAATGAAACGTTTAAACTGTTCGGTTTAATACGCGTCATTTTGATAGTTATATTTTTGTACCGTGGCCCTGGTCAGACGTTGTAACGTCGACGCAAGGGCCGGGAAGTGCCTAATGGCCCCGACTGGGCCGAGCTCGGAGATGCACTGGTCGAAATCCAGTACTTCTTGAACGTCGTGCTCCAGGAGGAGCATCGCCATATAGTCCAAGTTGAAGCTGGGACTATAGGCCGCGGGGCCCAGAGCCTTCGGAGGCTGCGGGCGGGGTCGGGTAGGGGGGGGCCCCACGCCGCCTGAGGGGCACGCGCGGGTTGCGGGGCTGCGCGGGGTGCCAGAGGGGCACGCGCGGGTTGCGGGGCCGCGCGGGGTGCCTGAGGGGCACGCGCGGGTTGCGGGGCCGCGCGGGGCGCGGGGGCGGGAGCCACCGGAGCGCGGGAAACGCTCGGGAGGCTCGGGAAGTCCTCTGGTGTGAGGAGAGGCTTCGGCCGAGGGGCTGGAGCGCGGGATGCCCTCTGTGGGGCAAAATTCCTCGTCTGACGAGGCTTCCTAGATTTTGGAGCCCGAGGACACCCACGGTAGTTCGCGGGGTGTCCAGACTCCCCGCAGAGCACGCAACTCGGGGGAGTCTCAGAGTCGCGGGTGCGCGTGCACTCTTTCGTTGCGTGATCCCCGAGGCATTTCACGCAACGCGGGCGAAGATGACAGTTACGGGCAGCGTGCCCGTATAATTGGCAATTATGGCACTGGGCCGGAATCTGATTTTTATATGGGGCCTCGACAGATATGCCGGAGAGCCCGCAAACCGTCCTAACATTAAATATGGCCTTGCCCGCGGGGGTCTTATCTAGAAGTACTAGGACCAAATCTAGTTGTTTCTTATCGAAACGGTACATCCGATGTACCTCCCTAACCGGGTATTGTTGAGCGATGAGGTCAAATTTGACCTCATCTTCGGTTAACTCGACCGGGACGCGGCGAATTACTACTCTGAGGAGACGGTCCTCCTCGAGCGCGTAAGAATAATAGCCTAGCTTCTCCTCTCGGAGGAGTGTGGTAAGATCACGATGATCTTTCGGGGACGCGACCTGTACTTGTATGCCCGTCGCGACGTTACGGGCTTTAAGATAGTGAATTTTTTTATCTGTTAATTTTTTTGAAACTCTCATCCAGGCCGATTTATCCTGGATGATAACGGGGGGCGGCGGGCGCGGTTTCTTCCCGGCGACGTGCGCGGGGGCCGTGGCGGCACTTGAGACGGCGACGCGCGCGTTCTCTTGGGCCACGAATTTGGCCGCAGGCTGCGAGTCCGCGCCTAATATTGGTGAGTTAGGCCGTGAATGCTTTCGCGACCTAACCTTGGAGACGACGGTGAAGCCGTCGTTCTCTACGGTCTGTACCGGGACCGTCTCCGTTATCTCCATGTCGGGAGATGCATCTGGGCTCGCGGGTGAGTCTAAAAATACCGCTCCGAGCGGCTCAAAACTATTATTGGTAACAATATTATTACTATTGTTAATAATTGTGTTCTTAATCGGTGAGCGCGACCTAGCACGCGCGGTAATTGCCGAGGGGCATGCTGTCGCCGAGGGGCGGGAGGCCGGTACAACCGAGCGCGAGCGGGCACGCGGGTGTGCCCCGGGTTGCGGGGAGCACGGTCTGCGCACGCGCGGCGCAGCTGCGCCCTGTGGCGCCAAAGTTACGTACTGCGCGGCGGGTGGTCCTACTTCTATCGGTGTTTGCACCGGCGCCTGTCTAACGCGTGGGAACTTCTTCTTATAGCGACTAAGAAGCTCCGGTTCGTGTTGATGTACGAACGCTCTTAATCGCCTAAGCTCTGCCGCATCTGAAAGTGCCATCCCGGTGGCAGTGGGAGGTCTAGGGATGTTCATTTTATATAAATAAATATATAATAAAAAATATAATATAAAACTACTCGCGATGGAGGATAAACCTCCCTGCCAGAGTGGCAGGGGGGCGCGCCAAAATATATTTAACGGACTTTCCCGAGTCCGGCAAGTGACCTGCGAGTCAAAGTGCAATGACAAGCAGGATGAGAACCTAACTGGCCTAAGTGGAGTCCCTAACAAGCCCGAGGCTGAGAACACAGTTCAGTAAACCAAACTGTGACCAAACAGGCACTCGGGGATGGAGTGAGGGGATAGGTAGGTGGGAGGGAGACACTCAGGGCTTGATTATGACTCTATCAAGGACCAAGATTCCTGAGTCCGTCCAAGAACTATCGTTTGCCTCTGAAGGAGGCAACCGAGGGGCGCTTGGGTCACGCACCCACTTGCCTTACGTTGGCACCGAAAGGTTTCCGGCAAGTGACCACAAAACCGTGGTTTTTCACGAACACAAACGCGAGTCGCACTTAAAAGTACGCTTTACGGAGATCGCACTGAAAAGTACGTTTGTTAATTGCTGTATTGTGTGACGTATATACAAAAAACTTGTATACGCGTGACACAACTGATAGCAAAATGACCGTTAGAGATTACGTAACAAGCAAGCGCGCGAACACGTCCACTCGCTACGACAACCAATATCGGACTTCTGTACTATCGCGGCTCCTGGAAATTCTTATATACAAACTGTTTTTCTATTTTTACAATAATCTTATAAGATTCTAACAAGTATTAATATTTTCATATTTAAACATGTGTTGAAACTTGTGACTTAACTTATTTTACATTATTTAGGTATAAACTATCTTGAAATACTCTAAATTTTACAATTTTATAGATTGTTAGATAAGGAAGCCTTATTTATCTATCTGTCTTTTTCTAACAATTTTACATAACAAGCGTTCGCTCTCTTTATCGTGATTGGTCACCTTGCGTTGGTTGTCAAACATTTTTCAACTACTATTTGTGAGCTTACTATAAATATGGCGACTCAATCTTAACAATTTTATAACATAATATTAACAAACATTAAAATTTCTTACATTACGTAACAATTATAAATCAAATTACACATTAAAATAATTGTAAAGTCAAATCCTGAAATGTTTAACCTACACGTAATCAGTATTACGATATTACGAAAACATATTTTACAAATTCAATCATAGCTTATTTACGTAACAAATACAAACATAGCATGTGAACAATTACCATTATACGAGTTATTATTGCTTTTAATAAGTTGACTAACCTACACTTATACGTATTCTGAATAGTTTTAAACTAACTATATATACTATTATTATGTCATGCGATATCATTGTTCTGCGTCGCTAACAATATCTTTGATGCAAACTCCTTTGTGTTCTTTTCTATGACTTTGTAAAATATAATTATTTTTGTATATGTCAAAGAAAGAGAGAGAGAGAGACATCAGAATACATATCGAGGACACCAGGATTTTCCTTAATATCTTAATTACGGAATCATCGATCTTGTGGGCGTAATCTGGGTTAAGTGCCTGGCATTGTAGAGATGTACACGGTCCAATATTCCAAGTGAGAGTGACGTCTGTTTTATTTGAGGTTGCCTCCAGTGGCCTCCAACCTCCCCTATATAGCCATCCCATGCCTCGCATGTCTGATGTTATCCCTGCCCGTAGGTGACCTGGTAATTGATCTTGAACGTCCTCACGAACCGACAAGCTCCAGCCAGAATAATCTTCTCTTTGGGTTCCGACTTATTAGGTAGCCTTGAACAATCTCAGGATCCATATTAACGGAGATCTTCACAATGCGAGGACTCGACCTAGAACCATCATTCAAGCCCGGCGTTGGCTGCTTATATCGGTACATGGATCACAAAGCACACCTGTCCCTAGCGCGCTGTATCTCTACTTTCTTTCCATTTATTTTATATCTTGAATGGTAGATGTGGCTAATGGGATTGTGGGGCTATGGGAACATTATATATGCCGTATTTTAAATTCCTGTCAGGACCTATTATCTCGTTGCTATGAGACATGATTTCTTTTTAAATAGTGACACAGACACGATTCTCTGACATATATTTTGAAAGGTTTATAAATGAAAAACCACTGTTATAATATTTTATTTATTTCAATTAATAATTCTCTCAAGATTTAACAGGTAGCAGAGCGTGAAATAAAATTATAATGTGTTCTTTTTTTCTCCAAAATGTCAATAAGTAAAATTGGATCATTGACCCGAGAAAACTACCATACTTGTAGCCCAGTCATATTAGGGGTTTCACCTCGTAATGAAAGATAATAAGCTGTAAATTGGTATAAACCTTTGTTTTGTCGTTCTAAATGTTGTCTCAAAAGTCACAAGAGCTATCGTGTCCGCATCTTAAGATATTGAAGGTCAAATGTCGTAAAAATCGGTATTTCGTGAATATCTCGCTTACTATTGCTTAAATGAGATTTGCATATATGATAAAAGTTGTAGAGTATAAAATTCTCTACAACTTTTGTTTGTACTTGTTTTTCATACGATCAACCGTTTTTGCGGTAGACCGCGAGAGTGCGCCGCGTACAGTCATATATATGGCCTAATGCAAAGTCAAGCGCGAGTTACGGTTATCAGTACGTTGTATAAAGATAATAATTTACTAAAAAATTATAATTATTAAACAATGCCCATCATTTATGTACTAATTATTTATTATTTAATTTTAATTAAAATAAGTACCAAAATTTGTACAAACTGCTGGAAGAATAACAATGACAAATGGAATAAACGCAAGAGATCTCATAAAAACCATTTTGCTACACAGTGCTCGCTCACACGAAACGAGAAGCCTAAAAACAGCATTTGGGTATTAGATAGCGGTTGTACGTCTCACATGACACACCTTGTCTCAACGAATGAAATGGTTTTCTAACCTAAACCATGGGACTCGCTCTGGACCATTCGGACTCATGAGACATACGTGCAAACGACAATACCCGGTCTTCAAGGTGCGGGTAGCAAGCAAGGTGTGTACCAGTCCGGCCCGTACGGATGACCTTTATGAATGTATGTATCGAGTATTTCAATCCCCACCCGGACAAAGTACTGGATATTAATAGACCGGTATATACGCCTCATGCCTAAGTTATACCACACTTGTTACATCAGCATATTATTTAAACTAGAGTGAAATAACGAATCATATTTGACTCGCTACTGAGTCATTTCGTACATAACGAATGACATTACTCGATGTCATTCAGATACCTCAGTGACATAAATGTATTAACTGGCTGTGAACTACATAGTCAACCAAAGAATAATCATAATTGATTTAAAAATTTGTAATTTGTTTCTGGATGACATTGACACACTTTTTGGGGCCAAAAGGTACGTGGTTGTCAGGTTTCTTATCATAGTAAAAGTTGGCTATGAGCTCGCTCAAATTACGCGCGCGATTGCGGTGTGGAGCAAAATCCGCTTAAGAACCAGGCCGCTCGCGCCGCTGTGCCCAAGCCCGGTAAAGCTGTAAAAGCCGTAAAGGCTCCAGGGCCCCTAAGGCTAACAGTATAGTCAATTCGAAAAAAAAAAGCGCCGCTGTGTCAATTATTGTTAGTTGAGAGTTCTCCGCTGCCATTGCTCGTGTACATATAATATACGAAAAACTTTACTTTTAACGTTGAAGTAGTGTTGCTTATACTTTAAAAAGGGTGTAAAGAACGTATATACTAGTGAAGCATCTGGATCAATGTTTTTGAGTGTGGATTTTTAGGATTGAGAGACCTGTGAGATTCGCCGGCCAGCTACAAGGTGCAGCTCTAAGAAATATCCAGGTGAGTGGGCTTTGAAGCTTAATTTTTGCTAGGATAGGTGAATCGGCAACCACGTATAATAGTACACTCATGACCCCGGGTGTCTGAATTGGGAATACTTTACCTAGGGTCTATACAACCCCCATGTACCGGTTAGTTTTGTTTGGTACATACACAATTGGAAAAAATATCATCGTATATGAGTATTCACCACAGTGAATCTTGACAGTTCCCGATGTATTACTTTAACTCTATGGTGTAGACTTTTAGTTATAACGTGCGCGCGCATCATGAAAATATACTCTCATAATTTATTCAACTCGAACTTGGAAAATATTTGAACGGAATTCAAAAAATTCATAATTTCATTCAAGCTTGACCATTTTATAGGGCCTAATGGGTAATTTACAGGAACTATCTCTACTCAGTATTTATTGTATTGACGAAGCTATATGTTGTTATCGTTTTGTGGAAAATCTACTGATACGTTGAACTGATTGTAAGCGGATAACGATCCGTGAATATATTTTTAATTATATTTCAGTTATTTTTTCTTTTAAACAATTTTTGGCAACAATCTCACCTGATGTTAAATGACGATGTGGCTCAAGATGATACCATGCTAAGCATAGTGGGGCTGGCTCTCAAATGTCAGGAACAACACCTATACTGCCGTTCTAAGAAAGAGAGTGCATCTGCCAATTTTTACAAAATTGAGTTATCTTTTTCTACATTCAAAATCACGAATAAAACAGCGCATCCAGTAGTTTTGTTTTTTGTTTTCTACGATCATCCGTTCTCGAGTAACAATTTGTTTAAAAGGACGTAATTGACATATTTTTAAATATCTTATTTTTTTCGCTAGTTTGTGTTTCAGTTTATTTATTGATAAGGATGACTAACAGCTAAATTATCATAATAAAAAATAGCAAAGGAACCTACTATCCAATAACAAGTCATCACGTACAAAAATCAGTAGAAGTTATAAAAAATTTAAACAACTATACTTACACAACTGTCATTACTGCTAATAATAACAAGAAATAAAATTTACACAGTACTTTAGAAAAAAATCAAGACTTAAGCACATTCTATCCGAAACCACAGTTAAATGAAAATGATCGAGATTGTGCTGATTACACAACTTATTAAAACGTTTACTTGCACGCACTATATAAGAGTTTTGCCAGTAGTTAGATGAAGAAAAAGGAACATGCAGTAAAGAATAAAGGCGAATTAGTTTGCCCGGGCCATTCAAATAGAGCTTTGTTAAAATAATAGAACAGTCAATATCATTATCAAAAAATAATAATATCAAGATGAAGTCATTAAGTAATTCACTAATTAGTCATTAATAAGTTAGATGCGCACCCCTTTTCTTTACGGCGGTAATATAGGTGCTTGGCGATAGATTTTCAACTGGAGGATAGCTAGCCAGGCGTACATTAGAAAAATGTCCTACCACCATGCTATGGTTTCATCGCGATGTTTTGCTTCACCGTTGCAGGGATTCGAACTCACACCGATCGACACAGTGTCTTTATTGAATACAAACAGAATTGCTAAACTTAAGTGGCAGTGAGCTCAGAACGGACTGCCGATTGGGCCGAAGAGTTTTCGAGTAGCGTCCACTTACCAGAAGACACAACGTGTGCAGACACAAGGTGGACCGAGGACCTGGTGAGGGTTGCGGGAAGCTATTGTAATGTCAGTAGCGCAGGACCGGTCGTTATGGCGTTCTTTGGTGGAGGTCTATCGCTGAGATGATGACTCATTCTAATTACTTATTATTAATTTATAATCTATTTGGGAAAAAAATACAGGAAATTTTGTTTAGGCATTAAAAATAAATTGATTAGATAAGGTTCATAAACGAAATATTTTTATAATAAGTCATAATCTTATCATACCTATTTATTTGTAGCTAACTTGTATATTATATTCGTGGCAGCGCTCCCTCTGACAGAAACCAAACAGTGATCTACAAAATACTAACTAAAAACTTGTCATTCAATATTTTTAATGTTAATAGAACAAAGGCTTTTAAGTAATTGTGTTAGATTCTACAATAAACTTTCTAAGCACATTAACGATTTGCCGAATATTGAGTTGTAATAAACTAGGAACATTATGTGAATGATAATGATGTAAAATAATTTCATGATTTCACTGTAGAATTTATTTACACAGAGACTTAACCTGTAAACATTACTTAAGAAGGTAGGGCGGCACAGATAAATTCATTGGAGATTTCTCTAGTTGGGGCAGCCCGACTGGTGGAATACCTTCACCCTACAGAAGATCGCAGCCAAATAACCTTGTGTTGTGTTCCTGCGGTGAGTAGGGTTCCTAGAGCTGCTTGGGATAGGGTGGTTCAAGGTCGGTAGCGCGCTAGTTATATCTATGGTATTACAAGCATCCATAGGCTACAGTAGCCGCTTACCATCAGGCGGGTCGTATGCTTGTTTACTACCATAGTTGTATAAAAAAAACACAGTTAAAAGAAATGTTGTTAAACCGTTCGTTTTTCTTACCGGCTCTTCACGATGACTGGGATGTTTTCCGAATCGGTCATAATGTATAGACATTCATTAGTGCCTTCTTAAGGCCCAAATTGTTTTTTTTAAGGTTGCAGTTAGATCATTGACAACCTGATATAGTCACCAGATATAGATATTTCATATTATATTCTTGTTAAAGCTTTTAGTTAAGGTTCATTTGTAACTGTAAAATACGTTTGTAAACGCTGAGCGGACGAGTGTAGGTAGACATAGTCCCGTTATAGGTACGAGCGTTAACCGGCTACCCTTTTTTCTTAAGCAATGACCTGCCCGCCGTTCACGAGGCTAGACGTCGTTCTCACTCCGCTCAGTGTCTATAATATTTGTAATGTGGTGTTTATATTTACTGTGTATTTAAACCGTAAAATAAAGTCAGTATTATAAAGGGTAAGTACCTACGTACTATACACACAATCGCCCACAGCTCTTTGTATGACATGTCCAGAGGAATTCTAAAAAGCAGTTTCAATGTTTTCTTTAATAGTAGTGTGAGATTACTGTGCCTAATGTTAATCACATTATAATAAAAAAACAACAGCGACCATCGTCAGATCGGCAGTTCATCGTCATGACGGCCTGCAAACTTCTGGATATATACCGACTGATCCCGAAACAAAAACAGAATCATTGTGACGGGGTTATCAGCTTCCCACCTCTAAAACTCCAAACAGAAAGAGCATTGATGCATACGCTTGTGTTCGTACTAGATACGAATACGAAGCCATTTTCATATGTGCTATCGGCCTACGAAAATCATTATGAAAACAAATCCCGCGAGTTTTTTAAAATGTAAGGTTTTAAAGTATATTTTAATGTTTAGTAAACGTGTTTAATTGTGGTTACGTGTACTGCACCCGGATGTAACTTGTATAACGAAGGAAATCAGCAAAATAACACGCACACTAGAGTAGTTATTCCGTTTTTGGTTCGTCTTATTCAAATCTTGTGCCGATCTATAATATACTTAATCTATGAATTGACCGATCGGGTGCGATATATAATTCCTCCTTTGATTATATGTATATATTAATGAAATAATAAAACATGCAAGTAACAATTTTTATTTCACATCTATGTTTTTTATATATCCATGACAACCACCTCTCCGAGGTATATTGCCCGTCCACTCGAGTCCTCTCCTCACCCCCGCACTTCACCTCTCCTCACCAGACTATCTTTCCCACTCTCACCTCTGTCCGTCTCGCTCTACACTCACCATACCTCATCGTCCGTCATTTAAAATACTTACGTTACAATATAATAAAATAATTTCTCTTGCTTTCGTTTATTATTATTTTCCTTTAGTTGTGACCGTTGTCCCAACTGTTTATCCTATTTAAAATTATAACCTACCTTTGATATAGTATTCAAAGCCAAATACCAAAATTTTATAATTTATATAGTATATAATTAAAATTATACACTAATCTAAAAAATGGTAATCAAATACATAATAATAATCAAAAAACTATAAATAATGGATGCCATCCAACTCGCCGCCAGATGGGAACGTAACTTTTGACAATAATCACATCAGATGAGCGACAGTGTGACCGAAGATAACACGTTAAGCCCAGAGATACTGTCTCTTAAAGTGCAGCTGTCGAAATACACCTGTAAGTGCTTGATGACAGATTTTCATTTTGAGAGTAGTATAACCGTGCGAAAAGTCAAATTTCCCTAAAGAAAAGATGTAAAATGTTAGAAATATTTTCTTTTAAGATACATTGAAGGCGTATTAATTGTATATATAAATACCATAAAAAAACTTTAGGTACAAGAATTAAATAAATACGTAAGTACCTTTATCAGAAAGTGTAATAAATTGAGATGAGTGTGATAAATTGTTTTCTTACCAGATTGAGGTACATAGGGGATTGAACTTCCGTTCCAGACTTTACGCCCATAGGCATAGCCTTTTACGAGCGGGGGTACGGGGCAACTGCCCATCAAGGTGTTCGTAGGCGCTCGATCGGAGTACTTCCAAAAGGAAAAGTAAATAATTTTGTCGAGCTAGTATAAAATACATCATTTAACCTGAGCCCCTCCCCCTCCCCCAAATCCAAACCAAAATCTTGTCTACATCCATGTTTTTACGCCAAACCAAATAGTATACAATTGATGTTAAGAGTAAACGCCGTCGGCAAGACATTTTAAGAATGTGTTGACACAAAGCTGTTGTCGCGTTATGCTCAAACGACCGGCTAGAGTGCGAGAGAGACAACTGCAGCTCGAACTGATTATACCTATGTAAAATAATGTCATTATTTCTGTGGGAACTGAGTCCCACACAGAGTTTCAGTTTAGGAATCGTTACCAATTGGTAAGCAGAGAAAAAACATGGTGAGCTAGATGCAATACGTTATATTTGTGACAGAATGAATGATTAATAATAAATGAATACAGAACAGTCAATACAATATTTAAAAATACTTTTCAAAACATGCAAGTGCTTTGATATAATCTAAACGCAGGTTTCTAAATCTAAACGTATTCTCCTGTTTCCTCCTCTAAAAGAGAACAGCAGATTTTAATATTCCTGCCTTTAAGTTCGGCTATGCCTGTATGGGTTTCTTTTATTTTTCATTTTTGTCAAATTCGTATACTGGATATCTGATAACTGCGGTACAAGTGGGCAATTTTAGAAGGATCTTAGTGCGTATAATTATTAATTTATAGAACAAATCAAAACATAGAAATATAAAACAGAGGAATACGTTTGTATGGACTAAACGCCTCTTAAATTTTCCTCTAAGTAGATATTACTAACCCGTAGCTGTCTCAAATCAACCCCGAAAAGCAGTATAGCTGGAAAGCTCTTGTACCAGCGTATTGCCGACATTGATTCTCAACACAGCGTGTGAAACACAGTTTTGAGTACAATACAAAGACAAAAAATGTTTTCTTTGCTTGTAAGTAAAAGTGTGACCATTGATTTGCTTTGAAACTAGTAAACATATACTTATCCCTCTCTAACTTGGTGACAGTCGGTTCTTTAATATCGTTTTAACAAAACTGGTGAATGAGTAACCTAATATGACCTTGGTCTTGTTTCAATTAGCTAATAAACAGTTAAATGAAAGGTTAATTTATGTTTTAGAAATAGTTTGAAATTTACAAAAATATTTGTTCAATGAAATTATTTTTTCATAAAATTATTTACTTTTCAAATCTAGCATGTGTCGATATGATTTACGTATATATAATATAGTAATATTAAAACCACCATGATAGATTATTAATAATTTATTATTTTAAAATTATAAGATTCATTAAAAAATTGTAGATTACATAAAAGGTAACAGTGAAATTATATTCACGCCATTTTCAAAACACGTTTATATAATCTGACAGATATTTTTTTAAGCACACGTGGCAAAGACTTTAAATGTTACCGAGTCTACTTTTTTTCGTAATATCAAGGTACAAAATCAGAGTAATTGTAGAAATTCTATAAATTTTTAACATAATATCTAAGTGATATTTTTTGGAAAAGACATTAGGAAAGTTTACTACTTTCTTAAAATATATAGCTATAAAATGTGCGCTTTTGTATGTTGACTTATTATAATATAGGATAAATTTATACCATATAAAATATTATACTTTTTATTTGTCACTTATTATAATTTATAACTAAAAACTGATCTACCATAGTAAACAAATAACAAATTTCATCGTTCTATTTCAAAGCATCTTTAAAAAAACTGTAACCCTTAAGGTAAAGCTGCCAACTATCATCATCATCATCATTTCAGCCGAAAGACGTCCACTGCTGGACATAGGCCTCTCCCAAAGATCGCCACAACGACCGGTCTTGTGCTGCCCGCATCCAGCGGCTTCCCGCAACCTTTACCAGGTCGTCGGACCACCTTGTGGCGGGTCTGCCCACGCTGTGTCTTCCGGTACGTGGCCGCCACTCGAGAACTCTTTGACCCCATCGGCCATCCGCTCTACGAGCTACGTGGCCCGCCCACTGCCACTTAAGTGTAGCTATTCTTCGGGCTATCTCCTCATTTCTGATTCGATCACGCAGAGAAACTCCGAGCATAGCCCTCTCCATTGCCCTTTGAGTGACTTTGAGCTTTCTTATGAGGCCCATAGTTAGCGACCACGTCTCAGCACCATATGTAATCACTGGCAACACACACTGGTCAAAGACTTTCGTCTTGAGACACTGCGGTATCTTGGACGAGAATATGTTACGTAGCTTCCCGAACGCTGCCCAGCCGAGTCGGATTCGACGATTGACCTCTTTCTCGAAATTGGATCTACCTAACTGGATTATGTGTCCCAGGTAAACATAATCTTCAACAATTTCAAGCGTATAGTCTCTGATCTTCACGGGAGTTGGCGCTACATGGACGTTCGACATAATCTTCGTCTTGTCCATGTTCATTCTAAGACCAACTCGTTCAGAGGCTTTACTGAGGTCATCGAGCATCGCACGTAGGTCCTCCATGGTCTCAGCCAAGACTACTATGTCGTCGGCAAACCGAAGGTGGGTGATGTACTCGCCGTTTATGTTGATGCCTAGTCCTTCCCAGTCCAGAACCTTGAAAACATCTTCCAGTGCAGCGGTAAACAGTTTAGGAGAGATAACATCTCCTTGTCTGATTCCCCGCCGCAGCAGGATAGGTTTCGAGTTCTGATCCTGCAGTCGAACTGACATAGTGGCGTTTTCATACAAACACTTCAACACTTCGATATACCGGTAGTCAACTTGGCACCGCTGGAGAGACTGTAGTACAGCCCAGGTCTCAATCGAATCGAAGGCTTTCTCGTAGTCCACAAACGCTAAACAAAGAGGTAGATTATACTCTTCGGTCTTCTGTATAACCTGCCGTAATGCGTGTATGTGGTCTACGGTACTAAAGCCTTTTCGGAAACCGGCTTGTTCGGGAGGCTGGAAGTCGTCAAACTTGCGAGCGAGACGGTTCGTAATAACTCTCGAAAACAGCTTATAAACATGGCTCAAAAGTGAGATGGGCCTATAATTCTTCAATAGGGTATTGTCACCCTTTTTGAAGAAGAGTACCACCACACTTTTGTTCCATGCCTGCGGCGTTTTACCTTCGTGGATGACGGAATTGAACAATGTCTGAAGGGCCCTCAGTACTGGTTTACCACCCGCCTTCAATAGTTCGGCTGTGATTCCGTCATCTCCGGGAGCTTTGTTGTTTTTAAGCTGTTTGACAGCCATACTAATCTCGTACAAGCTGACGTCCGGGATATCTTCTGTGTAGTGTCGAGTCAATCTAGCTCTTGGGTCTTTAGCTAGATTCGTAACGGGTTCCTGCGTTGACGTGTATAACTGTCCGTAGAACTTCTCGACCTCTCTCAGGAGCTCGGGTTTGGATGACACGTCGTCAGTCTTCAGCTTTGTTAGCTGGCTTTGCCCAATAGACAGATCTCTTGCGAACACTTTGGAGCCTTTGTTTCGCTCTATCGCCTCTTTAATACGATTCGTATTAAATTGGCGTATGTCAGATTTCAGTGACTTTAAGATCTGCCTATTAAGCTGCCGATAAGCACAGGCATCACCTTTAGACTGCAGAATCATCTCACGCCTCTACTCCATGAGTTTTAGAGTAGAGTCCGAGAGTTTTTTGGTCCTGTTTGTACGGTGGGTCTTAAAGAACTTGGACCCAACCGTATGGACAGTTTCCACGAACCCGTCATTATAATTGTCCACGCTGTGTTCTAGGCAATGAAAACGGTTTTGGAGCTCCAGCTGAAAGCTCTCACAGCTGAAAGCTGCCAACTAGTTAAAACTTAAATTACAAAATTGAGAAGGTAACCACACATTGCTAAAAAATGACCCCTGAACATTTGTCCCCATGAAATACAAATTACCTCGTTTCGCTGTAAAATTTTGAAGCTGGCAACCTTACGTCAGATTTAGTTGGTAATCTAAGCGCAAACAATTGTCTCACACTAAATAATAATAAGCATCTTTCGATAAAAATAAAAAGCCTTATTGTAAGTCACTGTTTTTTTTAATATATTTTAAGCACCATTACACAAATATAATTTAATAAAAGAAAATAGAAATATTACAAATGGACGGATTTTAAATTATAAAAATCTATTCAAAATAAACGCCTTTTAAAACGGCAAATAATATAACTATTTATATTAATATACAAGACAATAATAAAACTAAAATAAAATACTTTGTACCTTACAATGACATAAAATAATTATAACCTTAAAAACACAATCGCGGGTTTTTTTTAACTGTCCAGTAACTTTTCTCTCGGAATGTATTAACCAAATCTTTTAGAAACAATTAAGGATATTCAGACTATTTTTAAAAGCTATGCGTTTAATTCAAGGGTTGTCAACCTTTTCATACCTTCCCCCCACTTTCTATCTCTCGTTTTTAGCCAAATCTTCTAACCTCCTACCACTGACACTGTAGTGAAATCAATAGTTTATTTATATAGAGTCCATAAAAGCTTCAAGTCGGACAAACCCCTTCATCCCAAATCAAAATTAGGTGGCGGTACGTAGCAGGTTGACTACCATTGGCATACATTGCTGGTTTAATTATTAGTTATTGTTTAAAAACGATATGGTACATCTCTAATTTTTGTTTAAAGTATTTGTATCTGAATAGAGTTTACCAAACAGTTATATTTCCTAATGAAACCTTAAACAAAGTCTCATTGAAACCCTGCTTCGTTTAATATCAATAAGCTATCATTCTATATTTATAGAAAAAGAATAAACATTTTTAGGGTTGCCAACTCTGTTCAAATAATTACCAGAGGCGAGGAAAAAAGCGATGGATTTAGAAATTTCTTAAAAACAACAAATAAATAGTACCTAAAGTAAACAATAATAATATTTCATCATGTGACCAATCTCAGCAAATCAATATTTGTATAAACAAGTCTAACAATTAAAAAAAATCTACAACTATTTAGCGTTTATTAAAAGTTTATTAGAGATTTTTATGAATTTCCAGCAGCAAAGTCATAAGTCTGAAGCAATTTCTGCGGGTAACGAAACTTCGAAAAGGTTGGCAACTCTGGTTCTTCTAATTGTGTTCACGAGAGATAATATCGATAATGAATAATGACTAACTATAGGGAAAAAACATACACAAGGTAACGTATCAAAATAACTCATCCTATTTTTAAAACTACAAACTCTACAAAAAAAAACATTAATATATATTATTATATAAAATTATCTTAATTATAAAAATGAGATTACTACAGCACTCGATAGTATTATTAAAATAGTTTATAAATAAATCGACTTAATACATACACACTACATTATAACTTTAAGGATATAAAGACAAACGTCATGATAAAAAAAGTTTTGACAGTTGACAAAATTAAATCGCCGCCATTTTTTTTTGTTGCAACAGCTTTAACACTAGACAAACAAGTGACCAAAAATAATTAAAGCAGAACCTACATTACAATGTGTTTAAAAGTTTGCATAGTAAACGTATATTTCAGTGCTGTGTGCTAATTATTATAAAAGACGAAATTTATAAGAAAAACTTATTGATATAACCCTAAAGTGTTCATTTAATTATATTTTTTTTTATTTCAATTTTATTTAATATAATTTTTAATAAATATATTATTATTATATATTTTCGGTGGATATATTTCCAATGTTTAATGATATTTTTGTGATGATTTCAATGTTATTTTCATCGTAACAATCGGGCGCGGTTTTCAATGTTTTCTGACATTTACAATTTCAATATTTCATCTATACATATTTGGAAAATCGTACATGGATGCTTTGTCAAACAGAAATTAAAAAATCTTTGATTCAATTATTATAATTCCAATAATATAAATACTATTTCTTATAACGCGAAGAAATAAATCGTAATAAAAATAAAACAAGTGTAATTACAAAAAAATAATTTAAGAAAAATACACTTTTTTTCATTTCATTGTAAAAAGTAAATTATCCCTTAAAATAAAATGTATTTTTACCCGATATTTATTGTATATTTTAGCTCTTTTTTTCTTAACAGATTTAAAAAATAAGGAGTGTTCTCTTGTATTCTACAAGTATGTTTGTTTGTGGACGATTTGCAGGAACTACACTACTGATCTCTATGATTATTTTAGTGGAGTACTCTACGAGTATACGCTTATGAGAATATTTTACTTATATTATTAAGGTACCATTCTTATGTACAGAGTTGTACAGATAATAGCACAGCTCAAATCGTTATAAACAAAAAAAAAACACAATTTTATTTCGCGCCCGCTTGTTAATGTGAAAACGCGTTACTCCTTAGCCTCTCGCTGCGCCGGTTGATCAGTGTATACGATCTCCGCGTACTCAGTCGAGGGTGGTGGAGGTTTCTCCGTCGACGTCTGGTCTCCGAGAGCCAGTTCAGCGTACACCACACCCTTCTTGTCATCGGAGAGAGGCTAGAACGTGAATAACACGTCAATATATACAATGAGTCACAGTGGATATCAACATGAAACACTACAAAATGAGTTCAATAAGAAATTAACAACTAGATCGAACTAATGTTATTGATGTGAACCCAAGCGCGTTTGGACGGGAGTAAATGCGTTCTGATGGGACGTCGCTACGTGCCATTCGAACAGCGTCGCGTCCGGTCGCCTCTTTCCAACTCGGCGCTTGCCTCAACATTTATACTGAAAGCTTCCTTCTCTACTACGAGCACTTATTTTTACGTGACTATTTGTGTTTCAGCGTGGTGTCTTATGCTGCTAATCTTACCGGTTACTCGTCAATATCATTAAATTTATCTTAACAGAAATGCCTCTATCATGTACTCAGCAATGAAGTGAATCAAACGAAAGATTATTTTATTATGTATTATATTAATTACTAGATATGCCCGCGGCTCCGCTCGCGTGGACTAAAGAATGCTGTCGATCGAGCGCGCGTGCGAATTGTGTTGCCTCAAAAATACTTATTGTGGGTGATCCTTAGAAGATAGACCTATACTATCGTAGAGTTTTTTGTATGTCTGTTCTACTATTGTATTGTATGTCTACTATTGTTTTGTATGTCTAATCTACTATTATGTAGAACATTCATTTCATATATCTCTCATGGTTTACTCAGCGTAAGCCATTTAAGCGCCTCAAAAGCTTCTTTTTTCCGAAATGTTTCACCGTTATCGTCTTCTTTCGTATATTAATTTATGGTACAGAATATATCCTATAACCTGGCCAAATAACATAGCTATGAATTAAAGGAAAATATATAAATCAGATCAGTTGTTTTCACGTGAAAAGAACATAAACAGACAGAGAGACTTTGATTTTTATAATATGTATGTATATGTATAGATTTTAAGGTTTTGTCAACATATAACATATATATATATATATAAATATATATTTATCACTAACTACATACCTTCTCTTCAGCGTCAATAGCTTGAGTTTCCGTTGCCTGGACCTTGTCTTTAGCCCTTGGGAGTACTGCCATCATCCTCGCTCCGAGATTAGCCAGCCTGGAGCGCTCCCGGCCGCCGACAGCACTCTCTGTGTCGCTACTGACAGTGTAGCAAGTTAAATACAAACTTCCTACTTTTCGGAAAATCAGTAAAAATAGGAGCCTTTTGCTACACAATCAGGGCTATGGACATATGGTAATATGACGATCCCGTGTAATATAATAAAATAAAAAAAATGGGCAAGTAGCGAATAGAACTCGCGCTCCGAGGGTTCTATACGGTTACATGTTATATATAAGTATTGTTTGATTTGAGTGACAAACTTTTTTATTGTGGGCACTCATATAGTACACATACTCATGGACATAGCACAAACTGAGAGAATATATAAATTTGTTATCATTTTCTGATATATTCCATAGGTTGTGCTATTGCTAGTGACCTCCCTTCGCGAAATATGGTATAGCCGGATAACCAAGCCGAATCTGCCCGCAAGGCCTTTTCTATCGGCACTTAGAGGAACATTTTGGTACCAAATAAAACAAAACAGCTAAAATTATAATCAACTCTTAATCTCAAGTACTTTTTGAGTTATTCAGAAAAACTTTTTTTAAACAAAAAATATTTGATATTTTGTTTCAATAAGTAGTAAAATTAGTAATTGAGAAAAGGCGTTTATTTCCCAAATACTTAGGAGTAAAAGGCATGGTAAAAAACAGGGTACTTGTGATTGTCATATTGAAAGCCGATAAAAAATATACTAAAATATTTCTAGCACATTTTTTAAAACATGCAATCTTCTAATAAAATTCTACATCTCCGACAAGATTTTTATATGAAGGTCGCCATCCCTTTATTGTATGAAGCCAAACACTTGATTTTTTGACAACAGTATGAGGCCATACACCTTAGTAGTCGGTATTAACTTCAGCATTATACCTCAAGCCGTTTGGGAGAAAAATAATAGACAGATGGACAACCGAGTGATCCTATAAGGGTTCAATTTTTTAAATTATCAAATACGGAACCCTAAAAACTAAAATGGAAGGTCACATTGTTAAGTTACCATAATAGTCGAAGAAGGTAGCACGATGAGCCAAGCTATGGGGCAGACTTTCAAAGGCGGCTGTCGAGAAACATCGACAGATACTTGACGATTAATTTTCAATTTTTTTTTCTTATTAATTATTATACGTTTTAGCGTTATGAGTACAATCTCACCTAATTTTAAGTGATATTGTTACCCAAGATGATAACACGCTAAGTCTAATGGTGGAACTGGCTCTCAAATGTACCAGCCAGATCACACCTATAGGTGATTCGTCACATGGTGGCAGCTAGCCCGACAGGCTTTAAAAAATACCATACAACCATGCTCTAGTTCCCTTCGCCGAAGGCTCTGACTCATTGTCGATACACACTACCACTGAGCCATCATTGCTTCAAATGGCGGATAACCAAAAAAGCCGTAGAGATGATATGGTTGTAAAAGTTTTCTTTTAATTAAATCTGTTATTGTGTCAAGATTTATCAATTGAAGATAGGTAGGTATGTACAGCATCAATCGAATGTATCAGCTGACTAAGGCTGTAAATAGAAATTTAGCGCGAGATAACTTTATTTTAACTTAATGGCAAATATAACGCGGTAATTTTTAGTAGACTTTTTTTTATCGTTATAGGTTTGGAGTAGTGGCCACAAACTCACCTGATGTTAAGTGACAATGTGGCCCAAGATTATAACACGCTAAACCTAGTGGAAGACTGGCTCTCAAGTGCAGCTGCCGGGACACACCTATTGGTGCTTGGCGACAGATTTTCAACTTGAGGTTGGTAGCTAGCCAGGCGGGCATTAGAAAATGCCCTAACATCATGCTATGGTTTCCTCACGATGTTTTCCTCCACCGAAAGCTCAGGCTTATTGCAGGGAGTCAATCGACTCGAAGTCGTACACGCTACCACTGAGCCATCATTGCTTCAATGATGAAGCAATCATTCTAAATTTCAGAAGGGGAGAGAGATTCTGGACCCAAGACAAACTCCTAAAGTCCTTTGACTGTTTTTAAACAACGATCGTCAACTTTACAAGCTGCTAAACTAAGTAAGTTTCAATAAATTACCGCAGGTACCTATAATAGAATAATCTATAATTGTGTAAAAAATATGCATGCAAACAAACAAGTGTCCACTACCCAAACGTAAGTGACCACATATTCAAAGTGGAAAGGATAAGCGTTAACAGTAGATTATTTTTTTAATATAACCTATACATTGAAAATCTATATAAATAATAATTCCCTATAAATTATTTCTCAAAGATGTTTAATTCGTCCTTGTAATATTTAATATTATAATACTTTTTTATCTTTTATAATACAGTTTTTAAATTAGTTATATAATATAATGTACGATATATTCGCACGAGTTGTTTGCTAGTAAATTTATATTGAAAAATATGTCGCGTGATAAACAATTAAATAAAAATGTTTATATTACCAATGTAAAAAAAAAAATTTTATGTTTTAAACATCTCTACAATTTTATAGACGAAAATTCGCTTATTCATTAAAATTATCGAAATTATTATCGAAGATAGTTGGAAATAAGTTGCGAATTGAATAAAACTCGAATATACGGGTCAGTCAACTATTTGATCGACACTTCGCTGTCCTTGGCATATCATTATAAATGTGTACTATTAAATTGATAATAATTATACAAAAAAATTAATATCTCAATTGTATCTAAGATTATTAGGCACAAAGAGAAACTAAATTATCATTCTCAAAAATCTTTTGTTTCTATAAAATTTCATGATAACTCAGTACCTATAAGAAATGTCCGTTCCATACAAAATATTCCTGTCCGAAGACCACATTAATTTCTGAAACTTCTTTAAGTACGAACTTACTTATCACTTGAGTAGAGAGAGGTTTTTTTTAAATATAGAACAAGACAGCATGGTATATATAATTCATGGTTTGTATTACAAAATAGCAATGAAGAAAAATACATTTACAAAAAAAAAAAACATTTTTGCTATTAACAAACCTTATTGCTATTCTGTATTAGACACGATCAAATATATCATGTCCTCTTGTTTTGTAATAAAAATTAATTAAAAACGTAACTAGCCTCTCCAAAGTGTGGGTTTATTTATTGATTGACCTATACATACATCATATGCATAAAATTATGACATTGACGTTTATCTTTTTGGCGGCTATTTGTAAAACGATGCTCAACTTCCTTTCTTTTTAAATGAAGTTAAGGCTTTTAAATATTTGTTTTGATCACTTCACTTTACACAATAAGGCCGTCGGTCTATTGATGTCATTCGGGTTGTAACCAAAATTTCACCAACGGATTTAGTGAAATGACAAACGAATTCCCCCACTTGATACTGGGAGTAAAAACTTCAATCGAGACGTGGGGATGAAAAAAGTAAAACAAAGAAATTTCCAGATTAATATCGTTAATAATGAGGATTCTAGTAAACGTTCTTTTGTTAATTGTTCTATGCATATTTATGTCATTTGGAGGATAGAATTCCAGTTGCAGAAGTCCCTAATACAAAAATTGCATTTGAAGTAATTCTATCAGCCTTTTTTTTACAACAAAATTGGCAAATAAGCTTTCGGACCAGAGCACCAGTGGTAAGAGGCAAGGGGCATAGGACAAGATCTTTGTAATTTGACACGTAATTACTACACACCTTCCGAGAGTATACTTATATATTCAGCACTGTACTCAGTTACAACTATACTATTCCAAATTACGCGGGTACAATATAGTAACAAAATAAAATTAGATGGTAAACTTTTTGGTAATTTGGAGAAAACGTCTTCCAAGGGTAGGTATACTCATTTAATTTTTATTTTCACTGATATCTATTTATATTTTATCTTCTTTAACCGCCTGTATATTATGAAACTAGCTGTGCCCCACGGTTTCACCCGTATTAAATTTATTCGACAAATTCAACATGGCGCGGCCGCGGCTTCAGCCAAAATCCGTACTTGCCTACAGCTTGCCACGTAGCGCCTTACCCAAGGGCTCTGGAAATCCTACTCACCGCAGAAACACAACATCAAGCTACAATCATCTATAGAGTGGAGGTATTTCACTAGTCGGATTTCCACAAATAGAGATATTTTTTCATAAACGATTTCTCCCTGCCCTACCTCTTCTTAAAGGCCTACCTCAGGCTTAAACGAAAAATGGTGAAAATTTTGTTTTCCTATACATAATTCAGAGTTTCTGATATGCTCTAAATATCAATGCCATTAGATCAAAAAGTCTTCAAATGGGTTTAGGACTTCAGTAACTGGACTTTTTGTGTTTTCAAATATTTGGCGTAGGTTCGATAGAAGTATAATAGTTTTTCTATATCTCTTATATTAAAGTAAATAATCGCTTGTTAACATTTAAAAGTTCCATTATGTTATTAAGGTGGTCTCAACGACTGGGTTTAAGCCATGCATCAAACATAGAAAATATATAATTTTACTACTCAAAATAAATATCTACTAGGTATGTTCGATGTCTCTTATCGATAATAATACTTGTAAGTTATCTATGTGTAATAGTTTCTTGAAATATCTACCATTTAGTCACTAGGAAACCAAAAAATCGCATAGTTGTCTTTTTTTGAAATACCATTGCTTTTTAATAATTAACAAAAACGCCTCAACATAAAAAAATGCAACCCTAAGTGAGACTAGTAGTGTTAAATAAATATGATAAACTATATAGTGATAAAAACATTGTATCAACAGATAAAAAATTAAATAGAAGACGTACGTTCTAGAAGGTAACGGAATGCCGGATTCAATGAGTACATCGCCTGCTGGGGTCCTTGTAAAAAAACATTTTTTTAAATGTTATAACTTGAAGTGAAATGGTCACTATCTATAAATATGTATAAAAAACTTAACAACCGCAGTTCTGAGGCCAATCATTATAGATTGCTAGTACTGAGGACTGAGTTAGAACGTCTCATTTACCGGTGTGTCTTGCCATCACACCCTTCGAACTGACAACATCAGATGCTGTTTTAGAAATAAGTGTGGCGCTGGTGCTCCATAGTCGAACCTTGGAAAGGTTAATTTCTCTTGAAGAGTCAAGTGTATACCACTACTAATTTTCTTAAACAACTCAGAGCCAGAAGTATTCATGAGAGACCTACATCAAGCATTGAAATTAGACGAGAGCTGTTCATTTAAGTAGCAAATGATTTGACATGTTTTAAAAACAAAACCCGTAGCAGTACTACACAGTAATGTTGCCGTGGAACAGTTAAAACACGAGATCACCGATTCGAAAAAATTTTCGGGTACTTAGACTTACAGAAGGTGAACGGCTTGGAAATTGGAAGGTAAGTATATTTTAGCCTTTACATTAATGTAATTATTACTTACGATTCTCCAGAGTTTTTGGTGCGATCGCGTCCTCTTCCTGCAAACGATGTTTTATTATAAAATACCTTTGTACATACTCTATGACATACTTTATTTCAATTGACCATATTAAAGAGTGTGCACGTTAAAACTAGGACAAAACCTTGAGTAAAATAAAACCCATATGAATCTTAATATAATTTTAATTAATCATTTACATTCAATATACGGAACGATTATTCAAATGTTTGGCAGAATTATAAAGTAGATATGGTAATTTATAAGCTAATTTGAATAATTTTAAACGCAGTAATTTGGCAATTTACAGAATGGCAGTGTTTGCAGTAATTACTTTTTATCGATAAATTCATATTATTAACTATAATGACGGTAATTCTGTCGACCGCTGGACATCATAAATGACAGTGGCTGAATGAACGCGTTACGTCCTTTGCCAAATATATTTTAAACTTTTCGATATTTGTAAACAAATAAAAATTAGAAATTATTTAATAACCTATATTTCAGGAGATTCTTGATTGTTAAGAAATAATTTAATGGTTTTGCATTTTCCAAAAAAAGACAAGGTACATAAATACACAATATAAAATACACAATAAAGACATGCAATAAACCAAGTCTAAATAAATATATTTTGATATTTTTCTATACCTTAGAACCAGAATCGACAGAGTTATTGCCGTTATTAATGTGCAACTTAAAAAAACTTAACTAAGTGGTATAAAAATAAATCCTTCATAAATGTATGTTTTTTATCATAGAATATTTTAAAAATCACAATGACGGTGACTTAATACTAAGCTTATAAAAACAGTAAGTATTATTTTTATTATACAAAGAAATCTTGATAAATTTGCATGTAGGCAAGCAATAGACACGACCTCACGCATTTATAACGCTCGCATCTATGGATAAGAATTGAAAACCACAAGGGAGAATAAGTCGCATCCGTGGAAGAAATAATTAAAAGAGTCAGGAATATTACTTACTCTTTCACTAAAAAATGTGCAAATGCAAAAGAGAAAGGAATATGGATTTTGTGTCTCTATCGCTCTAACTTCATATTTGGTGCTAAAAGCGCCACAGCTGTCAAAATAGTCAATGTTGAGTCTTTTGTCGTGGTTTTTTCAAACGAGAATAAAATAAGTTAACATTTTATTGTACACCTGACAGTATTTTGTGCGTGCGTACAATAGTAAAATATAAGGAAACTGTAACCGATATAAAATATCATTATCTCACACCCGGTTCCACGATCTGTTCGTCTATTTACTTCTTTGTCTACGCTCGAATCAGATTTGTTAATCTGTGACAGCTGACACACACCCCGCCTCACTTGCCGCATTCCCCGTTTCCTTGGTTTGTATCTGCGCTTTTTTTTTCAAAAACTATAGGACCATATTTATTAAATTCTTGTACTGGTGTAATCTATATAGTTTTGAGAAGGTTTTAGAATATCAAATATCAAAGTAGGTACACCCTTATAGATGTAGTAATTGTGATTCTTGTTGATCTTCGACAAAGTCGTTTTTTTTACCATTTACTAAGTCTTTTATTACAATTTGTTCTGGTAAGTTGTCATTCTTGAAATAAGTATTTTCAGAGACCAATGTATAACTAACAAACGATGGAAAATATATGAATGACAAATATGCAGATCAGGCAAGAAAAGTAATAATTTAGTGAAATTGTATTTAAAAACTTTTCGAAACACAGAATGCTTCCGATTCAACAAATTGACAATTTATTAATAGGACGAATATAGGAGAGGTAAATGTCAAGATATATCAAAAGATTAACTGTTCAATAATGCCTTAACCAAATCTTAAACCATATTAACCTACATTGTATATACAAAAGATATAAAAAAATGGTGGTACGAACACAATAAATCCTTATAAATAATATATAAATCAAATAGTCATATGGGTCAATCAACTGACATGTTTAATTAAAAATTTCCAAAAGCTCTTTAAAAGGGCACCGTCGCTCCCTTGCGAGTGAAGACAAACAAAATGGAAGCAAGTAGCTTCAAAGAAAGCATCTATGTCAACGCGTTCATTTATAGAACACGAATAAGAATAAACGCAAGTGATAAGTAGAATTTTATTTATAATGAGAGTTCACAAGTTAATGTGGTCTTCAGACAGGGATATTTTGCATGGAACGGATAATGTTAATATGACTATTATCAATTAGTACATATTGGGGAGTTTTTGGCGGTAACTTAAAGTGTCATGTGGTGGTTTTTGTTTTAATTCATAAACTTATGTCATTTGGCCCTATATTATGTAATTTTACGTGATGTAGTGTGATTGTTGTGCACAAGTGAAGTGGATTACAATAAATAACTAGGAACATGCATTTTAAGTTGCTACAAAAGCTCCCTGGAACGTTTTAACAAGGGTGCCGCCATCTTGTTGGAGCGATGTTTAAAGATTATTGAATATTTCCTCGCTTTGTTGAAAAAATGTAAAATACTTGACACTGGCCTAATGCACGAATAGTGCCGAGCCATAATTAATAAGAAGAAGAAGTAGTACATATTGGTAACATGTGTGGGTAAAATTGTTGATTGATCCCCACATACATGGCGTTTTGTTATTGCTAATTTTTTTGTCCAATAATAATTCAACCAGTCCTGTTGAATTATATCCTCTAGATATCTTTTTTTTTTAATAAATCGTTCTTAATAAATCAGATGCAATAACCAAACGCTAATTTTAATGTTATGAATTTAATTTTAGATCGTATTCAATTAATAAATCCGCAAATTTATTTGCACTATCTGCATCAACTATGTGATAAATTTATATTGTTACATACTTTTAATTACAAAAATATTTCTAAACTTCATTAAAAAGGTGATTAAGTTTTTTTAAAGTTTGACATTCTCCACCGAACATTTTTTAATTATCACTTTAGGCGCGTTGGGATTCGTTGTACCTTTTTATGTTAATAAATATGTATGTATTTATAAATATTATTTTTTTTCGGATTATACCGCGATTATTCGCCTTTTATTACTACAGTAAGTATTTAGCGATATACGAACTATAGATAGATAACCAGAAAATAATTTCAAAAGTGTTCATCATATAATTAAACCGTAAACATTATGAGATTCTTAATTATTTATTTAAAACTAAATCTAAGTTTAAAAATATCGTAGGAAAAATTATAGGTTATAATAATAGCATCATACATTTCAATTTATACAGGTTTTAAAAACAATCTATCGTTCATAAAATATGATTGTAATATAAATTGAAAAGATATGTGATATCATTTAAAGTATTTTAGCCTCACAGACCAACTTTAAATTTTATCGAATAATTATAATTAATTTCCATAATTTTTTCTTAATATGTGTAAGTCAACCAGAGAATATTCTGCCAGCAGCTACCTTACAAACAAGCTTACATTACAAAAGTATCAAATCGACACATTATTATTTTAAAAATATAAAAAAATCATATAATGTCAACAAACAAATCTTTGATTACCAAATAAATACTAGGTAAGTATTTTAATAATTATAACCTATAATTTTTCTACTCGTATTTAGTAAAGATTCAAAATTGGTGGACAAAGTCTTCAAATACAAAGCTTATACTCTAATTAAGTTCAAACAATTCACATTAAATTTTGATATTTTTAATTTAAATAAAATTATTTATAACTTTTAAAGATATTATTCATATAATAACCTGGATATGTTTAGAGTTTTGTTAACGATTTTGATATTTACGATAATTGTTGTTTAAAAAAAACTCTAGTAGTATTTAAAGATATAATATGTAAATTTTGATTTTTATAGAAAAATAAACTGTTGTATATTCAAAAATATTTATACTATTTCTCAACGCAGAGTTTAAAAAAATCAAAATCTCTAAACATAACTAGATCTAAATATATTTTAAAATTATACCTTGGAATTCGTTACAATTTTTTCTTTTTTGTTTAACAATATTTCCAAGAAAACCTGAGGCTCTAAATATTCCTTTTGTATATTTACTTTATTAACGAAAGTCTGTCTTTGATGATGTAGGTACATATATTAATCTAATGAATGCGTACAATTCGCAAGATATTCAAAGACAAACTTTTGTTATTTAGTTGTTATAATCAAACTGTCACCTAATACCACGTGAGAACCTTTAGCGTTTTTAAAAAGTTTCAAATCATAGCTATTAAAAAACGCTTAGTATAATAATTTGTTATCCGATATATTCATTATCAGTAAAGATACTGTCATCAAAATTGTGAAATTTTCCGTCAATGTTGTTAAGTTCAGATATGATTATGTATTTATAAGTTTCAAATTTATAATTTACGAATCCTCGTCATCTACTTGGCATTCACGTCTTTAGAAAAGAAATAATATTTAAAATACAAACGTTGAACAAAAGTACGAGTTACAAATACACAATTGTCAAACAACAGAGTTCATAATTAGATGATTCAAAACAACAGTTCGACTGTATTCATAACAAATATAGTTAAAAAGACAAACGTGCCAGTTCTAAATTTGGATATATTCAAGTCAACCGTTTGAAATATAAACATGCAAAAGTTAAACATTACGAGTTCAAGTGACAGTCCGACTTACAACTTAAACGGCTGTGTCGGGTTTTTTTTCGAGTTTCGTATCGCCATTGCTTATGTAATCGCCGTGGTCATGAGACGGATTTTCGGATCCTTTGACGTCATCGTGTGGTGGTAACGGCGCTTCGGAGTCCACGCCGTCCGGTATATCGGTCCGGTGAGATCGACCTGTCCACATACCAATATTTTAACGACCAAGAACTTTGATATGCAAATTTTATATGCACCATTTGTGGTAAATTATGAACATATAAATTGCGCTTAACCAGCGATCTTGTAAATGGTATTATTGTTATAATAAACCTATATTATTATCATAATTAATATTATAAAGTTTCTGAATATGTTTGTAGGTGATCATTACCGAAACTACTGATAGGATTCTGATAATTCATACACTAATAGGAAGGTACGCAATCCCTGAGCGCTACGGACTATTTTATACTCTTATTAAATTTTAGGTGATAATGGTAATTTTAAATAAAAAGTGAGAGAAGAAAAAGGACAAAAAACAATGTTAAAGTGATTATAGAAAGTGTCAGAAAAAAACATAAAGAGATATATATTTATGATCGAAAGAGATGAAAACGTAATGTTATTGTGATATTTTTACTAAATTATTACATAAGAATCTTAAAGAATCAAAATCAAATATAAGTACTTTTTTTAGACCCTAAACGTCCAAGAATCTATACGATCTGGAGGTTTATTAATATAATTCTCTTTTGTTCTAATATTTTTCGTAAACAATCAAAATTAAAAATCCTAAACAGGACACTTAACATTTCAGGAACGTGTTGGCTCTAGTTTTTATCTCGTAATTTTATTTTTTATCTAATTGTATTTAAACATTTCGTCAAGATTATATCTCTAATCACAGAGTAAACATTAAAGACTTGACAATGAGAAGTATAAAAAGAAGCTATTGTGAATTGTGTATCCTAAATTAAAGTAATGTAGTGCTCGATACATGTTAAAATTGTGATAAAAATATTGCACAATTATTAGTATATGTTTAATTGCTTAATAGAAGTTTAGATAAAGTGTAATAAAATTATTGTGATATTTCTTATGCGTAGTTTATAAAACACTGGCTGACCCATGCGAATACTTTGTATATCATAGAATTTAAACAACCGAACAACTGTCAAGTTAGTTAAACAGTTTGTTAATAGATGGCCCCTCCGGCATGTTAGTTGAATATATTTTCATAAGATTGCATTGCCAATGAAAAAGTTTTAACGAAAACATTAATTTAAAACTGTTATTCGTGAATCGTGGGTAACACAATCCATCAAATTATGTTTGATTAATTAATTAATTTTGATGAATAATTAAGGGCAACATGGCGATTCCACAAAAAAAACTCTTTTGAAGAATAAATTCTATTGGAACATTTTGAGATTTTTTAATAAACTTCAAACTTTTACTAAATCTATGTTTATATAGGTATATTACTATTTAATTTATTTTTTATGTAATATAATTATCAATGAATTATTCATACTCGATAACCCTCACCAAGAAAATAATCCAATCTCTAGAAAAATCAACAAAATACCTTTATTACTACAGTACAACCATCACCAACTACTATTTAATATAATATCATTTTATCTTATTTCTCGATGGAGAAGAAAATACTCCAAAGAATTTTTGCGAAACACTGTTGATTTGCAATTTGAAATAGCAAGTTAGATAGATACTCATAGCGGAATTTCTGGGCTCTTCCATATTTAACAATAATGGTGGTACACAAAATAAAAACAGATCTAATACTACTAATGAAACAAAATTTACCAAAATCTTGATTCATCTTTTGTGGATTCAATTTTTTTTTATGTATTGACATTAATTCCCTATTTTAAACTATATTTTTAATAACAACTATGGAAGAAAAGTACGGCAAAAACAAGTTAGTATTTCATGCGTCAAGATTCAGTATATGTAAAATATTTTTTATTTCATGCAAAGTTACAGAAATTATCCAAAGAAAAAAAAGAATTAGATGTCATATCCATTTTTTTTTGTAAATGCGACGAATATATTATCATATCATATCACCATATCATCAAATCATGCATCATACCTATATTTCAAACGATTAAAGAAATCAGTAGAAATCATGCATTTTCATTTGATTATTTTTATATGTCAAGTTCTTGATCGATCAAAATATTGTTATGCGACAAAAAAATCACAAATGATCACAGTAGTAATGCATAAAGTTAACGTACAAGCTGACTTTTTTTCTTATATAAAAAGTAAAAATAATTTTATGTTGAAATAACTGATTTTAATATAAAGTAAATGATTTGTACATAAAGTACAATTAAACATGAAATGATTTTAATTCCACAATAGATAATGTAGCTATCAGCTTTTACGTTACTTTTTTGACAAAAACATATTTCGTAAATTCAAAATATTATCATAAACTACACATACAATAATACAAACAATGCCATTTTTCATTTCAAATCTAATAACTACTGTAGCCAAAGTACGAATGCAATAAATACTCAAAAAGATTATCGATATAGTTGTATTTTTAATTTTGTGTTAAAGTGAGATAAAATCAATCAAACCGGCATTTTTATTTACTTAATTACCATTTTATTGTATACAAATATGAATCAGATATAATTATCTTTTGAAGAATGCGCTGAGCCGAATGCGCCTGAAGATTTCGTTTTGTGCAAGAAATAAAAACTTTAAAGTTTAAAAAAAACTTTTTGTAAACACATCGCGTGACAAAAAATAAACAGAGAGAGGACGATATGTCTTACTTAATACTTACAGTACTTCTGATTCACGGTACTTATAGAGTATATAAATACTATTTCAAATAAAAACAACATATTTCCCTTGAATTTTTAAAACATATTGTAGTCCCTGTATTCACACAAGTATATAGCTATATAGTTATCTAAGACTGTGACTTTCTGCTTTATAAAGGCTTACCAACTTTTATATTTGATTCGGATATCTAATAGTGTTAGAAACATTTTTTCTTAACACGTACTCCTGGCATTTATTATTCATGAAAAGATTAATGCAAGACTTTAGGAAAAATACTATTTTAAATGTAAGAACTAAATCACAAAAATTACAATCCCTTAATTTTTATTGCTAATAGCGCTAGCAAAGCACTAAATTATTTGAGGAAAGTATTTCATAGTACACCTTAAATAGTGGAAAAAATAAAAATGTCGGTTTGATTACTCTAAGTGAGGGAACTCAGTGCTTCATCCCTATTTAATTGTAACTTTACCTATCGACCAACAGCTCGTGAGCCTGTCGGAAAGATTGAAATGTTTTTTATTATAAATGACAGAAACTTTGCATGCCTAAATACTTAAAAGATAGTCTTTAAAAGCGATTGAGGAAGCATGGACGGTATCATAATGCATCGATATTTGACTTATTATCGAGATTTATTTAAAAAAATATTGTAACCTTATCAGTAAGTTTAAAGTTACTTAAAATTTTATGATTCTAATGTAAAATTCAAATTTATCTTTAAATCAATCTCAAATTAATCTCGATAATTATCTATCATGATTAGTTTGCCGTAAAATATCGACTATAAATTGTAAATATAAAGATTGAAGGCATTTATTTTATGTTTTATTATTATAAAAACTGTATTTTTCACTTATCACATGCTTTCATAAGTGGTATGTACGGAAGATTGAGTAAAAATTTTCATTTTCATAATGAACACAAACATTTATTTATTTTAATATTGAATGGTTTAATTATATTGCTTATTTTAATTGTACTAAAACATGTCGATATTTTACAGCTAATGAATTTATTTAAATCTTGATAAAGATTTCATGTTATAATAAAATAGAGAGTGTAATATTATCAATTTAAAAACAAAACCTTACTAATTTTTAATATTGTTGGGTTGGTTTTTCAATTAAACGCTAATAATGAGATATAAATAACTTATTATTTAATCTGCCTGGAGATTATACATGTCTCTAAATATGTCAGCTGGTGCTAACATTATAAAAAGTATCCCATATCCTATTCTACTAAATAATCGACTTCTAAGCCAAAATTCATTAAAACCCATCCAGCCGTTTTCGCGTGTTTGACAGACAAACATCTCAATCAAACCTACTTTCACATTTATGATACCTTCTGCTCTTTCCGGTAATTAATAGCTCGACTACAGCGCTACCTATCGGGTCCTAACATAGCTATAAACCATCGTTTCGACAAAACAAATGTATTATGTGAATATGAGTTCAATCGGTCAAATTGTCAAAGTCATAGAATAACTAACAGACGCACACAAGATTTTTATAAATAAGATAAAAATTATTGCGATTTTACCTACAAAATTATAATTGAAGCGGACAGTTCTTGAATATGGTAAATTTAAATAGTACTTTTCTCTTTTTCAGATAAGTTAAGGAGATATTAAAACACCTTACAAAACTAGCCTTAGCAGAATAATTAAACCCAACAATTTTAAAAATATTGTTTAAAACGATATAAAATCAAATAACTTACCGGCGAAGCACCATCTGTCTGTAGCGAAGGCGAACACGCCGAGGAACACGGCGATAAGCAGGATAAGAACTGCCACCACGATACCAACGATGGCGCCAGTGTCCAGCTCCACACCTGTTTGAAAAATATATCAATTTAAAACATTGAAGTACAATATAATGTATAATGTATTAATATAATTAAAGACTTAAACGCAAAACATAACAACTTTGGGGCTCGTTAGTTGATCAAATGGGGTTGACTAGTTGATTGGAAGTGGTTCGCTATATGATTGCAGGGTTCGCCTGATAATCGAAGGGGGTTCGTGATAAGATTTACGTTATGGCGGCTGACTGGTTGGAATACAGAGATTGACTTAATATTGAGAAATAACGTAAAATTGACCTAAATTGCTAAAATCGATTCCAAGCAAGAAACAAGGCCATCGATCTCATTAATTAATTAACAACTTTGCATATTTTTTTATTTAGTTTCAAAAAATCTTTATTTACTTCTATGGCGAGATGTTTTAAAAGGGTTCGCAGTCGTTATAGAGACGGGACGTCGGGATATAAGTATGAGATACTCTGATCTATATCAAACAAAGATCACAATGGAATATGAGTGAAGAGAAAAAATATGATTCCTGCAGAATCATCAATCATATTGCTATTTCTTCATAGTACACAGTAGTATTTTGATGTTCTGGTAGATTTCGAAAGCCTGGTAAATAATTCCTGCAAGTCAATGTTCTAATGCTAGAAAATAGATTTATTCCATAGGTAAAACACGTGCTTTGCTTATATATCACCAAGCCAGACTACGAGGTATTATCGTTTTTGGATTCTCAAGAAATCTATATCTTCGATTTTCTTAAAATTTATTTGAAAAATTATATTTATGAAGCAAAATCCATTCGTGTCCAAACGCGGCCTAAACATTCTTAGCATGCATATGATTTGCATACAGCAATAAACATTCAATTTTCAAACTCGATTAATTTACATTGTAAAAATAAATAAAGAATAAATAAAGAATAAAGAACTAAATAAAGAATTTACAAATGTAAAAAATACATTTAATATATTTAACGAGTGGAATCTTAATCTTTATAAGGGTATTCATGCTTTGTATATAAAAATATATATATTCCAATAATTATTTCAATTTTACCATGCATGTAGTTACCAATAAAAAACAAATTAGATGAATAAAATATTATATAGGCCAAGTATATACCGAGCGCTTTGACTATTAAAAAAACAAATTTTGTGTACAAAAGTATATCGGAAGATTTCCTACCCATCAGTTACTTTAACCATTTACTTTATAACCATGTAAATAAACATAAAAAGTATATTTATCTAAATACTTATATAAGATAATATTGGCTAAAGAGAAATAAACTGAAGTCACTGTTACAATTTCATTCGAACATTCCTCATACAAATGCGTTTCTACCATTCCTATATTATATACCTTCTTACCGTAAACATCGATTATCATTGACGAAGATTTCGCTCTGCGTGCTGTTGAGAATAATAAATTTCACATGTATAAAAAATCTTCAGATCATTTTTAACATTGACTAAATATTGATGGTTGCAAGTTAATACATTTAAGAAAATAAGGTTGATTCTACAAGATTCTCCCAAGCAACTTCGGTTGACTATTCGCTACAATGTGCGCGCACATCGTAAAATGTCACTTATCCATTGTTCATAACACGCCTAAAGAATAATAGCTTTAAATATATCAAGCAACAGCCTAATATAGCATTTCTAGAATGTTCTAGAATGCCATAGGCTCTTGTGTATTCATATCCGAACCGCAAATTGTAATTTCTGCGTTATGCCCGTAATAATCCGAAAGTGTAGTTAACGTAAATTATTTCTAGTCTTGGTAAAGGTTTAAAATGTATCGCGCGTTTCGAAATCACGCGAATGGCAAAACTATACTTTGAACACGGCCGCCATCCGATGCGACGCTCGCACGCGCCATGCGATCTGATAGATGCAGATTTTCTTGGGACAGGTAGTGGGGGTAATACGTCACTCGACGCGTCGGTGCAAGGTTTTAGGTATTAGGTTTTCTGCGGAGGGCCCGGCGATGGGCGGAGGGCCTGGCCGATGTGTTCTATGGTCGTTACACTATAACGTAGAAGCAGGGACTCTAAACACGGTGGTAGGAAGGAAGCTCTCACTGCCGACTGTGGTTAGCGCTATACCGTGGAGGCAGTGTAAAGGGCTCGTGAGAAGGATTCTCTGAGCGACCCTCTCTGGCGTAGATGAAGAAGCTGTAGGAGAAGACGATTCGCTCGTCTCCTTCCTCCGCCGTAGCCGAACTAGGGGAGACGAGTCAGGGAGTTCGTCTTCAAGTCAAGTGTAAATTGAACAAAACATATTTTATTTTGAACTGATTTGGTGTGTTCGTTAACTCACCAGCTGGTTCGTCCATCGTGCTGATCCTGACGGCAAACTCCTCCCTTCCAAGGTCATTATAAACCCGGAGGTAGTAGGTCCTGTCGACGTCCTCCTTAGCAATGTGGCCCAGTAGGAGAGATACATTGTAGAATCCACCACCCTGAGAAATTAAGTTTTTTTATGTGAAACATTTAATGTCGCGTTGCGTTCAGACGGGAGTAAAAGCGTTCTGATGGGATGTCGCGACGTGCCATCAGTGACCGGTCGTCACTTTCAGACACAGCTCGCCCCTCTCAATATTTATTCTGAACACTCCTCTCTCTGCTACGTGTGTTAGTTAGTGTATTAGCGTGGTTTCTTATGCTAACCTTATAGAGATTTCGTGTATATCAGTGAATGTAAGTGAATTTAACAATACTGTAAAACTAAATTTAAACTAACATAATATATACTAGTTGCGCCCGCGGCTCCGCTTGCATGGACTACAGAATACCCTAGGTAGAACGCATGCGAGAATCGTGCTGACTCCCCTCCCACTTGTTTTAAAGACAAAAATGTTTTTCGTGGTTCACCCTTACAGTAGTCGCATATGATGTGTAACATCTGCCATGTTATCTGAATATGAAATTGACATGAAATATATATGAAGTCAATTTATTCGTCATATTATTGTTCGAATATAATTATTCTAAGCATGGAAATATATGTAATTATATATTAAGGCGCGCGCTTGCTCGCGCAAGTTTAATTCTAGTCGTGGTAAATACGCAATAGTAACTTAAATACTGAAAAAAAGATCCCACTAAAATATTTATTCGAATAATTCCGTATTACTTACTCGCATTTTTTTTGTCAGACGCTTAATAGGTACAAAAGATAATGATTAATATAGTTTACACATATAAATATAACCTCAGATTTTTAACAAAACACTGTATAACTGTAGATTAGTGCACAGCTGATGCGCTCTCCTCTATTTCCCTTTCTCTTTCTCGTCACACACACGCATACACTATGTTGGCCGACAGTACGTTTTGGTATCAACCTCACGCAAAATGGGTTGGCACCATCTCACAGCCATCACTCCGCCACCGCGCGCGCTCATTGGTCAAATCAAATAGCGCACGCTCATTGGTCAAATCAAATAGCGCACGCTCATTGGTCAAATCAAATAGCGCGCGCTTCCCCGTATTCCTGTAACACATTTCCGTCCCTTTTCCAAAATCACTCCCACAAAAAATATCCAGCAACCGAGAGGAAAGATGTTCAAATCAAAAATTAATATTTTTCCATTTATAAACGGATTCATCTGCTTGAGTCACAGTCCATTGAAACCCTTCAGAAGGAGAACAGTGAGTGTTTTACAAGTGAATTTTATTAACCAACTCACCAAATGCAGCGGTTCAAAGGCAGCGACACGTCCGTCTTCGCTTGTCTGGGGAGCTGTTAATTTCAACTCCCCGACCGTCCATTCCGCTATTGGAGGCGGATTCGACCTCACAGTCACGTTCAGCTTCCCTTCAGCTCCCAGCTTCAGACCGAAGATCGTTATCGTTCCGGATTCCAGACGTGTAGGTGGATCTGGATAAAACGGTTACGTTATAAGCTGGTAACTGAAACACTGAACACACACTGAATATTATACTAACTTGCTGTGCCTCTCAGCTCTGCTCGCGTAGACTAAAAAATGCTGTCAGTTGATCGCGGTAGCGCGCCGATTATATTAAAAATTGTTGGTGATTCTTAGAAGGTAAACATTTTTTTATAGAAGAAGCTTGGCAAACAAGCATAGGGCCCGAATGATGGCAAGCGACTACCATAGCCTATGGACGCATGTAACACCATAAGTATCACTAGCCCCCCCTGACTTACTACTACTACCCTTACTCACCGCAGTAACACAACACAAGTTGTTTGACTGCGATCTACTGTATTGTGGAGGTTTTTCACCAGTCGGGCTGTCCCAAGTAGAAAGAAATCTCCAAATAAATTTATCTTAGGCCCTGCTTTCTCTAACATATGTATCGCAAATAAAATATATAATTATGTAGTACATTACTTTTATATATCTCTTACCGTGAGAGTCTCACGGTTTACTCAGCGTAATACATTTAAGTGCCCCGAAAACTATGTTTTCCGAATTGCACCATTATCGTGAGTTCTTATTTCATATGTTACTTTATCTTACAAAATATATCCTATAACCTGGCCAGGTAACATAACTATGAATTAAATGAAAAACCCATGTAAATCTGATAACTGGTTTTCTCGTGCACAGAACATAAACGGACAGACAGAGAGACGTTGAGTTTTATAATACGTATAGAAGATGTTATATAGCTTAAGATATTGTTTGAACGCGCTAATGTCTGGAACTACTAGTCATAATTATTGAGAAAGTTTATAGCCTATCTAACACCTTGCTAAAACTCTAGGAGCGAAGCAGTAACCATACAAGTCAAGCAATCTAGAAATCTGTCGATAAATTTAACACGGGTGAAACCATGGGACGCAGCTAGCATAATTGTATAGATTTCAAATGCATGGCGTCAGTTAGTTATGTTATTGACATTAAAATAATCGACTATTAATTCACAGGGACATAAAATAGTATACATTGTATGCTGGGAGGTAGTACTTACATTGTACGACGAGCTGCCTTTTAGCCTCTCTGGGCATGTCAAGGGCCTCGTGTTCCGCTTTGCAGGTGAGCATTCTATTGTTATCATCAGCTCGCATGGTCCTGGTGATGTTCTCGCTAATCGTCTGCAAGTCGCTGCCCGGTTCGGCTGATATTATCGGCTGGTGGACACCTTCGAGCAACGGTACTTCGTCTGGAAGTTAAGATATTTATGGTGTTATAGTGATCCTTTTAGCAAAATACCAGCATAGTGGCACGCTTAGGCGTGTCTGTTCCGGTATCAGCCAGTGTGTATCCAGTAATCATGCGGGGTGATAGGTAGCATCCACAATACACATGGTGATAATCCTTCACTGTGCGAAGATCAAATAGCTCCTCGGTTGACTCCCGTCCGCGGCGTCAATCACAGGAGTCGGTATTTTTAACAGACCAATGCATGATTCCTTGTGATTGCTGCTTGCCCGGACGACAGAGGTGTTAACGGAGCGCAAATCCGTAAACAACAACGGTAGCGACTACCTCATGTATAAAAAAATGTGTGCAGCAGTTTATGCGTATCAGAGATGAAACCTTCAGAATAAAATTAAAACATATGTTCTTTAAAGAACTATCGACCACTCGTGCGTACTGCGATGGATGTCACACCACTAGGCCAATCCGACGACGATCACAACCATGAAAATCAGGACTTGTATGTATAAATGTATTCTATCTCATTCTCTCGTAGGCTAAATGCTATAGATGTATATGGTTGTCTCTTTTTACTGTCGCTTTTTCGTTTCATCGAGTTTCGAAGTCACAACGGTGCTAACGAAGTTATCACTTCAGAAACTATCAAAAACCTTTTGACTACTAACAGCAAATCAGTACCATCGGCAACTCGAGCATTATACTCTTTCTTGGGTGTTCGTGAATGCTGTTGTTTACCTAAAGTGCGCACACTCTCATTGACACTCTTTTCATTTGTCGCGTTTTGGAATCAGCCATTTTATATCCAGTTGACTTCGCTTCGATTGACGTGAATGCGAATCCCTGCAGTGAGCCTGAGCTTTCGGTGAAGGAAAACCATGAAACCATAGCATGGTGGTAGGGCTTTTTCTAATGCCCGCCTGGCTAGCTACCACCCTCAACTTGAAAATCTGTCGCCAAGCACCAATAGGCGCAGCTGCACTTGAGAACCAGTATTTGAATAAACTTAGCTTATTTATCTTGGGCAACATCGTCACTTAACATCAGGTGATATTGTGACAACTAAGCCAAACCTATAACGATCAAAAAACACACGCACTGGGCTTCGGAGTTACAGTGTTACGGTAACCTCCATCTCGGCATGAACTAAAAAGTTCTCTCATGTCTTATCTTTGTCGTACCGTGAAACTGGAGAACCATCTCCCGGTCAATATGTTCCCTCCTTCTTACGACATCGGGTCCTTCAAGCGTAACGTGAAGAGATATGTATGCAGGCCGGCATGACAGCGGCGACCGCCGATGGATTTCGATCTCTCGGTAGTCGTGGGTGGTTTTGGGTTCTACTGTGCTTATTATTAGGTAAATATCGTTACTTACAACAGAAGTAGGTTTTAAAAGTACTTACCCAGGTACCAGGTGATTTTGGCCGCGGGTCTACCATTAGGCACTGCGCACTGAGCTAAGAAGATGTCACCTTCTCTGAACACGGGCTGCGATGGCGATATCAAGATGGGTTCCCCTGGAGCTTCTGCATAGGAAAATTACACATATAAACATCTCCATAAAATATAAACTTGCTTTTTCATATACAAATACGATAGCAAGCAACCTTACGGCCCGCTCAGTGGTAAGCGGTTACCGTAGCCTGGCCATGAAATTAAAAAACAGAAAAAGAAATAAAATCAAGATATAGTTCAATAAAAAAGATACTTAGAAACTACAAAACGGATAATGGCACGTACTGGCGACAATCAGTCTCATGGTAGCTGGAACCTCGATGCTGCCTGTTTGGGGGGGAAGCACGCATGATATATTTCCATTCCACTCTTCTCTGATATTTCTTATATGAGCTCCGCATTCACCGTACTGGAAAACATAAAAATTCGCCATTACACTGAAATTTCTATGGTCCAGAAATCAGAGTTTTGGAAGTAAATGATAGAGGATCTCTATGAATTTCCAGAAAATTTAACATTAGTTGTATATATTTATGATAGACTAAAACAAACTTCAACCAGTAATTTTTGAACTTGTTTAAAACCCAAACAACGTTCTATGACAGAAAACATTTTCTCGTTCACTCTCCACATTGAAAATCTTTCGACAAGCATCTATGGGGGAGTTGAGGCAACTGCGTCTAGATCCTGTCTCCATTATAAGCTTAATATTAATATATTACTATCTATATCTATGTCGTCACTAAACATCAGTAAGGTTGTATCAAACTTCAAACTATAAAACTAAAAGAAAGGTTATCGAGGAAGTTTAAACACTTGGTGAATTGGACTCCAGCCTGACAAAAACATATAACTAACAGTCAAGATGTAATTCTACGTGATTAATTTGGAATACGGTTGCAAAAAGTGATAGAAACAGTCTAAGGCCTGACTGCGAAATATCACCACAACAAAGCAGCAATGCTCGCGATGTAGTGTTCCATTCTGAAGACTATCGATCGGCAACACGTACTGGTAAATATTCAATTCAGTCATCAGAAGAAATCAATATTAAGTGGCTGCAGAACAGCAATTTTTTGGGGTTCTTCTAAATATCAGTAGTAACCACTGAAGCAATTTTACGTAGCGTGTATGGACACCACGTCGATCGATGTGAGTTCGATTTTTTGCATTACGCATTAGCTTTCGGTGAAGGAAAAACCCCGTGATGAAATGCCATGGTGATAAGCCATTTTTAATGACCGCCTCTGGCTGGCTAATACCCTCAAGATGAAAATCTATCGGCAAGCAGGTATAGGTGTATTCGACAGCTGCACTTGAGAACCAGCCCCCCTACTAAACATAGTGTGTTACCATCTTAGGCCACGTCGTCCCTTAAAATCTGGTGAGATTATGGCCAAAGGCTAGATCTTTAAAGAATAAAAAAGCTTAATCTGATTCGTATTAATATTACATTCATAAGAAGCTTGTTTATTTCTTTATAACATAAAATATTCACTGAACAATCTTCACAATAAAATAAGGAAAAAGGGAAGGAGCGTTGGGCACTTATATCAATAAACATTTCTTTAATAAATTCGTAGTAACTTACATCCAAGCCTTGTCCTGAGTAGATGACATCTCCTTCCTGATTCCCAGGTATGAGTCTGTACGGAGTCGTGCCTATCGTCATCCTGTGAAGATATTTAATTACTAAGAGAAAAGCTTAAAATGCATATAACATGAGATAACGAAAAGTGGTGATGGTCCGAGGTGATAAAAGGTCACTAGAAATTCGAGCCAGTGTTAGGTTAGGTTAGGTTTATCGAATTTATGTTATAGCATTATATCATAATGGAAAAATATAATTACATTGGAAATTTAATATAATTCAACACTCGACTCGGGTCCATGACTATAGGTGTAGTGGCGCGAACGAGCCGTGTGACGTGTGACGCATAAACCTGGCCGCCTGATCAAAATATTGTCTATACTGAAGTTAAAATCAAAAATAACTTTATTCAATTTAGGCCCTAACAATGTAATTATGAACGTCAAACACTTCTATACTACTACTGGTTCGGAAAACATCCCAGTCACCGAGAAGAATCGGAAAGAAACAATCGGGCTTACCATTTTTAAATTATTTTTTCCAACTGTATATATAATATTCACACTCAATAATCATATTAATAATTTTGTGGATGCACAGAGAGAGAGCCACTTCCAGACATCACTATCATTCACATAATTATACACACTTTTGATAGTAAAATCTGCTTGACATGGTCCTTGAACTCATTGTCCGTCAAATCAGTAATGTACGTCGGGATCTTATTATAGAACCTAACACTATTACCTAAAAAAGGTTTTATTAGTCTTACTAAGTCTATAACACGGTGCGACTAATTTATGTCTATTTCTAGCATTAAAACAGTGCTGATTTTTGACAAAATCAAGCTATTGTCAAAGTTTTTACGAATATCCTACAAACCAAACTAAACCAAACCATCAAGAATATATTGGGAGGGCAAAGTGAAGATATTAAACTCCTGGAACTTGTTCCTCAGTTATTCGCGAGGTCTCATATTGTATATTACTCGAACTACCCGCTTTTGTAATATTATTTCATCAATAACCAATTTCTTATAAATTATTCGCAGGTGAAACCGCGGAGCACCGCTGATATTGTATAATTGGCAACCCTAGTCCAGTTCTTACTGGTATTTGTGTGTAGAGAGACTAAAGAAGTCTATTGTGTTCTCATAAATAGATACGTTGAACATATGTCGCCAATCACCAATAGGTGTGTTCCGGCAGCTGCACTTTAGAGCCAATCTTCCACTAGGTTTAGCGTGTTATCATCTTGGGCCACATCGTCACTTAACATCAGGCGAGATTGTGGTCACTACGACAAACCTATAACGATAAAAAAAACGATAACTTACCGACAGGAATCGATGCGGTAGGGCACCTTGCAGAGCACGGTGAGTTCATCACCGACGCGACGGACAGCCTCCCTGGGCGTTATCTCGACTATACTTTGACCTGAAAATAAAGTAATAAATTTATCAATAATTTATTTTAGCATTTTTTTATACAACAAAGATGATAAACAAACATACAGCCCGCCTTATGTTAAGCGGCTATCGTAGCCTACGGACGCTTGTAATATCATAGGTAATCACTAGCGCGTTGCCGTACTTGAATCCCAAGGAGCTCTGAAACCGCTACACAACACAAGGTTATTTGGCTGCGGTCTTTTTCTGTAGAATGGAGGTATCCCACCAGTCGGACTACTCCAAGTAGAGAGAAATCTCTAAAGCAATTTCTCTGTGCCGTACCACTCAATCAATATCCGTGCTTTATATCTATTAAGGCAGTACTGGTTTATAAGTAGGCTCAGCTGAAAACCAGTTCTATAACAACCAGCCATAGTAAATACTGGGGTCCTTTTCGATCTCGAATATTTATTCAGAAACGTTGTTATTTCAGTATATGCCTATACATGGTTTTTACTTTAATTCATAGATATGTTATCTGGCCAGGTCATAGGGCATATTTTGTTACATAAAGTAATATACGAAATAAGCAGTGACGATAATAGTAAATCAATTCGAAAAAATGAAGATTTGGTCCTTTTTAGATCTACAATTATATAGTACATTAATTTGATATATCTCTTATGGTTTACTCAGCGTAAGCCATTTAAGCGCTCCAAGAACGTATTTTTTCCGAATTGATTCAGCATTATCGTCACTGCTAATTTCGTATGTTACTTTACCTTACAAAATATGTCCTCTAACCTGGCCAGATAATATAGCTATGAACTAAAAATAACATGTTAATCAGAAAACTGGTTTTCTCGTGAAAAGAACGTTAACTGACAGACAGATAAAGAGACGCTGAATTATATAATATGTAAAAAAGGTAGATTAGGTTATTAATAGAATTACATGAACATATCAAATATTATAAATTGATTAATTTTAAAACTATAAGATAAATCTCACGTGTGAGAAATTCAAAAAAGGGGAGGGGGATCCAAATTTAGAAAAAAAAATCGCTTAATTAATGGTCGTCCCCTAAGTACCGCCATATCGAAATCTACTAGCATTTATTGACGTATCCCGCCTACTGCACTTTAGAAAGACAGTTTTAAACACAAGTCTATGACACTAAGAGTATTTCTTCAAATGGAACGTCCTCTAAATGATTAAATCCATCATGATCCCATACAAGCGACTTGACTGGATATATCACTAACATTTCATAGATCTTAATCACTTCGAAATTGTTTACGTCACGCCAGTAGAAGACAGGGTCATCCGCGGAGTAGCCTAACATGATAATTTATTCAATTTAACCATTTACGAGAATTAAATAAAAAACTACCACCGGTTCGGAAAAACATCCCAGTCACCGAGAAGAGCTGGCAAGAAACTCGAATTCGGCTTTATCGATTATTTTTTTGTTTACTGTGAATTTATTTTTAGAAACTATTTTTGAAATAATTATTAATTATTTAAGCACTTTTTTGACTCGGGTTAATAGTGCTTACTTAATTCTCGGGGTAGTTTGAAATCAGAAATATTCAGCAATAATAACTTGATTTATTGCATAAAGTAGACACGCGTGTGGTCACAGACTTAGTGCCAGTTAGCGCAAATGCAATTCTGCAACATTGTATTCAAGTACCTAAACTGTGTCCCTACAATTATATTATTTAAATATGTAGTTATTTTAAGTATTTTCTCATTTTGATTTTGGATATACAGAGAGGAAGTCACTTCCAGATATCAATATCATACACGTAAATTCCCTTTTGAAAATTAAACTTGCCGTATATTATGACTCTAGAACTTACTATATAGAAAATGTTATGTTATAAAAATGTGCTTAGGAGGTTTTTGTAATACAAATTCAAACTATAGCTTTTTCCAAACATAAAATACATTAAAATTGTAAGGATATATTGGAAGGGCAATAGTATACGGCCGGATCATATTTAAAAACCAGATCTTGTTGTAAAAGAAACGTTTTAAAATAATCCAAGTATAATTAATTAATAATAATAAATTGTATAGAATTATGAAAACGGCGATTAATTGCGCTACCAATTACTTTAAATACAACAATCTACGTTGAAAATGGATAAACCCTACAACCCGTGTCTTATTTTTACTCTCTCCGGAAAATCGTGAGCTACATATTATATCAAATTTATCAGTATACATACATACATATATATATATATATTGACGTGCTTAGATCTGAAGATGGTTATTATGATCTTTATATGATGATATGTCTTTCCCATTTTTCTATATAAAGCTGCAGACCAACGACGTATCGGCGCAGGTTACGCATACCGTGAACGGCTCACAAGACAAACATCTCTATTCTCGAGGAGCTAAAGATTTCTCGGACACTTTCGAGCATCTGTTTCCAGAGAGTACTGCAATACTTTGACGATATATCACGAAGGCCCTCCGACAATCTGAAGAAATCGATAGCAACGAGAAATCTGGAAGGAAAGTGACCAAAGGGACGCAACCCGATAAGGTGATCCGACCAAGTGTCGAAACAACTAGACACAATTATCACAAAGACACTTCATTACGCTAAAGACCACAAAAACTGGGAGCTGCTCTGTTGCGAGAAGAACCGGGAGCATTACGACTTTCAGCATTGAGCTTTCGACTGAAAGAGGAGGGTTGTGACTATATAATATATCGACACTTGTATGGCCTCAATCAGTAATATCGGCACAATACCTTAAAAAATTCCAAAAAATTTATGTACTGTTTTGAGACATGTCAACTCATGTCATTTCCCTGTTCGAACATTGAGACCAAACGTCTCATGATTAGTTAGAAGAAGGCAGTTTCCATCAATTGTTTTTATCCGGTTTCATTAACTCTAACTATATATTTATATATCCATACCAGTAATAAAGTTGTTTACTTCTACGAATCGTAATTTTCTAAGCACACTTACACTCCGCCTGCTTCGACATATGCCTCTGCGTAGGTAGTCATATTGAACGGTAATCCGCAGCAATCATAAAAATCATTTACAGTAATCATAAAAATATAAATCAGTTCATAGGGAATTTTGAAAAGGTAAATCAGTTTACAGCTAGTAATATATATGACTCTTCAATGACAAGAAGAACGCTTATTGTAGAAATTTTACGTCTGAACTTTTATCGAAGAAATAACCTTGATGGAACCATAGCATGAACCGCTATTTGTTTGCAGGCTGGTAGAACTAATAGAGCCCCGCCCGCCAGCCCGAGTGGCGACCACTATACATATGGTGAAAAGCCCGTCACAGTGTTTCGCTTACGCGTCGCATTTCGGGATCCGCCGGTGGATATCCGGTGTCTATTTACGCAGGTCGGTAGGACTACAGCGCCTGACGATAGTTTGGTAATCTCTAGGTGGTACAGTTCCGTGACTTAGCCGTGCTACTGTAAAAAAATATATAACAACGATTGGGTCAAATTTAAAGGCAATAAAACATACTCAAGTTTATTAGAACTGAATGTAGAACCATCGATCAACTAAACTCCCGATGGACGTGATAATTATAACGAATCATGATACACCCTATATATGAACGCCCCTCAAATCTAAAGTTATTAGGGTTGTCTCTACTACTAATTGTAAATAATATATTTTCATTTTTTTTATAAAACAATGTTTTTTATAAAACATGATGTAGATAGCTATCATGATAATTAAGTTAATTCATTCTACTGAGTTTTATTTGTATTGATTGTGTAATAATAATGTAATGTAAATAAACGTTATTCGAATATTTTTTAACGATTTCTAAATCCATTATTGACACCTCTTATAGCCTATAAACTGAGATATAACATAAGCGTTCCGAGTACAAAATTTCATCAATATCGTTCAAGCCATTTTTGATTTAAATCCAACACACATCAGACAAAAATAGCAAATTAACATTCGTGAATATTTGGAAAAATACATGTACAGACAGAATTGCAGTTGTTTCTTCTTGAAAATTGAAGAGTCTGTTTGTAATATCAAAATAACACCTTTTTTAATAAATGAAAAAAGTATACATTATACGATACCTACAAATAAAAACAAATTTTAATTTGCCTATCTCTTTGTTCCGGGTAATCTCCGAAACGACTGGACCGATTTTGACGAGACTTTCATAGGCACATAGCTGATGTTATAAGGAATAACTAAGGCTACTTTTATTTTAGAAAAATAATTAAGCCTCTTTAGTACTACACGCGAACGGAGCTGCGGGCACAGCTAGTGACATATATGTCTGGCAAACTAATAATACAAGGATCCCGAAAAACGTTGACGTAGACATAAAAGGATCTTATACCGGGCATAGGCAGCTGTGCTATTCGTTCTCAATAAATAACTCTATTCCATCTGATCCTAAATACATTACAATTCAAGAACAACGGATGAACTTATACGAAAAAATGTTATGTAATATACTAACCTATGTAACATAGACTAAGACCTATAAATTCATGAGAACTCGATGAAAATATTTTGCATAGTTCTCGTGAGGAAACGTTAAGAAAAATAAAACGTTATATAGCTGGGTGTTAAGACATGACAATTTTTTTTTTATCGTTATAGGTTTGGCGTAGTTGCCACAATCTCACCTGATGTAAAGTGACGATGAGGCCCAAGATGATACACGCTAAGCTTAGTGGGAGGACTGGCTCTCAAGTGCAACTGCCAGAACACACCTATTTTGTACTTGGCGACAGATTTTCAACATGAGGGTGGTAGCTAGCCAGGCGGGCATTAGGAATAGCCTTACCACCATGCTATGGTTTCCTCACGAAAGTCGAAAGTCGTACACACTACCACTGAGCCATCATTGCTTCATGTCACAATCATGTCGGACTGGGTCGCGATCGCCATATACCAGGTTTTAAACCCGCCGTAGTGCCGCCCTTGCGTATCGGGGATCAGCTGACGTATATCCAGTATTCAAGCGGTATGGTATCTTTACCAGACTGGGTCGCGAGCTATATGCACATGGTGCTAAAGGTTTGTATAGACCGGATGACAGCGATGACCGCCAATTGATTGCCGATGTCACGATTGGTAGTCATTGTTTATGTACTGTACTGTTCCTACCGTAAAGTACAATGCAGTTACTTCGCTATGCTAAGATGGGTGAAATTATTTTGTAGTCAATTTTTGTAGTATGCTTTTTTAAGAATTTATGTACATGGGTACACTCGTAATACCGAATTTGGACTTGGAAAGTCCGAACGTCTATGTGGCAGCGGTAAGTAACTTCAAGCCAAGTTTTCTGGATCTGAAGTCAACATCTACATATACTAATATTAAACTTAAGAGATTGTTTGTTTGAATGCGTTATCTAGTGATACGAGTGACTGTCGAGGAGGGTATCGATTTTTTGGGCAAGTTCTGGATCCATCTGTTATTTTATCGTAAATATTTTCTTCGGTGCCATGTCTTGTGACGTAATTATGACGTGTTGAACGGTCCCGTGGTAAAATGCCACGTCCTCGTTGACGATTTGTTTTCATAGACGACAAGGGTATTAATAAATGAGATTCATATACATATGACTCATAGTCATATGAGTAGTCAACAGGTTCAAACCGCTCCATTATGGCCGCGATATTGCTTCTGTTCCATGACTGTAGTGGTAATTCTCGAAAGAGATTCACAGCTGGCTGCTAACTGGCTGGTAGAATTTCATTAAGATCTCTAGCAAACCGTTCATCTAATGACTAGGCGCCATCATCTTCCTCTTGTCTATGTTTTCTATGTGGGCGACGTGAGGTTTGCGAACGTCTATGACCACGTTCGAAATCTGAACCATTATTATATTTTGATTATGACTTCGATTGTATTCAACCGGTCGATGTGTACAATTAATTGTAGGATGGTATTCGGATGTATTTCTTAGATTATAACTGGAAATTCCTCTGGAATCACCAGTTATATTTGAAAAAAATATATTTACACTTTAAAACCTACTTATAGGGGAAGGTTATAGGTTACATAACTTTACGCTACGACCTTAAGGAGCAGAGCTGTAACCATGAACATCAAGTAATCTGGCAAACTGTAAGCAGGCACGGGAAATAAGAACGATAGGCTACACTGTGGACAGTGTCTAAACATTTAGTTATTTTCTTATAAATCGTAATACATATTTTTACTATATTTATAGGCATCAAAGGTTCTTAAAAAGTACATCATTTTCCTTTTATTTCATTGTATTTCACACAATTGGAAAAAATCAAATGTGTCATAAAAAATAGACAATAGTCGGTGTGACTAATTGCCAACCCTAACGTTAACCACAACGAGGGTTACCACCTAATAAAAACAAATTGCGCATCGCTACTGTTGGTAACGAGAGAGTATTTTGTAATCCAGTTACGACCCCCCGGTCGTACTTGCGGTCACTTCGTTTTACAGAGCGAATCAGAAATATATAATAATAATGAAGCATTATAATGCCCCGCGGCTTCATACGCGTTTATTACGTTCAGCAGCAGCATTAGAATCGTCTCGTCATTTAATTTTTACACATATTACTGACAATTCTTATAAAATATAATATTATATAATAAAATATATATAAAATAATTTCTTTTGAGATTTCTCTCTATTTAAGGCAGCCAGACTGGTGGAATAACTCAATACTACAGAGATGGCAGCCAAATGGCCCAGTGTTGTGTTACTGCGGTGAATAGGGTTTCCTGAGCTCTTTGGGGTAGGGGGATTCAAAGTCGGCAACTAGCTAATGATACCTATGTTGTTACAACCGTTTATAGGCTACGGTAGTCGCTTACCATCAGGCGGGCCGTACGCTAATTTGCCACCTTTGTAGTATAAAAAAAAACAACTTGAGAGTGGAAGCATTAGAAAATACCCTACCACCATGCTATGGTTCCATCACGATGTTTTCCTTCACCTAGCGCTCAGACTCATTAAAAGAGTTAGAACTCATGTCTACTGACATACTGTCCGTAAACGCCACCACTGAGCCACCATTGCTTCTAAAATATATTGGTATATTAAAAATACATAATTATTTTTAACCTCCAAAGGTGTGAAGAAGAGGGAGAAATAATAGAATTTCAAATGGACGAGGTTGGCGAAGCAGTAATACCCTTTATGATTACATTGCACATATACGCAAAGTCTTTAAACACTTCTGCCTAAACCTATATGAATATACCACGCAGATATACATTTCATCAAAGCAGCGCCCCGGGGAACTCATTACAAAGGCTGTCCCGAAACTGATTTTATTGAGTGCTCAGAATATACAGAGTGTGTGCGATTTGCAATTAGAGCCCCAGACGATTACGTGAAGGGATGAATATATTATTAAGGGTTAGGTTGTATTGTCATTTTATTTTTTTATGTAACAGAGAGGTGTTTAGACATATATTTTCCGTGGTTAGATTGTCTCTTTTTTTAACTTATAAGTATTTATTCAAGCGCATTTTCCTAAAAAATATACATGTGTCATGTAAGTTGCATGGTGGTAGGGTATTTTCTAATGCCCGCCTGGCTAGCTACCACCCTCAAGTCGAAAATCTGCCGCCAAGCACAAATAGGTGTTTTCCGGCAGCTGCACTTGAGCGCCAGTCTTCCACTAGATTTATCATCAGCGTGTTATCATCTTGGACCACATTGTCACTTAAAATCAGGGGAGACTGTGGCCACTATCAAAACTTATAACGCAAAAAACAAAAAATCGAGGTTACTTTTTAAAATGCTGTTTCAATGCCACCTAGATATAAATTGATATCAGTTATGACGAAAGCTCTTTGATTGGCTATGTAGTTCATAATAGTAACACTAGATGTCATTAAAATATAAATATTTGAGTCCTTACAATTTCGATTTTGCATACAACGCAATACTGCTGTCAATTCATCATTTACTAGCTGTTTACGCGCCCGGTGTGGTAGACGTCAATTATAACTTCAGTAATAATGTGACTTTTCAAAAAACTATAACTTCTGACGTGCATACCGTAAAGTTTTTTTTTTTTTCATGATAGAGCACAATTTTGTAGACCTTCCTTTGCTCGCCTGCCTAGCTACCACTCTCACTCCACATCGCTACTTTAGATATAAATAAATTTTCTTAAGTTTTAAAAAGTTACGTCTACAAATACCAACTCAAGCGAATCCACAAGGGTAACCTGATGTATTTGGAAATGCAATAAATATCTGATCAAAACCGAAGTACCATTCGTTTGTTCAGTGACAAAAGGAATTACATATGCACCCTAGCAATATGTCACGTCACGTCAGTCGCGTAACAAGAATATCACGTTCGTGCCACAGTCACACAGGGTTGACCACAACTCATTGATAAATGCGAACTATTTAATTTCCTATGCATACTCTATCTATAGGTTATATTTATTGAGGAAAGTTATTTATATACAAATAAATAAAAATGAAGTGTCTGTTCGTAATGTCAAAGTAACATATTATGAAAGTATACACGATACCTATAACAAAAAAAAAAAAAATTTTGTCTGTCTGTCTGTTCGTTCCGGCTAATCTCCGAAACGGTTGGACCGATTTTGACAGGACTTTCACCGCCTTTCACTAATGTTATAAATAATAATTTCGGTAACTCTCAAAATGAAAAAATAAGCTTTTTCCACAGGAGCGAAGCCGCGGGCACAGGTAGTAGGCTATATAACTTCACGTTACGTCTCTAAGGAGCGGAGCATTAACCACGAACATCAACCAATCTACGGCACGTATGGGAAGTTTGAACGACAGGCTACACGTGTACGTTGGCGGAGCGATATATCTAGTGATAAAACCCTAGCATTGGTGGTAAGGCACTATGTAATAATACCCGGCTTGCCAGCTAACACTCTCAAGTTGAAAGTCTGTCCCAAATAACCTATAGCTGTGTCCCGTCAGTTGCAATCTTTTTAGAAATTCCTCTTGCCTCTTCCTCCACCCTACAGAAAATCGAAGCCAAATAATCTTATGTTGTGTTCCTGCGGTAGTAGGGTTTGCAGAGCTCCTTGGGCAAGGGAGTTTTAAGGTCGGCAATGCTCTAGTGACTACAGTGCGGCTACGGTAACCGTTTCACCATCAGGCGAGACGAAGGCACGTTTGCAATCTAGTTGAATAAAAAAAAATTAGAGTCAGTAGCGTGGCGAAATCGTCACTTAACGGTGAGATTGTAGCCAAAGGCTAAACCTACATAGGATTTAAAAAAAAATATTTCGTGGAACGTATCTCTCGGTGCGCGACAAAAAATCAACATTGGACGATTTTTGAAACTACCCGTCCTTTTATGTCCATTGATTGTACACGGTTCGTGGTTTTGCAACAGTGTGCGATAATCTCAAAACAAATATGAGTATATTATTTTGCGTTTCGTTAAGGGTAGCTAACTATGCAGGGGATCGTGAGAGTTCACCATAGAGTTTTTCCTCTGATGAATATTATTTATGGTATACTTTGCTATGTAAATTATTTTTACACAATAAAAAAAACGTCAGTAAAATGAAATTACATTATCATTGATGATTTTTGGTGTTTTTTTTATTATTTTGTTACGCCAATGAAATATACCTTCTTACCTGCAGCGTAAATAAGTACACACAATTGTTTTTCTCTTCATATTAGACATTCATGAAGTTCAAATTTTGCCACAGATATTGTGTCAGATGTTACGAAATTCTCCCGAGTCAACTTTATATTATCATTTCTACAACTCCCATAAAAAAACGCAGTAGGTAAATATAAACCGATAACGAGATTGAATGACAAATAAAAAAATATAACATATACACGACGCATCTGCGTAACTAAGTGGCTATTGTGACAGATTTGAATGGGAGATAAAAACCGGGACCGGGTTTTTAGGGTGCAATTGTCCCTCGCACAGTGGCTAATCCCCTGCGGTTGAAGCGTGGCCTTTATACGTTATTGAGTGCACCTGCACTTAACAATTCTTTCTAGTTTGCTTTTTATTACTTTTGTTTGGTATATTACAAGTATAGACAACCTTGCATTATTTTACAAGCTACGCTTTTGATGGAAAACATTGTGATAAATCACAAGTAATTTGTAATAGATTAGCGTGGTAGGTGCAAATAAACCCGAAGATTTTTCTCCGCTTGGGGCAGCTCGACTGGTGGAATACCTCCATCCTACAAAAGATCGCAACCTTGTATCGTGTTCTTGCAGTGAGTATGGTTTCTAGAGCTCCTTGGGGTAGGGGGATTCAAGGTCAGCAACACACTAGTTGATACCTATTATAAGCGTCCATAGGCTACGGAAGCCCCTTACATCAGGCGGACCGCATGTTTGTTTGCTACCTAAGTAGTCTTAAGATGTCTTAGATGTGATGTTATGATGTCTTAGATTAAGAAGAAACCATTACTTTTATAGATAGACACATCAAATTTATTCTTTTATATATGTTATAGCAACTTATAGAATCCCGGCATTCTATAGAATGCCTAAAACTAGCAGGCAATGTATGAAATGATTCATATTTCATACATTGCCTAGGCATTTTATAGAATGCCAAACGAGAAACCGGCAAACTATGAAATAAATTTCCGATTATTTTCGAATATCATGTGACAGTTTTTTGCGGGACTTCAAAGTGTCATGAGACTGAGATACACAGTTAAATCAAGTCCTGATTGTCACGACTATATTCGTCGTCGAATTGGCCTAGCGGTGTGACGACCAGACTTATGCATACTATTGTTTTGAGGTATGCACGTCATTTATAACATTTCATACGCACTTTGATGAGACCGTGGCGCTCGTCGGCTCGCTATTAGGTAATTGTTCGCAATTCCAACTAAACCTAACCGAGAATAGTCGGTATTTTGTAACTTACATTCTACCCGGAGTTGTAATACTAAAACATATTTAACTATAAATGACTTCTGTTACTGTAACACATAAGAAAATGATTTAGAGTAAGACAAATAAAAGAGAAGGGAAGTTTTGTAGTGTAAGGAAAAGAGAAGGGAAGCTTTTGGTAGATTAAGATAAAGTTAAAAATTGTAAATAATATAATATGGGGTAATTGGGGGTAACTCCTCACAGAAGGATGAGGGCTCTTGTTGTAGTTACGTTATTTATTAGAATGCACAAAGTCTCTGACAACGTTAGAGGTGCCATAAGGAACTTAAAAAAAAGCTTACATTCTATAGAATGCCTAGATAATGTTATAAATGGCGTGTATACCTCACTACAACAGTTCGTACAAGTCTGGTCGTCACATCGCTAGGCCAATTCGACGACGAATATAGTCGTGAAAATCGGGCCATGTATTAACCGTGTATATCCTAACTCATTCTCTCGCCGCTAAATCCTATACATGTATGTGTTTGTCTCAATCACATGACACTTTGAGATCCCGTCAAAAACACCACGTGATATTCGAAACGAATCGTAAATGTATTTCATACTTTGCCTAAATAGTATTTGTAATTCCACAGAATGCCTAGGTAAAGTATGTAATAATTCTCTTTATTTTAAACATTGCCGGGTACTCTTTAGAATACCTAGGCATTGTATAGAATGCCAGCATTTCAACTATTGCCTATAACATATAGATTTATATAGACCTAAAATGGATGAGAACCATGAGAGTATCTATGACCTGCCTACATACCAAACAGATCAACTACCATAGTTGTCTTAACGGAATCGATCTTAGTGTACGGATGCTCTATTTAAATGGTATGATAATGACGTCACAATCGTTCATTTCCAGTACGTTGAATCTGACAGTAACGAATAATGTTAAACGCGTTCGTGAATCAGTTCATCCTGCTCACCCCCTAGCAGCTGAAGCGTAAATATAGGGTCTTAATATCCGGTAGCGAGAGTTGTATGCTTGGAAATGATTCCCAGACCTGCAATAATATTGCACAATGTTAATTTTATTTGTTTTATTCTGTTTGCCAAGGCACGATATGCGCGTTTGCCAGTGACTAACAAGACATGTTTTATATCGTGTATATGTATTCTTGAAGTAATACTTCTTTTGGCGAGTTTTTTTTTTAAATGTAATAGTCTGCCTCTGTAGGTATTTTTGCCAATGTCAAGTGTGACAAATATACGTTTTAAAGTTTAATAGCTAAATGATCGTTTTACTATAGAATAACTCATAAAACTAATTTGTCGCGTTTAAGGTTAGAGGTTTAGAGTAGAGGGTACAATTGTGACCGGCAAGTACGACATGATGAAGTGAGTTATTAATGATAATAATATTAACTAGCTATGACCGCGGCTCTGCTTGTGTGTATTACAGAATCGGAAAAATAATCTATCTGCCAGTGAAAGTCCCGTCAAAATTGGTCCAACTATTTCAGAGATTGGCCGCAACAAACGGACAGACATAAATGATTTTTGTTAGAGGTTTTTTTGTTATAATGCATTTATGAGGACCACCGATTCTGGTTAATGATCCCGAGGAGGTTGACTCATTTATACTTATTTTCTGACAGCGGTCTGTTAAATAAGAGTTTAGCAGGTTGAGAGAAGTTCCACACATACCATAGTGTTTCATCTTAAGTATAAGCGTACTGTGATCAACGCAATCAAAGGCCTTTGAGAGATCACAAAATACACTGATTGCATCATGCGACTCCTCCCAGGCCCTAAATATATGACTTAGCAGCGTTGCACTAGCGTCAGTGGTTGATTTTGATTTCGTGATACTACACTGCCGACCACCCAAAATCTCTTGTACAATGAAATATTCTACTAACTGCTTAAGCATAATTTTCTAGAAAATATTACTAATCGAATTTAACTACGTACAAATAAACGTTATTTTAATGAAGATAATATTTTTCATATTGTTGGCACGCGGTGGTTGGGGGATACAATCATAGCAGTTATTAACACCAAAGAAGGAGAACTTAGTACAAGTCATTATTTATTTATTCTTAATGTTTTTCATAAATGTGATGTCCGGAACCGCAGTTAAATAGAGAATACTTATTATTCCGAACGCACAACACTTACTAAACGGACAAGAAAGAAACGCCCCAGTTTAATAGTGATGAAAGCGAAGCCGCGGGCTGTGACATAGCTCGTTTAATCTCTATCCCTCAAAATGACAAGAGCAGACGGCTCTCTGAGGTCTCACGCCGCAAGGGTTAAATCACCCCTAGGCTCTAATCCTATTTTTATTACAAAGAACCCTTGACCGCAATAAAGCAGCTTACAGCCCTATATTTGATTCATATACAGACTTACTTGAAGAGGTTTGTGAATATCACTAACTGGGAAAGTGAAAAGGAAAAGGCATCGTAGCAAATGCGAAAAAGGTTTAAATAGATGGAAAGAATGAGATGCGGTGCATCATCCTTGCTGCCTACCCTCAATAGGAGCATTCGTGATACGCAGCGAGAAGTCATTCAGGAACTGTGTTTATTGTAGTCGGCTTATTAACTGAGGTCTTCACGATCCGATGGCTGTAGCGAGATTGCCTTCAAGCTGATCGATGCTTGCTTATAATGCATGTGGACATCGAGCACGCATACCGCTATCGCGGTCAGTCAATAGTGTGGGTCAATAGTAAAGTCAGTATACACTAAGTCATAATGACATCAACATGATTCTCCGATTATATTAAATAGTATCTTCTATAAAAAAAAAGGTGCGCGTGCGATTCACACACGATAGAAGTGAAACTTCATTTTAAAAGATATTTTATTTAAACCGTGTGCAATATACATACATACACACCGACATTTGCTCTCTCGCTCTGGCTCACACAAAGAGGAGAGACCGATAATGTGCGTTAAACGTTTATCGTTTAACGCGTTGGAAGACGCATAAGAAGTTTCACTTCAAAAATAAATAATATGAAGTGTCTGTTTGTAAAGTCAAAATAAAAGCTTTTTACTAAATGCATATGAAAGTATATAAGGTGTAAGCGCTGGTTTGTTTAATTTTAATTAGCCTGATGAACAAATGGGGCAACCTTCCTACGTCGATTACAATTATGCACAATGATACGGAACGAAGGAGTAAATGGACTCACCAGTATGCAGTTATGACAAGTTTTGGAGGCTTTCTCTAGTTCACTGGTGTTGCAGCAACGCACCAAGCACCGTTACAAACAATATTGGACTTAAAAGTTTATTATTTTAATTTTACAAATCGCGCAGTCACCATTAATGTTCGTCGTTCCGATTTTAAACTCGAACTGACATTTGAAGGTAGGGGAGAAAGGGATAGACAAATACTAGGAAAAAGGATGGAAGATGTATCATTATTATGATTGACATATTTTTAGCCTAAACATACGGTACTTATAATAAAAAATCTAATTTTAAGTCTGTCTGTGTATTTGTGTTCCTGCTAATCTCGGAAACGGTTGTACCGATTTTGACGAAACTTTCACTGGATAGCTAATTTAAAAGGAATTGAAAGCCAGTCCCTCTAAGCGTGTCCACTATCTTAGACCACATCGTCACTTAACATCAGGTGAAATTTTGGTCAAACGACAAATCTATAAAGTATAAAAAACCCAAACACCGAGGGAAATACAATTCTACATTTTCCAACCAAACCAGTTTCGAAGTATCACACGTCGAGAACATTTCTTCACCGTCAGCCGAACGTACAACTATGTAATTATTAAACATACAAACTTTCAGATTTATATCATTATAGTAGAATATCTCTCGACAAATATCGAAAATCTGCCATTGATTTAGTATAAAGCTAAAGACTATAGATAATTATAATTAAAATAATTGAAATCATCCACTACTTATTGTATCGCCATGACGGATGATTTTTCAAAAATACGGAACACTATTTCTTACGAAAAGCATAAACATGAATTTTGATATCCCTAATTTGAGAAATTACAGGTTCTCTATACAAACTTTCCTCCCCTATTTCAAGTTTTATCAATCTTTTAGGTGTGAAATAATAAACAGACAAACATCAAACATTTACATTAATAATATTAGTTTAGAATTATTGGTGCATGCCGATACTCGAACTTGTGTCCGTCGGATCGCTATTCCACTAGTCGTTACGAAAAGCCCATCACAAATTTATAAATCACGAACATAAAGTACTCTATTCCCTACACTATATTGACTCCAGCAAGCTCCCCTTTATTATGTCTCAAAAGACATGACCCAGGAATCGAATCTCGTAAACTTCCTGTCCGTACGGTGCATACGCACCGGAAGTAATTGATTTCGGTCCATGTAACCCCCCACCTTTTAAAGGTTCATTGTTTAGTTATTTATGATGTCTGGCGTATACATACTTCCGGTATGTGAGAGACGAGTTATTTTTATCTGTGGACTATGTATTGTCTGTAGATATACTTGTAGTGATGTGTACTTAAGAAAAATTTAGGGTTCCGTTGCTAGAAAAGAAATCCCATTGCTGTCTACGCTGTCCGTTCTACGATTAAATAGTTTTTGAACCCGTTACATATAGAAAGCATGTTAATTTTCACAGAATATGTTGTTATTATAGCAAATACCATTATCTATATCTATACATATTATAAAACTCAACGTCTCTCTGTCTGTCTGTCCGTTTATATTCATTTTCACGTGAAAACCACTAATCCAATTTAAATGGTTTTTCCTTTAATTCATAGATATAGAACATACGACAGTGATGATAATGGTGAGTCAATTGAGAAAAAATACGCTTATAATCGTGTTTCCCTTGATATTTGGCTTCTTTTATACTTTGTAATTTTAGCCTTTGATCAAATCTCATCCAATATTAAGTAACGATGTGGCTCAAGATGTAACACGCTAAGCCTAGACGAACTGGCTTTAAGGGCCTAGCCAGATATGGGCAAGGGCAAACAGGGTGTGGGTAAGCTGAATACTGGCTGACTTGATTTGTAACGAACAAGTTTGAAAACTTGAAGACATTGTGTATGGAGTTTCAATTATATGTATTGTGAGAAGGCAATGTTTCAGCGATATGTGCATGATATTATTTTTCTCTTGCCTACTTGCCTCCTCCCCCTCTTCAACAAAATTCTACCTACATCAGTGGCTGGTCTTCACGTGCAGCTGCCGGAACACACCTATAGGTGTTTGACGACAGATTTTCAACTTGAGGGTGGTAGATAGCCAGGCTAGCATTAGAAAAATCCATACAAATATACTACATATGGTTCCATCACAATGGTATTCTTCACCAAAACCTGGGGCCCGTTGTTGGATTCACACATGCGTTGATCGACACGGTATCCGTACACGTAACTGCGATAATAATTTAACAACAGCATTTGAATCCGGGACCTACATAACACAAGCGGTACCGTTACACGTGCCCTTCATTCGTTACATAGAAGCCGATACTCATGAGCCGCGACATACAAACAAATCTAAACCGTTATGTATCCCGTTTACATTGATACATACGGCACGATTATGTATAATTTATAAAATTATATTCTTTGGGCATGATGAGGCATGATAAATAACTTCCAATGAGCCTGAACGCCCGGTGAAGAAAAACATCGTGATGAAACCATAACATGGTGGTAGGGCCCGCCAACTATTATTAAACTATCTTAAACTGAAAACTTTATTCATTTTAAATATCTATCCTGCATCTAGCAGGGCTGGCTACAACTATTATTTACTAGGCGGTCCGCCAGCTAACATGAATTTGAAATTATGGTCCACGTCAAAAATTTACCGGGCAACCCTGTTCTGAAGAGTTGTTTAAATTTATTCAATCAGAACCACGCTGACTGGTACACAGCTACACTGTAGCATCCATCTCGACAAGAACAAAGAAGTTTGTTAGTTCTTATTATTGCCGTACTGTTAAGATGTGGAATCACCTCCAGATGAGCGTATTCCTGCCCTCCTACGACATCGAGTCCTTCAAACTAAGCGTGGAGGCATTTCTGCAGGCTGGAATGTCGCCTACAACTACCGATGTAATTTATCATCTGTGGTCGCCGTTGTTTCTGAACTGTGTAATACTTTCCATAAGTTGAAATAAATGCTCATCATTTTGTCGAACCATTTACGTACGCACGTAAAAAGTTAATTATATAACACCAACATTTTATCCAACGTTCCACCAACATTATGAAGTTACCTATAAGATAACGTGATATATATTTTGTATATAAGGACCAAGTATCTAAAGTATTAAAACAAAAAGATAATTGATCAAAATCTATCGAGTAGTTTTTGCGTGATGCGCTCACAACAATAATTTTATTTATATAGAAGATTATACATGTACATAAAATCCAATGGAAACGCGTCAAAAAATACAGCGCAGAAATCACATACGTGAAAGAACGCCGCGCCGTATCATTTCCTAGAAGCAAGTTAAATGATACGACAAACACGCTATTGTACATCTGTGACTTTGTATCATTATACTGTATTATCATAAACAGGGATAGGTTGAATTGCATCGGCAAAACTTAATATAAATACGGCAGACGATTATATAGCGCTAGCTGTGCCCCAGAGGTTCACCCGTGTTAAATGTATTCGAGCAACTCTACTCCGCGCCTCGCCCCAGCTAAGCCAGATTTCACGAGGAATAGTATAAGCTATCTAGCATTAGGCTACACCTCTCAGCTAGTTTTAAATAATATTTTTTGTTAAGTAAGTCGGAATAAATAGTACACCCTAACTGCTTTATCCGCATGTGCTGGCGTAATGGTTAGTGATACGTAAATACAATGTTTTACAAAAATGTTGCTCCATAGTACATCTAAAAAAAGTCCACAATACCATATGCCTATCTTTAATACATAAGCCACAATAAGGTATTTTGAGACAAAGATTACTGAAAATTAAAAGTTACTTATAAGTATTATTATTAGGCATGGCATATTAATCCTTACGAACGAAAGTTACTTCATCATCAAGACAATATATGTAAATAGATGAACTTCACACTGTATAGCATGTTATTTGGACGAATAGTTTGGGAGATAATGTAAAATTAAAATAATTCAACACTCGGCTCGGGTCTATGACTATAGATGTAGTGGCGCGAACGAGTCATGTGAGTTGTGACGCATAACCCTGGCCGTCCGATAAAAATATTGGCTATACTGAAGTATTATAAATCATCAATCAGCGATTTCTTATAAGTTATAAGCGGGTGAAATCGCGGGGCACAGCTTAACACAGATGAACGCAGGTAAAAATTATATCTGTATAACCCCAACAGCATGTGACTTGAATATTATATAATTGTTTATTGAACATATCCCACACAATATTTAGAATATTTCTTCATACAAAGCGTCGTATATGACGCCGTAGAATCAAACTTATGCATTTAATTTCCTGCGCGGGATGTATTTCCCGCCCTGAAATCCATTCCGAAGCTATGTTAATAGAACCGTCATCTGTAAGCTATACACTGGGGTTGCTAGGTATGTAAGGTAAAATACAGGACTTTTTAAGTTGAATTTACTTAATAGTTTACATATGTAGCAATATATATCTATACAAATTATAAAAGTCAACGTCTCTCTGTCTGCCTGCTCGTTTATGGTCTTTTCACGCAAAATCCACTTAACCTATTTACATGGTTCGTTTTTAATTTATCACTATATTATCTGGCCAGGTTATAGGATATATTTTGTTACATAAAGTAACATACCAAATAAGCAGTGACGATAATGGTGAATCAATTCGGAAAAATATAGCTTTTGAACTGCTTTAATGGCTTACACTGAGTAAACCATAAGAGATATAAAAATAATATACTACATAATTGTAGACCTTAAAAAGACCTAAATAAAAGTCACTGGTAGCATATGTACACATATGACATATTTAAGAATCACCCATAATAAGCATTTTCGAGCAGCACAATTCGCGCGTTCAATCGACCAACAGCATTTTGTAGTCTATACGAGCGGAGCCGCGGGCACAGCTAGTGTAGCAATGAATACGAAAATAACCGAAATATAATCAAATGTTTCCTTATTTAATACACGTCCAATTTATGCGCCCTCTGGCGAGAACTTAAAGTAACTTTTAGCACGACACCCACCGAGAGAGCTGCAATTCATGGCTAGCCATCGCTGTCTGCTTCATAGATACGGCAAACATTTAGACATAGTGAACTTCCTTGTTCGTGCCGAGATAGAGGTTATCGTAAAACTGTAACTTAATTTAACAGTACAAACGAAATGATTGTAAACTTTTTTGATAAGTATCGTAATTGCACTTTAAGTGTAGTATAAATGCATTGTAATTGATGGAATAGTCGAAGAGCAACAAAGACCATCGAATGATAAAGAGATTCTTTGATAAACGCCTTCAACATGTTCCCAGTCAGCAAACAACGCCACAGCAGGAATCTATATAACTGGTTATATTATACACAACGTGACACATACGTGTCGTTTCGAAAGGGACACTCCAACAACTTTCCAACGCAGAACTGTTCCGGAAAGCTAAATAAACATTTTAATTGGATTAAAATAATTTATACACCGTTATTTATACGCATTTAAAAAAAACACAAAGTCAGTAAAATGATTTAACATTATTATCTTTGATGGCTAACTTCATCATGTTATTGTCGAGCGGGATAAAAATTTTGTTTTGCTACGCCAAAGATGTACAATTTCTTACGTGCGTACATATATTTCAAAGTATCGCTGATTAGATTGAAGAGCTTCTGATATTAAAAGCTCGCTAGTGAACAAGAAGTGAACAAGCAATCAAATATTTTATTAAATAATTTAATTAATTATCTCAATAATCTATATCTTCTATACATATTATAAAACTCAACATCTCTCAGTCTGTCTGTCCGTTTATGTTCTTTTCACACGAGAACCACTTATCAGATTTACATGTTTTTTTTTTCTTTAATTCATAGTCTTTTTACCTGGCCAGGTTATAATTTTTTTTTCATAATGTAACATTCGAAATAAGCACTCACGATAATGGAGAATCAATTCGGAAAAAATACCCTTTTGGGGCCCTGCCAAAGGCCTAGTAATTTATTTATCAAATTAATGTACTAAATAATTATAAGTCTTAAAAAGACTTACAAAAATCAGCAATAGTATAATTATCTATCTTCTAAGGATCACCCACAATTAAGATTGTTGAGTTTAAAATAAACGGAGGGCGACCGTCGGGGGCGGAACGGGGGCAGCACGATTCGCGCATGCGCTTGACCGCTATACTGTAGTCCACGCGAGCGGAGTTGCGGGCACAGCTAGACTTATAATAAATAAATATTGACCCATTCGCAGATACCGAAATAGTATATTCGGGAAAGAAACTGAAATGTTCTGAAATACCGAACATACTGAATACTTCAAATCTAGCAACCCTTCCTGTAACCGATAACATACGATGTTTCGTACAAAACGTGGTTCGTGTCGTTGCAGACGATAACGGCTATGCGGTTTGATTGTCGTGTCGATAGACATTAAGCCAGTTCTTCAAGACATTTTCTAATGTTCGTCTGTCTATCAACCAATAGTAAGGATTGTTAGAGACGTCCATTCCAGAAGAGTTAAATTGTACATAATTTATATCTTGTAGAAGAAGTAAAATTTGTGAGATTGTAAATATGTCTTTAGGAGATAATAAATAAATACTTATTTTGGATTTTGGAAAATCAACCCTTTAGAGCGAAAAGATAAAATGAATAATATATACATTCACCAACTACTATACATATAAAATTTTATTTATTTAACTGATTTGAATTCAATTTACATATTAAAACAGAACCTAAGCCAAATATGGATATAGGATACATGTCATTACTAAGCAGTGATATATAAATATTTTTTGTATTAGCTCGGCACATTGACTGTACTGTCTCTGATGCAAGCACAGTAAAATACAACGGCGACCACCGAAAGATCTAAATCCATCGACGGTCGTCACTGTCATACCGGCCTGCATAAATATCTCTTAACGTTACGCTTAATAGACTCGATGTTGTAAGAAGGAGGGAACACATTAGCCGGGAGATGGTGTCGAGATGGAGGTTACCTTAAAACTATGACTCCGAAGCCCAGCGCGTGTGGTTCTCTTGTGGAAAGGAGAGGAGGAAATTAGATTGAACAGCTCTGGACATCCACGCGACCGAATTCTCGATCATCAGCTAGTTCATATTTAAATTAAATGTTTGTTGTAACATTATGTATTTCTAAATACTTTGAAACTCTAATGATTTTTCGTTTCAATTATCTGTGTGAAAACATTCACTTCTCGTCATCACATAGCATCTTGCCTGCCACTACTAAAAATCTAAGCTTCGTGAATGTGTTTTTAAAGAGTCTGCGATATGCGTATGTGATGTTTCTGATGTTGCAAACATCAAAATAAGCTGTGGTACCATCAGGCGGACTGTAACCATGTTTGTCACCAACGTAATTAAAAAAAAAAGAAAGTCTAACCTACTTCATAAAAAAACACAGACAATTCTTTCTCCTTAATAGTGAAGTCTAAGTAATAAACGTTCATCAGACATGGACGCATGAACGATGTAAATTAAATTAATCGATAACACAGACCGCTCATGACTAGACGGGAAATATTGAGCACTGCTGGGTATAAGACTTACCTATATGCGTAAATTTTGTAAACAAAATTACTTTGAATCTATTATATTGGGTGATTCCAATTCTAACTGTGATTATTTATTACCTGTTTGTCAGTACCGATTATTTTTTTTGCGAACAAGCGTGCGTTCCCCAGCCTTAGCAGGGAGCTCAGTCCACATCCGGAATGCTCGCGTAAGGGAATTCCTCTGAAACCGGACTATCCGTAACCATTTAGGTTCCAAAGTGTGAAGATGAATTCCCTGCCATTAGCGAGCGGCCTTTATGTCCTTTTCTAGGATTTGCTTTCAATTCGATTACATTTTTCGTCGCAATGAATATTTGTAAAAATGATACCATACAATTCGTAAATAAATTTCTTTGGTCTAGTAAATTTATTTCATGTCAGTACCGTCTACATGACAGTTATTGCAGGGATTCGAACTCACGTCAATTCAATCGGGGGTAGATCCCTACAACCCCGATTGATTACTGGATATACACCGACTGATCCCGGAACGCGATAAACCAAAGCGTGCCATTATGTCGGGTGTTACACCTGCTATACGGTAGTCGCAATCCAGTCCAACACAACTGCCGTTTCCTACGAATCCGAAGAATTACGGATGATACTTGACGTACTTACGTTTTTTTAAACTATTTAAACATTTTCTTCAAGATAATTGATCTCTTTAAATCTATGACACCAACTATACGTAAAAAAAAATTGATTCCGAATTATTCATAAGTTCAACATAACATTATTTTATTTTTCTTTTCATAAAATGTTGACTGTTATATTTTACACGTACGTATTTATAATTTACACGTAGCGTGTTCATGACAATTAATTCATGTCTGGTCACGAATAGTCTGTGCTTGACAAATAGAGCGTCAATCGTTCGATACGCATGTCGATAGAACGCGGCTGTCAACGAACTGACCGAGTTAAACAGTCTGCATTTTAATTAAAACTTATGCCCACTAGAGGGGAACAGTGTCACTTGTGTTATTGATTAATATCAACACTTACAATTACGTGTATTGTGAGTCTGTTTACACGAGTAGGTACTTCAATTCCTCTTCGCATTTTTATACTGTATAGATTTTACATTTTTATTACTGCATTATGTCATGGTGTACGGATGGATGGAACCATAGCATGGGGAATTTTTAATGCCAACCTGGCTACCACCCTCAGATTAAAAATCTGCCGCCATAGGTGTGGTCCAGCAATTGCCCTTGAGATCCAATCCTTTATTATACTTCTTATGTCATCATGTGGATCACGTTACTTAACATCAGATGAGATTGCAGTCAACCACTAAATCTACAAATAAAAAATATATACGGAACCGCCGCCACAGTTAGCATCTATATAAGTACGTGAATGGAATACTTTGTACCGCTTTTTGAGCATATTGCACGCACGGAGGAAGAAGGTGCGATAGTTGGCATAGTTAAAGCTTATATGCAGAAAGACTACAGGAAGCTAAAATTTATTTTTAACTAGCTGTGTCCGCGGCTCCGCTCACCTGGACTACTAATTTTTGTGCGGAACCCTAATTATTTTTTCTAAAATAAAAGTTATGTATTATAACATCAGCTATCTGCCAGTGAAAGTCCCGTCAAAATCGGTCTAACCGTTTCGGAGGTTATCCGGAACAAACAGACAGACAGACAAAAATTTAAAAAAATGTTTTTTGTTATAGTTATCATGTATACTTTCATATGCGTTTATTAAAAACCTGTTATTTTGGCATTACAAACAGACACTTCAATTTTATTATATGCAAAGATATGTCTAACAAATATACATAAATAAAATATATAAAACTTTGTTTAAGTTCATACTGCCAAGGTCGCACAGAAATTGTCGCCAAAGAATTTCAAAAATTCGTCAACAAATAATTTGTAACAAATTGACTGAGTTCCGAGCTGTGTTTCGACTGTGAGATTTCAATATTGATATGTTCTTAAAAATACCTTAATAATGTTTAAACTTTTGCATTACGGTCGAGTTTGGGCTTTATAATTTGACTGGGCGACCACTAGACTACTGAGAATGTTAGTTCTTCTGAGTTTCCGAGAGAAAAGTTGCTAGTAGATATATTGTGAAAACTAAAAAGTATAGAGAGAACTGTCCACCCTGTTAGAGTTAACGCGTAAAGGTTTATTAACTGTGGGAACAAGACGCGCACAGACGAACAGTCAATTGAGGTCACAAGTATAAATGACTCGAGCATCTTTGTTAATTAAAGTTTTTTAAAAGACGTTAATACGTTAAGACATTTATAGCAATCGTGTTTTTGCCGAGAAAAGTATTGAACTTACTTTTAATTCATAAGACCTTTATAGGGACGTTTTGGAACAACTAAACCTTTTGAAAGAAGATCAGCTCATTTGACTAAAAGATAGCCAATGATATGCAGATGACCATCCAAGAGGTGATACGTCAAGCAGAAAATTGCAATAACTACCGCCAAGTAATCCATTCCAAAACAGCACTTATCAAGGAGGTGCACGATTCACAGAATCAAGTTCAGTTTTCTGTGTAAGACTGTGCGTCATCTTCACGTCGTAAAAATCTGATAAAAACTGACAAAACAAACAATTATATTTTGACCCTTTTTCAGTTCAGAGAGTCTGGCCATTTCACCATTATATATTTCATCATCATGAAGTTTTCTTTAATGGAAAATGCAGCATGTAAGATTCTGTTCCATGGTCGCACAGCCATTTACAGTTTTACAAATCTGTCGTCAAGCTACTATAGCTGAACTTGAGAGCTACTTCCCCTATGGCTTAGCGTGTTACGATCTTGGGTCATATCGTCACTTAATATTAGGTGAGATTGTGGATAAATGCTAAACCTTTAAAGAATAATAAGAACGTGGCGTTTTTTGCTTTTATACGTCTTATTTGTCAATTTACATTCAACGTTCACATTAGCGACATATTTTCCAATCCTATTTTGGCACATGAACAAGTTTCGAATATCATCAAATTTGTTTTCCTTTGTTCAAACTGATAGCACTTTCACAGGGCATCTGAAATCTTCAAATTCTCATTTTATTTTTAAGCCCATTAGAGTGATTGAACGTAATATCAGCTCAGTGTTAGCGTGCACGGATACTGCGTCGATCGATGTGACTTCGAATCCCTGCAAGAGTCTGAACTTTCGTATTGAAACCATAGCATGGTGTAGAGCATTTTGTAATGGCTACCTACCAACTTCAAGTTGAACTATGGTTAAGCACCTAAAGGTGTGTTCCGGCAGATGCACTGGAGAGCCATTTCCTCCACAAAGGTTAGCGTCTCACCGTCTTTTTATCAGTTGAGATAGCCAGAACGCTAAATCATTTAGGTTTTTTTTTTCAAAAACTTCCTTTTTAGTGAATAACTACGTTACACAGAGAACCACTGTATAAAATTTGGTGCTTATATGAACAAATACATATGTAAGGATTTCATGAAGTAGATATTACGGAAAATGAAAAGACTACAATAATTACATTGAACACAGTGATAGAAGATCGGTGATCATGTACAGATGAACCGTCAACGATCAATGTCGTCGCAAAGGCTTCAAAATAATGTTAATAATCTATCCACAATAGTTGTTAATATAATTGCTAGCGAATCATGCCTCTGCGAGATTACACTTTCATGCCTTTAGGATTTGAACTTACATGTGCGTCTGTTCGTGATCATGTGGTTCCTGGACAACTTGCCTGAATAAGCTCATATTGACATATATTTTTTTATCACCACATGTTTTATAGCTATGTTAGGATCTGATTAGGTGACGCTATGGTCGAGCCATTAACTACGGGGAAAGCCAGCTAGTGTTTTAATAGTTTTCCAATTCGAGCATAAATTTTCTTCTAAATATCTAGATTATAAGGAATTAATGGTTATTCACCGATGATTTGCAACGTTACACGTTTCACGAGATACTTAAAGTTAACTTTCTCAGCCGGGTTTAGAGATATATCGGCTTTTCTAGGCTTGAGAACCACAATAATTTTGTAGCAAGAACCAAAGCAATGGACGCACATGTGAAGCTGACAATTGAGCCCAAATGAGATAGTGGATCCGTTTCATTCCATAAAATATACAGTTCAAACATAATTAACCCAATAATGAGTTAAAATAGTTTCAAATTTATACTTACGAGAAAATTTACCAAGTATAATGTTTATTTATTAATTACCTGAAACAAACAAATACGGTTAATAAAATATATATTGGATGTGAAATCTATCGACAAAAATCATCGAGTTTAACTAGCCCTTCTACCATAACCTATATAACAACGGTATGTACGGTAACTATAATCATGAGAGTTATTGTCGGGACATTGATATTTCATTTGTTAGTTTTTATTTTTATTTAAAAGCTTGTGTTAGTTGGCCTTTCTTATTTAGTTTGGTTATTATGAATAAATGAAGTCGATCATAAATAATATCTGGAAACATGCATTTTAAGTTGTTAATCCGTCGACAATATTCGCAAATCAGCTGCCATCTTGAAGAGTTATTTTTGCACATTACAAGATCTGTACGTAGTTAAGCTTTAAGGATGTGAATCCAGTGACCTTAACAATTAAAAACAATAACAATATCCTTTTTTTAACCCAATAGAGGAAGGATTTTCAGAAACCATTTCTTAATTCTCACTTATGTTATTTAAATAAAAAACATTTATTCATAGTTACTCAAATAATACAGTTAATATTACTTCTGACAAACTGTATCGCAGTTTGTTGGCAGACGTAGCTAGCTCCCTTTTATAAATTATTTATTTAGTGTTATATTTTATTTTACGAAACTCCTGTGGAAAGTCTCTTACTCTATTACAATCTAAACATATTTATCTGTTATAATCAGTTGAATAGAATTAAGTATAATGGTGTTGTGATAAGCAAATGAAATAAAAACATTTTTTTTTCGATCAGACTACACTGTTAGCCATAAGGGACCTGAAGCCTCAGACGGCTTTTAAAACTGCGGGCTTGGAGTCGAGCGCTTAAGGCACTCAGCCTTGAAAGCAAATGGGTGCCAAAGTAGACGAACTTCCGCTTGGTCTGTTGCCGCGATTGTAAATAAGTCGCGATCTGACTAATTCTCTATCCGTAATTCGATCTACACTAATTATAGGTACCTATACATATGTATCTCTTTCCTCTGGTAGTAGGGAAGAACATGTGTATGTGTATTTAGTGATCTGTAAATTTTTATCTACAATAACTAGCCAAAAAAAGGTCCCTTACAGAACCTATGTACCTGAGTGGTGTACATGTATGTTCAATGCAGTGTAATGATTGTATGTTGGAAGCTAGTGAATGCAGTGTCACTGTATCGCGAGAGCGGCTGCTTGACTGTGGGAACGAAATTTTAAATGGTCAAAAAATTCCTTGAAATTTTCAACAAGGGGACCACCATCTTCTTAGAACTATGTTTTGTATTCTACTCACGGGACACAACTGTTGCCATTAAATAAAAATAAAAAGTAGGACACTCCGGGCCTCGTGCGGCAGTGGCATGCTATTGAGCCGAGTGTTAGCGGATTCGATACCCTCGCATGATTGACTTTTGTGTAATGAGCATAATTATCAGTTGTGTGTTTGGGTGTTAAATCTATACTAATATAATAAATCGAAAGAGTTTTGTTTGTATGTTTGTTTGTTTAAACACGCTCATCTCTGAAACTACCAATCGGATTCAAAAAATTACGAAGAATACTATAGGATATCTTGCATTAAGCTACACCTCTCAGCTAGTCTTAAATATTGATTTTTGTTAAGTAAGTCGGAAGAAATAGGGCATTCTAACTGCCTTATCCGCGTACGCTGTCGTAATGGTTAGTGATACGTAAATACATACAATGTTCTGCAAAAATATTTTTGCTCCTTAGTACATATAAAAAAGTCTGTGATACCATATGTTATACATAAGCCACAATAAGTATTTTGAGTATTATTATTAGGTATAGCATATTAATTCTTACTTCATCATCAAGACATTTCATGTGAATGAACATTGCTCTTTATAGCATGTTATTTGGGCGAATAGTTTGGGAAATAATGTAAAATTAACTTAAATAATAACCCTGGCCGCACGATAAAAATATTGTCTATAGTACTGAAGGATTATAAAAAATCAATCAGATTTTTTTTTTTAATTATACGCGATGAAACCGCGGGTACAGCTAATGTACTATATATGTATGGTATATCAGCTATTTAGTTAGCATAATACAAGCTTTGCTTAGTTTAGCAAATAAATGAGCATGTGTGAAATTATGTCCCCATATTTATTTATTTAAGTTCCCTTCGGTTCCTAGTACTAAATCTCATTTTACAAATAAATTAGTTATTTTTAAAGGCAAAGCGCTTTATTCACAATTCTGTTTCACAAAACGCTATCCTGAAAGGAGTTGGTTGGAGTGTTGTACCCTCGTTAAATATTATAACGAAGTCTCGCACATGGAAAGCCTTTCACGAGTTTCCAAGTCTTATTTATGTAAATGTCTACAGAAAATATTACAAAAATATATGCATTTTTATGTTCCAACAAGATGGCAGCACCGTTGTTAAAACTGTGCAGGGAGTTCTTCTGGCAACTTAAATACGTTTTCCTAGTTATTATTTACCAGCTGTTCTGAAGCTGTATTTCACACATTATAGAGTGTATAAAAATTAAAAGCTGTCATATTAGTTAAAGAGATTTTTACTAGATGGCGCCTCTTGTACAGTAGTTTTTAAAGACGTACAGCGTATTTTCTAATAACTGCTTGCCTAGGTGTTCCGTTAGCTGGACTTGAGAGGCAGTCCCTTAGACTTAGTGTTATATCATATTGGACAACATCCTGACTTAACATCAGCTGAGATTGGGGCCAAACGCTAACCATAAAGAACTATAGTGAATTTAAATTAAATTCGCGGTAACAAACCTAATTTTAATCTATTGTTTAACACCATTTGGAATGAACCAATCAAAAAACACCACATGATCCTCCATTTAAAAAAAAACCTCCATTATAAACGGTAAAAAATGTATCCCATTTAACAGCAAGAAAATGTAGGACAGTGTATATTTATTTACTGTCGTCGCTCTCAACCCCTAATTGAGTTTACTGATGTGTCCACAGCGGCCGCTCCTCAACTCGGAAAAGGTTTTTCTTTAACGACGTGGATGTAAGAAAAATAAATGCGGTACCTGAGCGCATCATTATTCATGTTCTTCAAGGTGTTTTTTTGTGGTAACACCATATATCCCTTAATTCTTCATCAAAATTAATGATTCAAAAATCATATTAAAGCATAATTTCCCCGCTATTGACAAAAATAGACAAATAGTTGTTTTTTTTTAATTAGAACTAACATTAGGAAGCGCCAACTATTAACAACCTGTTTAATTAAGATGATAGCTGTTAAACTGTTACATTATTTATCCGCAATAATATTAATGATAATATAGATAATATTATCCGCAGATTATATAATGTAAGCAGATACACACGGATAAGCTAGTGTACTTTGCTGACGTCACCTGTTATTTCAAGAGACCCCATCCATTTCTGTAGTCCCGTTCACTGCCGACACCATCCGATTCCATTCCATCCGATTCAAGTCCATTCCTACATCGACCGATTTGGTATGAACAAAAGACTCTGCGGTTAAACGCAGTACGCGTTAAGCCTTCCGACGGCATTATATTGCATTCTCTATTTAGCAAGAAGGCATCATTAAGTTATTAGTAATGTAAAGTGCCTAATCAAGAGAATTAATACACCAACGGAATAAAGAAAATCGAAATATCGTACACAACGGCCATTTATCATATAGGGATTTTTTCCCCAAATGTATAAAATGCGTATATTTATAAATAAATATAATTTTTCTATGTACATGAAACCGAACTAATGACCTAGTGGTCGTACTATTGACAATCTTTTAGCTACTATTTACTGGCCGCTTTAAAAGGTAGTAGACGGCTACAGTAAAAACATTGTTACTTGGATCGTCGGACCCTCATATCTCTACAGGTATTCCGTAACTATGTTAAGAGTTATAGTGTTGTACAGTGTACCTGCATTGTAAAATACAGTACACATAGTAAAATACTATTAATGATAAAGATGACGTCATCATGGATGACGTCCTTTTATAACAGAGCCGCTTATATTTCACCGACGTCAAGGAGTGATTATTGAAATCGTACTAAAGACCTAGTGTTTGTACTATGTATTGACCCAGACTATTGACTGACATTGAAAAGACGGTTGACGGCTAAAACAGACATTCTCACTTAGATCGTCGCACCATTTAACTTCAGATTTTCAACTTGAAGGTGGTAGCTAGCCAGGCGGACATTAGAAAAAGCCCTACCACCATGCTATGATTTCATCGCGATGTTTTCCTTCACTAAAAACACATTGCAGGAATTCGAAATCACGTCAATCAACGCGAAGTCCGTACACGCTACAACCGAGCCATCATTGCCTAATAATGCTCATCACACAAAAGTAATATATGTGCGTGATCGAACCCGCAACATCGGTTCAATATTAGGCATTCACTGCGCCACGAAGCTTGAACATCAATACAAAGTATCGCGAACTTCGTCGTATTACTAAATACGTATAATTATAAAATACGCCATATCCATTATTTTATATATCCAAGTACGCACGGTAATGTAGACTCTTTCACACCCTTACAATACATATTTACAAAACTTGTACACAAAGAAATTATAACAGATAGTTCATTGCATTCAAAAATAAGGTTTAGGGCTACGTTTAACCTACTATATTTAATAAGGATGATATCACAACGGTACACGGTACAAGGATGGTCTCATGTGATCCACGAATGCTCTTGAAACTTAAGGGAAAAGTGTATAAAACCATTATAAGACCTGTCCTGATGTATGGATCTGAGTGCTGGGCAACGAAAGAGACGGATGAAAGAAGATTACATGTGGCAGAGATGCAAATGCTAAGATGGATGTGTGGTGTAACTAGAATGGATAAAATCAAGAACGATTATATCGAAAGTCTTAAAACAGTACCAGTCACAGAGAAGTTGATGGATTATAGATTACTTCAAGCAATCTGGAAAGTTGTAGGGAAGTGTTATCTGTTTAATACAAGTGGTAATCGAAGGTACTTCTTATTTACAGTCAGACGAGACTCTCTACCTCGCTACTATTATCGTATGAGTATACATTACATAATTCCACGAAGACCTCACGTTACTCGGAAGCGAAAACATAACGGTCATTATTAAGTTAATTAAAACTTAAAATGGTCACACGGTTTAGTGATGGGACATTTGCAAAATTCGTACATCGATAACAAAGCCGAAATTTGGATTTCTAGGTAGGGTTTTTTTTGTGTAGAAAATTTTGGGTAGAAAATACCTACCACCATGCTATGGTTTCCTCACGATGTTTTTCCTTCACCGAAAGCTCAGGCTCATTGCAAGGATTCGAACTCACATCTACCGACGCGGTCTCCGTACACGCTACCACTAAACCACCATTACTTTATATATATAATATAACATAAAATTATGATTATAATAATATAAATATAAAATTATATTTGACGATTTCTACATACTACTTTAAGAACTCATTAAAAAATAACAAAATTAAATGTATATAATATATCCTCTATCGATTTTAATGAATCTTTGTACACAAGGAGAGCATTTCATTCCACAATTGAAATCCTACAGAAATTATCAATAGATTTAAAAAAATACAATTAGGGGACAAAAATAATTAATGCGTTATAAACTCGAGCCGAGCCGTGGGCACAGTTAGATTTAAACTAAAGAACCAAAATAAATTTAAGACTAAGAACCGAATGTAAGATCTTTTGTGACAGAAGAAAATATTACTACCGATTGTGTTAAAAGTTCGCTTCATCGACTTATCTATAAACAGTTTTTCGGCTGCGATATTCGACAAGATGAAACAGAATATTCGAACAACACTATGATGATACATTAACCCACTTTATAAAAAGGTGTGTAAGGTTCATTAATTAGTAAATACATTTGCCGCTCAGGCACGCCATTTTTGCTATATCTAATTACATTTAGCTAGTCTCTACTCGCGGGTGCGCCTGTTAATAAGGTTATAATCCTGTAAAATAAGAACAGTTTATTACTGTTAAGCGATTTTGCTGGGACACATTTTCTTTATGCAACTAAGCTGTTAAAATAAGCGTATGGGCTGCATGATGGTAAACGGTTACTGTAACCTATGGAAGCTTTTAACACCAGAGGTATCACTACCGTGTTGCCAACCTTGAACCCCTCTTCCCCAAGACGCTCTAGAAACCCTACACACCGCAAGAACACAACATACGGTTAATCGGCTGCGATATTCTGTAGGGTGGAGGTATTCCACCAGTCAGACAACCCCAAGTAGAGAGAAATCTCCAAAGAGACTTATCTATGCCCTATCTCCCGACTGAGAGTTTCCGACTGGACCGCGACAATCATAAACCAAATGTAAAACACGTCAGAGTGACACGCTTAGACGTGTCGTGTTCTTAGATCAACCGTTGTACGTACATCCAGCTATCAAGCAGGATGGTAGAAATCTGTATCTAACGGGGTCGGGATCACCATACACATGGTGATACACCCGTCACAGCAACTTTTAGTTTGTCGTATTTCAAGATCAGCCATTGTATTTAGGTCCTTACATATGAAATTAGCGTTTTGTTGAACTGGCCAACTTGATCTCAAATATCTGGTGTTTGGTTAGGAATCCCAAATTCAAATTTAGTCTTGTGTATTTGTGTTTGCAATTCAGTGATTGATTTGGTTTCGCACCTTTGATTTTTCTTAGACATCGTTCTTTTCACAAAATGGAAAACTTAAAATATCGCGTTATTTACGATTTTGAGTTCTACCGTGGCATCAGCCCTGCAGAAACATCTCGAAGGAATAATAATGTGTATAAGGAAGCTACTGTAAAAGAAAGCACTGTACGTTTTTGGTTCCAACGTTTTCGTTCTGGGAATTTTAACCTACGAAACAAACTCCGTGAAGGGCCGGAGACCCTAATTGATATTGAAGAGTTAAAAGTGATCACCACGTCAGTGTTAACGGCAGGCTTCTGTGTAAGTGATAAAACAATTTTAATTAACCTGAAACTAATCGGAAATGGATACACCAACAAACACGCATTGAGTGCTGCGTTACATTACTCAACCGTCATAACAATTTGGGAATTTTGAAACGTATTGTTATTTGTGACGAGAAATAGATCCTTTACGACAATCTAAAAGGCTCATCACAGTGGTTGAATCCAGGAGAACCGGCCAAATCCTGTACCAAGCGAAAGCTGACTTAGAAAAAGGTATTGGTGAGTGTTTAGAAGACCAGTGCTGGTGTCATACACTACAGCTTCGTAACATCTGGCCAGACGATAACGGAAGATCTGTATTGTCAACAATTGCAAACCATGTTGGAAAAGCTAACCGTTAAACAACCGAGACTGGTAAATCTCTCCAGCCCACTGCTGCTTCAGGACAACGCTAGACCTCATACTTCACGACAAACGGTCGCTAAATTAGAGGAAGTGTGATTGGAATGTCTCCTCTAATACTTCCCGGACCTTACTCCAACAGATAACCCCTTTTTTCGGAATTTAGACAATTTCTTGCAAGGAAAACAATTCAATTCCGATAAGCCTGTCCAAACCACTTTCGAAAATTTTGTTGATTCTTGCTCTCATTATTTTTTCCGCAATGGAATCCATGAACTACACACGAGTATAAAATGGCGAAAGCACATAGGTAATAATGGTACATACTTCGATTGATTAAATGTATAATTTCAGAATATTTATTCGTTTTACTTTTTCCATATAAAACGCTAATTTCATATGTAAGGACCTATTATATCTCGGCAAGCTTGAAGGCCAGCATTACCGCGGCAACCGTCGATGAAAAGCCGGCCTCACGGTGGGCGCTGTAGTAAATCAGCCCTTAGATTGTTAAAGGGTTGAAACGATATAATAAATATTAATTTCGCGCTGTAATTATATGTATGCATAAGGTGTAATATTATGCATGACGTCTGCCGACCCCAAGTGAAATATGCTTGTGGACGGGATCTGACAGATAGCGTAAATTTGCCCATTAATATTCATGGAATATACCGGATTGTACGTCTGCATCTTCATGCTAATTATACGCTAAGGGGTGAGCAATTATCTTGACCACCACCACTGTCTAGAAATTGCTAATAATATATTGTGCTTTGTTATTTGTTTGAATGCAATAATCTTTAAAACTGTCAATGAGATTTAGCATTTCATAAACTACTAGATGTGTCTGCGGTTCTGCTCGCGTAGAATACAGAATGTCGTCGGTTGAGCGCATGCGCGAATGGTGCTGCTCCCGCTCAAAAGACGGAAGACAAAATTCTTATTATGGATGATCCTCAGAAGATAGATAGATATATGCTATTGTAGACTTATTGTGGGTCTTTTCAAGATTTACAATTATGTAGTATATTAATTTGGTATACCTCGTATGATTTACTCGGCGTATGCCATCTAAGCGCCCAAAATGCGCCTTCTTTCAGAATTGATTTACCATTTTCGTCAATAGAATCATCAAAGAATACATAAATAAAGGTTAAATGCGGCAGAGATGCGAATGTTAAGATGGTTGTGTTGCGGTGTAACTCGAATGGATAAAAACAGGAATTCGCATATCAAATTAAGCATAAAAATTAAGTAGTTACAATAACTGCTACAAGGTCAAACAAGTTACAATTCAAACGCACATTTTACAGTTACATACGCAATCTTCTTTTCTATATATAAAACGTATTGAAAAGGTACTTTAAAAAATTCTAAGTAAATTAATTTCATTATGGATGTATAATTCATTGAAAATAATAAAGTCTGGTAACACCAACAGTGACGTAGTCTCAGGGCAAAACAAAAGGAGAATACTTGTCGCATCGGACAATGAGATTTAAATGTACAATCCAACTACACGACGGGAGATAGTGAAGAGAAAGTAACCAACAAACTCCATTAGACATCAATCCTGTCCGCTGATGTAATATATTTGAAAGTTTTTAACAAAAAATAGTTAATTCATGAATGTACTTCTTCATAGCGTGACAGATGATATGATGACATGTGAGCTTTAGTTATAAAGATTGTGAAAGAAATCTTTTTTTTCCTTTCACCTTAACATTACGATAAGTAACGGTTTTTAGGTATAAAGGGTGGTCAAATAACATCTTATGACTAGAGACATCCAAGCCAGCCTCACTTATTTAGTAACGGACAAAGAAATGCCGATAGCGATCATTATGCATACAGTGAAAACCCCGTCATAGTGAATAGTATTGCGTGATCAGACGGTGCATTATCCAGATATACTCGTATATACAGAGACCGGCATGAAAGCAAAGAAGATACGTCGATCTCAGGATGGTCACCGTTATTTTTGGATTTACATACATACATACATAAATCACGCCTCTTTCCCAACGGAGTAGGCAGAGACCATGTCTTTCCACTTGCTACGATCCTGACATACAACTTTCGCTTCCTTAACATTCATCAATCTTTTCATGCATGCTCGTCGGTTTAGAGTAGTCTTGACCTCACCTTTCATCAAAACGTCCCTGATTTGATCCTGGAACGTTCGTCTCGGCCTTCCTCTTCCAACGTTCCCAGTTACTGTCTAGTCAATCTTCTTTCATTCATCCTCTCTACATGCCCAAACCATCTAAGCATCTCTTTCTCAATCCGTGTCACTATATCTTCTTTCGCATCACAACGTTCTCTTATTACACTGTTTTTGGATTTTACTGTGCTTAATTAGGCACTGTGTCGTCACTATGCCGTGCTACTATAAAAATAAAATAAAATTAGTATCCGAGGACAGCGACGACCACAGAGAAATGAATTCGTTGAGGGTCACCGCGGCATTGTGGAATTAGGCCACATCGTCACTTAACATCCACTTTGATTATGATGAAACGTTATACCTATAAAGCAATGAAGACTCAGTGGTAGCGTGTACGAACATCGCGTTGATTGATGTAGAGTTCGAATCCCTACAATGAGCCTGAGCTTTCGGTGAATGAAAACATTGTGAGGAAACCATAGCATGGTGGTAGGGTTTTATGTAATGCCTGCCTGGCTAGCTACCACCTTCAAGTTGTAAAACTGTCGGCAAGCACCAATAGGTGCGTAAAAACGTAAAAAATGTAACCGTGGAAACAAGTTTTAAATGCGAACAAATAGTATATACTCGTAGTAGAGTTAGCAAAAATCAATTAGATCGTTGCAGTGAAAGCGCAATGGACACACCCGATTCGTTGTTAGCGGTCAAACTCGTCTAATCATAGTGATGTGATGTCAAACATCGATAAAAAAACATAGAGACGTTTTGTCTTGTAAACGACAGGTACAATTTCAATAATAAAAATATAAATAAATTAATAGTTAATCCATATTATTTTAGACTTACTAAGACTAATCAATTTAGGTAATTCTGTTAGGTTCTACAATAAACTTCCTAAGAACATTACCGATTTGCCGGATAATAAGTTCAAGAATCATGTTAAGCAAGTTTTACTGTCGAAAGGGTAATTTTATAGAGTGGATGTTACTGCCTCTCATTACATCCACTAAAATGATAATAATTTTAAACAATAATTACTGCCATTCTTGGATTGCATTGTGCTTACGAGCAGTGGTAGTATAATATATTTCGAAACCAATAAAATATAATATATTAAAAAGAACACAGTATAATTTTGTCGACTTAATTCTTTATCACCAGACAATAACGTAAATTTATATTCGTCACTAATATGTATCCCCGATAATATCTATCCAAAAAGAGATGATAAAAACGAAGATTTGATCAAATTTCTAAGCTAGATAATCAATTCACGGGCGTGAGACAGCAAGCGCCAGATACTAATAATATTCAAGAAGTTTTAGATGAGCGTTTTGATATTGTTTGGTGATTCGATTCTGTTGACACATCTATTATTTTAATGCCAAATCTCATTAATTAGGTCACTGAATGTGCATTTATTTGGCGATATGATTTATATCTAACTGGGCCTTAAAAAAAAAATTGTGTGATTTTATGAAACCTTAATAAAAAACCTTTTATGAAATGATGCAAGTCAAACTATAAAAATAAAATAAAACTTTAAAACTAAGAGCAATATTTATTTAAATCATTGAATCGTTGTCAATTTCAATTATTCTGTCCTCGAATCTCACAGTTCCCTACTCTACGGTCAGCTGTAAAGCGACATGCGATAGATGAACGAAAAATTTTGGGGCTATAGAATAAAAGTTTTACTTTAAAATTCTTTATACATGTATTTGTATATACGTTTTATATTTATATCAGCATTTTTTTGTTGTAGAAGATAGTAGATAACAAGCAACTCTTATTTAGGTTATACAAATTATATCTTCTTATGTTTTCTATTAAACAATAAAAAAAAATGAACGAAAACATCGACACATTAATATTTAACTGACGAAGTAGCAAAGAAATAGTTGAATCTGTTATTATCGACACATAGATTATTCTTTCTTGAGCGCATCCCATCACTAACGATGAATCACGGCGAGTCCGCACGCTGCCATTTCTCACGGTACAATCTAACGTAGGTTACGATTATGAATCAAATGTACTGGAATTGATAAACCACCCTGCCATCGTTCTAGTTTTTATTTAAAAATCGGATGAATATTGTTCGATTGCATATTAAGCAGGTTCCAGCCGCTGCACTTGAGAGCCAGTGTTAGTTAAAACGTGTTACCACCTTATGCCAAATCGTCACTTAATATCAGGTGAGATTGTGGAGAAACGCTAACCTTATCTATATTAATAAATCTGAAATTCTGCCTGTGCATCCAGTTTTAACTCAAAAATGGCTAAACCAATTTTAAATAAATTTTATACACTGCAACTTTATGTCATTCCTCAATTATTGATATGGTATAAGAATTATTAATAAACATTTTAAATATCATAAAATATGAGTAAAATAAATACACCAGACGAAGAAATGACTGCGTAATAAACGCGTGTGGAGCCGCAGGCACAGCTAGTATTTTTTTAATACAACTAAAGTGGGACACAAGCTTAAGGCCCATCTGATTGTAAGCTGTTACCGTAGTCTATGAACATTTGTAGGTAGGTCTGTAGCTTACTTGACGTACAAAAAAAAGGATGAATATTAGATAGTGATTAAAAGCGAGCGAAGTCGCCGTTATAAGCTAGTAATGTCGTGTGGTATCACTAATGTTTTGTATAAACGCCGATGCTTGCATACGGCCAATTACAGCTACACGCTTTCTCCGTTTAGTGAGTGTGAGAGGTCGGAATGTAGACGTACCAGTTTCCTGGTACACGTACCAGTTTTTAAGGAAGTTATGCTGGTGCTAGTACGCAAATATACCAAATTTAAATATCGATCAAGGGCGTTTTGTTTACCGACAATCTAAAAAAAGCGACGGTACTGACGAGTTGTACCAAAGGTTTTTTTTTTTTCAAATATCAACATATAGCAATATTTGTATCAGGATTATAGTGCATTTGTCTACCATCACTGGCTAAGAGGACAAGTCGGACACTCGCACCTCGTTAATAAATTCATCGCGGTCATGTTTATTACATTAGACCAATGTAATCTATTCAAGAAGAGAAGAAATTAAAATATATGTGCGTGTGACCTTCACTCGAGTTTCAAGTTACACTTCTTTCGACCTTGCAACAGATTTTACGATTATATTAAAACCGAAATATCTAAGTCACATTAGAATTTAAAGGTATTTATTGATATTTTGAACATGAATTTTTACAGATTTTTAGCAGATTTATACCTAAATACTGCTGCTTTGTGAGCTGTTACAGAACTAAGTGTGACATGGTCTTTCCGGAATCGAGCCTTGCAAAGGTTCTGCTACTCCTTAAACTCATTTTTTTTTCCAGCTCGGCAAGAATCGAATCGACCTTCATTGGACTAATTAGTCGCCTTGAACGCCGGACAGCGGAATTCAAAGATATAGAATTTCAAAACATTTACGGACATGTGTCTCGCCTTGTCCCCAATATATCACAAAAGTGTTATGAATTTTAATGTTTCAGAATGCCTCTACACAACGCGTGGGAACATTTGCCCGAATACAACAAAGTATTATATATATTATACATTATCTGTAGCAATAATGGCTCAGTGGTAGCGTGTACGACTTCGCGTCGGTTGACGTGAGTTCGAATCCCTGCAATGAGCCTGAGCTTTCAGCGAAGGAAAACATCGAGAGGAAACCATAGCATGGTGGTAGGGCTTTTTCTAATGCCCGCCTGGCTAGCTACCACCCTCAAGTTGAAAATCTGTCGCCGAGCACCAATAGGCGTGTTCCGGCAGCTGTACTTGGGAGCCAGTCTTCCACTAGGTTTAGCGTGTTATCACCTTGGGCCACATCGTCACTTAACATCAGGTGAGATTGTAGCCACTACGCCAAACCTATAACGATAAAAAAAGTGGCCGCACTATACTTGTGAGACTATACCTAAGACACTATACCTAAGAGATGACGCTGCAACGACAGTTACGAAGGTTACCTATCAATTTTATAATATAGCGAGCAATCCAAAAATAGCGGGGACCATCGAGAGATAGATAATCTATCGATGGTCGCCGCTGTCATGCCGACCTGCCAGGCTGCAATCCTGCAAGCCTTTCGGCAATTGGATATACACTGGCTGATCCCGGAGCGCGACAAACCAAAAGAGAATAACGTCTACGGGTTTATCACGATGTGTATGGTGATCGCAACCCACTTGGGTACAGCCTGCTTGTTTACTGGGATATATAACGCTTGATCCCGGAATGCGTCACACCTAGGCATGTCACTACGGCGACTATTACACCTGGTGTATGGTGGCCGCGATCCAGCCTGACAAAGATTATTAATCAATCTTGTATTCACGCGGGACCTAAGTGATTCTTACTTATCCATAATCTCAGTACTTTGTCTATTTTGGTATTTAGTAGGACGAATCAGTCTGTAGGGATTGAAAACAGAAATGATTCCCCATGTTTTCTGCCTATCCATCGATATAGCGTTATGACAGATATAGTAAAAGAGATGAATCCGAAATAAAAATTAATATCAACTTTACAATTCAAAGTTAAAACGAACTTGAATAAATGAACAAAGCGATAATAACAAAAAATTATTGACCACAGAGCGGAAGTGACGAGTGCGTAACGGACGCAACTTCCCGTGAACCCCGTTCCACGGTCCACTGCCCACTCCACCACTTAACCGTTGGGGTACGCTCCAATTATACTCATTTGTTATTGCAGGTATTATTTCCAGTGGCGAACTAAGTTGGGCCAACGTTCCCTAGCCTCCAGGAGGAGGGAGTCAAAATCTGTAGAAGTCTCTTCGAAAGTCAAAGGCCTTCCAGAACTAACCCATATTTCATGAAATCCAAAAATAATGTCAAAATATGTTCAGTAAATAAAAGGTAGTATAATGGTACATAGAACAAGTTTTATAATAGCATGGCACATTGTACTTTCTCTGATGGTAAGCACAGTACAATCCAAATACAACGGCGACCACCGACAGACCGAAATCCATCGGCGGTCGCCGCTGTCATGCCGGCCTCGTTGTCAGTTATTGTAATATGAATAATTATCATCTTGGGGAGCCTCTAAATTTGTAAAAGTCCTCTCGAAATTCCGGGGTCTCCCAGGACCAACCTATATTTCATGAAATCCCACAAAAGGCTAAAATATGTTCAGTAAATAAGAAGAACTATAGAATGCTTACAAACAGCTTTTACAGTCAACAGGTTATTGTAGAATGAATAATTATGATCTCGGGGAACCTCCAAATCATTAGAAGTCCTTCGAAATTCCGAGGCCTTCCAGGACCAACCTATATTTCATGAAATCCTAAAAAACGCCAAAATGTTCAGTAAATAGGAGGTAGTATGAACAGCGTATAATTGCTTACAAGCCGGTTTTACATTCAACAGGTAATTTTAGAGTGGATGATTACGGTAATAATAGTGAGGTCTGAAAGTGTGTGTATATCCACCAAAAAACTGTACTAATTTATTATTCTACCTTTAATTATCTTTAAGTAGACTTAAAATTTGAATGTCTTCTTAAGTAGATTTTTTAGTTAATTGCGGCATGTACTAAACGTGAAAGAAAATTTCAGAGCTCGCCATTGGTTTTAAAGGCACACAACTATGCCGGCGGCTCGGGATTTTGCCGCTAGTGTATGCCGCCGGCATATGCCACAAAAATCGGTAGTAAGTCGCGAGCGTCATTCAGTTTTGACAGTTGCCGGCTCGGCGCGACTGTTCGTTTTTTGCTGCATAAATAATATAATTATCAACAGTAAACAATAATTGCACAGTAAAAAAATGATTGATTAACCCGATCGAGTTTCTTGACGTCTCTTCTTGACGGGAATGTTTAGGTAATGTACTGGTGGTAGTGTTTTAAACCTTTTATATGGGCCTTTTTAGGGACCAAATTTAAATTGTTTTTGATTGTTTTGAAAATTAATTTACATTATTATCATTGAACTTTATCATTTCATACTTCCAGTCACATGATACGCGCGCAGGTCGCAATTTTAACCTCTACTAAACACGACAACAGAAGTATAAATTTAAAAATTATATATTCATAACGTGCGTAAATTGTTGATAGAAGCTATTAGATATTAAATGAAATTTTATCAGTCGAATATAAAACGTTCGTCCTACATAAGGAAGAATACCTAACGTGTGTTTAAAAGTATTTTTACATAACAATGGTAGACGTTTTTAGAAACGCGATTCTTATGCAAAGCGTGTACGCGCAGCCACAAAACACGCGGCAGCGGTTTCAAGCTGGAGTGAAGCATCTTTATTGGAAATTATTTTCAGTAATAAATTTACAATAAGTTTAGAATGGCATCCTATTACAACTATGGGGTTTGTCTTAGCTTGCCATGGCCTGAGGTATTATTCAACGCGCTGTTATGTATGGTATAAGTGAAAAGTTAAGTTAATATTTCATTCTTATTTTATGTACTTATGCTAGTAACAAGTTGACGTAGTACTCTTTAAGTTTGTATTTGATGTTTTTACTATTTATTGAATATCTAACGTCCACTGGTATTTTATTTATGGTATTAGGAAAAAAAACTTGTTATTATTTTAATAACAGTTTGGAACTGTTATCTGTAAATCGAACCTGCTACTAATCACTACGTACCTGTTCCACATACTGGTATGTGATAAAACTGTTTATATTTGGAACATGCTTTTCTCTATTCAAGCTTTAGGATATTTCTTTTGTTACAGAGAGATACAAACAAAAATGAAATGGAACAAGCGCTTTACTGTTTTCATTTATAGTAATAAAAAGAGATAGCAACATGTAGCAGGCTGTTATTTTGGAACAGGTTTTTGGAAGTGTTATTTCTCTGGAACAGGAAGAGATGAAACAGTTATGTGATTTCTTATTTCACTTGTTATAGCTCACTCATAGATTCACAGGCAAAGCGAATCAACACACAATTTTACTTTGATCGTCGTACAAAATTAACGTGTGACTCGTTTCATTGCTATTCAATAAAAAAGTTATACTACAAACATCTCTTACATCTCCTTAAAACTCGTATATTCCTTATTCCTTGCAGTCTTATTATTGACAATTCTTATAGCCCATCAATAGAGGAATGGCATATAGTTCTCGAGTACAAACATTCAATTAATAACAATTAAATTTTTGGAAATTATTATATTAGGTTTTTTTTTCAATGTCATATTCGTGATATGGTATATTCTTTATAATAAGATGGATATGAAGAAATATAAAAAAAATCGTATGTATACACAGAAATATAGATATATTAACATAGATATTCATCACTAAATCAATTGATATTCTTAAAAAAATATACATTTACAAAGAAAAAGGATTTTCGTAAATACACAACGACATGACTATAGCAAGACTTTCAATTATATTCAGTAACTTGACAGCTCAAAGAAAAATAATGTTACCATACTAAAACTAATAGTGTTGGGGTAGTTATGATTTTGCGTAAAGAACGAATAATAAAATGCTTTAATAAAAAAAAAAAAGAATCCAATGTAAAAGTGGAATATAAGAATAATTAATATTGTTAATAAAAGTAATTTAACTTTTATATTTTATTCTAACAGAAACAGACATAAAATTAAAATTATTTTATGTTACTTTTATTATTTAATTGCCTCTGGCAACCTTAGCGGTACAGGTAGACGTGTTTAAGACAAGTTATTAAATTTAAAATAAAATTTTTGCGTTTAAGTACATTATTTAGGTACATTCAATTTCATTCATTCTTACACCACCTCACTATCATTTTTTTGTCAAAATCTGGTAACCCTTCAACTGTCAAGTTAATGAATACAATTAAAAGTCAAACTATACGTAGCAAATGATGGCAATTGAAGCGTATACAAAGAGGCAATGGTAACCGTTGAGATGGAAATTCGCTGCTACTGGCGTCATGTCGGCGGAAAGATCCAGTCAAACCGTACAGTTCTACCAGTTTCCACTCCGCTATCGCCATTTCCTCGTTTGAACTTATAAGAAATTACATAAGCCGTAGCGACCATGGCTCACAGGTAGTGTGTTCGGAAACCGAGCCAATCGACGTAGATTCTAATTAATGACCCGGAGTTTTTTGTAAATTTGTAAAGGAAAACATCAAAATGAAACCGTAGCATGGTAGCAATTTCTAATGCCCACTCGGCTAGCTACCACCCTCAAGTAGAAAATCTGTCGCCAAGATTCTATCTGCGTTCCGGCAGATGCAGTTGAGAGCCAGTCCTACTATTATCGATTCACCAGTCGGAAGGTATTTCACCAGTCGGACTGCTCCAAGTAGAGAGAAATCTTCAAATAAATTTCTCTGTACCCTACCTCTCCTTACAGAAATACAAACGGAATTAATAAATAATAGATGTCATTTGAAAAAGAAACATGTATAGACATAATACAATAACAAAATAACATATAACTTTATTCCAATTTTAATATGTAATGATTTTAAATGTACTTAAAAAATAGTTTAAATGTTTAATTTTATTCATTTAGTTATCCTAATATCGCGATATATGTATTTAAATGTCATGCAGGCCTATTACTTGAGTGATTACATTGTATTTTGATTTGTGTATAATAATATGTAATATATTTTGTAATTGTTCTGTTGGCGTGCTAAATATATAAAAAATAAAATAAAGCTACAGGTGTATTTATATAGGTTGATAAAATAATGTGAACACTGTCTAAAGTATTTTCATTTCATTGCATTGTCAAACGAATATGATATTCTCAGCTGGAGACACTGGTACGAGTGCCTAAAGCTATACCCGAGGCATTCAGCACGATATACGAGTATCTGTACGATCCAACGCTACGTGTCGTTAACACAAACAATGGATTGACAATGCTGAACGTTTTTAGAAATGCGATTCTTATGCAAAGCAACGACCGAGCCGATGACTAAACGTGTGGCTCTATAACACGCGACGGCGGTTACACAAGCATAGCGATTTGTGCCAAAGACATACAGTGTCCATTTTAGGTGGGTCCAACTTCAAAAAAGATGTCGATCGTCGAATACAACTCAGCTGGGCAGTTGGAAGCTACGTAAGATCTTCTCGCCTGAGACAGCGAAAGTCGAAAAACGAAGGTCTTTGACCAGTGATGACCTATGGCACTGAAACGTATTCGCTAACTATGGGTCTCAAGTTCACTCAAAGGGTAATGGATAGGGCTATACTAGAAGTTTCTTTGCGTGATCATATCAGAATTGAAGATATCCGCATAAGAGCGAAAGTAACTGATATAGCTCTAAAAATTACTAAACTTGAGTGGCAGTGGGCGGGGCACATTGCTGCTAGGACGGTTGGCTGATAGAGCCGCAGAGTTCTTCAGTGGCAGCCACGTACAGGAAGACGCAGCGTAGGCAGACCATCCAAAAGGTGGCCTCACAACCTGGTAAAAGTGGCGGAAACCCGCTGGATGCAAACAACGCAGGACCTGTGGCGATTGTTTGAAGAGGACTATGTTCAGCAATGGCTGATGATTAACTCAAGAAGCATAACAAATCCAATTTAAATGTAAAAATTAGATTAGTTGTTTTATTTTTTATACAAAGACGTAAGCTTGAATTGTTGTCGACAACATAAAAAATCACTTGTACGGACGCGCATTTGCGTAAAATACACGGCCATGTCCCCACACAGCCACGCACCGAATTTATTGTAACCGCGTATTTACTGGCCCTTCAATAAATCACAAGAACAATGCAATAACTGACAAACGTGACGTAAAAGGAATACATAAACGCTAAAAGCTCTGTCGCTCCAATTCATATGAAATTTGGTATTCAATGTTATTTATCAGCGCGAGGACTGGAACAGAAGACCTCAATAGACTAGCAGTTGGAGAGAATACGCAGCAAGACGAGTGTCTTTGCTAGATGTCCAGACCCGAGAATAGTAACCGACGGGATCACTATCACCGGGAGTAAAAAACTTCTCAGGGATATAAGCTAACATGATGAAGTTAAAAATCTGTTACTATGTCTCTATACATGTATTCTGGAAAATGTATTTAAGATCCATATCTCCCAGCTTAGCGTGTTACCATATTCAGTTACATTATCACGTAACATCAGCTAAGCATATATATATATATATATATATATATATAAAATTGCGTGTTGCGCCGCGCGCAATATTGGGTTCCGTAGTTGCCCGTCACAATATGCAGATTTAGAGGGGACTTTCAATACTTTTCGATGGAATTTGTACAAAATTACTTCTCCAAGTACATTTTATAAGTTGATTGATTATTAGTCGTTAACTTGTAAAACTCACTTCCCTGAGATAGTTTGCCTTTTAACTTCATTACATATATTAATATATATGTATGTATGTATATTAGTACAGAAATACTAATAAAAAAATGTGACGCGCCATGGGACGTCTGGCAAAGGTGAAACATCTCATCATATTTTTTACTGAAACTAATCGTGCTCCGCGGATTTACCCGCGTTGAAGGATTGTACATGCCTGTTGCATTCATATGATATCTCCTTATATAGACATTTGTATGGACTATAAATTGCGTATAAGATTTTTTAACTTTTTGTTGTAGTGGCCACAGTCTCACCTGATGTTGTGTGTGACAATGTGGCCCAAGATAATAACACGCTAAACTTAATGGAAGACTGGTTCTCAAGTGCAGCTGCCGCAACACACCTGTAGGTGCTTGGCGACACATTTTCAACTTGAGGGTGGTAGCTAGCCAGGCGGGCATTAGAAAGAGCCCTACCACGTTGCTATGGTTTCCTCACGATGTTTACCTTCACCGAAAGCTCAGGCCTCCTTGCAGGGATGTGAACTCACATCAATCGACGCGAAGTCGTAAACGCTACCACTGGCCCAATATTGCTTCATATCCAAAAACAATCATTCGAAACATATAAATAAAATATAATATAAAAATAAATAAACATATAATATAAAACAACCATACCAACGACTCAGACAAACATTTGCATTTTAAAACATAATACTTGGATCCCTTGACTGAAAAATTGTTTTCACACATCCACATTATTTTGAACGACCTATCCAACGACACCCCACACGATATGATAGACAAGAAAAAAAAATCATTCCCACTTTACGTGTACGGAGGTACCCTATACAATTTTGTTTTACAACTTTGTCAGCGTGATTAATATGCACGCCCATGCCAAATTACAGTTTTCTAGAACTAAGAATCTCAAAGCTAAGCCGCGGACAGACAGACGTACATAGCGAAACCTTATGGTTCCTTGTTGACTTCGGAACTTTAAAAATAGTTAAAAATCGCAAAATAGTAAGAAAATAAGTTTTTATATAATTCGTAGACTAAGTATTTCCACAGAGCGTTCACTTTGAAATAAATCGGGAGCGTCGACATTCAGTACGTTAACCTGTCTGCATTCATATACTAAGAGAGATACCCAGTTTTGTCTCGATTTTGTTTTATCTACATACGCCATAAGAAGTCTTATGACACAGTCTCTCGCAAACGTATATTTTTTGTTTTTACAAAGTAAATCTATACATATTATAAAACTCAACGACTCACTGTTTGTTTTTTTTTTAATTCATAGCTATGTTATCTGGCCAGGGTATAGGATATATTTTGTAAAATAAAGTAACATACGAAATAAGCAGTGACGTTAATGGTGAATCATTACGGAAAAAGACACATTTGGGGCGCTTAAATGGCTAACGCTCAGTAAACCATACAAGATATATCAAATTAATGTTCTACATAATTTTAGATTATAAAAAGATCTATAAAAAAACCAAGAGCATCCATTTATCTTGTTAGGATCACCCACAATACGCATTTTTGTCTTCCGTCTTTGGAGCGGGGGCAGTGAGATTCGCGCATAACTAACTGCATACTGTAGTTAACGCGAGCAGAGTCGCGAGCACAGCTAGTGCAGTGCAATCCAGAAACAACCGAGACTACAGAGATATCAACAATCCATCGACGGTTGCGGAAACGCGACCAACCAGAAGTAATTGTAACGGATTTATGCGTGTGGTGGTTACTAGCCAGTCTGATAAAGATCCTTACGCCTTCCTCAACTTAATTATTGGTTATACACTAGCAAATTGATGAACATAATAACCACAGTATAAAAATGTATTGATCTCTAATTTAACATCGAAAATATTTTGTGAAAATAAAACATTGACACTGGCAAATATTATTGCGACGCCATTTGAATTAAAAGAATTATTTACTTCCAAATGGAGAAAGAATGTTCCAGACACAACGTTATAAATAAAAATACGATATCACTTAAAAGACTCGAACCCGCTTCCACCCACGCGTCTGCTTACTTTAATAACATCAAAACTAGCCATTCCCCGCGGAATTGCTCCGTCTGAATAGTTGTTTTTTTAATACCGACTTAGGGAAAATAATATGTAATTGGGAAAAAACAGTTGGACTATATACGCGACCTATGAATTAATCATTTCAATTATTGAATGTTTAGTTCTAATCGACGGTATTGAATGTTTAGTTCTCCTACAAATTTTCCTTGTAGTGGAAAAGAGTTAAAGGCATCTTTTAGTATTGGAGCCCAAGATCCACTTTGGCTCGCTGATCTATTACATTAGTTTTTTTAATGGGAAAATACAAAACTACAGACCTTCTCCCTGTCGGGAGTTGTAAATGATTTTTTTACCAGTCTTAAGGGAAACGTATAAGACCCTTCGTAGTGCCGGGGAACGAGACATGTATGAAAGAAGAATACAGCTGGCAGAGGTGCGAATGTTAAGACGGATGTGGGGTGTAAGGACTATATCAGAGGAGGTCTGAAAGTAGCACCAGTGATAAACGAAGTTAGAAGTAATAAATAAGCGTGGTATACCCATACCGAGGAGGGATGCAAGTTATACTAAGAGTCATATGTATGAAGGTGAAAACATTTTGATGCCGACTCTACTTAGGTGGGAAAGTACTTTTTACTTGCAAGAAAAAGCTTTCCCTTTTATACAAGTAAGCCTATGGACGCTTATACCACCAGATGTATCATTAGCATGTTGCCAACCATGAACCCTTCTTTCCCTTGGAGCTCTGCAAACCCTACTCACTGTAGGGACATAACATAAGGTGGTTACTTGGCTGCGATCTTCTGTAGAGTGGATTCTACCTAAATTTTCTAAATTTTCAAAGAAATTTCGCTGCTCAGTACCTGATGGAAAGTAGGACACAGTCCAGAAACAGCGGTGACAACAGGTGACAAATTACATCGGCAGTCGTCCGCGACATTCCAGCCTACAGCAATGCCTCTTCACGCTTCGTTTGAAGGACCTGATATCGTAGGAAGGAAGGATCACTCTGACCGGGATGCGATTCCGCATCTTAATAGTACGGCAAGCATAAGAACTAGCGAACATTTTAGTTCTTGTCGAGGTGGACGCTACAGTGTAGCGTGTACTAGTTAGTCAGCGTGGTTCTGATTAAATAAAGTTAAACAATTCTACTGACCTTACAGAATGTCTCTGTGTATCTCTCTTATATCTTAGAATAGACAATGTCAATGTACTGAAATTAAATTGTTTGATAGTTGGAGACAGTAGCAATGTCATTCACCCTTAGAACTTATATACATAGTCTGGATTAAACATAGCTACGATCAGCTACATGGATAAAACTGTACACACGGTCGCGTGAAACGGCGAAAATATATCCGACATGGATTTGAGTAAATCAGACATCCATATTGGAGGTTATCCTTTAATTTATCGGTCTTCTAACAATATGGGTTATACAAAAAGGAAAATAATTTAATCGGAGTTTAAATTTTAGTTTATAAGGCCGCAAATAGATCTTATTGCCTTCTGCTAATACATGCATTACGAGAGCCTTATCAAAGTTCCACTTCGGAAGCAACTATACCACATTCATTTCTGACCATAGATTTAGTATATTATGGATGGCAACAGATTGAATAAGAAGAAACAAAAACTGAATACACTGGTGTGCGTATTATATTATCGATTCTCTTTGATAAACGAGTTACGTCCAGGTGCAGTACAAGTATCCACAATTAAACACGTCTACTAAACATTAAATTACACATTAAAGCCTTAGTTTTTACAAACATAAGCGGGATTTATTTAGATAAAGATTTACGTAGGCCGATAGCACATTCAGAAATGGTCTCGTATCCCTATCTCGTTGTAACACTATGCTCTTTCTCTTTCGAATTGCCGATCTATGTAATATATTAAATCTAATGTTTCTGGCATGCACTGATACACAAAACCTTTCAAGTCAGTCTTCAGGAGTTACAACCTATAGGTAAGGTCTTTATGACTTGGCTAAGCAATACGATCTCTTTGAGGCTGACTATACATAGCTTTAGGTAACTTAACATCAACTTGTAAGTTTCTCACTACTGAGCCACTTCCTGATGTATACGAATTCCGAAAAATTCCTTGGTGCATGCCAGGATTCGAACCTGCGGATATCGAATCGATATTCCGCTGGTATAAACCGCTAGACCACCACAAATATTCATCATACATAACTTACATATTTTACTTAAACTTTTATCTAAACGTTAAACCTGTTGACAGTGTGTAGTGTTCAATGCAATCTCTTTATATTATAACCTCAAGGACGCTTGAGGTCAACGTATGATTCATAGGTCGTCTGCACGAATTTAATAAGAATTTTACATTATTCTATTCTGTAGAAGATTAGCAACTTTTTTGTGTAGTAGTACAACTAGTTTACAATAGATGGCGTGCGAGTAATTTCATTTCGAAGACAAAGAGAACAAAGTCACGGGCTATACCTTCTATACATATTATAAAACTGAATGTCTCTCTGTCTGTCTGTCCGTTTATGTTAGAAGCAGTGAATAAGCAGTAAATAAGCAGTGACGATAATGGTGAATCAATTCAGAAAAATAAGACGCTTTTGGGGCGCTTAAAGGGCTTACGTTGATTAAACCATACGAGATATATCCAATTAATGTTCTACAAAATTGCATATCTTAAAAAGACCTACATAAAAGTCGTGGATCGCTTATATCTATCTTCTAAGGATCAACCACAATAAGCATTTTTGTCTTCCGTTTTTTGAGCGGCAGTAGCACGATTCCTGCGCGCGTTCGACCGACGGCATTCTGTAGTCAACGCGAGCGTAGCCGCGGGCAGAACTAGTATGATATAAGTAAAGGAGACATCAAATCGACCAGCATTACACAATAACATTACAATCTATACGTGTTATACTTAAAGACATGATAAGATCTATTTCACGTAACATTTCGAAACGGTTTTAATCGCTTTCTTGACTATTCGCTATCTATCTGTTGTCTTTACTTTTTTTTTTATTATTTGAAACGTTGGCAAAGTGCTCGTCCAGAATTTGTAAGTAAATAAAAACCAATTTTCCTGTAAAATAACATACCTTTTTCTGTAATATAAACCCCATGTTAACGAGCGCCCCCAGGCACGATATACCCATATAAAGTAAAAACACGACACGTTTCGCTCACAGAAAATCTGCACTAATATTTTGTTTGTATGAAACGAAATAATCTCTGGATCTACAAGCACATTTAAAAAAATATTTTTGTGTTATATATAAGCTATATAGGTTTACGTTACCACCCTAAGGAGTGGAGCAGTCACCATGCAAGTCAAGCAATCTGGCAAGCTGTAGGCAAGTACAAGGATAGGCTACACTGGCGCTTAGCTGAATTCATCCCAATGAATTCCTTATGGTCTAAGATCCCGCTGCAGGATTGGTGTACTCATCGACTTTTTGTTTAAAACCAAATTTTTATGTTTATTTATAATTAAGAGAATATATATTTACTCGGGTGCCTATCAAAATTTGGCCGCCATTATTTTTAATTAAATTATTTTTAATTGATTTTTGGTAAAAATTTTCGTTTATTTATTTTTTAAATAAAATAACGTCTACATCACGGTAATTAATATGAAGATTCTAAAAAATCACGGTTGCCGTTGCGCACTTGGCCGCACTTCTTTGCAGCCAGGTGTAAACAGGTATGATTTCGATAAATTTATACGTTTATAGCCTATATTTATTAATTATATGTCAAATTGAAGCTATTTTTTTTCTATTAATTATCATATATAGTTGCTTAATTAAATCTGGCCGCAAATAAGGGTTACTGGCTGTTAAAGATAATAAATATTTAAGGTAGAGTGAAAGAGAGTTAACGCGTAACATCATTAGTCAGACGAGGACAGCGAATGCCGGCTGTGCGACGCTTTTAAGCCACTGCGCATGCGTCGAACGTTAGTGTTCTCAACCACCGGGGAGTAATAGAGACGACTTATAAAAAATACTCCAAAAAATGTGTAATTTTTTCAAAATGACAAATTTAAAAATTGCAAAAAAAATTAATATTGATTTGATATATCGACGGTCTAATTAGCAATTTGTCTAACTCCTTATTTTTCAGAGGGTGATTTTTTTAACATTTTGATGAAGCAATAATCCAATTACAAATTATTTGAATGATTCAAACTTAAATATTATATCTCTATTAGATATTAATGATATTAAATGGTTTTTTAAAATGATAATAAATTTTGAAATAATTGTTTTTTTCGTACAAATAAAAGATTCTCTAAAATGGAGTTAGACAATTTGCTAATTAGAACGTCGATATTTAATATTGATTTAAAAAATAAAAAAATAAAACCAAGGTGACTTAAGTAAAAGAAAATTTTATTGCGAAAGTATTATTTGAAAATTTTATTAGATTTTATTCAAGTTTTTTTTACGACGAAACAATAATATTAGCGAGCACTTTCGGAATGATACATTATTAAAGTCGAGTACATTGCTTTTTTCGTTACACAAAAAACACGACTTCATCTTTATCAATTTTATTTTACGTTAATTAATATAATAATTTTCAGATGCACAAATAAAATAACAATGTAAATATAAAACGTTGTTTATTACGAACTCCAAAACAGCGTGGTTTTTACGTTAGAATAAAAATGCTGCATCTGTTCAGTTGAGAACACTAACATTCGACGCATGCGCAGTGGCTTAAAAGCGTCGCACAGCCGGCATTCGCTGTCGTCGTCTGACTAATGATGTTACGCGCTAACTCTCTTTCACTCTACCTTAAATATTTATTATCTTTAACAGCCAGTAACCCTTATTTGCGGCCAGATTTAATTAAGCAACTATATATGATAATTAATAGAAAAAAATTAGCATCAATTTGACATATAATTAATAAATATAGGCTATAAACGTATAAATTTATCGAAATCATACCTGTTTACACCTGGCTGCAAAGAAGTGCGGCCAGGTGCGCAACGGCAACCGTGATTTTTTAGAATCTTCATATTAATTACCGTGATGTAGACGTTATTTTATTTAAATAATAAATAAACGAAAAATTTTACCAAAAATCAATTCAAAATAATTTAATTAAAAATAATGGCGGCCAAATTTTGATAGGCACCCTAGTAAATATATATTCTCTTAATTATAAATAAACATAAAAATTTGGTTTTAAACAAAAAGTCGATGAGTACACCAATCCCGCAGCGGGATCTCGTACTATTATTCCTTCACCAGCGAAAATATTTTATTCACTGTGAAACTTCCACAATAAAATATTACTACGTACTTCGGGCTGGAGTTAAGAAATTCCAAATCAACTTTAGAGGGGGGACATAATTTTCATTGTCATGTGGATAAGTCGATAAAAGTATTATCGATAGAGCGGTCTTTAGTATCTTTCTTTACTTAACATAATTATTTGTATATCGCCATCTGGGAAAGTTTATTAAATTATGGAGAAAGGGTAGGCCAGATCCAATACCTTCTAGTATTGATTATTGGTAAATGTCACTATGAGGAATGCGGATGTCGTTTACTCCATACATACATACGTATTCCCCTGTTTTTTTCCTGGATAATGGCACTAGAGGAAATATTGTTATATTATACAATCTATATCTGCACTGCTATGTTTCTGTCTTGCTTTCTTCTACAAATTTATTCAGAGAAATTTCTTTGGAGATTTCTCTCTACTTGTGCCAGCCCGGCTGGTGGAATACCTCCACCCTACAGAAGATCGCAGCCAAATGACTTAGTGTCGTGTTCCTGCGATGAGTAGGGTTTCCAGAGCTCCTTGGATTGGGGGGGTTGAGGGTCGGCAATTCCTTAGCGGATTCCATGTGATTTGGAACCTTCAATAAATTATGAGCAGGCTAGCGTACCCTTTGCCGTACTGTGGAGATGTGGAATCGGCTAGCTTGTCCCTCCCTTCTACGATATTGGGTCCATTAAACAAGGCGTGCAGAGGCATTTCTGGAAGCCAACACGACTGCCGATGGAATTTATTATTTATCTATAATACTTTCCAACAGGTGCTGAGCGGCCATTTTTTCGTACTAATGTAAAGTATTGGTCTATTAGGATATCAAATATCGTTATATGGTACCAATATAAAACATTATCGAAAGAGTATTGTAGGGTGAATCATTACCCGATTATCGATGAGTCATTAAGTGATTCCATCTCTGTGCATCCACTGAAAATGATAATAACTGTAAAAATACAAATATTGTAAACCCGATCGAGTTTCTTGTCCGCTCTTCTCGATGACTGAATGTTTTCCGAACCGACGGTAGTGTGTTGAGATTCTAAGTGCCTTTTTAGTTCTTAGAGCCTAAACTGAATAAAATATTTTGCTTTTCGGTTTTTGGTAAAAAATAATTGATACCAAATCGATATTATCCCTTCCCTAGATTACAACAATGGCGCTTGATGAAAATCTCCGCGGTCGCTGTAAATTTAGACGGCGCCAAATTGAACCAATTTCAACTCGTTTGTTCAAGATTGTAACTTGGAGAAATTCGAGGTGTTAAACCGTCGGGTTATATTACCCGGTATAGGTTCTGATATTCCATTCATAAAAGTGTTCTAGAAGTTACTACAGATTTTTTTCGGTTTAAGGGCTAGGTTGCCCAATTCATTTCGGATGTGGGCTATAATTTGGACTCTATGTCAATCTCGCTAGGAGTATTATTATTCTATAGGTCAGATACTGTCATGATATAAATAAATAGATATATTAAATGAATAACGCTTTCAGTACACAAACCGCTTGGCGGCAGCAGACCGCTGCTGTTGGTGGAACAATTGAAACGCCTTGGAGGGCCACTTTATGTCCCCGCGGGCCTTGACTTGGACAGCCTTGGTGTAATATTTTTTAAAACACTGAAATTATATCCTAAAATATCCCCTACAACCCCATTTTAAATAGGATCACGCATTAAAAACTGTAAAATGAAGTTTTCCTTAAGGGAAAGTCTTTTTATTTTGCAAAATGTCTTAAAAAAAAACATTGGATACTTAGTGGTGGCTTGTGAATAAAAAAGTCGTCGGACGTGTCCACAGCAAAATGAGAGCTCCGTGTCTCCACGTAGCTTTCACGTTTCCATTATACAATCCGACACGAGATTGGTTTTAAAATTATATTAGTGATTAAGGAACGTAAACGATCACTTCTACAACTCAATCAAGCCAACTAGACGAACACATACCATGTTTGTCTCAGTACAATTCGCAGCAACCATACATTTACAATACTCAAATCACTTTTGTTATTGTAAAATTTTATTGTTAATACTTTATAAGGGTATGTTTTACATTTAAAAAGTAAAATAATCACATCTATAATAAATAATCAAATCACAAATCAGTGATAGTGATTAAAAATTAAATCACATGATCATATTAACTTTATGCTTTATACATTCACATTTTTAGCAACCCGTAACTTAAATAAGTGACGTCACATTTGACAGTCGTCTACTTGGCTTGGAATGTTTAATACACAGTGGCCGTAAATGATACAAAACTAGACATAGTGTCAGGCTCACTATATTTTTTTTTCAAAGTTATATATTCTTATGGCCTTTTTATTAATACATATTATGAAAAACTCATACCGATGTAACAGTCCAGTCAAATAAGATAAGAAATCAAAATTTAGCACTAAACTTTGCATTTTTGGTATAATGTAGTTTTAATGATTCAAATAAAAATATGTAAAGGTTTTCGTGTCTGCAACCACCAGAAAGGCTTGAAAGAAAATGATTAAAAGTGTTTTTTCGCAATTACTCGCAAACGGTAAAACTTATACAAAAAACTTCTAATTAAAATGTGTAGAGCTTAAAATTTTACATAAAAAAGGTTATATGACTTTTTCTTCCGGTGTTAGAGGGGAGGTTTTAAGTTAAAAGGATGCACGTAAATTATAACAAATCGTAAGTAGTAGAAAAACAGTTAATTTTAATTTTTTTAAGTGCTTTAAAAATCTAATCTTTAATATAGGGATAGATATTTTTTATTGTTTAAAAAATATCTTACCACTTGAAATGAAAAATTGTAAAATAATATAATAAGTATTAAATGAAAAATAATAAATAAATAAAATGACGTACCGTGTGCTTTAACGGAACCCAACGCTTCCAGGAAAGCGACGATTTAAAGATAAATTACTAACATTTGCATAATAAAGACTGAGGGAGTCGTAAATGTGTCGACGCCGGACATTTTTAATTGTCGCTTTCTTAATTATTATTTCTATATAGCAAACTTGCATAATATTCGAAGAATAAATATTTTATTATATATTGAAAGACAAAAACTTCGCTTCAATAAGCATACCGCACTGGCTCGATAGTAGGACATTGTGTCCGACCGGATCGCGATCACGATTCACAAAGTGTAACACATCAGTCATAGTGGCTCGTTTAGGCGTAACAGTTTCTCGTACTCAATACAATAATATGTATAACCAGCAATAAGTACAGTTCTGTTTAGGTATTTAAGATTACAATTAGTTATTTAAGATTACAAACTTACCAGAATCGTAATTAGTATGTACAAAAAGGTACATAGACCCCGATTTTTTTTAATTTTCAGTATACCAATTCCCCATACTAATTTTCGCTACCCATTATTCGCCGTAACAGCAGGACGACTGTAGAATTAACTTCCTGTCAACATCTCGGGCCTTCGAGCATATGCTTCATAGGTTCTATACTTGTAGCAGTTAAATATCTACTACACTTTGTTTACTTAACATTATGCACAACCTACATACACTTTTCTCGTGCACCCCTGGAGGACTGGTAGAGAATAGATTTCAGCGTTAAGTCCTCCAATTGTACACTTATGTGCAATAAAAAAATGTGTCGTCATATTATACGACCAGTATACGAGGACGATAGTTAAAAGTCATACCACAGCGTTTCCAGATTGCCTTTAGATTATATTAGAGTATTATATAAACGAAGTATTTGCGTATAACCACTATATTATAACCCGAACAAATTGAGAAACTAATATTTTTCGATATTTTTATATTCAGATGAGTGTGGATCACTTTAACACCGCAAAAACCTTCTTCACTTTATTTAAGCACCAATATTGGTGCTAAATACATTCCACCTCTCTTAATTTAAGTTAGGACATCTGTTTTCTAAAAATGTTATTATTAATGACAAACCCCTATAGTTATTTTTCATCTTATCTCCAAATTCACTGCAGTCGTTTTCCTCAGGTTTTTGGGGACACTAAGTTTTTATTAGGTAGTTAGTGCCCTCGTGCGTCTACCTATTCCGGCCCTGGTAATAGCGATGAGTCAGATATTGGGTTCCATGTTGAGTAACATCGATAACCGCTGCATTTATATGTGTACAAAGCATGATTCACATTTATAACTCTTTGTTTGAATTAATGGAAAATACAAACAGATTAAAAACTAATATAGAAGCATTTATTCGTCGCACATGTTCTAACCTTTAAAATTCATTGAAATATAACTGAAATCCTTTCTTAGGCGTTGTTTTCAGGCACAATCAAAGGCTATTTAAAAGGATCAAGGGACTTTTTAGGAAGGAACTACCAGTCAGATTTGAAAAATCATTTCTATATTATATAGCCCAGTTGCTGATGAAGGTTATACGCTATATAACATCACGCTACCACTATAAAGAGCGGAGCAGTAACCATGACCATGAATCAATCTAGCAAGCTATACGGGTTGCGGTAGAGAGTTAATTTAATAAATTTAACACGAGAGAAACCGTAGGGCACAGTTAGTAGACATTAAAAACGAACCGATTAGATAACTCTGTCATTTTGCATTCTACAAGCGAACCGAGATCGAAATCTCAAATGTCCCAAATAACTAAATCGTGGAAGAGAACTTTCTAAAATGCTTACTCGTTGGGATTTTTAATGCATCATAAGCCGGTATCTGAGTAAGCGTGACTCAAAGAACGACCATTGTGTAGTTGGACATCAATGAGAATTAATTAAATTCAAATAATGTTTATACAAAACAATTAATGTGAATTTGCATTACTTATTATCATTAATGGTAAAATTTATCATGCTGTTGGCACGACGGATAAAATTTATTGGAGTTATTTTCGTTTCGTTACGACAAAGAATTTAAGTTCATGCGTACATAAGTACACACATTTTTTTATAAACCAGCATTAATAACACATTTTAAGCTGTTACGTGACTGTGGTCGTGTATGCCAAAACATTAAATCAAGAGCGACTGGCCCTTGAATTTGGCTACACTTAAACCTAAGCTATCAGAGAAGTAAAACATCATGATGAAACCATAGCATAGTGGTAGGGTATTTTTTCAAGCTCATATAGGAATCTTGTCTTCAGATTTATTATTATCAGATTTATTACATATTATAAAACAAAGTCTCCCCAAACAACAGAGGTAGGGCACAGAGAAATTTCTTTGGAGATTTCTCTCTACTTGGGGCTGCTCGACTTGTAGAAATACCTCAATCTTCAGAAGATCGCAGCCAAATAAATTGTGTTATATACATGCGGTGAGTAGGGTTTCCAGAGCTCCTTGGGAAAGGGGGGCAACGCGCTACTGATATCTATGGTATTACAAGCGTCCAAAGGCTACGGTAACCGCTTACCATCAGTCGGGACATATACTTATTTGCCAGATTTGTAGCATAAAAACAAAAGTATAAAAAAGACTTTGTCAGTCTGTCAGCCCGCGATAAACTCAAAAGTACCAAAACTGATTTTCAAGCGATTTTCATCAATGGACGGAGTATTTCATGAGGAAGGTTTAAGTGTATAATTAATGAAGGTTTTGTATAAATTAGCAGGAACATCACAATTAATGTTAAAAAATGTCGGAAAAAATTATGCCGACTGGGACCTTTTATACATTTTTTTAATAAGCTTCAAAGGGGGCAAACAAATATACAGCCCGCCTGATAATAAGCGGCTATCGTAGCCTACGAATGTAAGTATACCATAGGTATCACTAGAGCTTTGCCGACCTCGAACCCCTCTACCCCAAGAAGGCTCTGGAAACCTTACTCACAGCGGGAACACAACACATGCTTATTTGGCTACGGTCTTCTGTAGGCTAGACCAAAAGAGTTATATGTATTACTCTACTACCCGTGCAAAGTGGGGACTGGTTGTTAGTATCGATATAAATATCAATAACGTTATGTCGATATTACCGGTTTTCGAAATATCGTTGTAAGCCTAACTATGACTAGTTACCATAATAGTATACCCGAGTTCCCGTGGATTAGGAACGCCCTACCATCTCTAAGTACAACATGCATATTCAATGGCAAGTTACGTCAATAATTTTGAGCTATAAAACTCTTTGTATATAAACAAAAAGTCATAACGGCCTACCTCACTGTCATGGCCGCCGTAACCTGCAACAGATGCCAGCCCTATCTGCTACACGTGAATTAAATATACACAGCGTGTTAAAAAAATCATATATTTTTGAAGTGAAAACTTCTTTAGCCGCGTTGAGCACTTTTTGGTAGGGGATAATCTTATGGGTTCACGTCACCGACATGCTAATGTTAATTGTATATCTATATCTATTAATATATATATCTATAGCACGTTCTGCTCCGATATCAGACTGGCGCATGCGCAGTGGCCTGTGTATATATATATGAATACACATATAACACATCGTATATACCTGACCGTGTGTTGTGCGCATTAGACGCTTTTTTTTTAAATTGCAAAACGTTTTTTCTTGCAGAAAGACAAAACTACTGCAAAGAAATTTCGAATAAATTATTTTTCTATTATATTTAAAATATATATATTTTAAATGTGTCGCACAAAATATTTTTATTGTAACAAAACAGACAGTATGATCGATGGGTGGTAAGATTTCTTCGTAATTATTCCCTATACATATTACAAAACTCAACGTCTCTCTGTCTGTCTGTCCTTTTATGTCCTTTTCATGCGAAAACCGGTTTACATGTTTTTTTTTATTCATATCTTATAGCTCGTTATAGGATTTTGTAAGATAAATTAACATACGAAATAAGCAGTGACGATATAGGTGTATCATTTTGAAAAAAAAAACGCGTTTGGGGCGCTGAGTAAACCATACGAGATACATCAAATTGATGTTCTGGATCTGGATAATTGTAGATTTTACTAAAGAGACAAAGTCGGCGATAGCATATAACTATTTTCTAAGAATTACCCACAATAAGCATTTTTGTCTTCAGTCTTTTGAGCAGCGGCAGCACGGTTCGCGCGTGTGCTTGTCCGACGGTATTCTGTAGTCCACGCGAGCGGAGCCGCGGGCATAGCTATCATAGATAAACTACAAAGTTTCGGATTCTCACTCAAATAAAAATTAAAGGAAAATATTATAATTGACTCTATGGTCAAAGTAACCGGTCAAAACATGTAAAAACCGATTTCAAAATCCATGATTTATTTAATTAGTACTCAGCAAATATATCTTCCGAATACTTTATAATCATGATGGCGAAAAAAATGATTTAAACAAACTAGACGTTGGAATGTTTAATAAAATAAGGTGATCCATTCACTGATGAAGCGGATTGTTCAAATCAATTGCACCATATTATTAAATATATTATAATAAACATTATTTCTTAATTTATGCTATTTACGATGCGAGGTTATTTGGGATATGCTACTACTGGGCTGGCATATATATGAATTGTATAAAAGTCGTTAAAATAAGAAAATAAAAAAGATATGGGAAAAATATCGAAAAAATGACAGATTTCTTAGTTTTCTACACTGAAAAATGAAATGGATAAAAGACATCTGAAAAACTGTTCAAAGTAGGTCCTGTACGACACCCGATAGAATAAGCCAACTGTTAACCTCTAATTAGATATAACTGTAAGAAACAAATCTAATATGATGCAACAAAGTTTCTCACCAAACAAACACCATGTATGTGAGTGTGCGTTTATTGTTAGATGTTTACAAAAATCCAGTGTTTAACTTGCTCCGTAAATGCGACGAGTGAGTTGTCTGTGCCGGTATATAAAAACGAGCGTCAGAGGAAGAGATTGTTTATGGTTGTCGGTTGACAGTTATATTTAAATTTTCTTTTTTTTAATGCCAGGTAAAAAAGTTCACGCGCATGTCAGTGTGAACTTATTTATTTTAATTTCACGAAAAATGTAAGTGATGTGGTAATTTTTCTATTTATGACAATTGTCTCTCGAAGCATTTTAGCCAATGTCAATTGGTTTTTCGTGTTAGAAGACGTATCACTTAAAAACTAATAAACCAATTCGAATATAGTTTTCGCTTTCCTTCAGGAGGAGTAATGATAAAATTAAAATAATAATGTAACAGACAGCCCTAATTTAGTCCAAAAAAGGTATAGCTTCGGTGGAACATCTAAACAATTTTCACGTGAACGAATCCTACCATCTTTAATAATATTTAATATTATTATCCACAAACCCGGGGAAGCTGTCAAAGCCTCAAATGGCTTCAGGACCCTTAAAATAACAGTATATTCAGTTCGAAAAAAATATATATTATCCATTATTTTTTCTGATTAGCGGGTAATAAAGTTATATAATTAATTCAAATGTTGTAATTTGATCTTCAAACAAAGAGTAATAACATTTTTTACAATAAAAAAAGGTATTTTATCTTTAAAAAAACAGGTTGCACAAAAAATCGAGTCAAGGGATAATAATATCCATTTACTAGATAGTGAGTTTAAGTATATTATTTAAATATCTTAATTGAAGTTAGACCCACAAAACTAAAGACTAAAGTCTATGCATAAAAATATCTCCTTGGCTACAGCCCTGGATAAAAATTCTGTGAAGTCCTTGGCATATAATAAATGAAGAGGTATTTATTCAGGCCAGTGGGACAGCGACAGCCGATTGAGATCTCTCGATGGACGCACTGTTTTTACCATGAGGCACTGAACTGTCACTATGCACTGCTACCAAAATCAGTAGCAAAAAAAATTACGTAACCTTAAAAGTTAAGGTTGCATATAATTGTTTTGTTTTGGTATTAGTAAGTCAATATAAACCGATTCAAACAATATACATGTACTCAAGTCACGTCATGGTAAAAAAAACTTATATAGTTAAAATAAACATAACACTTACCTGAGACTAAGCCGGCCATTAGCAGACCAAAAATGGCGGGAAACGCGGCCATCTTGAAACAACAAATCGAACGTACACAATCACAATCGAAATTCAAAAACTGGCATCACTAGACGACACGATTACGAAAAAGAAAACTTTTTTTCTATTTTTAGAATCTTAAAACTAGACGTGCGTTCGAAAAAAGAATTCTTCCTTTAAATCCTTCAACCGGTTTCCGAGTGGACACTGTCCGTTTCACTCGCACTAGTTGTTCTTGACGGCTGTCTCGCTCGCACTGGAACAAAAAACAAAACTATGTTAAGGTTTTTTTTAAATTCTATTTTTATTAGGGGCAAGGTGTTCGGGACTATTCACGGCATTACGTAATTCGAAACGTCCATCTATTGATGTACCTCGAGCATTATCATAAGAAATAGCATTTATTATATGAAAGAGTTTATTTAATTTCGACATTCAGAAAAAACCTCAAGGTTTCGTTGAGAAACTTCACCGGAAGACTATATTGATCAATCTCGATTAACGTATCTTGTGGTATTTAAAACCTTCTTTCTAATAAACAATAAGCATTTTAATACTTGCTTATCCTACCTCGAGATTTCAAGCTATACTCATGTCGCGTTTAGAAACATTGCAAGATGCGCGCGCATCGTGTGACGGTAGTGTGAACATGAGGAAATTAGCCATCAATGATAATAATGGAAATTCAATTGACTAACTTTTAATGTTTATTTAAATGTGTAAATATGAACTTCATCATGTTGTTGGTGTGAGGGATAATATTTTTCGAATTATTTTTGTACTGTTACGCAAATCAGTATATTTTCCTACGTGAGTACTATAACTTCACGCATTTTTGTATACCACGGTAATGGTAAACAGTGTTCTTTACCCCTTGCTAGTGTTAAAAACATGATTAGTCGATTATTAATAGCACTGTCGAACAAACGATTTTTGAGTTCCATACGTAATAGGGGATATTTTTATGATTACAAGTAAGATTTTGCGCGAATGACCTTTTTTTTAGCTTGTCAAGTTACTGAATTACCTAACCTTCGGTACACGTAATAACTTTTTTATCGCAGAAATGATAACACGCAGGATCCCAATACTGTTAAGGGGTGTGTCCAGGAATTGTAGACCACAGTAAAAAGGATAGGGAATATTTGGTGTCAAAGTATTGTTTTTATTATGTTTTATTTTCCTTAATTTATGTTTTTCATCTTGTAACGTATTATTTAGGCAATAATTTAGAGAAAATATTTTGCAGCGAAGAAATACAGTTTTTTTTTTAAGTAAACCGTCAAACTGTTAAGCATAGTACTAAGACAATTGGCAACCCATCGACGGCCGTCATTGCCTCTCGGCATCGGCAGCTGGGGTACACACTGGCTGACTACGCAACGCGACAAATAAAAAAAATACTGTGACGTGCTTATCACCATGTGTATAGTGATCGTAACCCAGTCGAGTTCAAGCACCCTGCCATCTCGCTTCTCTACTCTACACCGTCGACTCCCGGAACGCGATACGTCTAAGCGTGCCACTATAGTGAATGTTACCTTGTATATACTGATTGCGATCCAATCGGACACAATTCCTGTATCTTACCACTTCGCTACAACTTGATTTAACATAAGAAACTATTCTATTAATAATTATATTATCAATCAAGATATTCCGTTGTCAAAATATATATTTTTTTATCAAATCGCAGCTTCGAGAAATCTCTCGAGAACGTCAAAACTCCGCCATATAAACACGAAAATACACAAGATCGAAACAAAAATACTCATGACGTACTATGCTATAATGTATATATAGAGTTGTATATTTATATATAAAGGTTTTGTTAGTTTGTTTGTGCGTCTGCGAAGCTACCGGGCCGGGCGCGGCGCCTGTTCACACGCATATGTCCACGTACGGACAGCAGTCAAACAAGGATTATATTATTATTAAAAAAAATGTTTTAATTGATTGAAGTTAATCTTTTGTCTCGTTTAGTATAGGGTACAATTGAGAGCTGCGCACCGTTATACCCCTAAGATGTATGGCGTGATGCCAACACCATCCTAGATTCTGTCCCGTCAGCATTTTTAGCTGTAAGCTAGCTTCTTCTCGTTCCCATCGCAGGACCCAGTGAGTCGATTCGCGTCCATAGTACTAGCTACTTGTATTTGCTATATCTTTTTAAAATAACTTAATATTATATAAGTATATTCTAATTTGTGAGACCCTTATTTTAAACAAAACCCGTCTTCCGTATTACAATAAAAAACAAATAAAAGAGAGTAAAATTAAGAGCTGCGAACTGTTAAACCCCTAAGATGTATGGCGTGACGCTTACAGTATCGTAGATTCTGTCAAGTCAGCATTTCTATCTCTAAGCCAGCTTCTTTTCGTTCCCATCGCAGGACCTAGTAAGTCGATTCGCGTCCATAACACTAGCAACTTTTATTTGCAATCCTTGTAAATAATATATGTATATATATAAAGTATAATCCAGTTTGTGAAAAGTTTTTTTACCGTCTTCCGTATTTGGAGTATTTTTACACAATAAAACACAGAAGTCAGTAAAATGAATTCGCATTTTTATCATTGATGTCTAACATGTCCTACTTCAGTGACATCACGCGCGCGCAGCTCTCAATTTAACCATCTACTAACTAACTGAAGTATAATTATCATAAAATAAAAATTAGTTTTTTTTTTACTGACGCTTCCACAAGCACGATTGTGCGGGCGCATCCGACGGCTCTCATGTAAAAATAGCCGACGCAAAGTTCCCAACAGACATGAATAACAATCCCTTATACCTCGAATCCGATATGGATTCACTTAATCCTTTTCTCTTGGAATTAAATTTTCCCTGACGAACAAAGAACACACGGGAAAATACTAATAAAAAAATGTGACGCGTCATGGGACGGCTGGCAAATGTGAAGGTTTGTATATGCCTGTTATATGATACCTACTTATATAGACATTTGTATGGTCTATAACTTATGTTTATGTTATAGGTTTGTCGTAGTGATCACAATCTCACCTGATGTTAAGTGACGATGTTGCCCAAGTTGATAACACACTAAACCTAGTGGAAGACTGGTTTTTCAGTGCATCTGCCGGAACACACCTATTACTGCTGAATTTTGAAATTGCGACTGATTTTGAACTTGAGGGTGGTAGATAGTCAGGCGGACATCAGAAAAAGCTCTACCAACATGCTATGGTTTCCTCTCGATGTTTTCCTTCACCAAAAACTCAGGCTCATTGCAGGGATACGAAATCACGTCAATCGACGTGAAGTCGTACAAACTACCAATGAGCCATCATTGCTTCAAAAAATAATATATATTTAAAAAATATGTATGTATATGTAATATATTTTATTATATTATATATTTTATTTATGTATGTATAAACATAGATAATGAAGATATAGTGATATTTTTTTTTAATTTAAGGATTGAGTATTTATGGGGTAAAAGAAAATCTATCCATTAGTTTTTGCGTGATGCCCACACAACGGCAAACCTCAATCATTTTATTTATATAGATAGATAGATAAGATGTACGCTCACAACAGACACAGTAAAAAAAAAGAAAAGAGTAGGCCTGCTTACGTAACACTTGTAAATCCTATCAACTTAAAGAACTCCATCGCTAAACGGCAGGTGTGATTGCAATATAATTAACGAACAATAATTCGTCACCTACAATTTTCGAACATATTCATGGAAAGCCATTCAACTCAAATGGAGTAATAAAACATTTTTACTAATGGACAAATAAATACACGGAACCTATTATCTGCGTCACACTGTCACACCGTTGTGTAATTTTGTTATTTAATTGTAAAATTACTTCTTTACGTAACACAAAGTTCATGCGAATGGCGGCAACACACTAGAATTTCACGAATAAGACTTTTATTCCTGAGCTAATCAATGCCATCTTATAATATAATACATAGTAAGGATAAGAATAATACTCTGACACAAGTAACCTTTTCATTGAGACCACTCCAATGAGCCCAAACACGATATCTGTGCTATAAGCTGGTAAAGAGTTAGGTAGATGATGCTGCAGCTGTATTTTGTCATATCATTTAAGTAACAGAATACTTGAAGAACGACTTGATCAGACCTGTGGAAGGTGCTCACATTCATTTATCAATTAGAAAAAAAACTGATAATCTTCAAATGGCTGAACAGATTTTCTTAAATTATAGCTAGGAACACTCTCAATCAAGCCACCTTTAAAACAAAAAAAACTACATCAAGATGGGTTCAGCCGTTTGGGAGTTACGATGCCAAATACAGATACACAGATACACACGTTAAACTTATAACACCTCTGTTTTACCATCAGGGGTTAATAATCGCTATGCAGACAGTTATGTCTCGTTAGCACATCAGCAATCACCAAGGTATCTGTAATCCATCGTCAGTCGTCGCTGTGATGTGCCGGCCTACTCGAATGTATTTACACGTTAGACACACATTACACGAAGGACTCGCTATTGTAGGAAGGAGGGAAAAAAATGGTCAGGACATTCACACTCCGGAAAGGTAATGGCGTTGAGAACTTATTTGTTCGTGCCGAGATGGAGGTTACCGGAAAGCTGTGGCTCCGGAACTCATGTGGTTCTATTATGAAAGGGAGATGAGGGAATTAGGTTGAACAGCTCATAAGAACTCTCGTCATGGTACGACATGGTAGAACATATTCAGCGAGACAACGTCCCAGTATATAATAATTATTATTACGGTACAAAATGACCAATTATGTATAGGGGAGGGGTTAGTTAATCGTTTTGCAGAATGCGAAAGAACTAAAATTGTCGATAGACATCCGTTCTAAAACGCTCAACGGCCTAAAGGAATCCGTACGTTTCCGTGTGATAGAGACCTACCAAGCCCGAACCGCCCATATTGTGACGTCATTGTTGTCACTCCGTTACTAAGCAGCCATTGATTGGGGCTGTTCACCCCGTAGTGTAGTCTAATCTATACTATCATTATAATAACACAGGGTGGAGTTGGTATGAATCATTTTATACTATTTAAAGTCAATTCTCTTTGCAATAGCTGGTTAAGGGTTGTACACAAAATCTTTTTTTTTACTATAATCAGGCTTGCGATTGTCCACTACCTTGCCTGATCGTAAGTGATGATGTGGTATACGGCGGAAAACACTTTGTCACGTGGACAATTAAAATAGTTATAAGTAGCAGAAAATAAATATTTAACGGTTATGGAATGAAAATGCAAAATAGATTAATAAGTGTAATCCGAAGGCATTTACATTAAATGAGATATAAAAACAGAGTACCTTATTAAAGTCTATTAATGATAGTAACACCTTCACCAGTAAGAAATGTCCAAGTTTTGAATATAACCGTAAAAGATCTGCTAGTAAAATTCCGTCGTGAGAAGCTTGTGTTTCATTAAAACTCCATTCTATTCCATTTTTATATCTGCTTCCTCAAGCCAGCGTGAATGAATGCATCCGCCAGGTTTTTCATTCGTTTTATAATTTCAACTAAAAGGTTTCAACTCCTTCGAATACCGGTTATAATTGGAGAGGTCTCTTGTTGTAACAAAATAAGTTTTTTAGACTCCAGATAAATATGTGCGAGTCAAAACAATAAATATAATAGTAGATATAAATAAACTTATACAAATCTCATTTAAGATTGTACATTTGCTTTAGCGATCCGTGTCTCTGCGTAAGTCAGAATCCATCCGTCATGTTTTCAATTATTTTTCCGTCCTGTTCATATTTTAAATTTAAAAAGTTCTTCAGCCAAAATACAATATATACGACCTACTTATTCGATATATATATACGAATGTAAAAATAAGTTTGTTATACAATATTTAAAATAATAAATTACCTATAGATGAGATGCCTTCGGAAAGGAGCATAAACACAATAAATGAATAAATGAGAAATCAAATAAAGTGAAATAAATATATGTAATTAAGAGATAAAAAATGATTGATAAAACAATCATTACAACTTGCCTAGAAAGTACCTATTTGTTCGTGACTTGAAGATATTGAAGTTGTAATTAAAAGAGTTTCACTCTTTAGCCGTGCACATGATAAATCTGCAAGCAAAACGCTTCGTGCGTACTGGTGGATTTATATATGAAACTATGTATGAAATTATATATGAAACTATATATTGATGACGCTTCGCCGTGTCTCTTGTCGTCAGAAGATGCAAGGGTGATGGGGGAACTAAATTGTGCAATTCCAACGCACACTCGCCGAAATGAATCCGCTAAAAACCAACTTTACGTTGATGTTCAAGATTCTGCAGTCTTGCTTCAACTACCGAATCATTGTCGATGAGTTTTTGACACGTCTCTCGATTGCCTCCAATGCCTCAAGCTGGTACTGGTCCGATTCGTCCCAAAGATGAGAACAGTACTACAGACTTGCGCTTGGCAAATGACCCGGCATGAAGTACCGTCTCACCTTTGCAAGGATACCCAGCTTTTTGGCAGCCTATTGAGCTTAATACTCGATGTAGAATCCAAAATTGAGGTTTGAAGACAACGTAACGCCCAGAAGTTACGGATGGTCGATTATCGGAATGGAAACATCTCTCAAAGAGTCAATTGGAAGGGACTCGGTTATCTCAAGATATCATCGCCATATTATATCATCATCAAAAAGTAATAAGTAGTTAATAGTTATATAAAAGTAATCTGGGGCACTTCTCCTGCGTGAATAGAATTCAAAAACAATACAACAGCATAAGCAAAGATCCCAACATAGACATATTTGGCCAGAGTTACAAATGCTACAGAGACCATGTTTTGAAACATATGTGTAGTGACTAAGTACTTATGTTATTTGTTTGTATTCTCATGATTTTATGAACATTTAAACTTATTAACACTACTTATTATGCATGTCAGTGCTACCTTTAATTAAGGCAACATTTAGATTCTAAGTTAAGCATTAAATAAATAAATATTCACAAGTTGCTAAGAAAGTAGAGAGGAGGTTCAGTGAAAGCCTCTTCTCGAAGGTTCAAATATTATGATGACTCAGTCTTATAAAGTCAGTGGTAAATGGTGATTAAGGTTTCCTAACGACCTTCTTAATCACCGTCATCCGATAACATTACTAAATTACTACAAAATAAATGCAAATTCGTCAAATCAGACCACACAATTAAAATCAACAGAATGGTTGATAACTATCAGAATTCAATTAGTGGTAATCCCCCGCAACTCCGCGATTGCAAAACAGACATCGTTATTCTGATAAACGATCCCTAAATGTGGTCTCATATGAAACAATCATTTCTGGAGGTCATTATTTTCGCCTGTATAATATTTATTAACGCAGCCTGTATTATCTATACTTAATAATATAAAAATGAAGAGATTGTTTGTTTGTTTGAATGCGCTAATCTCCAGAACTAACATTCAGAATTGGAAAAAAATAATGCATTTTATAGCACATTTATTAAGGAAAGAATAAAGTAATCTATGACAGAACTGTATTTTTTTTCTCAATTTTGACCTTGTTACACTTAAACTTATGTTATTTAACCCGGCGTTATGTAATGATGGCCGGCATTTCACATGATGTAGAGTTTGGTGGCTATTGCGCACAAATGAAGTGAATTATAAATCTTCTTCTTCCTTGTCGACGATTCTTTTTAATTGAGTCTGACCAGTATTCGGCCACCTTGGTAGCGTGTACGACATCGCGTCGATTGACGTAAGTTCTAATCCCTGCAATTAGCCTGAGCTTTCGGTGAAGGAAAACACCGTGAGGAAACTATAGCATGCTGGTAGGGCATTTTCTAATGCCCGCCTGGCTAGTTACCACCCTCAAGTTGAAAATCTGACGCCAACCACCAATAGGTGTGTTCCGGCAGCTGCACTTGAGAGTCAGTCTTACACTAGGTTTAGCGTGTTATCATCTTGGACCACATTGTCACTTAACACCAGGTGAGATTATAGCCACTAAGCCAAACCTATAACGATAAAAAAAACCTTCCGAACGTTTAAAGAAGCTACTGATAGGTCAGCGAATGTGCTGGAATAGGGACACAGAGAGCACAAAGGAGATGTGACATGGTTTGGGTGTCACCGCAGTCGCGTAGGGCTTCGTTTTGTTGATTAAAGCCCATTAATCAAATTGTACTTGCAGCGGCAAACGGATTATAAATAATTAATTGATTACTAGGAGCATGCATTTTACGTTGCCACAAAACTCCATAGACAGTTTTAACAAGGAAATTGCCATCTTGTTGGAGCAATGTTTGAAGATTACAAGAATCATTAGAAACATATTCTATTCACTTAACGTTTGCAGAATTGTGGATGAATACAGTTAAATAAAAAGAAGATATAAAATAGACAGCACCTCGGCTTGCTACTTCCTTTTATACATTTTTTTTATCAACAACAAAAGCAATTTGTGGAGAAATTATGACTCAGTGGATCGTTCCAATCCCTGCAATGAGCCTGAGCTTTCAGTGAAGGAAAACATCGTGATGAAACTATAGCATGATGGTGTAGGGCTTTTTCTAATGCCCGCCTGTCTAGCTACCACCCTCAAGTTGAAAATCTGTCGCCAAACACCAATAGGTGTTCCGGCAGCTGCACCTGAGAGCCAGTCTTCCACTAGGTTAGCGTGTTATCATTTTAGGTTACATCGTCACTTAACATCAGGTGAGATTGTGGCCACTATGCCAAACCTAAAACGATTAAAAAAAACAGAATAAGGCTTTCTGCGGTTATAAATCGACAGAGGTGATCACGTTATTAGCGACAAATTGATGAGAATTATTTATTCATTGGACATAATATAGCACCCTGGGTTCAGGTATATCGCTATAATTAAACAAAACAATAAAATTAACCTCCCCAATTGAATAAAACTGTAATGAGAAAATTTTAATTTATTAAGGATTTTACCGTTACTATACCGTTGGCCAGGAGGCCTTAACAATTTCACCGGGCTTGTAATATATGTAATAAACAGTTTGTTTAATAATTATCTATAATTTATCGACCAAGTCAAGATCATTCGTTCAACGATTTTTACAATACTTTATAAATTACCATTAATGCAAGCGAACTCGCGGGCAGTTCTAGTATTTAGTAAGCAAGGAACTGCTCAAAAGTAATCATTCATCACCTTATTATATAAATTTTAGTCAATAGATAATTAGCTCTCAAGTAGATAAAACTAACTTAATATTTTTAGTAAACGATGGATTTTTTTCTGTATAGTACCAAAACTTTGAACAGTTATTCTGTCAGTTATAAAACTTACAAAAATAAAGTAAATTAGTTCCTAACGATAACGACTAACACTACCTATCAACGCAACACGCGAGTGTGAAGATAAGCGGTTATTGCTTCGACCTGGATCGCTGTTATTGCTTCTTGCTTGTGTGACATTTAAACATACATAGTATTTTTTACTTTAATCGACGCCGTAGGAGAATTCACCAGTTTCTTAAGTTCTCCTTAGAAAGGTTTAGTAATTTAGCCTCCACTTTACTAAAACGTGATCTGATTACACTGAATACTATTGATGCAATTTAAGATTGAAATAACAATGAACCCAAGTTAAATTCTAAATATTATTTTCTTGATAGAAAACTCTGACACCGGCAAATGCTTCAGCGAAGTCAACTGAACAAAATAATTTAAGTATATTTTTTTAGTTTATGTCTTCTGCCTATGTAGACAATATCGCCAATGTCAAGTGTGAAAAAAAACGTTTTAGAGTTTAGTAGCCAAATGATAGGTGTACTGCAGATAAAGCAATATCTTTTAAAAATATTATATACTAGATGTGCCTGCGGCTGCACTCGCGTGGACTACAGAATGCCGTGGGTCGAACAGACGCGCGAATCGTACTGGCCCCGCTCCCAACCACGGTGATCGCCCGCCGGTCTTTTTAAAGACAAAAATGCTTATTGTGGACGATCCTTAGAAGATAGACATATGCTATCGGTGACTTTTACGTAGGTCTTTTTAAGATTTACAATTATGTAGAACATTATTTCGATATATCTCTTATGGTTTACTCGGCGTAAGTCCTAAAATCGGCATTTTCCGAATTGATTCACCATTATCATCACTGCTTATTTCGTATATTACTTTATCTAACAAAATATATATTATAACCTGGCCAGATAACATAGCTATGAATTAAAGGAAAAACTATGTAAATCGGATCAGTGATTTTCGCGTGAAAAGATCATAAAGGAACAGACAGACAGAGAGGCGTTGAGCTTTATAATATGTATAGATGGTCAGTGTATTATTGATCGAAGCCTGTGATAGAGAAATTGTTAATAATTTATATAAATTGTAAACAAGATCTAAAATGGTTAATACTTTTTGACGGTGAGAAAATTTAAAACGCGCAGGCGTGTCAATTGTGTAAATAAAACTTGGGTTAAATAAATAATTCATGAGTAATTCACGGAAGTAATTTATCTTAGTCCGCAAACAACAGAACATTGAGGCGAAATCTAGGTCGTATTGCTTATGAAAATTAAGTGTCGGTTTGTAAAGTCAAAATAACACATTTCTATTAAATGCATATGCAGTTTGAGATCCCGCAAAAACCCCATGTTTCTAGTTATTATTTATAACTAGCTATGCCCGCGGCTCCGGCCACGTTGACTACTAAAAACCGTTTTTATTTTTTTGTGCGGAACCCTAATTATTTTTCTAAAATAAAAGTAGCCTAAGTTGTGTCTCGGTCTGTTTGTCCGTTTATGTTCTTTTCACGCGAAATCCACTTATCCGATTTACATGGTTCTTCCTTTAATTCTTAGATATGTTATCTGGCCAGGTTATAGGATATATTTTGTTACATAAAGTAACACACGAAATAAGCAGTGACGGTAACGGTGAATCAATTCGGAAAAAGTATTTGGGGCGCTTAAATGGCTTACATTGAGTGAATCATACGAGATATATAAATTAATGTTCTACACAATTGTAGAACTCAAAAAGAACTACAAAAAAGTCGGCAATAGCATATAACTTTCTTTTAATGGTCACCTACAAAAACGTTTTTATCTTCCGTCTTTTGAACTGGGGCAGCACGATTCATGCGTGCGCTCGGCCTACGTCGTTCTGTAATCCACACGAGCGGAGCCGCGGGCACAGCTAATGTTTCATAAACACCAGTAGGATGAAGGACGTGTAGTAGTACGACGCACTTAAGGGGTTTATATACAGTTAGAATTTTCAAAAAATCGATTTTATTTTTATTTTATTTTCTTAATGTACATATATTTAAGAATACACACAGAACATTTCATACCGTTCCGGTGAATATTTTCAAAGTTACGCGCAATTTTGAGGCGTTTCAGAGTGCTTGAAAGTACAAGGCCGGAGCAGCAGCGCTTACCTGGAACGCTGTCTCTTTTATGCACATGCCTATTGTAAATGTTCCCTTTTAATGTATTTAGATGCGTCAAGCAACAGTGTGTTATTGGTTTTTATTATATGGTATTATATGGTCCTAGAAAAGACGCCTCAATGTAAGTTAAAAAAAAATCCCATGTAAAGTGCTTATCATACTTTAAACGCGTTTTTCTCAAAATTGTGTTTTCAAAGTCGGTGACCAACATTACTCGAAAACGGCTAATCCGATTAGTCTCAAATTTTAACACGAGCTTCTGAAATATATTTTTTAGTAATTAATCGAAGATTTTTTCTCACCGATTTTTTTTTTATACAAACAATTTAAGGCCGAAATTTTGGTAAATTTTTGAGAAATCATTCTGTAAAAAAAAATATATGTTGCTTATTCCTTCGATTAATTACTAGATTTAACATTACTTTAACGAAATCTGATTGGTTTTTTAATTTCAGAGGATCCAGTTCAGAGATATAGTGGTCACCGCGAAACGTCTTTTTTGAGAGGAGCTCCCGGTGATCAGCTGTAGCTCTTTTCCAAATAAATATATTTACTAATACTAAGTTTTAAAATATAGTTAAAAGAGACCATAATATGTGTCCAAATTTTTAGATCAATAAATTTAAAAGTTTCCTCAGAAAAATATCTGGAAAAAATTCGGCCTTCTAACTGTATATAAACCCCTTAAGGTTTGACACTGAAAATTCTAGAAAATATACCTGAGCAAAAATAATATACACATTAGTCAATGTATAAATGTGAAGGCGTCAACGCAGAAGAAATACAGTTTATCCGCCGACCACGAAATGAACCATGGACTTTGATGTAGAATATTTTACTAACTACGTTTATAAGTTAATCATAATATCTCCAACCATTATATTACCAAACCTGAGGTTAATGTCCTTTATAAAACTTCTTTTTTTTTCGTTAGATGTGGTCGCTCATCCAAAATGGCTGCACCGGTAAGCTTTTGTCCGAGAGCTAGACAACTTTTTGTCCACGATTTATACTTTTTTTATATGTACGCCATGAGCGTGCAGTACTAACACGCTCTAAAGCTGCGTTGAAGTACACTGTTTCGCACCGTACAACCCTACAAAATATCTTTGTTCTATGGAATATAACCGGACTAGGTCGCACCAGTATGTATAAGGTGAAAAGCCTTCAAAGTGAATCGTTTATACGATTCGCTTTTCGAGATCACCTGATGCATATCTAGTTTCTATTTACGTAAGCCGGCATCACAGCGGCGACTGGTGATGGATTGTAGTTATCTCTGTGGCCGCCGTTGTTTTTTGATTATACTGTATTTACAATCAGACCCGGTTACGTAACTTTGCCTTGCTACTATCAAAAAATAAAAGATCAAATATCAAATAAATATGAAAATATGTTGACAAACACTTACGGCATTTTTAAAAGTCTATTTCTAAGCTTTGCGTACTAAAAAGCACAGCACAGCGTCACTAACCATAGGAGGTACATAATTATTGTTTTGGTACCTATAGCGCTTTAAAGATAGGTAATCATCCGAAAAAATCAAACTTCATAAATATCTCTGTTGTCATACACTAATTCACTACATTCCACTTACTCCTTTTTTATATTCTTATGCAACTGGCGTTTGATCATAATATCACCTCATGTTAATTGACAATGTGGCTTAAGATGACAGCATGCTAACACTGCCTCTCAAGTGCAGTTGCTGGAAATACATCTTGGTAACAGATTCCAACTTAAGGACTGTAAGCGAGCCAAACGATCATTAGAATATTACAAAAGCCTTACAAAAGCCTTATTCATACTAAAATACACAAGGTATTTCATATTTATACATTCTTCGGCAATATTTCTTTATATTGGAGTTAAGTACTGATAATATAAGATTTGGTTATAGTTTTTAATGTATCGCTGCATATTATATCGCTAGACTTAATTTTCAATAAACTATATGAATAATTGTAATGACCATTAAATGATTACTGTCGTGGATATGGTGCTTAAAGACGACCAAGCGAATTTAAGCTGGATTTATATAATGAAAAAATAGATGTAGTATACGAAAACTCGCCGGTCTCTTTGTCTACGTGACCGGCCGAGATGCGCGTGCGCCTTTCACTCCACGAAGGGCAGATCGGGTTGCCGACGTGGACAGCAAAGCCCACACACAAGCGTTATCATCATGTTACAACTGGTGTATCGTTTATGCGCCTTCAAAATCAGCTATGTAAAAATCATACTTCAACTGCGGTGCCTTACCATCAAGCACTGTGAAGTCATTCTCTTGTGTATTATAAAGTATTCCTTGAATAGTATTTATTAACATTAATTTTGGCAGATATGAACGTCTGTAAACATCTATATCTATTATCTATTATAAAACTCAGGGTCGCTCTGCCTGTCTGTCCGTTTGTTTTTTCACGCGAACACCACATATCGATTTGCGTTTTATATTTCAATTCATAGCTATGTTATCTGGCCAGGTTATAAGATAAAGTAACATACGAAATTAGCAATGAATTAATGGTAAATCAATTCGGAAAAAAGACGCATTTCAGGGGCTTAAATTGCTTACGCTGAGTAAACCATACGAGATATATCAAATTAATATACTACATAATTGTAGATCTTAAAAAGATCTACAAAAAAGTCTGCGATAGCATATACCTATTTATCTTATAAGGATGACCTACAATAAGCATTTTGTCTTCCGTCTTTTGAGCGGGGGCAGCACGAATCACGCGTGCGCTCGACCGACGACATTCTGTAGTACACGCGAGCTGAACCGCGAGCATAGCTAGTTTAAAGTAATTCCAAGCTTCTCTGCCTACCGTGGTAGAGAACTACCGTGATAATACAACTCAAACTATAACTTTTGTATCTCATGATAATAATTCTTAACGACTTTTAAATGGGTGTTCATAATGGACTGCCTTCGTACCTCTCTACTCTTAAAGTTAGAGCGAGACGGCAAACATACAGTGATTTTGTAGTTAGTACACAATGATGTCGGTACAAGATATTAGTTAGTACCAGCTTGTATCAGCGACTTTGGCCGTGTGAATAAACTATGAAAATAATAATTCACCTTTCTTTACACTGATTTAACGGTTGCTTTTTTTATAATCGTGTAATAACTAGTATTCTTCCTCATTAAAATTCTAAAAGAATTGACTTGTTCCCCATGTTTTACTTACATGTGGTAGTTCCAGAAATTAAGGCTTTCAAACAGAGAAACTAAATTTCTTGAACTTTGTAATACTTATAAAAAGTAAAAAATATATCAGTTCACATTTGATTTCAAACAATTATCAACACTAAAATATAGCCGTTAGGAAACTGACCTTCAATCGTCGTTTTTAAAAACAAAAGTTAATTAACAGTAATCGTTCCGGTTGTGACTGTCGACTGATAAATTCTTTTTATTTTATTTATTACAAGCTAGTATTGACCATTGTCGATATAGTCGAAGAGCCAGGGCACAGAGAAATCTCTTTGAAGATTTCTGTCTACTTGGGGCAGTCCGACTGGTGGAATACCTCCACCCTAAAGAAGATCGCACCCAAATAACCTGGTGTTGTGTTCCTGTGGTGAGTAGGGTGTCTAGAGCTGCTTTTCCTACTGATACCTTTGGTGTTACAAGCGTTAGATCTCAAAACTCCCGAAACACCGACCGATAATAGTTAGATAGTCGAAAATTACGGAATATTCTACCACCTGTGGTCATCCACAATTGTGCCAACATCACGCGCATAGAATATTTTAATTATTCTTGTATGTTCAAACATAGGTCTAACAAGATGGCGGCGACCTTGTTAAAACTGTCCAGAGAATTTTTATCGCAACTTTAAATTCATATCCTACTTACTATTTACTAACTGAGCCCCAGGGTTTCACCCGTGTTATATTTATTCGACAAACTGTCCACGGCGCGGCCAACATACTCGTGTTGCCCTATAGTTGTTCCACATTACGTACTTGCCTACAGCTTGCTTGACGTTCATAGTTACTGCTATGCTCCTTATGGTCGTAGCGTGAAGTTATATTGCCTATACTATACCTCATGAATATGGCTTATCATACAGAGTAAGAATTTTTCGAATCCGACTGGTAGTTCCAGAGATTAGCGCGTTTAAACAAACAAACAAAAGCTATTGGTCAGGTTTTTTTATGGATTATAGGAATGCGTTTGGCTTCGATCTCATCTAATGGTAAATAAAGATGAGGCCGACGATGGAACACGCTTACCTATCAAATGCGTGTTCGCTTTTCGTTTAAAGACTCCCAAGTTATAGGTGGGCGGGAATACAGACGCCGGGAGTGAGTTCCACTCCTTAGCCGTTCGTATAATGAACGGCGAAGCAAAACGTTTAGTGCGAATTGAAGGAATGTCCACCACATAAGGGTTGAAAACTCTCGCGGCGTCTAGTTGTCCCGCGGTGAAACTGGTTGGGCGGAATTATGTCGTACAATTCCTGTGCACATTCTCTACAATGCGACATTAGTATAGATTATTCACTTCACATGGCCCAAAAACCAAACTGAATCACGTAATATAACGCCAAAATTATTATTATATAGGGCCAAGTAACACAAGTTTATGAATTAAAACTTAAAAAAAAATCACGATCCCCCCGAAAACTCCCGACAGATCTTATCGGAGGTTATTTCCACGAAAGTGTTACCTCAGAGTTGAATTTAAATAACGTTTATTTAATTTTATATTCTGAGTAACAATCAGATTTCTTCACGTAAACAATCATCAACCAGCTCAGCAAAATAATATAACACAATAAAAAATTGCAAAGGATTTACGACACAAAGCCTTCGCGCGCGCTTTTCGTCCGCCATATTGATTGCGCGGGAACTAACGGTCTGACAGGTTAAAGACCTCATTGACAATTGAGTTTACATTCGTTTTCATCTCATCCATTATGCGAATAAAGTTGATTTTGCAATGTACTAATATTATAGTTTAATTTGTATTTTATTTTAATGCAATACGATTTTTCTAAAGAGCAGTTTTTTAGGTTAGTTTTTTGTTTGGGTGTAAATTTTTATTTTCAAGTATTTATATGGGTAAGCAGAGATTTAGATAGCTTGTATCTGCTCTATATAAGCAGTAAAAACTCACACGTATTATTAAGCTGTATCGCATGCTTCATTTACAAGATGAAAAATATATTATTGTAACTCGCTTCAGATCAGTCAGTGTGACTGTTACCTTATACAATATACATCCATCGGTGGTCACCAATTTTCTGATTTTCCAGTACAATCAAATGTAAAATAATAACTAGGAAAAAATTATGAGTATTAGTTAAACAATTTCTCGTTAACGCACTGGCTCTGAATAAAACATGGTTCGTACTTTTTTCTTCGATTACGCCACTGAAGCATTTGCCAGTGTCATTTTATTTTTATTTTTTGGTATTCTAGTAATAATTTGGATCCAATTCTATATTATTATTATCTTCATCAATCCGCACATCGTAATAAAATTAATGTACTAAAAAAGCATTCATCTGTACACAATATATCACGTAGAATGTCACAAAAGCAGCACGAAAAACGAGTTTATGAACTTTATGAATTAAAAAATAAAAATATGATATGGCCAATCTAGTTGCCGCAATAAAAACTCGGTCAAACGTGTTATTAAGTAAACTGAATGTACTGGACACTTTATAAGTAATCAAGTAATTGTACAACTCGAGGAACTACTTAAGGCACATAGCAAATACTCCTTGATGTATTGTTCATTAATAATAAAAATTCAATGGAAGGTCGAAATGAGATTATTATTATAAATGTTCATTTAATTATATGTAATCACACGGTTCAATTTGTCTATTATATTTACAATTTCTCATGTTATTGAACTCAATTAATGACATTTGTTTTTCATTAGATAGGACAAAATGGTAATTATTTATAAAATTAGTCACACTGTTATAAATTGCAATAAAACATTTTATTGAAAACGTATTTATGCCACGATTTGGTTCAAATCAATGGTAGTAAAGTTACTAATCTCGAGTTAAAGTTTTGCTACTTATCTAAATTATACGAGAAAGTTATACAATTTTTTCTGGAAACAGGGAGAGGATTTTGTACCAATCAACTGTGTCTGCACGTTGGAGAGTACACTTTCCATCAAACTGCACTTCTCTCGAATGATCAATTAAGAAGTACACACGCACCTCAGCGTGGGAAGCAATAGGATTGAAAAGTACTTTGGCAGATGGTAGAAATTAGCATACATTTTTGTTTTGTAAAGCAGAATGCTGATACTGCAGTACTACGGTCGGAAGATTGTAGAAACACGCACTGACATACCGAAGCCGTTTCTACTCAATTCTCTGGGTTAGCTCAAGGTTATGAGCTTGGCCATAGATGCACGCGCTGCATTGCTTATTCGGGTTAAATTTTATACCTGTTTTTTTTTAATCATTTCTATTTATCATTTCTTCATTCTTAACGTATGGCCACAATCTCACCTGATGTGGCCTAAGTCTAGTGGAGGAACTGGTTCTCAATTGCAGCTGCCGGAATACAACTATAGGTGATAAGTGACAGATTTTTAAATATCAACAAGCTATGGTTTCATCACGATTTTTTCACTGCTATCGACGCGGTGTCCGTACACGATACCACTAAGCCAAGTATATAAAAAACGATCTACTAATGTAAAACAGCTTAAAACATTCGCAGAAGCTCCACCCTTTAAACATGGCGTGACCACCAACAGTTTGCGAACATGATACGTTCTGTGAAATTACACCTTGAATGATATAAATACATATTTATGGGGTTTTTGTATCCGCATTTATTAACGGTTAGGTATGGTGGAATAAGCTAAATTGTACAGAGTTACAACCGAAAATTAAAATTACCCTGAAGCCTTCTGTCCTAAACTCATTTGTCTTTTTCTACACTCGACTAAACGACATCACGGAGACACATGTCAAGCAAAGTAGAATCCATGATTACTATTGTGATGATTTATCGACAGTCACTACCATTACGTTCTACAAAGCTACAACGACTATTTCACTAATTATCTAACCATAAATTGGGTGATCCTGGAAAACGATACACAAAAACTAGTTATAATAACCAGTTTTTCATTATATAGTAGTTACAATACAGTTGGCCTCATCAAGTTCAGTAGAGCTTGAAGTTTGGAAATGTAAAAATCAAGTGTATAATTAAACTACACACCTATCCAATCGAACACGAGTAGTTATTGGTATATCACCATAAGCGTAACTACACATCTATATCTATCTATATTATAAAACTCTATGTCTCTCTGTCGGTTTATGTTCTTCTCACGTGGAAACCACTTATCCGATTTACATATTTGTTTTTTAAATTAAAAGCTATATTATCTGGTCAAGTTATAGGATATATTTTGTTAGATAAAGTAACATAGGAAATAAGCAGTGAAGATAATGGTGAATCAATTCGGAAAAAAGACGCTTTTGGGGCGCTTAAATGGCTTACGCTGAGTAAACTATTATCAAGTATCAACTATTATGAGTAGATTATTATCAAAAATGTATTATAATAGTCTGTGATAGTATATGTCTATCTTGTAAGATAGAGAGTAAGATTGTCACCCACTATAAGGATTTTTGTCTTTAAAATAACTAGCGAGCGATCATCGTTGGTGGAAGCAGGAACCGCACGATTCGCGCGTGTGTTAGCCAACGGCATTCTGTAGTCCACGGAAGCGGAGCCGCGAGCACAGCTAGTACAATATATAGGAGGAAAGCCCATTCCACGTTGTTAAGCTACCCAGCCAAAATTGAACTTCGTCGTCACTAAACTCGTCTCGATTAAATATGAGCAAATTATGAAATAATATTAAAAAACTTGTTTAGTATAGTCTGTCAAGCATAGTATATAACCGTAAATCTTACGTAATTTTATCTTCCTACAAACTAAGCTAAACCACAGTTCTCGAAAATATTTATCAGCCTTCACATACTTCTCTTTGTGTCTAATAATAACCCACATTTCCTTTGTTGGGTGACATTTTAAATTAACCAAGGTCCTCTCTCCACGCGCGTCACTAACGTCTGACGTCACAACGTCCGAGTGCACGCGGACTGGAAGGAATTTTTAAAAAACGAATCCTGCGACTACTTCCTTGTGTCATGGGCAGATGTTCCAAAACGGCCGGCAGCGATGTTGCTAGCGTGCACGTAATAAATTATTCCAAATACAGTTTTTTATATTGTTCTCGCATAAAATAACACTGATTATGTTAATATGCACTTATTCCGGTGTACCGGTGTCTTAAAACAATTTTACTGTTATTTGGAATAAGAAAAAAGCGAAATTATACGTCCATTCTCTTGTATACTCGTACGCGACGGGCGCGGCACAGCGAGTCGCACTGGACCTCATTAAAATTTTTTCAAGCAGCAACACCTTCATTCATGATTCATCCGTTCTATTTTTAAATATTAAATGCGACAACGGTTCTCGTCGGTGCACGCCATCTTTTTATAAAAATGTTTTTATATATTCCCACAGGAGCGAGCTTCGTTCATTTATTACAGGCTGTTTCTCATTTTGAGCTGAACAATTAATGGATTACGACATCGTAAGGCTCAAGACGAATTTAAAAGAGTTCTTTATAAATGAATAGAGAAACATAATAGGCCTACCGTAGATGTAAGACGAAACTTTGAACGTATAGATATGACATCGATTTTTTTTTATTAGGCCCGGCATAAAGATGCTTCTTTGCCTGATTGGTGAGCATGGAATAAACTAAAAACAACATCGCCACTCGCCGCTGTGATATTGTCCTGCGTAAATAGGAACTAGATATGCTCCAGTTGATACCGAATCTTTACCACCTCGCTATCGGTATTACCTCTTTCGTCAATCAGCAGGGTGCGCCACGTGCACGTAATATTGGCTTAGGTGTCTCAAGTCTTAAATTGTTAATTGACCCTCCCCCTTACACTTCTAAATAATGACGTACCTAGCCCCGAGCCATTATAAAGTTTTTCACGCGAAAGAAGTTGCTGGCAAGCTAGTTTTAAATATATATAAAACTTTGCAACATTATGCGCGGTTTTTAGGATATTAAGCGATGATGGCTCAGCGGTAGCGTGTACGACTTCCGTTCGACTGACATGAGTTCGAATCCCTGCAATGAGCCTTAGCTTTCGGTGAAGGAAAACATCGTGAGGAAACCATAGCATGGTGGTAGGGCTTTTTCTGATGCCCGCCTGGCTAGCTACCACCCTCGAGTTGAAAATCTGTCGCCAAGCACCAATAGGTGTGTTCCGGCAGCTGCACTTGAGAGCCAGTCTTCCACTAGGTTTATCGTGTTATCATCTTGTGCCACATCGTAACTCAACATCAAGTGAGATTGTGGCACTACGCCAAACCTATAACAATAAAAAAAAGTAAAAAAAAACAGACTGGATCGCGTCCACATTACATAAACCCGTCACAGTGACTCTATTTGTGTAGCGTTTCCGGATCAGCCAGTATATATCATGAGGCTTAAAGGCTTGCATAGAGACGATCTGTGACAGACTGTCGATCTCTCGGCGATCGCAAACTATTTATTTAAACGTGCTTACCATCAGACACTGTGTTACAAGGAGCGGCTTCCTGTACTAACGCGTCATATGAAATAAATAGCTTTGCCCCGCGGCTTCACCCGCGTATAATTTAAAAGAAATCGCCGATGGATGATTTATAATACTTCAGTATAGACAATATTTTATCGGGCCGCCAGGGTTATGCGTCACAACTCACACGGCTCGTTCGTGCCACTACACCTATAGTCATAGACCCGAGCCGAGTGTTGAATAATTATAATTCTACATTATCTGCCAAACTATGCGTCCAAATAACAGGCTATAAAGGGCAAAACTTATAAAACATTATAAAATTGTCTTGATGATGAAGTAACTTTCGTTCGTAATTTCGTTCGTAATGATTAATATGCCATGCCTAATAATAATGCTCATAATTCACTTTTCAATTTTCAATAAAACTGTCACAAAGTGTACCTTATTGTGGCTTATGTATAAAAAAAAACCATTTTTTTATTTTGGGTGTATTTCTGTTTGTTTGTTCCAGGTAATCTCCGAAACGGTTGAACCGATTTTGACGGGACTTTCACTGGCAGATAGCCAATGTTATAACACATAAAATAGGTTACATTAATTTTTTATAAAGTTAGGGTTCCGCATAAAAAATACAAATAAAGCTTTTTTAGTAGTGAAGCGGTCACAGCAAGTCAAATAATTATGTACTAATGACTTAGTATCCGTACTATTGACTATGTATATTGGCTGGAGCGATAGCAATAGGTGTGCTCTGTGATCGCACGCATTTTATAAGCAAGTAACTTAACTTAACTGACTTAAGAGGGTTCTCGCTTCAGCCGTGGAATAGTAGCATTCTAGTTGGAGTTGTTGGACAGTGAAGACCTACAGTTATTAAGCTAAGTACAATAAACACTGTTCCTGTGTGACGTCACGCTGCCTATCTCTGACACGTTATTCCTATGCTACAACAGAACCTTCATTTTGCCGTGCTACATTTAAAAAAAACAGTAAGGAACTATTTTTCCTTTTTTTAAATGAAGTTCGAAACTCATTATACGGTCCGTGTTAATCATGCCAGTTCTAAAGCGCTAATTGTAACAGAGGTACCGCTACAACTTAAAAAAGAAAGCTCCTTTTCTAACTTAATTAAGTTAATGAATACTAACGATCGCTTCTTGGTTTTATAACCTGTTTCCTTTTCACTTAAACATTTTTTTTTTTCATTATCGTCAGCTGATTGCAAGTCAGACATGACGATCTGTCGACATGCGACAAGGCCAAACCCAACGTTTATTCATTACTAGCGGTGTGCCCGCACGTCTTTGTTCCGTGGTAATATTCCCATTATTTTTCTTTAAAATCGCATGTAAATTAATAAAAATATCATATTTTTATGATTTCAAAATGTATAATGGCGGTTTTTACAGCTTATCAATTATGGAATGACATTATATATACTTCCCGTGAACAAAATTACATAAAAATCAGCTGAGAATAAAAATAAAATTTTATGTGGTTTTATGAAACCACGATGCAAGTGAAATTAAAAAAAAAAAAACAAATTATTGAAGACATGTGACATACATTATTTAATAACACACATTAACATATACAATGTTCCGAATTTACGATTATAATCCTTGACTGCACGGCATAAAATTCAATTTTATTTGCGACAATGTCATGTAATGAGACATGTTATGTTCGGAATTTACGATTATAATCCTTGACTGCACCGGCTTAAAATTCAATTTTATTTGCGACAATGTAATGTAATGCAACATGCGATAGATGAACGATTTTTTTTTGGCCATAGAATAAAAGTTTAACTTTTAACATTTGACATTGATCTTTTACAAAATTATTTAAATTATATACTGTCAATTGTGAAATGACGTATGCTTCCCGTGTACGAAATTTCATCAAAAACGTCATTATTAATAATCAATTAACTAGAGACTTAAGCTTCCCGGGAACAAAATTTCATAAAAATCCGTCAAGCTGTTTCTGAGTTATATTTAAATATTTAAACAAAAAATATTTTCACCAAACTTTCAACCCCTATATATACACCCTATGTTGATGAATTTCGATAAATGCCGATACACGTTTTTCATTATTTTTATTAACGAGTCTAAGTACAAAATTTAAAGTCAAAGAAAAAAGACTGTCTTTTCTTTAAATTATGCTCTATAACTATCAGCTATCTGCCAGTGAAAGTCCCGTCAAAATCGGTCCAACCGTTTCGGAGATTACTCGGAATAAGCAGACAGACAATAATTAAAAAAAATAGTTTTTTGCTATAAGTATTGTGCATATTTTCATATGAATTTTGTAAAAACTTGTTATTTTGACGTGATTGAGTGTCTTGACGGTTTTTCTCGATGACTGGGATGTTTCCGAACCGGTTGTAGTATAGTAGTGTTTGAAGTTCATGAGTGCCTTCTTTGGACCTAAAGTGAATAAAGTATTGTTTGATTTAATTTTTTCTTCTTCCTCTTTCCTGTAGCCATTAAAAGGAACTTCCTCACAATGTGGTCAATGGGTATTCGCTTTACGTGTACATACCATCTTTGCCTGAACTCGGAAAGTTTTCAGTAATGGACACTACCTTAAAACTGCCTTTATAAATTCGTCACGCACTTTCGTCTTTAAGTGTGACTCCACCCGCCCAACAAACATGCGTATTTCAATAGTGTGCAGTTTTTGTTCATGGATTTCTTATAAGCCCATGTTTCACTACCGTAGAGTAGAACTGGTATCACTGCTGGCTTGTAGACCTTGCCTTTCTTCATTATAGGAATTTATAGACCACAAAGTACTCTTGTTAGTGTACGCTATGTATTCAACACAGACGAAGTTCTTTGCGTAAGTCTGTTAGTGATCCGACATCTGATATAACCGATCCTAAATATTTGGTGTTGTTCACTCTAGTTAAAGCGTCACCATCCAATTTAATTTCCAAATAAAACACTGGTCTAAAGATTACTGTACATAGTAACTCTCAATAAAATTAAACACTTTTATTTAATTTTTTAAAACTTGAATAGCCATTTAGTTCTTGAATTCGGAACAGTTAATTTTATTTCATAGTTTCCGAACGTTCATTTATCATAGTCGCCCGGTCAGGGTTGTCATTTTATAAATAATATAATATTTTTGAGCATAATTTTGGAACGAAGTTCCTTATGGGGCGTTGCGGAGACCCTAGCCGGCAAAAAACGTCCGTAAAGTTAAGAAAAAAGCGTAAGATTTTTATGTATAGTCCATGTATGATGGCTATACAGTGCCTAATGTATAGTCTAGAACATAATTAGGCTTAATTATTATTAGTCATGTAAATAGCTGTTTCTTTATATATTATTATTGTATATTTTTATAAATCATTGTAAATAAAATAAAAGTGTTAAGATAATTTTGTAGTTTTTTAATTTTTCGATATAAAAATCATAATAAAAAATTGTATACCCGAATCAGGTGTTCCACACGGTTTTTTATATGCTAACACTACAAAATGACAGCACTTTACCTGATGGTAAGCACTACAATCCAGAAAAAAAAGGTGACCACCAACAGATCGGAAATCCATCGACAACAGTCGCTGTCATACTGATTTGCAAGCCTCTCAATAGATGTATATACTATGGCAGAACACAAAGGCGCGTTGAGTACAGTTCCCTACCACCTTGTTTAATTAATGGATATACACCTGTTGATCTTGGACCGCGACACCCCAAAGTGTGCCAGTATCGCGAGTGTTACGCTTGGTGTATGGTGGTCGCAATGCAGTGGGAGTCGCCCTACCACCTAGCAATACATTATTTGCCACTAATATAATGTAAATTTACTGTGACTTAAAATCTATCGAGGAACACGGTTTCATTATAGTTTGTTAAGTACTAGCTTTGTTCTCCATTGTCTTGGAGACAAAACATCTCGCGCGACACCTATTGTAATCTGGTTGTACTGATGCAGAAACTTCGTGGGTGTGCCTACAACAACTCGCCAAAGTTTTAACGCATATGGGACAAACAAACATTTATTATAATATATACAGATTAATAATAATAATATTTTAGTTTTATTTTAATTATAACCATTAATTTGTTTTTACGCATGCTGCGATTGGCTATAATTAGTTTTTCAATATTATTGTTACCTATATTTTTTATTGTCTAAGCTATTATGTTTTGATTTACTGTTGTCAATCCTTATAAATAAATAAAACATATGTATACTTCTTCTAAACAAAAATAACTACAAGATTTTATCCTTTGTGCCAACCGTTAAATTAATTTTACGGAATAAAATAGTCGGTAAAATGAATTTACATTAATATAATCGCGCCAAAAAATGTATAATATAAAAAAAAAACAATTATAAATTTATTTTTCTGAGCGACAACCATAATATGAAAACCGAGTAACTAGTCAAGGCTGTATTAATTAGTTTTAAACTTTACCGTAATAATTTATTATATTCAAGCTCGTACAGACAAAAGAGGCAATCAAAAGGAAGTTATTTTTCTTTTAAATAAGTGGTTTTAGCTTGGGATACGCTCCCACATAATACTCGTATATCATTATCATCATCTTGTATGTTGGTCATACAACTATTTTACGTAGACTTTGCTGTCTCTGACATATTATTATAAGTATGTACTAGTTAATAATAGCCATATACAAAAGTGATATTTATTATTATTAAAAAAATATTATTAATTTTTTGTTTGTATGAAATTTCATGGTAACTCATGGTACAAAATGTCCGTTCCACACAAAATATTCTTGTCCGAATAATACATTAACTCGAGAAGTTCTATCTATATTTATAAATATTATAAAATTCAACGTCTCTCTCTGTCTGTCCGTTTGTATATATGTTATTTTTACGCGGAAACCACTAATCCGATTTTCATGTTTTTTTAATTCATTCCTATGTTTACTAACCAGGTTATAGGATATATTTTGTTACATTAACGTACGAAATATGCAGTGATTATAATGGTCTAATTAATTCGGAAAAAGCCGCTTCAATGGCTTACGCTGAGTAAACCATAAGTGATATAACTAATTAATGTACTGCATAATTATAGATATTCAAAACACCCATAAAAAAGTCAGCGAAGGTATAAGGACAGTCCAATCAATGTACGTATTTTTGTTTTTAAAAAGTGTGAGCTTGGGTGTAACAATTCGCGCGTGCGCTCGACAGATGGTAGTCTGTAGTTCACGCGAACCGGAGCCGCGGGCACAGGGAAAATTACTATAAACGTTACTACAACTTTTACTTCGTATTTACAGAACTTTAAAAGACCACAAACAAAACGAGCAAACTGAAAAATAAGACGCAAAAATGTCAAACAGACGTATTATTGAGTTAACAAAAACACCACGTGTTTAAACACGTGCAAAAAAAATGGCTGACAATTTCTTATCCGTCGCGCTACCGTTGTGTTATCTGTTACAAGTGTTTACTTAGATGTTTTTAAAAGAAATAATGTCAGTGACGATTGACTTACAGCGAGAAATAACAAATAACTTATTTAATATTATGGTTATTTTAAATACGCTGAGTAATCTACAATTAACTAAAGAATTACGCCCATCAACGAGCTATCCTAATATATTACTAACGCGCTATTGACTTAGTGAAACGCTTTTATCATAAATTTACATTTTGCATAACGGTAACCTTAATTCTACAAAATTTCCTTGCAAGTAGCCATTGTTATGTAAAAAAATCACAATAGACAATGTGAAATACATACTTTGTACATACTAAATAAATAATATATAATACGGCTCTGCTCGCGTGGACTTCAGATTGCTGTCGGTCGAGCGCAGTCGCGAATTGTGCTGTATAAAACTGCTTATTGTGGGTGATCCTTAGATTGTCATCCTTAGAAGATAGACATATGCCATCGCAGACTTTTTGTAGGTCTTTTTAAGATCTAAAATTATTTAGTACAATAATTTGATACATATCTTATGGTTTACTCAGCGTAAGACATTGAACCCCTGTCAAAAGTCTTTTTTCCGAATGGTTTCACCATTATCGTCACGGATTATTTCGTATGTTACTTTATTTTAAAGAATATTTACTATAACTTTACTATAACATAGCTAAGAATTAATATAAAAAAATGTAAATCGGATTAGTGAGCTTTCACTGATATAAAGCTCCGTTGAGACTGATGATTTTAATCTATGTTTTATCGTTTTCAAATATTATGGTCTACGCAAGCGAAGCCTCGGGTAGAAAGCTAGTATTGTATAAATTATACCCGAGTTATTTAAGATTATATTACTCAATCATATAACTATATTGACAAATCTTAAATATAAGTACTTATGATCTTATTTTGTAATTGGATTTAGATTTTTCTTTCACTCCTATTTTAGTGCATTATCTGAATAATGTATTAAATATAATTTAAAAAAATGTGTGTATTCATTTACTTGTTATACTCATTTGGCGTAACAAACATAAATTATGTTATGAAGTTAGTCATAAATGATAATAGTGAAAAACATTCGACTGACTATCATTATTTTTAATTATGTAAATATAATTTAACGTTGTATAAAAAAACATTATTTTAATTTTTGATTAACATAATAAAATAAAAGTCAGTAAAATGATACCAAATTATGATATCATATCTATTAAACGCGTCAAAAGAAGTAAAACTTTTAAAGATTATCAACATTTACATTGCATCGTTTGCCTGCGCAGAACGCAAGTCAATCACTAAAATCAGGTAACTAACGCGGTAATTAATAAATCAGGTTTTAATTTAATCACACAAATTTTAATTTAAACACCCATTTATCAATCTTTAATAATAATACATTTTTATTTCTAATATAAAAACCCTAGCTAACGAGAATACATTCAAACTCACGTCTTGGTTCATAAGTAATGGAATTGGCATTTATCATATATCTTTCGTATAATATTGCATGCCAGCCCTACACACAACGTTCGCGGTGTGCGTGACGTTTGCCCGAGTTTGGGGTAAGTCAATCGTCACCCAATTTGAATCACTTGAACGGAAGTCAAATTTAATAGTTCGACATAAAACAGAAACAAACTTAGTCGTGAAATTATCTTGTCTTAGTTATGTGTTAGGAAATGGCGTTGATCGACGTGGGTTTGAATATTACAATGTGCTCGAATTTTCGGTGAAGGAAAATATCGTAATATACTACCATATAGCATTCGAGAATATTCGAAATATCGCCTAGACCAACATGAAAAAGCACCAATTTGTGTATGTCTGTGTATAACCAGCTTAAGATCAAATGAGAGATGTGTAGTCTAGGGATATTTAATGAGCAAAAAAAATGTGTGCATTAGTTCGCAGGTAGCAGAAGAGAAACCTCCAGAAAAAAAAAAGTTCTTTAAAAATTATTTTTAAATATCCTAAAACCAGCGGGATTCGAACTATCGACCACTCGTGTGTACTGCGTATGAAGTCTCGTCGTCTCACACCACTAGGACAATCCGACGACGATCGCAATCATGAAAATCAGGTCTTGGATTAACCGTGAATAATGTAAATGTATTTTATCTCATTCTCTCGTAGGCTAAATCCTATAGTTGGTTTTCTCTTTTTATTTTCGCTTTTTCGTTTCAAGTTTAAAATCACAACGGTGCTAAAGAAATGTTCACTTCAATAATTAAATTTTCATACTAGTGTTGATAATACATGGATTGAACTTATTAAATAATCAATTGTTGACATAAAACTATCCATTGTTGATTACCAATTCGTCATACGGAGTATTTTTGTGATTACAAGGACGATTTCTTTTAGCGGATACACACTTTGACCTTTTATCGCGGTGACTTTTTTTTGCTTGTCAAGTTCTTACAGCCGGCTAAAGACAGTCGATTAATTGATTGTTTTTAGATCATTTAGACCCATAAATAGATTATCTAATAAGCATTATCAATTCTTCTTTTTCTTCAAATATCGTCGCAATAGCATTTGCCAGTGTCAACGTTTTAACTAAATCGATGTTATGCCGTGGGTAATTATTACGTCCAAAGTCTAATCAACTGAAGTACGTACATTCGACACGGTCAATATATTCAATTAAAATGGTTACTCATAACTCGCACACAAGAACCTAACTATATCACGTAAAACGCCACAAAAATTACAGAGTATAAACAAGTCCCCGCCCAATACCACACATATGCCTTCCCTTTATTAATAATTCCGATACCATCAGAATCAAACTCGTAAACTTACAAAATATACTAATCTAATATCGGAAAGGGACAGCGATAGTGTTAAAGAGAGATAGCTGATTTATCCTAAGATGGAAAATTATACATACCAGTTGCAAACCGGTCCGACGGGACTAGAGTTCACTAGATGCTGTAAAGTGTATACTTGTACCATACAATTATGTATTATCTATAGTCTATGTGAAGATATGAATTAGGAGCTTATTTATATACAAACTCCTTTGCTGTTTAAAAAAAACGTTAATAAAAGTAGGTCCCAAGAAGGTACTTATGAACGTTAAACATAATTACCGGTTCGGAAAACGTCCCAATCATCGAGAAGAACCGGCAAGAAACACAATCGGGCTTATCTGTCTTTAATATACTTTTTTCCCAGCTATAAATAATATTTACAGTCAATAATAATATCATATTAATAATTTAGTGGATACACAGAGAGGGCGTCACTTCCAGACATCACTATCATTCACATAATGATCCACCCTATAATAACCTTTTGATAGTAAAATCGCCTAGACATTGTCCTTGAATTCATTGTCTGTCAAATCAGTTATGTGCTTATTATAGAACCTAACAATATCACCTAAAAAAAATCTTTATTAGTCTTACTAAGTGTAAAACACGGTACGACAAATTTATGTCTATTTCTAGTATCTGTGCTGGTTTTTGACAAAATCAAGCTTGTCAAAGTTTTTACGAATATACATCAAACTATCAAGAATATATTGGGAGGGAAAAGATATTAAACTCTTGGAACCTGTTCCTTGGTGATTCGCGAGGTCTCATATTGTATATTGCTCGAATTGTCCTCTTTTACCGCAACATACCGTACGTAAGACATTATGCTATGGAAATAAGTGAAGTAGACTAACCTAGGATGTTAAGAGTCTGTGGCCCAAGATGGTAACACGCGAAGCTTGAAGAAACCGTGTCTGACGAAATACATAGGTGATTGGTAACTTGGACAAGTTTTTATTTTATTTTATTGTTTATAGGTTTAACGTCATGGCCAAAATGTCACCTGGGCTTAAGTGACGATATGGCCGAAGATGGTAACACGCTATGCTACGCTAAGAGCTGGCTTTCAAGTGCAGTTGCCAGAACACACCTATTGGTGCTTGGCGATAGATTTTCATCGCGTGCGGATCCATTCCAGAGGAGCGAACAGTATTGCATACATAGTCAAACTTGTGTCTTGTAAAGAAGATACAGTCGACCGGGCGTGAAGATCTTTCGCAACCTGTTCAGGATTCCGATTCTCCTAGATGTAGTGGTGATGACACTCCTGATGTAATCCCCGGAGTTGAGGTCGCTGCGAATATCCACAGCTACGATATAGAGGAAGGAAGTCACGCAAAACGAGCGAAACGTTCTGAAGTGTGTAAAGGGGAGGCTAACAACGATTTGTTTTTGAAGAAAATGCGCACACCTTAGTTTTCTTTGCATTGAACTTAAACAAGTTACTTCCTACCCATATAATTTTCGTACCGCGAGCTATATATGAAAATCTATTCTTAAGGTGTAAACTCCTAAAACTATAAAAGGCAAGAAAATTATAGTATACTCCAAAATACCCCAACTACCTTCATAATATTATTTATTTATTTATATATTTAGCACGCCAACAGAATAATTACAAAATAGTAAAAATTACATATTATCATGCACAAATTAAAATACTATGTAATTACTCAGGTAATAGGCCTGCATGACATTTAAATACATATTAATAGAAGGATAACTAATTGCTTAAAATTAAATATTTAACACTATTTACACACACACTTTAACATTATTATACACAATTTTAACTACATTTATCATTACATATTAAAATTGAAATTAGGTTATATTTTATTTTTAATTTTCATGATTCATCTTAATATTTGCATAATTATGACTCCAATAAGATATTTATGAATTTCCTTAAGAATCATTAACTTTTGCGATCTTCGTAACTTATTAGTCATAAAAATATGTGACATCATGTCTTGAGATTGGTGTGTTACGGGTCATGCATAATGACGTCACAAATATCAGGCAACTTGATTACTGATAAAGCGTTAAAATTTGTTAGAGATCTTTAATAACTCTTAAGCTATATTTAAGTACTTTCAATTAAATATAGTAAATAAAATCACTATAAAAGGGAAACAGGTGGAACATAACGTCATCTTTGAACGCAGCTAGGTACGTAATATACGTTGTTTTTTTTTCTTTTTCGAACTGACTACACTGTTAGCCTTAAGAGGCTTGGAGCCATTAGAGGCTTTGGCAGCTTCACAGGGATTGGGGGCGGCCGTAGAAGGCACTCGGCCGCGTAAAAGGTATAATTAGCGCAAGAGTGCCTAAGTGGCCGAACATCGGCTTGTATGCATGCAAAAAAATTGCGATCTGGCTAATTCCCTATCCGTAAATTCGATGTAGTAATCTTTCCCTCTTGGAGGAAGGAAATAACATGCGTATATGTATTTAATAATCTGTCAATTTAATCTAAATCTAAATAGCCAATAAAATGACCCTTACAGGATCTATGTATTTGTGTACAGAACCTTTTAAAGCAATGAAGGCTCAGTGATAGCGTGTACGACTTCGTGTCGATTGACTTGAGTTCGAATCCCTTCAATGAGGCTGAGCTTCGATGTAGGAAACCATAGCATGGTGGTAGGGCTTTTTCTAATGCCCGCCTGGCTAGCTACCACTCTCAAGTTGAGAATCTGTCGTCAAGCACCAATAAGTAAACCGACAGCTGCATTTGAGAGGTACTTCCACTAGGTTTAGCATGTTATGATCTTGAGCCACATCGTCACATCATCAGGTGAGATTGAGGCGACTAAGCCAAACCGATATCGATAAAAAAAAGAAATGTACAGTGTAATGAGTGTATGATGAAACCTAGTGAATGCAATGTGACTGTATCGCGCAAACAGCGGGCTCGAGGGCTTCATGCGCGAGGATCGGACCTAGAACCCGCTGCTTTTTTTTCGATCAAACAACACTGTTAGCTACAAAGGCCCTGAAGCCTCAGAAGTCTTGTGCAGTTTCACCGGGCTTGAACCCGTTGATAATTGCTTACAAACGTTTCTTTTTATATACTGTTCCCCGCCCATGTGTCAACGTGTCAATTCACTAACTTTGCATATTGACTCAATTGGATGCCTGAATAAATGAATTTATGCCGTATTAATCAAATTATTTATATAAGGATTTATTATTGAAATTAATCCAGAGACTTCTATCAAACTGTGATATAGTGGCTTTTGTTTTTTATTCATACATTTGGGTTATTTAAACCTATATTGTTATAAAGGTGGCGTTTTGGAGATAATAAAGCTTGGTTATTGTGCACAAATGGATCGGAAATAATAACATGGGCCATGAATACTGAGATGCCAATAAAACTCCCTAAAAAGTTCTAACAAGGGAGCCACCATCTTGTTAGGATCCTGAAATGGCATAACATGGCCATAGCTGGATACTATATTCGCCCGATAATGGCAGTAATGGTTTTTAGAAGCAGATATTAGAAATACATACATATTAAATATTTGGAAATTGTAAAAACTGTAAATTTGTAAAAACCTAAAATTATTATTTTTTTTGGCATATTATAGCCTGTTTATGGATGAAGGTTATAAATACACTATATACCTAATAATACAATACACGGATATTGAAGGCGACGCAGTGGTGAGATGATCAAATAAACTTAACACGGGTGAAACCATAGGGCACAGCTAATATTTTCACACGAACCAAGACTCAATATGTAATGTGATAAGTAATAATATAACAAGTACCGACTCACGTCAAACAGAGTTACCCAACGAACGTTTCAAAGTAAGCGAACCGCAACGTTTGATACAACATAAGTGTGTACCCACATTAAAGGCGGTCGGTGCGGCTTGCAACACTCTGTATCAGTTCAAAGATATTCGTACGTATTTGGATCTTTATATTTCCTAATTAAATGACTGTTACTTTTAAAAAGTTGTTTTAAACACTTTATTCGTTGAAAATAATACAAGTAATTATTATTTATTCATTATTATTACACTTATATTACGCAAGTTTTAATTTTTTTAATAAAAAAGTGCCACATAAACGCGGCATTATGTTCATATAACGGCGCATGACGTCATCATTCAATTAATAAAAGTAAGGTTTAAAGATATTTTGTGCAAAATTGAGTTTACTAGAATTTCTTTGAAACTTGAGAAATTCAATACAGACGCACGTGCATAACTAGAAATGTTCTCTATGACAATGTCAATGTCAACGCTAGAATCAATTGTTATCGGTATAATTTGATTTTAATTATTTTTTTCTGAACATTTGTTAACTTTGTTTCTTGCTAAATAAATGATATCAGTATCTAATGACGTAAGAGGTAAAGTTTGTATGTTTGTACTACATACAACAGCTCGCGACTTTATTCACAAAAATTACAATATACAAATGTAATTCATATAAAATATAACGCTAGGTTAATGTAGCTTCTCATCAGTGAAATAATTTTTACAATCGAATCAGTAGATCCATAGATTACCTCCTACAAATATATAAAACTACAAAATAAAAATAGTATAACAGTTTAGGTACATAGATTATAAACAACAAAAATTGGACGCGTGTACTTATGTATGTGTGTTACAAGTTATAATTCTTTGAATAGTCTCCTTGTTTTGGCGCCGCAAAAGCACTTGCCAGTGTCAATGTTTTTTTAACCCTTCGTAGTATTTTACAATCATCAAAGTAAAAACAAGATGGTGGCTTCCTTGTTAGATCTATCTAGGAAGTGTTTGTGGAGACTCAAAATGCATCTAATCCACTTCACGTATTCACAATAACCAAACTATATCACGCAAAATGCAACTTATATTACATAATATAGGGTCAAAGAACCTAAGTTAATGAAATAAAATAAGAAACACAACATGGCAGCTCAAGATCCCGCCAAAATCTCCTTTGATAAGTGGCATTTAGCATAAAATCTAGTGCGAGTCTCTTCACCACAATTAAAAGGTTTAGCGAGGACTAAGCAACTTCATAGTTCACTTCTCATTTTACCATAATTGTTTATGAACCAATTTACTTAGATGACTCTCATTTTTTCGTTGGAAAGGGAATACCTCAAACCTGATCCCATTTTTATTACAATAACACTGGACCTTCGACTTCCAAGATACACCACGTAACTTCTCAAAATAGTTAAATTGTCTTTTGGGCTTGCTTTTTTACTAAAAATTTTCTTATTTACTTTGGTAAACCAAAGTATTGAAGCCAATCTGGTTGCGAACCAGATTGGTTAGGTTAGGTTGTAACTGCGATCGTAACACACGAGCAGAGTCAGTGCCAGAGACAAGTAAGACGTTGAAAATTCACATTTTGCAAATGTTAGTGTCAAAATTTTGCTTATTTAATAGACATAACCCCAAAAATTCAAAATTGGATACCGTTTCTTAAAAACTGCTTCCGCGCTTTTTTATGCACAGAAGATTATCTTCCAACCCGATCACCTTCTCCACCACCTCCTTACACCAACAAAATCAGCGGTATGTAATCTAAAGTCCAACCTCGCAGAATTTCCTGATATTGTGTTTGATCAATAAAATTATTCATCGATATGGAATGTAATAATGTAGCCTTGAAGATTTTTACTAGAGATCCGACGATCAGGTCTTATTTTTATTTTTTTTCATCTGTTCCATTCCTACAGATCATAATTACTATTTAAATGACAAAAAGGTAAATGAAGAGAAAACAAAAAAAAATATTTAGACAATTCTCTAAATAGTCCACACATAAGAGTAAATTAATAAGACAAAATTATAGACATAAAATAGTTTCATCTTTTAAAACTTACTATACGAAATAACGTTGAAAAACAACTTTGTATTAATTTGAAAACGTATAAAATTTCGCCTACCAGTAAAATCTACCTACTTTTTTTGTATAATATACATATCAGGTAAACGGACGCCAACACACCTTTTTTTCACCACCTGCCGTGTCCGTTTAAAAAAGTATACACGTTCGAAAATTGACGCAAAAAAAAGATAACAAAGGAGTATTTATTATCTGAATAGATTACCTCAATACGGAGATAGCAGTGTTAGGTCCAGGAATTAATCACAAGCACTTTTACTATACGGAAAAAGTTTTGAATATAACAATAAACGATGGTTTTTCAAAGTATTTTTACGGTTGAACGCGACACTACAATCGCCCACGCCACACCTCACTTTCAAACCGGTTCCAAAGGGATCCACGTAAAAGTAGTCACGGAATAGAACTGGGGAGCGGCATGTACTCTCCTCGTGAACGCTGTGGCAAAACTAGTTCGAGAAAAAAATATACTTGGGTTACCAGCTATAGTAATATAAAATGTACTTCTTTGTAAAGATACTTATGCTTTTTTATGAAAATTTATTTTCATTGCTGTTTAATTTTAAATTAATATTAAGTTTTGATTGGTGTATTGCAACAAGCGTATATACAATTATAAAGAGGTAAAGTTTTTATTATTAGTAGTAATTTTTATAGAAGGCTCTGGAACTACTGGTCCTATTTTAAAAATTGCTTCACTAATAGAAAGCCACATTGTTCCTGAGAGCTATAGTATTGTTTATATTCACGCGTGCGCTCGACCAACGACATTCTGTAGTCCACGCGAGCGGAGCCGCGGGCACAGCTAGTCTATGAAATAAACAATCAGCAATATTCAAATAAATTTTAGTGGGCATAAATGAAAATTGTATTGCTGTTAATGCAAAATTAAGTTAAATTAAGTAAAAGTTATACTTTTAGTATGCTTATTGTCTCTAGTATAATTAAATAACCATATTAAATATTAATAGCCAGGTGGCTGTGTAAACAAAAACTGTGCAACCAAACTTAGGCTTTATAATTTTCCTTTTTTATTTTTTCTATAAGAGTTTTATATTTCTTTAGTTCTATAATCAATAATAAATATTTCTCTAATATTTTGAAATATAGACAGAAATGTAGTGTGGTGCGATGAAATAACCCGACACGGCCGATATTTTGAAAAAAATTGTACTACTTTATTTCCTATTTTTATGGTATTTCTCATATCATTTTACTTTTTAAACGCTTCATTGTTTATTTTGTACCCGTATACAGTATAAAATAACCCGTATACAGTATAATAATGTGTACAGTATAAAAGAATTTGTTATTGCGCAAAATTCTGTAAATTTTGGAACCCTTTAGATTTCATTTTCACTTCCAGTTTCATCTTTCATATTTGAATGATGGCTCAGTGGTAGCGTGTATGGATATCGCGTCGATCAACGTGAGTTCGAATATCTAGAATGAGCCTAAGCTTTCGGTGGAGGAAAATATTGTGATGAACCCATAACATAGTGGAGGGCTTTTTCTAATGCCCTCCTAGCTAACTACCACCCTCAAGTTGAAAATATGTCGCCAAGCAGCAATAGGTGTGTTCCGGCAGCTGCACTTGAGAGCCAGTCTTGCAACTAGGTTTAGCGTGATAACATCTTGGGCCACATCGTCACTTAAGATCAGGTGATATTGTGGCCACAATGCTAAACCCATAAGGATAAAAAGACAATGGGGCAGTAAATTTGTCTTACGCCCCGAATACTTGACATTTACTCTACGCTACTGAATATGAATAAAACTTAGTTGTATTGAAGGATCTATATCTGTCATATGCTTATTTTTATTTTTATTCATAAACTTACGTTTAGTGGCCCTATATTATGTAACATTGGTGGCATTTTATGTGCTGCAGTTTGCACAAGTGCATTGTGCACAAGCAAACTATAAATAATTACTAAAAGCATGCATTTTGAGTTTCCACAAAACCTCCTTGACTATTCTAACAAGGAACGCAACATCTAGTTAGAGCATTGTTTGAACTTTGAAGATAAAAAAATATTCTATCTATGTGACATTGGCAAAATTATGTATAACACCCATTGCCACTAAATAAGGAAAAGAGAAATTGCTTTTTAACAAGTTAGATATACATAAAGAGTATAATTTTATGCGCTGGCAACACTAAAATGCAACTTTCATCGAGGAATCGTCCGTTTCCGTTGCTGCTCGGGCGTTCTCGTAGTGAACGCCACGGTTCACGGATTCATAAAAACGGCCGTTGTTATAGAAAACAAAAGTTCAGCCTTTTTGCATTTTAAACGGATTCGAGAAATATTTATGCGTTGCAATAATTACTATTTATATACCTAAATATAATATTAAAATTAATGTGAATTGTTTATGTACTCTTTTTTATAGCTAGTCTAGTTGTACTTCTGGTTTTTGTCCAAAATCCCACTTGTTATCTGGGAAAAATGCTGTGTGGTATTAAACTCGCCAGTAAAGGAACTAAAACGTGCAATAAAATGAATACTAAATTTACATCGTTTTTGGTAAACACGGAATAAATGAATTCTAAATAAAATGAATGAAGAAAAAAATTCTATTCTTTGGTGTAAGTTATAAACCCTTAAAATATGTCCCGCATTTGAGAAAAGCAGTCTTATCAACTGCTAGTAGCCAATGTATATCTAATTGCCTAAAGCATTCAGACAGGGAACCTAGATATTAGGAAAAAATCGACCTCAGACCAAAAAACAGAATAGACGTAACGTTTATAACGCACGAGTGAAGCCACGTAAAAGTAATACCAAATAGCAAAGGAAATTCTATTTGTAAATATATGTGAAGTCAATTTATTCGTCATTTTATTGGTCGAATACATTCTAAGCATGGAAATATATGAAATGATAAATTAGGGCGCGCGCTTGCTCGCGCAAGTTTAATTCTAGTCGTGGTAAATACTGAAAAAAAGATCCCACTAAAATATTTATTCGATTAATTCCATATTACTTACTCGCATTTTTTTAAGAATGATTCGTCTTTTGTCAGACGCTTAATAGTAAAGACAATTATTAATATAGTTTACACATTTAAATATAACCTCAGATTTTATGCAAAACACTGTATAACTGTAGATGAGCGCACAGCTGATGCGTTCTCCTTCTCTATTTCCCTTTTTCTTTCTCGTCACACACACACACTATGTTGGCCGAGAGTACGTCGTGGTACCAAACTCACAGAAAATGGGTTGGCACCGTATCACAGCCATCTCTCCGCCACCGCACACGCTCATTCATCAAATCAAATAGCGCGCGCTTCCCGGAATCCTGTAACACATTTCCATCCCTTTTCCAAAATCACGCCCACAAATAATATCCAGCAACAGAGAGGAAAGTTGTTACACATCAATAACTAGAAACATGCATTTTAAGTTGTCAAAAAACTACCTGGACAGTTTTAAAAAAGGAACCGCCATCTTGTTAAAGCTATGTTTGAAGATTACAAGAATAAATAGAAAAATATTCTATTCACTCGATGTTGGCTGAATGAACGAAAAGAAGACGCTAAAAGAATAAGTAGAAGAATACATTACGATAGTTCTTCTTATATTATCTAAACTTCTTACATTCCGTGTTCCTCACGATCTATACTATTTTATTTTTATTTTTTAAGACCATTGGATACTCGCCTTTTTATGCCTAAATTAGGACTATTATCAAATCTTCAATGTTCTAAAAATATGATGCCTCTCTTGTTATAATAAAAACTTAACGCAAAATAACACAAGTTCATGATTAAAAATAAAAAGCCACTACATAAGAGACTAAAATTCAAATAAAAAAAATATTCATTCCTATAAGTCGAGACACGAACCAACAGACATCAGATCGTCGTTCCACATGTCACAAACCACGACTTTTCCACATACCATGGCCTCGTGGGAAAGTGTTTGACATGAGAACCGAACAATAGTCTGCATTGTTAACATCATGGGTTTAGTTAACTAAAGTTTACGTAAGAAAGTTCATGCTTAACTACATTACTTTCTATCCAATCGAATGATTCATAGATGGTGGACGACTACACACGACTTTGGTGAGAAAGAAAGCTACTGAAAGTACAGAAAATCGATTACAAAAATAATGACATATTTTACGATTTCACTCATAAAATAATAAATACATTACAACAACATCAATATACTGTCTGTGTGCCACGGTTACACTCGTGTTAAACTTATTCGACTGATTTTTTTACCGAGCTGCTTTACCGTAAGTACTTGCCTACAGATTTCCAAATTACTTGACATTCAGGGTTAATGCTCCGCTCCCTAGGGTCGTCGCGTGAATTTATATAGTATACTAGCGACCCGCCCCGGCTTCGCACGGGTGCAATGCTGATACTAAATATACCTCTACCTACTACAGAATGTCCTTATAAACAACGTTTATAGCTTTTTTGTCATTAGACAATATAAACATGTTTTGTTTAAAAGGTTACTCTTGTAAGAGCGATATATAGTTGACCATGGTATATAGAGCCGTTACCGCCGCACCGCTATGTCCCATGCATTTTAAATCTGTAATATCTTCGGAAATATTTATTTAAATTACATGCTGTAAATGGCCATATTCATCTATATTAAATGGACAATGTATTTAAGGTACTTAATTGGATAAGGATTAATGCTGTATTGCTTAAAATCACTTCGTATATAAACAATTTTTTCCCGTAAAATGTAAAGGTTAAAAAATGGTTATTGTGGGTTACCCTTAAGAGATACACATATACCATCGCGGACTTTTTTGTTGACCTTATTAAGGTGTACAATACTGTAGTACATTATTTTGATTTATCTCGTGGGGTTCAGCCAGCGTTTGCAATGTAAGCACAAAAAAATGTGTTTATTTACGACTTCACATTAGAAATCTCTAAATTTATCAGTGTTTCTCTATAATATTATGCATGTATTATACATATAAACCTTACTCTTAAATCACTCTATCTATTTAAAAAATACCGCTTCAAAATCCTTAGCGTAGTTTTAAAGATTTAAGCATACATAGGGACGGACAGAGCGACAGCGACTTTGTTTTATACTATGTAGTGATAACCTCCCTCAATGAATTGCCTATAAGATGCAATAATTTATGAAATCTGACTGGTAGTTCAGGGATTAGCTTATACGTACAAAATTCACAAACTTTACCTCTTTATAATATTTACTAGCCGTGCCTCGCGGTTTTACCCGCGTATAAATTAAAAGAAATCGCTGTTTGATGATTTATAATACCTCAGTATAGACAAAATATTTATCGGGCGGCCAAGGTTATGTGTGACAATTTACACGGCTCATTCACGCCACTACATCTACAGACCCGAGCCGAGTGTTGTATTATTTTAATTTTACATTATCTCCCAAACTATTCGGCCAAATAACATGCTATATAGGGCAAAGTTTATCTACATAAAATTGTCTTGATAATTAAGTAACTTTCGTTCGTAAGGATTAATTTGCCATGCCTAATAATAATGCCGATAAATCATTTTCAATTTTCAATAAAATTTTGTAACAAAATACCTTATTGTAGTGTATGTAGAAGAGATAGGCATATGGTATCATTAACCATTACACCAGAGCACGCGGATGAAGCAGTTAGGTTGCACTATTTATTCCGATTTACTTAACAAAAATCAATACTTAAGGCCAGCTGAGAGGTGTAGCCTAATACTAGATAGCCTATACTATTCCTCGTGAATTTGGCTATCATATACAAATATATTTTTTTTGTATCCGACTGGTAGTTTCAAAGATTAGCGTGTTTAAACAAACAAACAAAAACACTCTTCCGCTTTATTATATTAGTATAGATTAATATATTAGGTAGGTAGTAGATTTAACGAACGTGCTCTATCCAATTGTACCTAGGTTCCGTACGAAACTTATAAATTATAATTGGTCTAATTTTAAGCGATAGTATCTCAGTGGTAGGCACCTATCGGACAGCGTATCGATTGACATGAGTTCGAATCCCTGCAATGAGTCTGAGCGCCCGGTGAAAGAAGACGCCGTGATGAAACCATAGTATGAGGTAGGGCATTTTCTAATACCCGTCTGGGTAGCTACCACCCTCAAGTTGGAAATCTGTCGGAAAACACCTGTAGGTGTGTTCCGGCAGCTGCACTTGAGAGCCAGTCCTCCCACTAGGCTTGTGTGTTACCATCTTGGGTCACATCGTCAATTAACCTCAGGTGAGATTGAGGCCAAGCCTTAGAGTAACTCTAACCTTTAATAATACTTTAATATTTAAATGTTAATTTGGATATATGTATATTATTTTTACAGTAGCACTGCAAAGTGACTGCACTATGTCAGATAGTAATCGCAGTACAATTGGGTATTTGAAAAAAAAAACGTTTTTTTTATGTATTTCCAAGCTTCATCATAATTATGATAATAGTCAATTGGAAAAACTCTTAAAACATTTTTTTATTAAAAATAAACAATTGAAAATTGTAATATTTTAAAAAGAATCACATGAATACGAACGCGCCACGATTGATCGCCAGTTTTGTGACGTCATAATGTTAAAGGAATTTCATCGATTAAGAGTCAAAACACTGTGTTAGCTTTCTACTACGATGTGTAGACATTAACATTGTGACGTCACACGCGCTCGTGTTTGTTCGGGAACGATCGGCGCGTTTTCGGTACTGTATTCAAAAATTAGTTTTTGTTTCCGTTCGCGTGGACTACCAAAAAAAGGTTTTTTATTTATTGTGCGGAACCTTAATTATTTTTCTAACATAAAAATAGCCTAAGTTAGCATAAAAATTGCCTTATAACATCAGCTATCTGCCAGTGAAAGTTCCTTAAAAAAGGTCCGACCTTTCGGAGATTACCCGGAATAAACAAACAGACAAAAATAAAAAATAAGTGTTTTTGTTATAGCTATCGTGTATACATTCATATGCATTTAATAAAAACCTGTTATTTTAACATTACAAACTGGTGACGCGGTTGCGATGACGGTGAACTATTTTGTATATTGAGTGGACTGTATATTTGCGGGTGCGTTTTCTACTAAATATTGTGATCAGCGAGACGAATATGTTTCCGGATCGGTGTGAAGGGCTATGGACATTATATTTGGAAAAGCGGATTTTGGCACATACCTTGTGACGTCTGCAGTTTCACCTGGCTAGCCGGCTTCGACGTAGACACAAATTGTTCTCTGTCGACACTCTGTTAACACTAACAGGCACTAGTCTATATTTAAATTCAACACAAACAATTATACGACACGAAAATGGCGGCACGTACTGTCCGCAGCGAGTGATTCTTGTTACCGATACAGACGAGCGAAAACCGTTGACTCAGTAGCGGCGCGGCGACGAAATCGTTCGTCCTGCATGTATGTGCCAAGGAAGGGGAAAGCGTGGGTGGAATGACTCGCGAACTGACCACAATATCGCGGTAAATTCAAAACGATATGAAAGCGGCGCAACCATTTTCCCCCGGCTTGAAGGATTCCCTTCAAAATAACTAAACTAAAGCGGACCTATACTAAATTAAACCTAAAGTAAACTGACCACTGCTACTGTTGATTGGGCAGAGGACAGAGACGGACAACTGGGCGTAAATAGGATCCGGTTGCGGTTTTAACGCGAACAATACGAGTTATTCCATTGGATCCAGGAAAAACTTCCTCAACAACGCCTAGTGGCCAATGTAAAGGGGGTGTATTTTCAGTTATGAGAATCACGACCGTTCCAACAGCAATTGGAGTCGATGGTGTATTCCATTTTTGACGCGACTGTAAAGTGTGCAAATAACCTGTTCTCCAGCGCTTCCAGAATGACTGAACGAGTTTATCCATTAAATTGTAACGCAAAAGAACATGCAGTCGATCTTCATCAATATCTCTACAAGGCAGATACTTGAGGGGAGTCATATTTAAAAAATGTGCAGGCGTTAGTGCTAGTGGCTCTGAAGGATCACTAGACAACGTCCGGCATAGTGGGCGGGTGTTCATTACCGCTTCCACTTGAGCAAGCACCGTGCTTAACTCTTCGAAGGAAAGAATCTGCTCGCCTATCACGCGATATAGATGCGATTTTAAGGTCTTTATGTTGGCCTCCCAATTTCCTCCAAAATGACTCGCGGTGGGGGTATTTAGTGACCATTTGATGCGGTTTTCAGCTAATACTTGAGCAAATTCTGTGTTAAAATACTTTGATCTTAAAAATGCATGCAATTCTGTTATATTACGTTTAGCTCCAACATAATTTGTGCCATTGTCCGAATACATTTGTCCCACAGGGCCACGACGCGATAGAAACCTCTTAAACGCTGACATGAAACTTGACGTGCTTAAGTCACCAACTAACTCTATATGAATTGCACGAGTTGTCATGCAAACGAAAATACAGACATAAGCCTTCGTCGAGCGTATACCACGACCACGTGATATCGTTACTCTAAACGGACCGGCGTAATCCGTTCCGGTGTGTACGAATGGCTTAACTGACTCTACTACACGACAAGAACGATGGTCGGCCATTTCCGGAGCTGCAGCTCTCGGACGAAGCCTATAACACGGCACACATTTGTATACCCTAGAGCGAATCAAATTACGAGCGGAAAATATCCAGTATTTTTGTCGCAGGATGGACATCAACAAATCAGGACCAGCGTGACAATTTATCTTGTGATAGTAGTCCACTAAAATATTAAGAACATGATCCTTTCGCGGTAAAACTACTGGATGTTTTTGTTCAAATTCCAGGTTTGATTGGCTCAAACGACCACCAACTCGTATGAGCCCATCTTGTAAGAAAGGTTTCAAACGTTGAAAAGCGCGACTACAAAGTTTGTTGGATTCAAGATTTTTAAATTCTGTAGGGAAATAATTACGCTGAAGCTCACGGAGTACAATAAACTCGGCTTTATCGAGATCAGCGGCAACTATATACTCACGCGGAGGTAATATTTTCACAAAACGACACATATACACTACGCAGCGCAAGAGTTTAGACCATGACGACAGTCTACTAGACAACAACAATATTGGTGACTCCTCACATGGTGCAGCTGTAACCAAAGTGTGCTTCTTTTGTTCTGGTGGTTCTGACACAGTTGAGGGGTTGAAAGGACTAACAGGCCACTCTTCGGGTGATGCTTGGATCCATGAAGGGCCGCGAAACCATAGCGAATGATCTAAGATCTGAGCAGGAGTTAGCCCACGAGATAGGCAATCGGCAGCGTTATCCGTACTAGCCACGTGGTAAAGATTTTGCGGTGACAATTCTGATTGAATTTTTGCGACTCTATTGCCGACAAAGGTGTCCCAACGATGAGGAGAAGAATGAGCCCAACACAAGGCCACGGTTGAATCCGAGAATGCAAAAATTCTATTTATACTAATACGGGTTTGACAAGCATTGACAATGGTACCAATGAGTTTTGATAGTACAACTATACCACAAAGCTCGAGGCGCGCAAGAGATACTACTTTACGAGGTGAGACCTTAGACTTGGCAGTAATAAGGCTCACTGAGACGCTATCATTATTTTGAACGTGGAAGTAAACAACACCTCCATACGCCTTCTCGCTAGCGTCTGCGAAACCAATAACTGTAACGACACTATCTTTATTAGTACCAATATGCCGTGGAATTTTAATTTGGTCGAGCAAAGGAAGCTCTTCCCTAAAACGAGCCCACAAATGAGCGATACTATCTGGTGGCTTGTCATCCCAGTCGCAATTTGACAACCAAAGCTCTTTTATGAGAAGCTTTGCATACAAAACTATAGGCGCTACAAATCCCATTATATCCCATATTCTCGCTACGCAAGATAATATGGTGCGTTTAGTGCAAGTTGGTGGAGTCGAACAAATTTTAAGACTAAACGAATCAGAGGTAGGTGACCAGCACAAGCCTAGAATCTTGTGCAAATCACTCTCGTCAAACTCTTTGACAGTTGACAAGCGATGCGATGGCGGTATTGAATGCAAAACCTTTTGCGAGTTGCTATTCCATTTGACTAGATCAAACTGACCCGCTTTCAAGATATTAATAACTTCAGCAGCAGTTTCAATGGCCTCTATCTCGCTTTCTACAGAATAAACAAAATCATCCATGTATAAGCCAGTCTCTATAGTTTCCTTAGCCTTTGGATATGCAGGTCCCTCATCCGAGGCAAGCTGCTTTATTGTTCTCAGAGCATGAAAAGGACTCGATTTCAGACCGAAACAAACACGATTGAATTCGTAAATCTTCAAAGGTTCCTGCGGGGAAAACCGATACAAAATGCGCTGAAATCTGCGGTCGCGTTCGTTTACACCGATACAGAGAAACATTTGACGAATGTCAGCTGAGAGTGCAATCGAAAACAAGCGAAAGTTAACTATAATATCGAACAAGTTACCTTGCAGATTTTGTCCACTATATAAAATATCATTTAGAGAAACTGACGTACTAGTCTTGGCGCTACCATCTAAAACTACGCGTAATTTCGTAGTAGATTTATCTTCTCTAATAACTCCATGGTGTGGTATGATATACGACGGAGCGTCCTTAGACTCTACAGTTTCAACAGGCGCGGGCGAGATGTAGCCTTTATCTAGGTACTCGTTTATAACGTCGTCGTAAGTTTGTTTCAACTTAGGAGACGCTTGCAGTTTTTTCTCCAAACAAAAATAACGTTTTTCGGCTGATTGACGAGAATCACCGAGAGAACAAATATCACCCTTAAAGGGGAGCGCGACAACATAACGACCATCTTCATCACGAGTAGTCGTGCGGCTATAGAACTCATCACAGACTTTGTCGTCTGGGCTGAGAATAGGAGGACAATTGACTTCTTCAATTTCCCAAAATTTACGAACTGCTGCTTCTAGTGGCTCGACGGCGCAGCAGTAGGACATGGTCGAAAAAGAATCCACGCGAGCGGGAGCGGTACCAACAATAACAAAACCAAGAACTGTTTCCAGTGCGTGCGGTGCGGCTTGTGACGGATGACCTTGAACTTTACGTGATAACAGGAGGTGCGGGAAAATCGAAGCTCCAACTAACATCTCAATATCTCCTGGAATAGCGTCCGTATCATCGGCCAAAGGTAAGTTACCAAAATTCGACAACATTGAAGTGTTGACTGAAATCGTCGGCAAACGTTCAGTCACCTTATCTACAACTAACGAATCCATATCGAAACTAATTTTCGAGTCAAAACGTGAGTGAAATTGAATTTTTACAGAGCCCTGAATGGCTTTTGTAGAACCTCCAATTCCTTTTACAATAGAACATACCGAGCGATTACTTATATCTAAACCAAGGCGTTGACAACACTCGAGAGTAACAAAATTACTCTGCGAAGCGCTATCTAAAAGAGCGCGAACACTATGTTCCTTTCCATAAGAATCAATAACTATTACACGAGCGGTTGCGAGTAGAACAGTAGTTGGAGATCGCAACAACGATAACGAGCATAAGGCGACATCATTTGAATGATCCGTATGAGTGGCGGCGGCGCGCGCGCTCGCAGTGCCCGATTGCGCGTCGGCAGTGGATGGTAGCAGGGTTGTGGCGGGCGGAGGTGTGGCGCGGCGCGACGGCGGCCGTGCGACTTCGTAGAAACGGCCGGGCGCCGAGTTTGTTCCTAGTGAATCATTACCACAGCGCGATAAACCAACTCTGCTCACATTGAATGCGGCATTATTATCATCAAAATGAAGCAATGTGTGATGCTTGTTTTGACATCTACGGCAACTAGAATTTGAATTGCAAAGTGAAACACGATGGCCATCACTAAGGCAATTGATACACAAATTATTGGCACGAACAAATTTATAACGCTCACTAGGTGTCAGTTTTAAGAAACTCGAGCATTTATAAATATGGTCATGATGAGCGTGACACAACGAACAAACAGATTGCGATGCTATATTTAAATATGTTTGAGTTGACTTGAGTGTTTTGGATACCGCATCCATTCGACGATCGGAATTAATTTTCTTTGAAGCTTCATGTTTTTGTACCGAAGTGCGTTGCAAGATTTTAATATGATCGCGTACAAACGTTTCTAGCTCGTTGAATGTGGGTAGTTGTTTGTCACCACGTCTGTCCATTTCAAATAAACGAACAGTGTCTGGGTCTAATTTCTTTAAACCGATGTACAAAAACATAAAGTCACTAAGGTCATTGACCTTAAGATTCTTTATCGCGCGAACAGATGAAGCAAAAATGTCTAGAAACTTTTCTAAATTGTGTTCATTGCATGAGGAGAAATTTTTCAAATCGAATATTTGATCTAAATAAGCACTTGTCACTAATCTTTTATCTTCGTATTTGACCTTTAACGTATTTAAAATCAATTCATAGTTTTCTGCACTATGCGTGATCCCGGCGCAAACTGATTTTGCCTTACCAGTAAGTTTGTTTACCAGATAATGCAATTTTTCATGATCTGTTAAATATTCATTTTTATGAATAGTATTCTCAAAACTATCATAAAAGAAAGGCCAATTTTTAATATCGCCATTAAATTCGGGAATTTGAATGGGCGGTAATTTTGGTCTATCGCGTTTGAGTGGTAGTTGAACTACCGATTTTTCCTCCGACATAGCAGGTACTTGTAACAACTTCGCGGCTCGCTTTACGCGACAAAACAAATCTTCAAATGACGACAAAATTTGATAATTTACTACGTAATCAGGATTACCTTCCAATTCAAATGTATTGATTTTATCAAGCGTTTTTTCAAAATCTATACGAATATCATATATAGTTTCCAATGAACATAAAAATGATTCTTTTGTGTCTACGTCGAAAATATTTTTCGAGGAATCAGATATGAATTGTATTCTAGAAAATAACATATCTCGTTTAGCATATAACATTCTTAAATCATTATCGCGATTAATAACCTTGGGTGGCATAGCGACAACTAAATAACAACTACCTACTTACTTACAAATAAACGAAACCGTTAAGCAAGCGGTGGAGAACAGTAACGCGCGACAGTTAATTAATAGTTAATTAGGTGTATGTATGATCAAATCACAGTGCGGAGCGGTCGAACGATAAATTTAGAGATCAGCCAATACCTACCAAATATATAAATAACTTGTCTATTATCTAAATAAGTTGAGTTAAAACTTCAAATCTACCTAGGTACCTAAAAGAAGCAAAGAAAGAAAGATTAATCACTCGCTTAGTAAATAATTTTGTACGTGCTTTCGAATTGACTAACTACCTACATTTGAAATTAAATCTAAGTTACAAAGAGAGTTGCGGTGCGGACAAAACTAATGGGTAATAAATTGCGATTACAAATACTTAGAGCGTTAAGAGACCTACTCTATGCCTATGCACTAGATAGGTTACCTAAGTTCTAATCCTAAATATCTATTGCGGGTTTTCTACTAAAATATAGATATTTAGGTGCAAAACGATTATTCCCTATGGAATAAAAGTACTATTCAGCAATTAATTAAATTAACGATCGATTCAATATCCTGCTCGTAAGGTCCAAAAATTATGGTGACGCGGTTGCGATGACGGTGAACTATTTTGTATATTGAGTGGACTGTATATTTGCGGGTGCGTTTTCTACTAAATATTGTGATCAGCGAGACGAATATGTTTCCGGATCGGTGTGAAGGGCTATGGACATTATATTTGGAAAAGCGGATTTTGGCACATACCTTGTGACGTCTGCAGTTTCACCTGGCTAGCCGGCTTCGACGTAGACACAAATTGTTCTCTGTCGACACTCTGTTAACACTAACAGGCACTAGTCTATATTTAAATTCAACACAAACAATTATACGACACGAAAATGGCGGCACGTACTGTCCGCAGCGAGTGATTCTTGTTACCGATACAGACGAGCGAAAACCGTTGACTCAGTAGCGGCGCGGCGACGAAATCGTTCGTCCTGCATGTATGTGCCAAGGAAGGGGAAAGCGTGGGTGGAATGACTCGCGAACTGACCACAATATCGCGGTAAATTCAAAACGATATGAAAGCGGCGCAACCACAAACAGACATTTCAATTTTATTATATTCTTATTTATCTCATAAAAAAACTAAACAATAATTTTGTTGCCCACGCGTACGGAGTCGAAGGCAAAGCTAGTCTATACATATAATAAAATTGAGGTGTCTGTTTGTAATGTCGTAATAACAGCTTTTTACTAAATGCATATGAAAGTATACACGGCACCTACAAACAAATTTTAAAATTTTTGTCTGTTTGTTTCGGGTAATCGCCGAAATAGTTGGACCGATTGTGACAGGACTTTCACTGATAGCTGATGTTATAAGAAATAACTTAGGTTACTTTTATTTTTTTTAAATAGTTAGGGTTCCGCACAAAAAATAAAAGAGGTTTTAGTAGTCAACGCGAGCTAAGCCGCGGTCACAGCTAATCTATGATAAATAAAAATCCTCGTTTTTTATTACTTTTCATAGCGCCCGTTACCGACTACAAACATAGATAAATAATAACGTTTACAATAAAACTTTTTAAAATTTATTGGCAACAAACGTAATAACATCTCTGCACACACCGCAATGTAATAAGCGTAAAGTAAACAAAAATGAATTACCACGCGGAGTAATCAAGACGCGAAACTTTCATAACCGTACAAAATACATTCGTTTATTAACATCTGTGCAAACTCCATGTCGCAGTCGTGTCTCTGCACTCGTTATTTTGGCGAGATGACTAATATCAAAAACTAACAGTTTATACTTTTATTAAAGTGAAACTTTTATTCTATCGCCACAAAAATTTTCGTTTATCTATCGCATGTCGCATTACATGCCATTGTCGCAAATAAAAACGAATTTTATGCGTTGCAGTCAAGGATTATAATCGTAAATTCGGAACATTGTATTTTTTTTTTCGAACTGACTATACTGTTAGCCTTAGGGGCTCTGGAGCCTTTGCGGCTTTTACAGCTTCACCGGGCTTGGGGGCGAGCGCGGAAGGCACTCAGCCGCGAAAGCTAGGCAACAAGCTCCAAGGGTGCCAAAGTGGCCGAACCTCGGCTTGGGCAGTTGCCGATTATGCGAAAAACTGACACGATCTGACTAAATCCCTATCCATAGAAATTCGAGCTAACTAACTGTACAAATATACATGTTCCTGCCTTCGGGGAGGAAGGAAGGAACATGTGTATATCATATGTTAATGTGTGTTATTAAAGAATGTATTTCACATGTCTTCAATAATTTGTATATATTTTTTAAGTTTCACTTGCATCGTTGTTTCATAAAACCACACAATAATTTTTGTATTTATATAGGTTCGTCCATAATTGCTTACAATAAAGCTAGTATAATAACACAAGATAAGTTTAAAATTTAATAAACCTCTTAAGACGGACCAAACGTTCAACCTCGAGAGCCCACTCCAGCAGACTTTCGCTTGATTTTTGTATTCTATCCCGAAACTGAGTGCAATAGACATGTTCCATGTGCTTGCCCCTACAACGCGTATCCAGTGCTTTCATTAGTGACTCAGCCTTTCATCCGTCTGCAGGTTTTTGAGAATCAAGACGGCGTCTCCTCCTAGCGCCAGTTTATTGAGACAATTCCAGTGACCCCAAACACGATATCTCTCCTGTAGTTGGTAAAGAGTTAAAGTATATGAAGCTGCAACATCAGCTCAATGTTGCCAAGTTCTTCTAATATCAATGAAGTAACATAAAACCAAATTTCGACTTGATTTAATTTAACATTTTAGACAAGAGCTCATAATCTTCAAATGGCTTCAAATCACCTTTCAAACATAAAAACTACATCAAAATTGGTTCAGCCGTTTGGGAGCTACGATGCTACAGACAGACACACATATACGCACTTTAAACTCATAACATCCTTCTGTTTGCGTCAACGGTTAATAAATTAATGAGAATTATCAGTGTTAAGTGGGTTAAGTACTAGCGCTCACTGTGGAGCGGTAAGTTGCGGTGCGTTTTAAAAACCGCAACGAAAAATTATTGCAATAGATTCAGTTATGCACAAATTCACTCCTTAAGGAGATTATTCGTAAATAACTTTGCAAATAGCAAAGCATAAATCAGACGTTATTAAAGAACTACTCTAACACGCATTCCGGCAACACAACGGGTTCCTTCAACTCGACGCGCTGGATGTGAACTAAATTTTTTTGTCAATATATCTTGCAATCATCGTAGATTCGAATCGGTTGAAATTTTTTGTAATTATATCAGTTTTTATTAACGAAATAACTGATTTATGAAAGGAAACGTGACTATATTACATCGTTCTTTTGTTAACCATATAAAAAACATTCTGTAACGTGATTAGACAGACTTCTTTGAACTTTTTTACATTACCACTTTTTACCACAATTCACCTGATATTATATATATCCAAATCTATACTAATATTATGAAGCTCAAATGATTGTTTGTTTGAAAGCGTTAGTCTAGAACTACCGGTCAGATTTGAAAAATTCTATGTATTCGCACTTTGGACTCTAAATGGTCGCGGACAGTCCGGTTCCAGAGAAATTTCCTTCCGCGAACGCTTCGGATGTGGAATGAGCTCCCTGCTGAAGTTTTCCCATGGAGTTCTTCAAAAGGAGAGTTAACAGGTTTTTAAAGGGTCAGCAACACGTATGTAATGCTTTTTTTTATGTTATAGATTTTTGGCGTAGTGGCCACTGTCTTACCTGATGTTAAGTGAGAATGTGACTTAAGATGACAACACGCTAACCCTAGTGGAAGACTGGCTCTCAAGTGTAACTGCCGCTATCTATCATTATTATAAAGAAATACTGATAAACGTTATAAAACATTTTACACGACGAAATCCTAAATAACTTCCTCTATACAATGATTTTTGTCAATTATCGTATTTCGTAAAAATATATATATATATATATATATATATTACGTAATTCCTACATTTTTACTGCAGCAACACGCAACGAAGAATATTGACTGGAAGAATTAATCTTGTTGTTTGGATGGAGTCAGCCATTCAATAATTCAAGTGTTCCAGATTGCGATCTCAATTGTTGTTATTTTATTTAAACAGCTTACACACCGCTCAATTGATTTAAAACATAATAATATGTTTGATTATTATTAGCTTTAAAAAAATATCGATAACCTTTAAATCAGCTTCCAGTTTAGGTTATGCTAAATCTATAAAATAAACATTTGACATGTGTCATACAAACCTTATGATGATGAACCAAGTATAGTTGATCCGTTCTAATATTTCGTACATCTATCTATCTATATAAATAAAATGATTGAAATTGTCGTTGTGTGCGCATCACGCAAGAACTACTGGAAAGATTTTTATATTTTGAAGTGAAACTTCTTATGAGACTTCCCAGCGTTAAACGTTTAACGCTCATTATCGGTCTCTCCTCTTTGTGAGTCAGAGCGAGAGAGCAATATATTATCGGTCTATCCTCTTTGTGTGAGCCAGAGCGAGAGAGTAAATGTCGGAGTGCACGTATATTGGACACTGTTTAAATAAAATAGAAAATGTCTTTTGAAGTGAAACTTCTTATGCGACTTCCAAGCGTTAAACGATAAATGTTAAACGTTTAACGCACATTTTCGGTCTCTCCTCTTTGTGTGAGCCAGAGCGAGAGAGTAAATGTCGGTGTGTACGTATATTGCTCACTGTATAAATAAAATATAAAATGTCTTTTAAAATGAAGTTTCACTTCTATCGTGTGTGAATCGCACACACACCTTTTTTATTTTTTTGTTTGACTCCTAATGTCCGATCCACACACTTGTCACTTACTTCAAACGCTTGGATAAAATAGACAAGCCAACACACGTTTTCGAGTGTTCTAGTCTGTTTTGCATAACTAAGCATGACGGAAGTCGACCTTGTGTCGGTTATAACATTTGGTTTAACCTATTTTTATTGTTAATAGAAGCAAAATGAAAAGAGGAAAAATAATAGGATACGGAAAATTCGTCAACGAAGATAGTTAAATATTCACAGAAATCGTGCCATGTTTTTTTTCAATAATTTATCGATTATTTATTAATCTAAAATAAAATCTAATCGATACTAACTACACACAAACGTCACAAATGTTTGGACGCATCGCAAATGCTTGCCGCAAGTTCGTTTGGTTTGTGCATCAAATACCGACTTAGCTCGGATCTGTGGAAAGCCAAGCCGAACGCTTTATCTACACGTTTGAATTTGTTAATGTTTCCCGTGGTTTGGCAAGCGTGTGGATGAGGCATTAGTTACTTAGTCCTTATCTAAAAAAACACAATATCTTCATAAACAATAATTCTGTAGTTAACGCGTGCGGACCCGCGGACACAGCAAGTTATAGAATATAAACAAGCTAATAGCTGCCATGTTAGTTAAACGGATTGTTAATAGATGGCAACTGAGTATACTTTCATTAGCATCAACAGATAGTATTCTTATTGAAAAATAAAGATGCGTGCAGCAACTCACACGTGCCAGAATTGAAACCTACAGAAAACAAATGTTCTTTATAAGTTATTTTTTAATATCTTAAATCAGCGGGATTCGAACTATTGACCACTTGTGCGTGCTGCGTATGAAGTCTGGTCGTCTCACACCACTAGAACAATCCGACGACTATCACAATCATGAAAATCAGGACTTGCATTAACCGTGCATAATGTAAATGTATTCTATCTCATTCTGTCGTAGGCTAAATCCTATAGATGTATATGGTTGTCTCTTTTTACTGTCGCTTTTTCGTTTCATCGAGTTTCAAATCACACCGATGCTAAAAGCTTTCACTTCAAAAGTTTTTAATATTTTTTTAACGAAAACATTAATTTTAAGCTATTATTTTGTCTAGATTTCGCTAATAGTTTGGAACATAAGCTTTAATGTGTTCTATCTCATTCTCTCGCAGACTAAATCATATAGATGTTTGTCTATTTTAGGGTCGCTTTATCGTTTCATACAGTTTCAAATCAAAACGGTACTAAAGAAGTTTTCACTTCAAAACCCTTTTAGAAAATAATACATATGATACTACGCTAATGGACGGAGTTTTCATGTAGAGTTAATGGAAAATGCCCAGAGTTTCTCATACTGCCATTCTAATAATAAGTACAGTAAGTTTTTTTAAGCTTTGTCGCATGGGTTCCTTAATACCAATTTACATAATTGGAAAATTCAAAACAAAAATTCATTATACTTTTTGTGGGTTAAACCAAATTTAGATAAAGCACAACCGAGAGAGAACGCACAGTTACAAGATGGGGGCGCGATTAGAACTGAAATTTCCTGGTATCTTTCCAATCTTTAATCATTAACGTCTTTGGAAAATTTAGATAACCTCTACCGTAGAAATTAATATATTTTGTATAATGTATAAAGTGCAGGACAAACTTGATTAAAGAAACCAGCAGTCGAGAGTTCTATTCCATCGAACAATGTGTCATCTATTTACAAAAAAAAACTTTAGTTACATCCAGTTCGTGATGTTGTTAGGGACTTAAGCTCGATTTATGTTTCGCCAGTTTTTATTACATGTTCGAGGCATGTATTTACTACAGGTTTTGTGATAGTGTATATAAAACATTGAGAAACAAACTTTAGTATGGGAACCAGCTTAATTTTTTTTTATTGTTAATATATCCACGGTAATAACATGAAGTCTTTATAAATTTCAACATCCTACCTATTATCCCTTATAGCATACCTAGACTTAGCAATAAGGTTTTATATCGGGGAACGCACCCTAACAAAAGAAGCTGTCACTTTGAAAATAGTCAAGAAATCAACTGTACAAAACACCTTTCTCTCGCATTCACTACGCTATTTGAAAACAAGTAAACTATAATTAAAAAGTTATTATAGTTGACAATGATTACCGTTCGTACATCATCAAGTTACCACTTTCACCATAAAAGGTATCGACAAAGGCTTGTAGTACAATTTATAAGCGGCATAAAATAACACATATTTTTCTTTTTTTTTTTACAATGAAGCTGTGGACCTAATAGTATATTATCGTACAGGAGCAGTAACCACCGTAATCAATTTATTCATTACAATTTGTAAAGTTATGTTTTAATTTTGTTACACTAGCTGTGTCCGCGACTCCGCTCGCGTGGACTATAGAATGTTGTCGATCGTGCGCACGCGCGTTTAGTGCTGCTTCAAAAATGCTTAATTGTGAGTGATACTTAGAAGATAGATATTATACTATCGCTGACATTTTATAGGTCTTTGTAGGAAGGAGGATTTAATATATCTCTTATTGTTTACTCATCGTAAGGCATTGAATCGCTCCAAAAGCGTCTTTTTTCGAATTGATTCACCATTACCGTCATTGCTTATTTCATATATTAGGTACTTCATCTAACAAATTATATCCTATAACCTGAACAGACAATATATCTTTGAAATAAAGGAAAAAACGTAACCATGTTGTGGTGTATGTATCACAACACTATTTAGTTTTAAGTCTATGTTTGTCTTGTCTATGATACACATTAGAACAAGTTAGTCGTAGTCGTTGTAATTGCAATATAATAATAAAATATGTGTCTGATTATATTGGTCTTATAAATTAAACAGTCCCAGTAAATTTAGTAAACTATAAGAACATGTAAAACGGATTATTGATTTTCGCGTGAAAAGAACATCAACTGACAAAGAGTCGTTGAGTTTTATAATATGTACCTATAGATATAGAAGATATAATGTGGATATTGAATTTGCTTCGTATTATTTAAATATTTTTTTACTAAAATGGTTTGCGCAAGTAGCACAAATTTAGATTTTTTTTATCCCGTGCTACGGGAAAAGTAAGTTGTTCCATAATTACCATTATGCACAGTATAATAAAAAAAAAATGCAACTACCGAAAGATTCTGTGATCCATCGCCGGTCGCCTTTTGTTGACCCAAACAAGAAATTATATCTATAAAGTAAAAGATAAAACCCATCATTTTATTACATGAATATATTCGAAGTTGTTACTTTCGATTGCATTAATATATCTACCTACATACCTAATAATACTATTTCTGCACCTAAATACTTTCCACAATATCATTTTATTTTGCTAAACCCAATTACTAAATAAATAGCTGTGTTTAAAATTCATACTTTCTTTCTTATATTTGCAAAAAAAACATTCTGCAACATTTAGCCTCGTTACCCATTGAACGAATATCATAAAATAAAAAATAAATAAATAATACATAAAAATGTTACGGTCGTAATAAAAGATAATTGGCTGTATACATAAATTCCCTCAGCTCTTGTGAAAGTAAAAAGTTTAACTGTACATTTAAGTGTTGCTAGGGTGTATGAATAACACTGAAATATAGGAATAAATAAATATTTATAAATGTTTAAAGTCGAATAATCATTATCCTAATCTTTCTTGACTTCAGTTATGTTAATTCATTTCAGCCGAAAGACGTCCATTGCTGGACATAGACCTCCCCTAAAAATCGCCACAATTCGGCTCAGTTTGTATAAATATTTTTATACAAATTATTATAATAATGTCATGTAAGTTTGAATTATGCTAAATCTATTTAATTCTACTACACTACTATATCTATCTAATTATACTATATATCTCATTAAGTATAGTCACAATTTTCGTCAAAAGGCTACTCTGAACTGAACCACCTAAAGTTAAGACTGAAATTAAAGTATTATGTGAATTTTTATTATTGTTTATTATCATAATCAAGTAATTTAATGCTTATTTTTTATTCCTTATGGTTGCTAATATAGCAGTTTTAGTTCATGTAGTTATAGTATGGGTATATTTGCGTAGCCAGATACTGGAAATACGTAGTTAGGTACGGGAATCTCATAGCAAGGTGTTGATAAGTGCCCGGTCGAAGTGCTTCCGAAAGGAAGATTAAATCCTTTTGAACACTTTACCTTACTTTGACGTAACACACGTATGTGGGTCACAGCTTTTTTATTTATACATGACATAAAACTAATTTGTTAATGATCTCAAAGTTTTGTCATATTCTGTGATATTAATATAACATCATGCTGATGTAACATAAGATTTAAATGTAATGAGTGTGAATTTCGATCATAATTACTTTAACATCTTAGCTCTTAGCATCTTACTTACGCAGTAAGTTGAAAATTAAGGTGATATAAATATATAATATTGACGTAATCATACTTTACACTTTACAGCTAATATTTTTATCAAAATGATGTCAGAGTTTAGTAATTTCCCATACTATTCTGATATTACACGGATGTCTAACGTACGCCACAGTTATATCATACTTGTTACATCACCACGATGTTGTTAATAAATTTGTAATAAATAAATCAACTTTGCTTGTTCTCCTTGCAACACCAACAACTAATGTCATTTGTCAGTGTCAAAATGAAATGCAGCTGACTGCTGAGCAGGAGTTGTTATTACGAACTACGAATATGACTGAACAATTTCTAATAAAAATATATGATAAACATACTTATTTTGCTATAGAAAGCTATTAAACGTTACTGTTAACTATTGAATGGAGTTTTGGTGCACGTCATACTGTTAGGAAGTGATAAACTGTGAGTATAACATTGTATTATTTTTTGTGTGGAGATAAAATCTCATAACAGTGAAAACACATTTATATGATAATAGAGATGGGTGTAGTGCGCGGCCGTTCTCTGTTTGAATGATTTATAATATATTTCTGTATGGTGCGTTTTAGTAAAACAGGTTCGAGTATAATTAATTAATAGATCCAATACAAGGTTGTGGTTTAGTTGAAATTTAAGTTTAATCTAATTTTTGTGTGTTTAATAAGTTGCACGTTTAAAAAGTTGCATGTTTTTGTGTTTGCTTGGTTATCATCACACATCACATATTGAAACTCTTGTCATCAAGCACCTGGTATAAAGGAAACAGAAATTTCTTTGGAGTCTCCTCTGTACTTGGGGCAGTCCGACTGATGGAATACCTTCACCCTACAAAAATATAGTAGATAGTATTATTAATTCTCCAACGTAAATTACAACAAAGTATATATCTGTGAAAAGTAAAAAAACATGTGTTTATCAAGTAACTATATAAATTATGTATTTCTTAATATATAGTTTAATACTGCTTTATTTCATGTACTTCAACTCTCATAATATTTTTTGTGTGTTTAATAAGTTGCACGTTTAAAAAGTTGCATGTTTTTGTGTTTGCTTGGTTATCATAACACATCACATATTGAAACTCTTGTCATCAAGCACCTGGTATAAAGGAAACAGAAATTTCTTTGGAGTTTCCTCTGTACTTGGGGCAGTCCGACTGATGGAATACCTTCACCCTACAAAAGATCGTAGCCAAATAACCTTGTGTTGTAATCCTGCAGTGAGTAGGATTTCAGAGCTCCTTGGGGTAGAGGGGTTTAAGGTTGGCAACACGCTAGTGATACCTATGATATTACAAACGTCTATATACTACAAAAGCTGTTTACCATCAGACAGGATTAAAGTATATCCCGCTATTTCCAAACTTTAACTAATTAAATACAACAGGAATAAAGAAATGCTGTGTTTTCAATATCTAGTTTATTCAGACTAAAGATTAATAACTACCTACACTAAAATATAATTCTTATGACATACCTTATAGGGATGTACGCTTATTTGTCTCCTTAGTTGTATAAAAAAGAAGTGGTTTTTATGTTACTTATATGTTATGTTTATACATTACTAAGATTTCTCACTAAATTATTTTGTCTGTCAAACAAACTTTTACCAAAATTATTTTTAAATCTTATTTCAAATAATATTGTCTTTAATTTCATACCAATAATTAATATAGAGTTTCATCTTAAGTGTTCTTTATTTATATACCACTAAGGAAGCAAACTAGCATAGAGCCTACCTGATGGAAGCAGCTACCATAGCCTATGGATGCTTATAATACCATAGGTATCAACTAGCATGCAACGACCTTGAACCACCCTACTCCAAGGAGCTCTGGAAACCCTACTCACCACAGGAACACAACACAAGGTTATTTGGCTGTGATCTTCTGTAGGGTGGAGGTATTCCACCAGTCGGACTGCCACAAGGCGTGAGAAATTCCAAAGAAATTTCCCTTTGTCTTACCACTCTTCATGCAGCTTGTAGCTTTAAAAGTTTAGGAGCTGTTGTGCTACAACTTGGATTAAACATTCCAGTTCTTCAAAAATGGATAGTGAATGCAACACTGACTCTCTAAGGAGTATGGCAACACATTGGACCCTGGCTGGTGATGATAATCTCCTCAATATACTACAAAATACACACAAGGTATTATTTTTATCTAATTTGATATATTTTGTTATTATTTTACGTCTCGGAAGGTTTGAAAGATTTTACTGGATAGTACCGGATAAAAGTGCAGTGCAATCCAGACACTATGTAGACTATGGGAGTCAAATTTCTTTGGCTGTTGTCGTATGTTGTGAAAATGCCTCTTCTAGGATCCAACAGCGAGGGATGTAAAATGCTGACCGAGAGGTGATTGCGCATCTTCACGGATAGCAAACATAAGAGTTTGTTAACTTCTTTGTTCTTGCCTTTCAACTAAATGTGTTTCTATTCAATGAATGAGTAAAAGTATTGTTTATTTATTTATTAGTTATCATGTTAACAATAAAAACTGGTTTTTAAACATAATTTTTAAACCTTTTCAGAAGATAGTATCAAAATGTAAAGAAGTTAACGCAAAGTTGGATGAAATGGTTTCTACATTGGACGACGCCAGTATCAATCTTCAAAATGTAAATAATAAGTAAGGAAAAATCTGTTGATTTTTTTATGTAACATTTCAAACAGAAGTAATTTATTTTTTATTTTTTGTTAAAACCTTGTCTGGAACCTTTGTATGAAATCTCAGTCAGTGGGGATGCATTTCGAAAACATCTTTATTTACTAAATAATTAAAATTATATTGTTTTATCTAAGGGCATGTTAGGACCGATTTTTCAATCAATGATAACTTTATTTCAGGAATAATTTTTAAAGTGCATAGCTGGATATGGAATCAAAATTTACTTCCTTGGCATTTTCCGTCGGCATTTAAGCGATCATTTAGATACTAAATAAATAAAAAAAACAGGCAAAATTTCAGCTCTCAATCTCAAGCAGTTTTGAGTTATTTAAAAAAAAATTGTTTTTCAGATATATTTTTCATAGTAATATGAAGAATTATCAAATGCATGTTTTTTCCTGATTCTGAAATTAATTGCCTTTATTTTAAGTAATAAAATTAAAATATTTTGTCCACATTTTTGAAAACATGCAATCATCAAATTTTTTCAAGGACTTCCACTTTTTTATACTCAGTTTTTTTTCATTTTTTTTTTTTTTTTTTTGTTGAAACAGTGTGAACAAAATTAAAAATGTTTTTAAGATAAATTTGTATTTAACTATACCAAATATTATATTAATATAAAATTAGTTTATTTTAAGTAATTTAAGCATTGAACTAATAGAAAAACAAAAAAAAAATGCAAGTTAAACTACATCGATAATAATCAAATTAAATGTATGCTAAATTAATGAAGTCAACTTATTAATCTTCATTGCTATCATTTTTTTTATATCACAAATCAGTATTTATTACTACAAAGTGTCTTTCATTATTAAAAATACGCATCAAAATATTCTAGATCTGTTATGTTGTGATTTTTGTTTTAATTCATAAAGTCAGGTTATTTGGCCCCATGTTAAAGTTCAACCTCAAATGTTAAATGATGACTTTTACAATTTTTCTTACTCTATCACAGAATAATGGCTCAAAAACATAAAATATCAATTATAATATGAATATGCCATTTATTTATGCGAATTTGGCAGCAAAATAATTTTTTTGCACATTAAACGAGTCGACTAAGCAAGAAATCATATAGGATCTTTTTTGTAGATTGTTTAATTCCCTACAAGTATATGTTTTCAATTTCACTGGACGATAAATCGTTCAAGCGCATTAATATTTCAATTAAAAGTAATGAAAAAATCCCGTGCTATTTAAGGGAAACAAAAATCACGATGAGCCACTTCTTAGTATTAATTTTAAGAGCTCAAACTTTACCAGAATTTTTTTTCGTCATTATGGACGATATTTTCATTTTCATAACTAAAGAAAAAAGTTTTTTGGCCTCCTTTTACTTATTTTATATGTTACTTTATCTTACAAAATATACCCTGTAACCCTGGCCAGATAACATAGCTATGAATGAAAAAAAAAACAGAAAGGAAGAAAGAGCTGTTTTAAAATATGTATACATATAGAAAAATATAAATAGTATGACGATCTATAAGTTTACAAATAGTAAACGGAAGCGGCATTTCATGAGACTTTAAAGGCGATGTCCCACTGTTAGTAGAGTTATATATTAGTTCTCAAAGGGGTTTTTTGTACCCACGCCATATCTCCTTTAATTGTTCATCAAAATTAATGATTCAAACGTCATTTTAAAACTTATGTTCCTCGCTGTTGACGAAAAATAGTTAAACAGTTAAAAATTAATAGACAACTAACATACAATAATATAACATTAACTAAAAGGACTGCTGTTAGATTATTTACATCCTATAATATACGAACTATGCGCACGGACCAGGTTGTTATTAATGTATAATAATAAATTATTATTAATTGTACAACTATTAACAGAGAAAAAATTTGTGTGCAGCAGTTCACACGTGTCAGAAATAAATCTTCAGAGAAAAAAATGTTCTTTAATAAATATTTTTAAATGTCCTAAATCAGCTGGATTCAAACTATTGACCACTCTTGCGTCTGGTCGTCTCACACCACTAGGCCAATCCGACGACGATCACAATCATGAAAATCAGGACTTGCATTAACCGTGCATAATTTAAATGTATTCTATCTCATTCTCTCGTAGGCTAAATGCTATAGATGTATATGGTTGTCTGTTTATACTGTCGCTTTTTCGTTTCATCGAGTTTCAAATCACAACGGTGCTAAATAAGTTTTCACTTCAAAATGTAAAATGTATTATTTCACTAAATTCAATTATTATCTCACATATTCTTACATTCATTATTTATAAATATAACAATGTATATTACCAGATTCATGGCTCTGAGCAACAGCCAGTTCGTCGAGAGCCGGGTCTACGATGATGATGAAGCCGCAGAAGAAGTCACTCCCGCTAAGGTATGTAGAATATAAAATATTCTATAATCTGCTGTTAATTTGGTTTACTCTGTCGTGTTTTCCCTTCTTTGAAGCTATAACTAGCTTATACTTCTTTAGGTACGTCGTGAAAAAATGATGACAGTGAATCTTTATACGTAGTAATAAAAAGTCTACACTATGAAATTGATTGCTAAACTTCTTGTTTCATTGTAGTGAAGACAGTCACACTCAATGTTATTTTTGTAAATGCTGTATCAGTGCCATCGAGTAATAAATTGCAAATATTGAAATCAATTATGATGAATGTTGTTTGGTTGAACATATAGTTTATAATTGTAACGCTAGATGTCAGTGTAATGTTTTTATTTAATTATTTATGATGAATGCTCTTTGGTTGAACATATAGTTTATAATTGTTAGCGACGCAGAATAATGATATCGCATGACCTAACAATATTATATATAGTTAGTTTAAAACTGTTCAGAATACGTATAAGTGTAGGTTAATAAACTTGTTAAAAATAATAATAATAACTCGTATAATGGTAATTGTTCACTAGCAATGTTTGTATTCGTTACGTAAATAAGCTATGTTTGAATTTGTAAAAATAGGTTTTCGTAATATCGTAATACTGATTACGCATAGGTTAAACATTTCAGGATTTGTCTTTACAATTATTTTAATGTGTAATTTGATGTATAATTGTTACGTAATGTAAGAAATATTAATGTTTGTTAATATTATGTTATAAAATTATTAAGATTGAGTCGCCATATTTATAGTAAGCTCACAAATAGTAGTTGAAGAATGTTTGACAACAAACGCAAGGTGACCAATCACGATAAAGAGAGCGAACGCTTGTTATGAAAAAATTGTTAGAAAAAGACAGGTAGATAAATAAGGCTTCCTTGTCTAGAAGTCTTTAAAATTGTAAAAATTGGAATATTTCGGGATAGTTTATACCTAAATAATGTAAAATAAGTTAAGTTACAAGTTTCAACAAATGTTTAAATAAGAAAATGTCAATACCTGTTAGAATCTTATAAGATTATTGTAAAAATAGTAAGAAAGTTTGTATATAAGAATTTCCAGGAACCGCAATAGTACATAAAATTAGATAGAGAGAAAAATAGAGTTAGATAGCGGCATCACTTTCTTTAGAAATAATATAAATATAGCGACGGGTTCCATACTCGTCAGATCGCTCTCAGATCGCTCAGATCGCTATACACAGAAGTCAATCCACCTCAAGACTCCTCAAGATACCTCAAGACTGAAGAAACCCTGCGTGAAGACACTCTAGTGTTATAAGGGAAAATATTGTATATATTGGCCTGTATTATCAAGAATACAAGTGAACGTGAATTCGGCATCGTGTTTCTGTTACCCGCCAGCGCCCAGTTCACCGTAAGTCACGCCGAGGACAATTCGATCGTGTCTCTTCCGTGCATCCCGTTTGGTTTCTCCTTCTTTACGCCCGGTAGGTTTGTGTGTAGGCAGGGACGGTGGTGTGCGGGACGAGAGCTCATTTGGTTTACCGAGTGAGTTACAGTAGAGGGTCACTGTTTGTTCGTCAATCGTTCGGTGACCCTGCGATAGTGGGTTGTCCTCGCGTCTTGTTTAGTGATCTGCCGGAGCCATATAGAGCTCCCGCGCAGTTTTTAGTTTTTTAAGGTTTTTAATAATTGTAACGTGTAATTGTGTCAGTGTAATGTTTTTATATATTTTTAAATTTTTTTTTATACAAGTATGGTGGTAAACGAGGGTACGGCTCGCCTAATGGTAAGCGGTTAACATAGCCTATGTAAGACAAATTTTAAAATTTTTAAAGCAATGATGGCTCAATGTTAGCGTGTACGGATATCGCGTCTATATACCTGAGCCGATTTCAATCGGATAAGTGGTTTTCACGTGAAAAGGACATAAACGGACAGACAGACAGAGAGACGTTGAGTTTTATAATATGTATAATGTAAGTATAATTAAGCTTCGGTTCGGATCAAAAACCACATCCCAATAACTTATATTAAAGTTTTTATACATACTCTCTATTAACCATTTATTAAAACACAAAAACGTTGTACAGAATAGGATTAAATAGGAGTTAAATGTCAGGAACTTACGCAACGTGGGCAATGTCAGCTGTTATACTTTTAATATTATGGCCACAATGATGTTAAGTGACGATGTGGCCCAAGATGGCGACACGCTAAACCTAAAGGGTGAACTGGTTCTCAACTAGATTTTCAACTTGAGGGTGGTAGCTAGCCAGGCGGGCATTAGAAAAAGCCGCCATGCTATGGTTTCATGACGATGTTATCCTTTACCGACAGTTCAGGCTCATTGCAGGGATTCGAACTCACATCAATCGACGCGATGTCTGTACACGCTACCACTGAGCCATCATAGCTTCTAGTATGTCTTCAGAAGAGCATTAGTATTCTGTTATTATTTCCAGGAGGTAGCAGCACAACCCCAACCGTCACAGTTTGAGATGGTGAAGAAGAGTTTATCCATATTGGAGAGTATGCACGATGTTGTCACCATTCTGAGAGACAGCGATACGGAGTCGGACACCGATGATGAGGATATTGCAAGGTTTGCCTTCAGGAATTATATGTAACTAGTTGACCCGTGCGAATGTTTCGCATATCATAGTATGTAAACAATTTAAAAGCTGTCAGATTAGTTAAACATATTGTTAATAGATGGCGCTTCCTTCATGTTATTTATAGATGGCATTACTAAACATTAAACAAATAGGAAAGACATTACAAACTATTAATCTAACTACTGAGCTACATTACAAAACAATAACCTCAAATTTTTTAATTTAAACATAATCTTAAAATTAATTCAAAATTGTTATTAAAATGAAATTCAAAATAGATTAATTGTACCTACTTATTATTGTTTTTATTATTATCATAATTAACCTCAATCGTTAAGTTTAGTAGCTAATAGGTTTAGTAAAAATTAGCTTATGATATTATTATTAAACAAATTTATTAGTTTTTAATTAATTGTATTAGTTTAAAAACTTAAATCCGATCTGTCATTAATACTAACCCAGAGTTGTAGCGTGTAAAAATGTTAGAATAAGATATATATAACGAACAGACTTTTGTGGCATGATAGAATAAGAAAATAAAAATGTTAGAGTAAGTAGAAAAAAGAGAAGGTTAGCTTTAGATAGATTTGTTAGATCTTAAATTTGCTAAATAATAAAGCTTGGGGTTATTGGGGGTAACTCCTCGCAGCAGGATGGGTTAATTATAAGCTTTATTTAAGAGACACAAGTTCCCTGATTTGTGTTAGGGATGTCGTAGGGACTTTAAAGAAAAAACATTAAACTATTTACCATCAATAGCGGGAAATATAGGCTTTAAAATGGTGTTTGAATCATTAATTTTCATAAATAATTAATGAAGATATAGCGTTCCCAGGAAAAAGAAACAAAAACACAGCCTATCCTTTCTCAATAACAAAGCTATAGAATCCAAAACTAATCTATCAAATCCTATTCGTAGTTCCAGAGATTAACGCGTTCAAAGAAACAAGCAATCTCTTGACTTTAATCATATTAGAATAGATTATCTAATGAGGTCGGTTTGTAGATATATCTTTATCGATAATACTCGCCTCATATCGATTATCGAATCTAAATTGTGATTTTACGTTTGTAAGAAATTCTATTTTTGTTTTATTGCAGACTTGTGTTAAAACCTAAAGATCTTTACAAAGAGCGACCCTTACCTTATATTATTGGAACTGAACCCTGGAAGAACAAATGGCATGCTGGTATGTAATTGATTTTTAAAAATAATAACTTTAAAACATTATTATTTATCTTCTTTTTTTAATGTAACTGTGCTCATCCACGATTCTGCCAACGTCACGTGAATAGAATATTTTTCTAACCGAGTCTTATAAAGTTAAAGACGGCAAAGTATGTCTGACCGATATCTTGGTTATTTAAATAAGGCCCAATTTTTAAATCGTCAGATAACTTTATTCAATGAATATTTTTTTAAAATTTTGACAATTTTTTATGCATTATTTGTCAAAACGTCAAAATTATTCCTCAAATAAAGTTATCTTACAATTATCTGACGATTGAAAAATCGGCCCTAAATGTAATAAATTTGAATTACACGTGCCACTAACCCCTTTGATATTTGCCGCCATTGCTGCGATCGTGCTCGATTTAACTCATATCTTGGTTATAGTTTTCAATGAATAAATAGCGTGTGCCTCTCTCCTCGTTTGTTCGCAATATCGAGTAAAAAAGGGTTACGAACCTAAAAAAAATTTGTGACGCCAGAGTAAAAAATAAAAATGCTTAATCGAATCATAAGAAGTAAATTATTAATTTTAGTCTCAGATTAAGGATACTACAGATAAGACAATAGCGTAGGTACTGCTGAAAGGAACAGAGCAATATAGTATAATCCGACAAAATAAATATACAGTATAAAATGGCCGCCTTAAGGTGAAAATTCTTGTACTAAATTTATCAGGTTAATTTCAGCAACATTATAAATATTGTGAAATAGATTGTGACAATAATAAAAAAAACCGTATACGTAGACAACGACAAACTATTTCTATCTCTTTTACCCTCAGGTCTTTTGTATAGGCTTAGCTCATTCGCACTTGGTAATACTATTAGTACGTCAACTCTATATTATACTTACTTCAGGATTTTAGTGAAAACCAGTCAGAATTAAAAGGCCTTTTAAATGCTGAAACACAATAAATCATTATTAAATTCTTAACCCCTTGCATAATCTGGAATATATTAATTATTAGTAAAACTTTGTCTTCCATTTAATGGATGTTATTTTATTGCCTTGGAACTCGCCCCCGTATATTCCCATACAAATAATCATTCCGTATTTTTGACATGATTATGGAACGTTTTCTTCGGGTATAAGGAGCTTTGACTGTATATATCAATCCAGGTCTGTTGGTGGAAGACAGCGATACAGACAGTGGTACCTCGAAGCCGGCAGGTCACACTCCGGAGTACTCGGAATCAGAAGATGACGAGCCGATAACATCACAGAAGACTGATGTAGCTGTGAGTTATGTTGTTATTACATTACTATATTTTAAAGCGTAGAAGATCCTTAGTAAGATTTTACTGCGGAATCATCATTGTCTCATCTATTTCTGTGCAATGTAGCAACATGTTTTCAGATGTTTTGAAAATTATAAAATGAGTTCAAAGTTTTACAAGTACTGTGTGCAGTACTCAAAAGGTCCTATTTTTGTGTCAGTTAATTGTGTATACTAGCTGTGCCTGCGGCTCCGCTCGCGTGGGCTATAAAATACTGTCGGTCGAGCGCACGCACGAATCGTGCTGCGCTCGCTTAAAAGTCGCAAGACAAAAATGCTTATTGCGGGTGATCCTAAGAAGATAGATACTTGCCATTACTGACTTTTTTAGAGTTAAATATCGATCATGGAGAACAAAATTCTATTAGGTTTTCTATTACTATCATCTAGCTTATTCCATCTGCAGTAATATTTAATACCACATGATTTATCCCACACAATAGGTGTACGAGAAAGAACAATCGTTTGTTAGAGAAGAAACTCACCCTGAAGACAAGATGACACCTTCTGACATGGCAGCTGAACTGGCTCGAAGGTTGGCTGCGCAGGCGCCGCCGGTAATATAAACTACGTCCTGATTTAACATGATTTGTAAATCATCGTGACTAATTACTAATCAATTAGTAATCGATTAAAATTGATTCACCTTTGAGATAAATGTCTTCATTCTCTATACTTTATTCATCATACGAAGACTTGCATGACATGTCGACAGAACGTAAATTGTTACGACCTGCAAATTATCATATAACCTAAAAATATGCTTTTCGATTATCAATTATCTGATAATATACTTATAAACGTTATAAAAACATTTTGCGCGTTAAAAACCTAAATAAGTTCCTCTATATAAAGATTTTTTGTAAATCTTCTCTTTTTTACTTCCACGACCACTTACCATTACTTTCTGTGTTACTTAAAACTAGAGTGAACTGAAATAATAAAACCAAGGAATTAAAAATTAACCGTATTAACTGTAAATTAATTGAATTTATCGATCGCCTTTGTACATTTAATTTATTAGTACCTTTTTTAAATTTGAATAACAATATATATTTACGTAATTCCTACATTTAACTACACGCAACGAAGGATATTGACTGGAATAAATTAATCTTGTTGTTTGGAGTCAGATATTCAATAGTTCAAATGTACCAGATTGCGATCTCAATTATCGGTATAGTTTATTTTTGTTATTTAATTAACACATCTTACACTCCCTTTAATTGATTAAAAGTATAATTATATTTCCTATTATATTTAGTTCTAAAAAAGAATCGCTAAACGCAAAATCAACTTACAATTGAAATCATGCTACATCTCTATAATAAACATTTGACATGTGTCGTGCAAGTCTCCTTACGATGAACCAATAATAATACTCTTATACAGTGCACACTAATGAATAAATTTCATTTGAAATGTAGTTCAGAGTAAGAACGACGGCGATCAGATCGATTTATCTAATATATAAAATTCTCGTGTCACGGTGTGCGTGATTGAACTCCTCCGAAACGGCTCGACCGATTTTCGTGAATCTTAACATGCATATCGGCCAGGGTGGAGAATCGGACAACATCTATTTTTCATGCGACCTAAATGTTAAGGGTGGGGTCCACCCATAAATTTTATTTTTTAGAAAAATTTTTTTGTTTTTATGATACAGCATAGAAAAATACATACAACCCTAAATTTTCACCCCTCTACGATCAACCCTGCGAGTGACGCCGCGGGCACAGCTAGTAATTATTATAATTTTCTCTAGATCCCGGAGCCTGAGGAAGAATATTTTCCGCCTCGTCCCGCCGCGAAGACTGTTTACAAACCGCAACAGCCAGCGGCTGGTAATTGTATTTTCTTTCTAGTATATTTTTTAAACTCAAAATCATTCTGCTTTCGAAGTGTCTATGTTTAGTGTTGATATAAAAAACCGGAAAATCTCGTTTCTTTTTTAAGAAAACATCAACACTTTAAAAAAGGGACTCTTTTTAATCAACTTTTGACACCACCCTAAAGAGTGATAGAGTTAGGGCCGCTCATAGAAACTTCTAGAATGGTTGAAATATGGTAATAATGGATTATTTGTAAAGAAACATATTCGGGTACACTTTAGTCAAACATGTCCACACACTACTCTGTGCTCTGTACTTATGTTCTCTGTTGTTTTAATCCCTTTGTCGTTTTTTGTACTTGCTTGGTGGTCCAAAACAGAACTGCCCTACCTCAGAATATTTTATATATTTGATAAAAAGTATGGGTCAAAATTTCTAATGACCTTGAAGTTCTATTTTTATAGATTGTTTGTTTGCTTACGTAATCGTAATGGTAAGATTTTAATGTGTGCGTGCTCCGCGCGACCGCGACGCCTTCTCTTGCCTATGAATATATCGTGAATTAGTAATGAATTAGACATTTTATTTTAAACAAATCATAACAATATTTTTAATAGGTGTGATATTCTCCGATGAACCACCACCTCTGGAAGAACAAGACTTAGACAGCGATCAAGAGGATATCTTCGCTGAACTGCACACAAGTCAAGCTCACTCCAAAAACGAAGGACTCGGGAGGAGCGTAGCTGATGACTTGTTCGGAGTCACAAGCGGGAAAAGCAGCGAGGATATATTTGGTAGTACTAGTAACAAGGTATGCTTTAGTAATTCAATGTGGCCTATTCATTTTTCATATTGTTTTTGATCACAATCATATATTAAATAATGACAACAAACTAAACTTAAAATATAAGCTGGTTCTCAAGTGTAGCTTCTGGAACTCATGTTGATGGGTATAGAGCCTAGAATCTAAGGTGAAAAATCGATCCTTTTGATTTGCTACAGCCGACCACTAAATTTTTCTTTTTTTTAATAATTTATAGGTGTAGGTTTTTGCCACAAACTCACCTGATGTTAAGTGGACTGGCCCTCAAGTACAACTACCGCAACATACCTATATGTGCTTGGCGCCTTATTTTCAACATATGTGGTAGCTAGCCAGACAGCCATTAGAAAATGGCTTCGCCGAAAGCTCAGTCGCATTGTAAGGATTCGAACTCACGCCGATTGACGCGGTGTCCGTACACGCTACCACTGAAACATAATTGCTTCATCGAAAGTTCTTACTCATTCAACGACTCAAACTAAAATGTTTCGACGCGGTATCCGAAAAGCCTGTAACTATGACATCATTGTTAAACAGAAAATATAGTTGAAAATTGTTGAAAATATTCATTTTTCCTTTTAACTATATACACAAAGCAAGATGTATTGGTAGGTTTTATTCCTTAACAGGTATCACAAGACGATGCCGTTCCTCAACTATCGTCCGTTACAAACGAAAGAAATCCTCGGACTGAAGAAAAACACTACAGCAACGAAGAGTTCATAGACAAGGGATCTAAGGTAAGCTTGTTTGAAATAGAGTCTACGTGATGTGCTTGAAATAAAATCTGGTATTCACCTTTGAAGCGACATACCACGTGGGTTTACAATCTGTAATGATCCTCAGTTTTCATTGAAGGAGAACATAGTAACATCCCTGTTTATATAAATATCCAATGTATATTACGGTTACTCCAACTACATTAGAAAATAGACATAATATGCATCTGTAACTTGGTTATTTTCAGAAACCAGTGGGTGGTATATCAGTTTTTGGATCAAGTAAAGGTGCTGACAGCATCGGTGCGGCCATTCTGAAACGGAATATTCGTAAAAAATCAGCATCCAGTAATGAGAGTGACAGTGGTGAGCAATCACCACCTCCACGCATCAAGAATACTGATCAAAGAGACTCTGTGAAGAAAGAGAAAGATATTTTAAATGATTTGTTCACTAAACCTAAAAATGATGGCAAAAAGAGTAAAACGAGCATTGAACAACGTACCACAGAGAGATTGAAAGAAGTTAAAATAAAAGAAGAAAACCATAAAGAAAAAGTAGACTTGTTCAGTGACAATATTTTTGATGATATTGATGATATATTTTCAAGTAATATAGTAAAAATGCCAAAGCCTGATAATAAAGTTAGTAATCAATCTATATTTGATGATGATATTGATCTTTTTGTTGATGTGGCTCCATCTAAGGTTGCGAACAATATCGTAAGTAGTGATAAGGGAGGTCTTTTCGATAGTGATGATGATGATTTATTTGGTGACAAATTACCTAAAGCTAACAATGAAACGGGTAAAAATGAATCTCAAAATAATATTCAAGTCAGTTCTGTGAATTTAATCAAAAAGTCTGAAACGGAAGACCGATTTAATGCAACAAGTAGTAATACAGAAATTTCACAACCAAGAAACGATATAAATGTAATTAAAACTTATAACGAGTCTTTGAAAACATCAACAAAAATAATTAAAGAACCAAAAAGCATTTTTGATTCCGATAGTGAAAGCGATATATTTTCAAGCATTTCCACTTCAAAACTTAAAATGGATGATAGTTCAAAGACAGCGGAACCGGCAAAACTAAATTTAAATTCTAGTACTTTTAATACAGATAGTAGAATAAATATAGCTGTTGATGAACAAAATCCTAAAATAGATCCCATAGCATGCTCTACAGAAAATGAACATGTATTAAAAGTCGGTGTTCAAGTAAAGAAATTCAAAAGTCCATCATTATTTGATGATGATGATGATTTATTTAGTACTGGTCATGATAATAGTATAACTGATGATATTGAAAAAATCGCAATAAGTGAAAAGACAAGTTGTGATAAATTAAACATCGATGCCGTTGCTAGCAGCGAAAAACGAAGAGATTCTAAAAATTCAACTCATGATACTCTAAAAGCTGTTATCGATATTCCATGCAATATTTCTGATAAATTTTCAGAAGATCAATCAAACGAAAACATAGAAGAAGCAGTACTTAATACTACTAAAACTACAACTGTGATATTAGATAAGGAAACCACGGACAAAGCACAAATATCTTCTGAAGTCGAACCTCAAAACGTAAAAAGTATAGGCACTGTTAAAGAAGAAGAAGTCTTATTTTCAGAAGAATGTAATCGGATTCCCAATAAAGATATAATGAGTGATATACTTAGTGAACCGCCTGCTTTCGAGAAACCAAAAGAATCGAAGAAAAGCAAAAATGTTAATGCTCTTTTCGACGACGATTCAGATGATGAAACACTATTTTTTAAGCGAAGTGATGTTGTCGATGAAGTTCCAAATAGCTTTTCATCTAATGTCATCCAAGATGCACTTTTTGGTATTTTTCACGATGAACCACCTTCGATTGATGTAGATTTTGTAGCAACAATCGACGTGCCAGACGAAACTAGACCTGATTCCGATACAGATTTAAATAGCCCTCATACAATTTTGGATATCGATAAAAATTCACTAAACAAACCAGTTTTGTCTACTATAAAAATACCTGAAACTCCTAGTCCTGCATTTACTACTGATGATTTTACTGAGTATAAAGACATATTTTCGTCCATCGATAGCGAAAATATATTTACACCGACAAAAGAATCTGATAAACTTAGTGTTGATAAAGGAAATAATTTTAGTACGTCAAAAGAAGATTTGAATTCGCCCGAAAAAAGATCAGATATAAAAAAGAACGATTTACTCAGTAAATCAACAAACGATACGATACCAATAGACGATGACTTATTTGGATTTACAAATGATAAATTACGAAATAATCTGCAAGAAAATAATTGTGAAGACGCAAACAAATTTGAGCAACCTGAACCAGATGATCTATTTAGTTCTCTGAAAATACCGTCAAGACTAAATCAGAAAAAATCACCAGTTATACCCGACTTTGACGATCCTGATGAAGAGTTATTTAAACCATCAATGAGTATTGTAAAACCTGAACCAATTTTAACATCATCTCAATTATTTGGTTCAGCTAAAGATTCTGAAATTAAAATCAGTAAAAAAGAAGAAAATAAAGCTGACATCTATGTCAGTAAATCTAATAACGAAAATTCACTTATTAGTGATGTTAGACCTGATAAAACCCAAGAATATTATTTCACTGGTTCTAACAGTGAACAAACTTATGCTGAAACATCTAAAATAGTAAAGGACGATAATTTAGAAACGGAAGAGAATGTAGATATAAAGAAAATTGGCAAACTAAAAAATATGAACTTTAACATAGACGTTGCAACTTTATTGCCAGGTGCGTCTCCGAAAAAGCAAAATAAATTACAAACTGTAACAACTAAACAGAGTACCGAACAAATAACAATCAAAAACGAAATCAATGCATCAAAAAATACTGAACCAACTATCATAAAATCAACAAGTTTCGAAGGCGAACCTAACTCTGATGTACTAGATAATAAATTATCTAAAGAACGCGCTAAAATACAAGTCAAACGACGCCCTTCAACTAGAAAAGCTAGAAGAGAGGCTGTCAGGAAATCCGCTATAGACCTTGATGATTCAACAGATTACTCCAGTTCCATCGATGATCTTCCTAAAAATAAAACGGATTTAAAAGACAAAAGCGTTCCTCCTGAAGTGCTTGAAAAGGCAGATGAAGTTAAATATATAGAGGTACTACAAACATCAGAAACAACAACAGATTTGCACAAACAACAAGAACCTAAGGTTACAAAAATAGTTTACATACTTAACGATGATGATATCTTTGATAATACACCAAAAACAAGCGATCAAAATGTAAATAATCTATCTGAAAATACAGATAACACAATTGAGAGTAAAACAGAAAGTCTAGACTTTACGGAAGGAATCAAAACAATAGGTAAAGTATACGATAATATACTAACCAACAAACCTGAAACAACAAAAGTGAATAAAAATGAAGAAAACGAAAGAAAAGCGACAAAATCTTTGTTTGACGATCCAAGTGACGATGAGTTATTCAATAAAAACAAAAAAACAGTACAGAAACCTAGTATATTCGAATCTGATAGTGAAGAAGATCTATTTACCGGCAAAAAGAAAAAAGTTGAAAAGAAGATTGAAGTTAAATCCTCTCTTTTTGGGGATGATGATGATGATGATCAATTATTTGCTGTCAAAAATAAAAAGACTGGTAAGTTGTTCACGTACTATATTAACAACCATATTTATTGGACCTGAAAAAATAAAAATTAAATACTATATTCTCTAAAGTCTAAATGCTCTCAGATACTGTTTTTCATTAAAAATTAATGTAAAAGATGGAGAACTCCACTGAAACTGACTAAGAATGTAGCATTTTAAGTTTTGTCTGCTAACTCTAGTTTAATATTAATTATACTTGGTTCATCATAAAAACTAAGAAGCCTTGCACGACATATGTCAAATTTGTATTTTAGAGATGTAGAATAACGTAAATTGGAAGGTGATTTTACGATTATTTATGAGCTATATATAATCGATAATATGATTGATTATGCTTTAAAATCTTTAAATCAATTGAGAGGTGTGTAAGCTGTGTAAATGGAATAATAAAAATAAACTATAACAACAATTGAGATCGCAATCTGGAACACTTGAACTATTAAATGCCTGACGCCAAACAACAATTTATCCAGTCAATATTCTTCGTTGCGTGTTTGAATCGAAATTAAGACCGAAACTGATAAATTAATTGTACATAGGCGTTCGATTCATTTTATTTTTGTGATTGATGATTTTATTATTGTGGTGAACTCTAGTTTTAAGTAACATATAAAGTAACGCTGCACGTAGTAGGAAAAAATACGGAATTTCACAAAAAAAAAAAAAACATTGTACAGAGGAATTTATTTAGGATTTTTGTCTTGCAATATGTTATTATAACGTTTCTCAGTTTCCTATTTTTTTATAATGTTAATTGATAGTCGAAATGCTTGTTTTTAGGTTATGTCATAATTTGCACGACGTAACAATTGACGTTCTAGGGACACTTCATACAGGACTTCTTATGATGAATAACGTATAGTTGGGTATAACGTTAAAAACATCGCGAGTCATGATATGGCAATGGCGGTAGCGCTGGGTAATAAAAAAAAAGTTTTATTTTTATTTTTTATCGCCGCTGTCACTTCGGCCAGCAAGTCTTTCGGCAGCTGGGTATACACTGGCTGATCTCGAAACGCGTCAAACCAAAAGAGATTCATTTTTACGGTTCAACACATGCATGGTGGTCACGACATAGACGAGTACAGCTACCGGATAGCCCTACCATGCCGCTTGAATCTATAATACTATAATAAAGCGGAATAGTTTTTTGTTTGTTTATATAAACACGCTAATCTCTGGAACTACTAGTCGGATTCGAAAAATTCTTTCTGTATATGATAGCCAGATTCACGAGGAATAGTTTAGGTTATCTAGCATTAGGCTATACCTCTCAACTAGCCTTAAATATTGATTTTTGTTAAGTAAGTCGGCAGCAAGATTGTTCCCGAACTGTTTTATCCGCGTGCGCTGGCGTAATAGTTAGTGATAAGTAAATACAATGTTCTAGAAAAATATTGCTCAATAGTACCTACATACGCGATACAAAATGCCTATCTCTTATACATACGCTACAATAAGGTACTTTGTGACTAAGCTTTATAGAAAATTGAAAGGTAATTTATGAGCACTATTATTAGGCATAGCATATTAATCCTTACGAACGAAAGTTACTTCATCATCAAGACAATTTTATGTAGATAAACTTTGCCCTTTATAGCATGTTATTTGGTTCTTTTAAATGTCCTAAATCTGCGGAATTCGACCTATCAACCATTCGTGCGTACTGCATATGAAGTCTGGTCGTCTCACACAACTAGGCCAATCCGACGACGATCACAGTCATTAAAATCAGGACTTGCATTAACCGTGCATAATGTAAATGTATGCTATCTCATTCTCTCGTAGACTAAAACCTTTAGATGTATATGGTTGTCTCTTTATACTGTCGCTTTTTCGTTTCATCGAAACCCCCTTTTAAAGACCCTGGCATGACTATAGCGATGTTTTTATTTCTCTATAACACTTAAATATTATAAGCTAATTGGATCCTGTATTCCAGACACCAAAGCCGATGTTCTTAAACCTCATGTTTCAAGGGAGACGATAAAATCAACTGAACCAGTCTTCGACGATCCCCTATCATTGTTGGACGACGATGAGTGATATGGCATTTGACTTCTTGTCAATGTTGAGTCAAACATAACACTATATTGTCATGATATACGAATTGAAAAAAGCCAGCTACGTCACGAACTACAATATCGAACGAAAAACTAAACCAGGCACAGATCTAACGGGGGTCGTAGGAGTCATGACCCATCCCCCCTCTAAACTATATATCATTTTCAATTATCGTAAAACAAGAAACGTTTCGAGAAACTTCAATCTACAACTCCTTTAAAACTTGAAAAATTCTAGATTCGTGTCTGGTTTTCGCTTCCCCCCAAATCTTCAGAAGATTGCGAAGCTTTGTCTTACTTAAAAATGTTTTAAGGAATTTTGTTCAATAAAGTAAAAAAAAAACAAATATATAAAAAAAAAACATTCCAATGCCGCTTATTTATTTAATAAAAAATATATCTTTTGTTTTTATTTAAGACTAAACCTATATAATATATTATTCATAAAAAAATATAAAATTTGTTATCTAATGTTAAGTAATCTATTTTCTTATATAATGAAACGAATTTATACAACTGTAAATAAATAATAATTGCTTAATTGTTTTTTTTTTCTTTTTCCTGGTCATATGGCATAATTGGTCAAGCCCCTTAGTTAGCCATAATGGTTTTTAACCATAGATTTTTTTAAAGTCTCTTTATTTTTCATATGATCTGCATCATAATCATCAAGCGTTATTGAATTATTTTTTAAATTTTTATACGTTTAACGCTAAGCCTAGAGAGAGGACTGGCTCTCAAGTGCAGCTGCCGTAACATACCCCATAGGTATTTGGTGACCGATTTTCAACTTGAGGGTGGTAGCTAACCAGGCAGGGATCAGGAAATGCCTTACCGCCATGCTATGGTTTGATCACGACATTTTCTTTCACCAAAAGCTCTGGCTCATTTAGGGTTCCGAACCCACGTCACTCGATGCGATATTCGTCTCCGTATATGCCACCACCGAACAATCATTGTAATGCCATCATCTTTTATTATATAGACGTGTATATAATCAAAGGCCAAGGCGTCATTATTATGTTTTAATGATACTTCTTAAGGCACATTATGGAAAAATAATGTTAATAAATTTTTACGACGCGCGCGCACTTTGTAACAAAAAGTCTACACTATGAAGTTGCTTGCTAAACCTCTTCTTTTATTATAGTGAAGATGGAACAACGAGAAAAAAAGATGTTATTCTTCTACTGTCCCGAATTTTCTCTTATAATAATTTTGTAAAATGATCTTTACATGAAACTCCTAGTTTTACTATTCTAAAAACTACATTTATTCATTCATCGTAAGAAGACTTCATTTTGCTTTGGCGCCTCAAAATGCACTTGCCAGTGTCAATGTAAACACATTGACAAACGTCTTCGTGGTATTTTTTAAAGAAAGTTGGTCTAACAAGATGGTGACTCTCTTGTTAAAACTTTCTAGAGAGCTTTTGTGACGTCTCAAAATTGATGTTTCCAGTTAATATTTATAATCCACTTCACGAGTGCACAAGGACCAACCTATATCACGCAAAATGCCACCAATATGACATGATATAGGGTCCACCTTGTTAATAAATTAAAAATAAAAACCACATCATGGCAGCTCAAGATCTCGCCAAAAAATCGTAAGAAGACTTGTACGACACATGTCAAATGTTTATTTTAGAGGTGTAGCATAATTTAAATTGTAAGATTATTTTACGATTATCATTTCTTTTTTAGAACTAAATACAATCGAACATATGATTATGCTTTAAATCAATAAAAGGATGTGTAAGCTGTCTACAATAAATAACAAAAATAAACTATAACAATAAGTGAATTGCAATCTGGTACACTTGAATTATTGAATGCCTGACTCCAAAGAATAAGATTAATTCTTCAAGTCAATTTTCTTCGATGCTTGTTGCTGCAGTAAAATTTTGGAATTACGTAAATATATTTGTTTATTCGAAATTAAACAAGAAACTAATAAATTAAATGTACAGCAGCAATCGATTAATTTACGAGTCCTTAAAATGCATGTTTTAGGTTATGTCATAATTTTCATGACGTAACAATTTACGTTCTGTGGTTGTGTCATGCAAGTGAATGAATGTATTGAATGAAGTAATTGTACGTTTAGTATTAGTATATCAATATATAAAATAACTGCAGTCAATTCCAATCAATTTTATGGATAACTCATAGAGTAAATTAATACATGGTATATTATATAACTCAAGCTTGATAAAAAAATCCAATATACCTATGATAAGAGATTTCCTTATTACCTTTCCTTATTGTTACAAACTCTGCATACATTTTATTATAATAAATACTCGGGATCCAGTGTTGGCATATCTACTAACTTATTGGTAGATCTACGGATTTTGCTTCCAGTTTACCTATTTTTTAAATTATTTAGGCATCATATTCAAAATAATTTTTACCAACATTTGATTTGAGCTCTACGTCCATAACTGAATACTGCGTTGACTTTGTTATGACAGTTACAGCTGATGGTCCTTTTTTTTTGGTAAGTGCTAAGGTCTACAGAGTACATTTTTACAAAAAATGCTACTGTTAATAACGTTTATTTAGGAGTTCTGCTTCCAGGTAAGTTTTGCAAAATTACTGTTTGTTTTTTACTTTAGTATTACGATTTAACACATACTTTTTGAACTATACGGAGAAATCTTAACCGAATTGGACCAAGAGTGAAAATAATTAAAAACATAACATTTTATTTTACAGAACGAAAAACGTGGATTCTACACTTCTCACTCTTGAATGGTAGATGTGGCTAATGGTATCACTTTCAAACCAAAAAGACACTTAAGGACTGATTAGAAAACTATTTATTTTAACTTAAACATTTTGAATTTATTTTTGATGAAACGTTAACATTATGAAATTTATATAAAATACAAAAGTTATGTCAGATAACTAGACATGTTTCTATCTTCAAGCTATTTTCACGAAATCAATAAATATGACACAATTCAATTTGAACAAATAAAACTGACATTCAAAATTTAAAGTAATTCAAACATAACACATAAACCAAACAGATCAGAGTTGACATCAAAAGAGTATGTATAATCTGAGATTACCAATCAACACCCACATTCTTCACGGACACTCTAAAAGGAGTGTTACGCAGCATACTAAAAGATTAATTAAATGAATAAACGGGCATCCTAGCTGAAATCGTTTAAACTTAAATAATTAAGTTAGTTCTTCTAGATTTTAAGTTTTGCTATTGAAGTGAAACTTCTTATGCGACTTCCAGTGCGTTAAACGTTTAACGCACATTATCGGTCTCTCCTCTTTGTGTGAGCCAGAGCGAGAGAGTAATATATTATCGGTCTCTCCTCTTTGTGTGAGCCAGAGCGAGAGAGCAAATGTCGGTCTATATGTACATTGCACACTGCTTAAATAAAATATAAAATATCTTTTAAAATGAAGTTTTACTTCTATCGTGAGTGAATCGCACATACACCATTTTTATTTCTATTAGCTCCACGACCTAAAAAACGGTTATTCGTGCAAATATCGTAATCACATAACTACCCTGAATGATGTTTTGAAAATTAACAATCGATAATCTTTATTTCAACAATTGATTAATTGGTAGTGCTCACTACTATTGATTAATTGATAGTTCAATCAATGTTTTACAACATTAGTTTGACGTTTCTTTTTTACGCATGGTAGTAGTGTTATAGTAGTTTGTTTTTAAATAATTCATAATGAAATTTGTAGAAAACAGTAAGAAGAAGAATAAGAAAAAGCAAGTAGAGAAACCAAAAAAGGATCATGTACTTATCGTGGCTCAGGAAATTAAGTTCGCCAGGTTACTGTCTGGTAACGAAAAAAAGTCTCGCGACCGAGTACTGAAAACATTAAAAAAATGGCTAATAAACTGTTTTCAGAAAGAATACGGTGAGTTTCTAACTGTATTGTATGGGGAATTGTTATTTTATGCAAGTTTTTGCTATTAATTACAATGTTTTTGGTATATAACCTCAAAAATCATATTGTGTCAATAAGTACTAAGGCTTCATAAAAGCAGGCTGTATAAAATCCGTTTTTTCTGTATTGCAGAGTTTAAAGAAGAAGATTTTGTCAGAGTATGGAAAGGGCTGTTTTATGCCGTTTGGATGTCAGACAAGCCCCTCGTACAGGTAATTGTGAATTATTAGACTTGTTTTACGACAATTATATATATATAAAATAGTATATTGCCTTAGAATTTGAGTTTTATACTTATACAATTAGTGTTCAGTGTAGAACTGAATAATTGAATGTTCTGACTGGAAAATTTTTACTTCTATAATTCTCACTGTTACTAAAATCTGCCAAGAGATCATCATCCTCATCTAGAAGTTTATGTGCATTAAAAACTACCTTGCATACTTTTGCATATTCATTTAGCCAACTGTGTTTTTTAGGGTTCCGTACCTCAAAAGGAAAAAAGGAACCCTTATAGGATCACTTAGTTGTTCGTCTGTCAAGACCCTTTTTCTCAGGAATGCGTGGAGGTATCAAGTTGAAATTAACATCAAATACTCAGGATTGCAATCCCTTGGAGCTGTGAAAAAAAAAAAAACTTGAAGCCATTTATGCTGCATATTTTGATACTTCCAAGGGAATCAAAATTGAAAGAGTATTTCCCATTAACCTAACTAATAATCATATTCCTCAGAACAAAAGTCACAAACCTGGGACACAAATTCACTAACTACCAAAATACTGTTTTTCTTGGTCTGTAAATAACTTTGGTGTTTTCCAGCTTCGGTACAGCACCAAATTATGTTGGCTCTAGCATGTATTCATCTTTAAACTTCTCTGTTTATATATATATATATATATATTCTGAACACATAGGCTATGGGACACAAGGAGAAACACTGTTAATTAATGAAAGTTATTTTTTTTTAATTCCAGGAGGACTTATGTGAAAGCATAGCAGGAATATTGGACCAGTTTCCCAAAGAGCAATATCGTCATTGCCTGCTGATGGTTAAAGCTGGTTTTAAAGTCCTAGCAACAGAGTGGTACGGTATTGACTACCACCGCATTGACAAATATCTTATGGTAAGTTTATTTGGTTTTAACCGAATGTGTTTATGGTACTGTGATTGAAGAATTTTGAATAATTTTGAGGTGGGAATTGTGACTGAAATCACATGGATTTAGTACTGACTTGATTGTATTTGAACAAGACTTGATTGTGATCATCACACATGGTCAAAAATCCTTGTAGAGACTTGCTTGAGTGTATTGTTTCATGTTCAATCAATTTTATTCCAGCTATCTAGTAGTGGTATGTTTATAAACTCATGATGGCAGTGACTGTCATTGTATCCTTACCTCTCGGCAGGTACTGCTGTATTTATACTGTGCCTTAAACATGTAGTTGCCCTTCTCCATTGAAGTGGTGTCATTCAATTCTTTGTATAAATAATTGGTTCCAGTTGGTTCGAAGATATCTTCGTGGTAGCTTGAGATGTTTGCAGAGAACAGGGTGGAGCTTGGAATCCTGTCAATTGTACTCAAAATTTTTGACAACTTCAGATGGTAAGACTTATAACCAATATCCTAATGATTTAATAATTTACACCACTTTTATACAATAATAGCTGGAACTGCAATATTAATTTAATAATATACACAAGTTTTATACAATACTAGCCGGTTCTGCAATATTAATTTACACAAGTTATATACAATACTAGCTGGTACTGCAATATTAATTTACACCGGTTTTATACAAAACTAGCTGGCACTGCAATATTAATTTAATAATTTACACCAGTTTTATACAATACTTGCTGGCACTCCATACTCCGTCCTGCCCTTTCCAGTAGTCAATTACTCGACTACAGCACCACCTATTACGTTCAAGGATAGCATGAAAACATTCTCCATGAAAAAATACTTAGTTCTTAACTTTTATGGCGATTGGTAAAATGGTGTTAGAGTTCATCAATCCGATATTTACTGACATCCATTTTTATATAATTACTAACTGGCCAGGCAAACATATTTCTGTCTTTCCTTATAGTCAATAACTTGACCACAGTGCTAACTAACCCGTTTTTTTTTTCTGATAACTTTTCCAGGAACAAAACTAACAATAAAAAGTTCATATTAAATCTTGGAATCCTGAGTTTTTATGGTTTTGAGTTCATACAAAAATCTGATACAAAAGAGATATTCAGTTTTAGCGAATTTAAAAATTTTACAGGATTTTTTTCTGTAATTTTTCTGTCCATTAAAACCTAATTCGGACTATTACGTACATTTAAAACAAAAAATTGCCAAATACGTCAAGCCATTCTAAATATGATGCACTTACCAAAACAAACAACATTTCCTTTTTGATTATATAGATATATAATTACCTTTAATCATATTATATTGAAATGAAATGGACTTTATTTAATAATTATTGTATTATTAAATAATTATTTTGTATTAATGGAGCTATGAAGTAACCTCATCAACAATCGACGTAATTTTGAATCCTACAATGAGCTTGCGCTTTTTGCTGAAGGAAAATATTTTGATGAATCCACACATTATGGAGGTAGGGCATTTTCTAATGCCAGCCTTCCTAGCAACACCCTTAACTTGAAAAATAGCTCCCAACCATTTATAGATGTGTCCGGCAAACTACACTTGAGACTTGAGAGCCAGTTCTCCCACCAGAATTAGTGTGTTACCATCTTGGACCATATTGTCACTTAACATCTGGAGAGTTAGTGGTTAAATGCTATACCTATAAAGTATTTAAAATATAAGATGGTTGAGCATTTAAATACACCACAATATTTCCTTCACCAAAAACTTGGGTTCAGTATAGAATTCAAAACCTTTTCGATTGATATTGCACCTAAGCCTGCCACTAGTCTATCGTGATTGGGTGAGACATTAAAATGAGACAATAATAAGTATCTAACTAGCATACAATCTACCTGATGATCTATAAAATATATACTAGGTGTGGCCCAAAAGTATCCGACCTGTACCCATAACTTCGCGCCTAAACGTCCGAATGACATTTATGAAGTACGAGCGTAACAAATGACTCTTCACTAACTCATCGGCTACCATGGCAACCGACGAGATTTGTTATTTCGAGCGCAACGTGTCTCTATGTACATTGTCGATTTCGCGTTCGTCGGATTTTGCTATCGTGAAAATGACGGAGAGATCGGAACAACGAATTTGCATAAAGTTTTGCTATAAACTCAGAAAGAGTTGTGTAGAGACTATCGAAATGATGCAGGAGGCCTTTGAAGATGCTTGTATGGGCAAAAACCAAATAAAGGAGTGGTACAAGCTATTCAAAAACGGTCGCACGAGTGTTGATAGCGATCCGCGTTCCGGCCGACCTTCGAGCGCGATAATACCGAAAAATATCGAGCGTGTGCAACTCGCGATTGCGCAAAATCGTCGTTTGACTGTGCGCGAGATAGAAGATGATCTCGGGATTCCGAAAACTTGTGTTCGAGAATCCTAACTGAGAATTTGGGAATAACTCGCGTGTGCGCGAAATTTATTCCAAAATTGCTCACGGTAGAGCAGAAAAAGCTTCGCTTCGAAATCACTTAAGACAAAGTTACCAAAGTTTCAAAATTTCCAAGTGGAAATGGTTATTGATGATGAAGATGCGCTCCGGAAGATTATTACCGGTGACGAAACCTGGGTTTACGGTTATGACTCCGAAACGAAACAACAATCCTCACAATGGAAGCTATCATCTGAGTCACGACCGAAGAAAGCACGTCAGAGTCGGAGCAACGTCAAGTCCATGTTAATTGTTTTCTTCGATTTTGAAAGTGTCGTGCATCACGAATATGCACCGAGAGATCAGACAATCAACAAATAATTTTACCGCGAAGTTCTGAAAAGATTGCGTGACGCGGTGAGAAGAAAACGGCCGCGTTTTTGGGCGAGCGGTGCCTGGTTTCTCCACCATGATAACGCGCCAGCGCATTCATCGAACCTTGTCCAACAGTTTTTAGCGAAACACAATATTAAACAACTCCGTCAGCCTCCGTACAGTCCAGACATAGCCCCCTGCGACTTTTGGCTGTTCCCAAAATTAAAAATGCCGCTCAAAGGACACCGGTTTGACGACAGAGAGACGATTGAAACGAATGCGACGCGTGCACTCATGGCTATTCCGAAAACCGATTACCAGAACTGCATCAGGGTGTGGCGAAGGAATGTGTCTGACATGCCCGTGAAAATTAGAAGGGCTTATGAGGCCTGCAGCTCTGCCACTGTTCCCGATACGCTCGGGTACAGCCCTCGTAAAATTCGAGTTGAAGCCGCTTATACAAACCCATTTTAATTCGACTGTGTTTTAGAATGAGTCGAGAAGCTTGGGCTTAGGGGGTGAATGGCAGGCGCATTCGCGTGATACGAGAAGGCCTGTAGGGTCTTCCACTGTCACCAATACGCTTAACGACAGCTTTAACAAAGTTCAAAGGAAGCTTAATAAATAGACAGTCTTATTTAAACTTTCCCCCACTTTGATTGAAGGGGTACTCGGGCTACACCGATGGGAGCATCTTGTTCAGTCGAAAGGGGACTACTTCGAAGGACGCCATGAGCCGGATGACGAAAAATTATGCCAGTGCGAAGTTAGAGGTACAAGTCGGATACTTTTGGCACACTATGTATATCCAACCATAAAAGACTACAGTCCCGAAGTCAGTATTATTATGTTGCTGCTCCTGGGAACTGAGTTAGACCCCTTCGCGTACTAGTGCGTTTCACACTCACACCCTTCAGACCGGTACTGCTGCTTTGGGGTAGACATAGATGAGACAATGGTGCTCTGTTTGTCGAACCTTTCTGGAATCAGTTATGGTAGGGACCCGTACCCAATGGCATCATGACCACCATAAACCAGGAGTAACAACCGCAATAGTGGTATATTTAGGCGTGTCGCATTCTGGGGTCAGCCAGGTTATATCAATCTTGGTACCGAGAGCATTGTGAATCTCTTGGTGATCGCCAATATTTTTGGAGTGTACTGTGTTTACCGTTGGGCATAGTGCGGTTAGTTTCCCGTGCCACGATGAAGAAAAAACGTGCATTGGTTCTACCTACTACTTTTATTAATGTGAAATATCTTCCAAACGAAAGGTTTGCTGGCACTGAAGACACCTCACTATGCTCGCAACGCGATGTCGATGGTGCTGCATATCGTCGACTGTTTCCTTGAAGAGTTATCCAAGGTGAGTCTTAAAACAAAAATACTTTATTCAGTTTAAACAATAAGAAAACACTTTTAAACGTTAAAATACTCCTACTAGTCTGAACAAACAACCCAGTCATACAGAAGAGCTGGTAAGAAACTCGGTCAAGTTAATGTTTTTTATTCTACTGTACTTAACTTGGAACTCCTGAACTGCTCTTACCTATAATTGTTTTAGTCGTCCTCTGTTTTATTAATCTATATTAACAAATGTGTAGTTCTGTCTGTGCAAGGTTTTTTTATACTTTTGTAGTAGATTACTAAAACCGATTCTGATGAACTTTTGTATAGATGTGATGTTTGTCATTCCTGAATTGATGCGCTATAATAATATTTTTAGAAAGAAAATATAAGTAAAGTTAAAAGTACGAGGCTAAAATATTTACAGCATAATTAATTCGTGCGAAGCCGCGGGCTGTCGTTTATTATACTTCTACTCTTCCACGCATGCGCTGTGATTACTTCGTAACTTTTTTATACTGATATATCGAAGCGGTGACTTTTCAACTTGGGGAAACTACTTACAGCCAGTTATTATTCATTCATCGTAAAAAGACTTGCACGACACATGTCAAATGTTTATTTTAAAGATGTAGCATGATTTAAATTGTAAGTTGATTATGTGATTATTGATTTTTTTTAGAGCTATGTATAATCGATAATATAATTATGCTTTAAATCAATTGAGGGCTGTGTAAGCTGTATTAATCAAATTACAAAAATAAAGTATAGCAATAATTGAAATCGCAATCTGGAACACTTGAATTATTGAATGCCTGACTCCAAACAATAAGATTAATCCTTGCATTCAATATTCTTCATTGCTTGTTGTTGCAGTAAAAATGTAGGAATTACGTAAATATATTTGTTTATTCGAATTTAATTAAGAAACTAATAAATTAAATGTACCTCGGCGTCCGATCAATTCAATTAATTTTCGATTCCTTGGTTTTATTATTTTGGTCTACCCTAGTTTTAAGTCACATAGAAAATAGCTATGCACGTAGTAACAAAAAAAAAACGAAAATTAAAAAAAAAACATTTTGAGAGAAAGAATTTTATCGTGCAAAATGTTTTTATAACGTTTATCGGTATCAAAAATTTTGTTTAATGGTTATTGACAGTCGAAATACATGTTTTTAGGTTATATCATAATTTGCACGACGTAACAATTTACGTTCTGCGGATGTGTCATGCAACCTTTCTTATGACGAATAAGGTATACTTCTCTTTGTAAATTTAACTTGTCATCCTCTTAGGTTAAATCGATAAAAATAAAATAGGGGTAATATGTAGTAAGGAATGTGACACATTTCTTTAAGGTATCTGACGGTGAAATTCCTGAGGACAGCCTAGTGGAGCTCCTGCGGCCATTCTGCGCGTATACAACTGGCGGGGAAGTCCTGGCGCTGTGCATCGCCTGCAGGCGGCTGCTGACGGCGCTCGTACGACAGTCCGAGCTAGGGCTCCGGTACAGCGACGCTACGGCTGCTTGGAAAAAGGTATACATCTAACTAGTTTATATGCTACAGTTCTACCGGAGACGTTTACCTGTACCAGGTGTGCCTTCGCAGGCCGATCACACGTTGTAGCTCGTATGGGACGATCTAATATGCCGGAAAGGTCTTCAGTTCGTTTTGACGGTCACCGCTGATTTTGAACTGTACTCGCCACCAATTGTTTGCACAATCATATTTTACTGAGGTCGCATAATAAAAGGCGCATCCCAATATACGGCTCACCTATTTTCTTGTTTTATGCCTTAGTTTTCTTTTCACCCTCGCGCTAACTATTTTCCGTGTGTTAGTGATAGTGTTCGGATCAGAAATGTTGCTTTGCAATACATTGCACTGGCAATTCGGCCTTTGAATATTCTTATCGCGCCCAAACGTCTTTGGGCTTTGGTCTTTTAATTTTAAGTTTGAATGAATGAGGTAGTGAATGCTTCTTACACTCACAAAAAGTGCTTTTGTGAAAATGTTAACATGCCTCAATATCAAAAAATTATTTTCTATGCACAAATTATTTTCTTGTGCTGTGACAATTTGAAACCTCGAGGAATAAAAGTTTTATTTCTCGATGTATTTAATTCTCCGGCGTATATAGCCATCTTCTATGTTGAAAAACGACGACAAAAAATTAGTATGAACATTCTCATGGCAAACACGAAAAAATGTTTGGAAAATTGTAAAATAATCTGTATGATTCCATAAGGGTTGACAATTTTGACAGGTTATCCATACATTATCTGTCAAAACTTAAAAATTATTCGTCATATAAAATTATCTGACGATTGAAAAATCGGCGTTAAGGTAATTTTGTCTGATAACAGATGAGATGCCCCAAAGGTGGTCCGGAAGCTCTCGAACTGGTCTCCGATGATGAAGAAAACGACAACGGCTTAGAGAATGGTGATGATATGCCTGCTGACATTGATGATGGACCGTGAGTTTATTAGACAAATCTTTAATTATCTAATTTATCCTCTACGCAAATTCATTAAGACAAGATGCACATAACATTCTTTTACAGCAAAACATTTGAGCAAAATCTCACATGATTTTAAGTGATCACGATGTCTAAGGTGGTGAAACACTTAGCCTAAAGGAACTGGTTCTCATTGGGCAGTTGCTGAAACTTGTTAGAAGCCAGACAGACATTAGAAAATGTATTACCAACATAGCTTTGACTGGAGACGCTCAGGTTCATTGTAGGATCGGAATTCAGCGTGTGGTGCCACTGACTGATGCTTCAATCTAAGCACTTTGCTTCATTGATTGCTTTAATAGTTGTGTATCAGTGTACCGCGCTCAGTGTACAGGGGAACAGGATACCGCTCATACCAGTAGTAGTCAAACTGGTCCCTGCAGCCCAGCTCACTAGGGGCCGTTCCAACTTTGCCTAGATTTCATGCTTTTATGTATGCAAAAGAAAGATAAATTATTTTATAAAGCTTTATTCTGACATAATTAACGAAAGTTAAATAGAACAAGAGGTTTAGCAAGTACCAACTGTCGCCATCTTGACTGTTATTTACCTTGAACTCTTATCGGTGCTGACCGTGCTGATATGTAATATTTTTTTATAATAGCATGTCACATTGACGGTACTGTTCCTGATGGTAAGCACAGTAAAATCCAAATACAACGGCGACCACCGAGAGATCGAAATCCATCGGCGGTCGCCGCTGTCATGCCGGCCTGCATAAATATCTCTTCACGTTACGCTTGAAGGACCCGATGTCATAAGAAGGAGGGAACACATTCGCCGGGAGATGGTTCCACACCTTCACGTTACGACAAAGTGACAGTGACAGTGAGAACCTTTTAGTTCATGCAGAGATGGAGGTTACCGTAAAACTGTGATTCCGAAGCCCAGCGCGTGTGGTTCTCTTGTGGAAAGGAGAGGAGGGAATTAGATTAATAATAGAGTAGTTTCCAACCCAACGTATTTCCTCCTCCCTATGATATTGGTCCTTCAACAGGGTGTGAAGAAGCTATTAGGTGCTGTACAGTCATTATGACGAGCTAGTTTAAATATATATGTTAGATTAGCCATGGTCAGCAGCATTATTGTCACTAGCGGTATCGGAAATGTCTACCGCAAATTTCACTGGTTTATCATCGAGTAAGACTACCTTCATATCAGTGAAACTCGAGGTTTAGCAAACAACTTCATACTGTATAAAGTGTACAATGTGCGCGCGCATCATAACAATTCACTCTCATATTTTTCTCATAACGCACTTAAAGACATATAGATTCATACATATAGATATAGCGAGAGAGCAATATATTATCGGTCTCTCCTCTTTGTGTGAGCCAGAACGAGAGAGCAAATGTCGGTGTGTATGTATATTGCACACTGTTTAAATAAAATAGAAAATATCTTTTAAAATGAAGTTTCACTTCTATCATGTGTGAATTGCACACACACCTTTTTCTTATTTTTCTTTGAAGTGTTCGATTACTCAGAAATGCTGCAATACATTTTCAATTCTTTAAAATGTGATTCTTTTTTTACGTGAAATGTCAATGACAAGTATTGTTTGCGTAAAAGATTCGGATTTGCGGCACCAAACGGCAGAAATTCGACATGAAATTTGCTTAGAGTACTATGACGTCACAATACGGCCGCCAGCGTTTTCAGAGTTCAAAATAAAATAAAAACAAATTTTAAACTGTAAATATGTAGTCACCTTAAGTCATTCTTAAGTCAAATACTAGAGAAAATATTTATTTATTGCGCCAATTTTGATATGAGTCAAGTAGCCGCTTTATTAAACAGCATTACTGTGTAACTGGTGGGTAGGTGAAATTTTTTACTAATAACAGAGGTAGAAAAGTGAGCTGTAGAGATACAAAAGGTAGACGAGCTCTGCACTTTTACAATCGAAGTGATGGTATGGTTCCAGGCGCGAGAGGCCGCTGGACCCTCGGGCTGGCCGCGTCGACGTGGAGCTGCAGCCGCTGCCAGTTCCTGCAGCGAGACTGGCTGAGCTCCTCCGGGAGATGCTCGCCCACGCGTCTTCTAAAGCGCACAGGAGAGTCAAGATATGCATGCAGCGGTTAGACTTATCTTTATATATTTCTCCCTTGAGAGTGTGAGTGAGGGCTGTACGTAAGGAGGTGTGAGGTTTAATCGCTCTCTTCTGAACGATTTCGGATTATCAGAGAAGAATACACATTAGATTTTTTTTTTGTTTTTGGGACTTTTATTCTACCGAATATATCAGTCCCATTGTACCCCATCCTTTATATCATCACATCAAGAGAGTCGCTGATGAGATAGCACTACAAGGTCATACAACATCTTGGCATCATCTGAATAAGGTTCTGTCAAAATGCTGTGAAAAACACCTATATCGTGACAGTTTAAATTCATGCTATTCACCAGCGACTCCCTTTCGATCTTGTTCTTGGCACACTCCATCAGCAGGTGATGCACATCATCAATCTTTCCACATATATTACAATTGGGTGCCTCTGCTATCCTCATGAGATATGCAAATTTTCCCGATGGATAGTGCCCTGAACGAAGTCTTAATGCTTCTTATTATTTAATAGCAAGCTGTATCGTGGAATATTTTTCTATTATTAATTCATCGTAAGGAGACTTACACGACACATGTCGAATGTTTATTTTAGAGATGTAGCATAACTTAAACTGGAAGTTGATTATCGATTCTTTTTACAATTCAATAATACAATAGGTAACATGATTATCCTTTAAATCAATTTAGGGGTGCGTAAGCTGTGTTAATGAAATGACAAAAATAAAATAGAACAACAATTGAGATCGCAATCTGGAATATTTGAATTAACGAATGTCTGACTCCAAACAACAAGATTAATTCTTCCAGTCAATATTCTTCGTCGCGTGTTGCTGCAGTAAAAATGTAGGAGTTACGTAAATATATGTTCTATAAATTCGATTAATTTTCGATTCCTTGGTCTAATATTGTGGTCCGCTCTAGTTTTATGTCTCACAGAAAGTATCGATGCATGTGTTAACAAAAAATTCATTTCAACATAAAATCAAGCAAGTCATTTAGGATTTTATCGTGCAAAATGTTTTTGTAACGTTTATCAGTATCAAAATATTTTTGAATCATATTTAACTGGTCGTTAAAATGCATGTTTTTAGGTTATGTGATAATTTACATTGTGTGGATTGGTCATACAAGTGTTCTTATGGTAAATAATGTATAATGTATTAGGTGTGCGCTTGAGCGGAGCCGCGGGTACAGCTGGTTATTCTTGTAAACAATAAATATAGCTTTAACAAGATGGCAGCTCCCCGGTTCAAAACTGTCCAGGGAGTTTTTGTGGCAATTTAAAATACATGTTCCTAGTTATAATATTTTTAATACACTTCACGTGTGTACAATAACCATCTATATTACATTAAAAACTTATATATTACAATAAAACCATTATTACACTTCTTTATTTCAAGAGTCTGTGTATTTATTTCCGTTTGATTTTGCGCTTGCCTTATTCTATTGCGGTCGTCTCTCTCTCTCTCTCTCTGTTTATAGTATAGTTCTTTATTTTTCTCACTCTGGATAAATACCTATTTTCCGTTTCAAAACATTGCAGTGACGTTCGATTTGGAGTTTTTCTTCGTATCAAGATCTGTCATGTTGTGATCCTAATTTTTATTTGTAAATTTGCTTTATTCTAATACCCTATATTATGTAAAATTAGTGTCATTTTGTGTGATATAGTTTGATTATTGTGGACTAGTTAACTTAAAGTAATAACTCAATTCAAAATTCAAAAAATTGAAAATTTATTTATTTCACATTTCACGTTTTACAATATAAATTACACAACGACTAGGCAGAGCCTGTATCTTGGAAGCCAAAATACGATTTAACAATATTTTTTTTTTACAAAAAACAGCTCTGGTGTCCGTACGAGACATTATTTATCGAATATTATCATCATTATAATGATGATAATGAATTTAATTATAATATTTATTTTATTTTATAAAAACATTTATTTATATTTAACATGCACACATCTTGAATAATATATATTATACACACACACACACGCACCAATATACATATCAACACATTACATACACTTACCTATATCACATATTACGACATTAATGTATAAAAATATAATCATTATAGTCTATGAGGTTTTACATTAAGTAGCTATGATTTAATTTTAAATCATTTCTTTGATTGGACAATATTTTAATATCGTATTGTAAATATGAGAAGCCATAAAATTGCCTAGTCTTTGTGCGAAAGCAGAACTGACATAGGGAGTCGGAGCACAGAATATACGACGTTGCAGCGTCTGTGAATACTCGAAACAATTTAGTATCTCTTAATGTTTATTTAGACACACTTTGAGCATAAAAAGTTGCCGGACAGTGAGAACTATGCTTTCTATATAAACTTCAACGGTCGGATATCTGTATGGCTTTCTAAGCATAACCTTAAGAACTGAACGTTGCGCTCTTTCAACTTTAATTATCACAGATTTAGCGGCACTTCCCCAGCAAGTAATACAATAAGTAATTAGTGACTCACACAGTGCGTAGTATGCGAACCGATAGTTGTTCGATGTGTTTTTTAAAAGTAAGATTGTGGTCCACCAGCACTCCGAGATACTTTATTATGTCTGTTTTCATGATGTACTCACAGTCGCATGTACCGTTCAGGCATGGGCAGGAATCTGTTAATGAAGAGGGTGGAGCTGTAGCTGACGTTTTATGGAAGCAGAAATACATTGTTTTTTTGGTGTTTAGCGTTAGTAAGTTCAGTTGCAGCCACTTACTTACTTTCAATATTCCAATTTCAGTAAGAGATTTAACATCAGACCAACAAGAACCTTGAAAGATGATGGCTGTGTCATCGGCATAGCACAACACTTCCGCATTTTTAATAGGAATATTAAAGAGATCGTTTATATAAATGATAAAAAGTGTAGGTCCTAGGATACTGCCCTGTGGAATACCAAATGTAACATCCAGGAGTTTGCTAACGTATTGGTCAACTTTTACACATTGCTTTCGCTCTAGTAAGTAGCTGGCAAACCAATCCAGAGCAATACCTCTTATCCCCATGTACTCTAGCTTTTTCAGAAGAATCGGAGTGGAGACTGTATCGAATGCCTTAGCTAAGTCCAGGAAGACACCAATTCTACACATTTTGTTATCTAAATGAGATGCAACAATTGACATCATAAGTGAAACCGCTTCTTCTGTTGATTTCCCTTGTCGGAAGCCAAATTATCTTTGGGAAATATGATTTTGAAACGAAATATATTTAAGGAGTCTCTTGCTAACAATTTTTTCCAAAAATTTTAAAAAAAATCCTAAACTAGTGATATGAATTTTAAGTTACCACAAAAACTCTCTGGTTAGTGTTATAATGAAAACCCTAGGCTATATGAAATAAAAAATGTAGGTTTTAAATAACAAAAATGTATATTAAATTAAAAAAAAACAGAAACTGATAACTATAAAGAAAAATACATCTTTTCATTACAACCCTTAATTCATTTCGGTTTCCTTATTAGGGGTGTTAAAAGATATAAAATACTATGGAATTTTGATATAATGAACTATCTAATATCGTGTTCGGACGGGGCAAAAGCGTTCTGTTGGGACGTCGCTACGTGCCATTCGGGCAGCGTCACGTCTGGTCGGCTCTTTCCGACCTAGCGCTCCTCTCTCTATATGTATACTGAATGCTTCTCTCTCCTACACACACTCACTACTTTACTTGTGTGATGGTGTATTAGCGTGGTTTCTTATGCTAACCTTATAGGTTATTCGTGAATATCAATGAATTACAATGTTTTTTTTTAACGTACTAGTCTGCTGAACTAACAGCTATTTATTGAGGATGGTTTAATAGGGTAACTTTATGCTACGACCTTAAGGAGCGAAGCATCCTGGTAAGCTTTAGGCGAATAGGAAAGTGTGGACAACCATTGGCTAACACTAATGAAACCGTGGGAGACGAAAATATATGACTAGAAGGAGTATGAAGTTTTTCTTGATAAATGTTTGTAGGTTCGAGAAGCTCGCCCAGGACGAGTACCCGCTGCCCGAGCCGCGGCAGGACGCGGTGCGGGAGCGCGGCCCGCGCCTCTCCGCCCGCCGCTCGCTGAACTCGCTCAGGGCTCTCGAGAAGAACTTAGTAGCCGCCTCCGATGAACTCGCACTTAGAGGTCTGTACTCTACTCTTCATATAATCATTGGTTCAACTTTTAAAGTGAAATCTCCTTTAGCCGTTGTGATTTAAAACTCGATGAAACGAAAAAACGACAGTATAAAGAGACAACCATATACATCTATAGGATTTAGCTTACGAGAGAATGAGATAGAACACATTTACATTATGCACGGTTAATGCAAGTCCGATTGGCCTAGTGGTGTGGGACGAGCAGACTTCATACGCTGTGCGTACATGTTGTCGATAGTTCGAATCCCGCTGATTTAGGATATTTATTTCTGAAGGTTTCACTTTTGACGCGTGTGAACTGCTGCACACATTTTTTTTGCTGTTGTTATCTTTGATGTAAGAATTACATCCAGTACACGTAACCACTATTAAACTTGTCTACTAAACATTAAATTATACATAAAACCTTAGGTTCTGCGAAAATAAGCGTAATTTGTTTTTATAGTACAACTAGTTGTGCTCGCGGCTCCGCTCGCGTGTACTACTAAAAAGGTTTTTTATAGCGCGCAACCCTAATTATTTTCCTAAATAAAAGTAGCCTAAGTTACTCCTTATAACATCAGCTATCCGCCAGTGTAAGTCTTGTCAAAATTAGTCCAACCGTTTCGGGGATTAACTAGAACAAACAGACACATTTTTTTTTAAATAACTTTTTTTTCATCAGTGCCGTGTATACTTTCATATGCACTTAGTAAAACCTGTTATTTTAAAACTACAAACGAACACTTCAATTTTATTATATGTATAGATAGGAAAATGGTCTCATATCTCTATCTCGTTCTAACACAAGCTACTATGCTCTCTCCCTTTAGAGTTGTTGATCTATATGTATGAAATTTATGGCTTGTCGCGTTTCAACACCAGTCAAGAGGCTGGCGGGCCGATAGCCGATTTAGCCAAGCCCTTGTTTTTGCATAATATTGTGCTTACTTTCATGGACAGTGACGTCATTCTGACGACAAGAATATATATTTTTTTAGTTCTTTAAAGTTTCAGCATTTGACCACAATCTCATCTGATGTTAAGTGACGATGTACCTCAAGATGATAACACACTAAACCTAGTGTGAGGACTGGCTCTCAAATGCAGCTGCCGGAACACACCTATTGGTGTTTGACGACAGATGTTCAACTTGAGGGTGGTAGCTACCCAGGCTGGCATTAGAAGAAGCCCTACCACCATGCTATGGTTTCCTCAAGATGTTTCCCTTCACCGAAAGCTCAGGCTCATTGCAAGGATTCGAACTCACGTCTATCTACGCGATGTCTTTACAGGCTACCACTGAGCCATCATTTCTCAGCTAGTGTATATCCAGTTGCCGAGGGTCCAGCAAGCCAACATGACAGGGATGATTATCATTGTGCTTGGGTTAAGTTGTCCTTTACCTATCAGGCACAGTGTAGTCACTTTGCCATGTCACTATCATATTATTAGTGCACATTAAATTTTACATAAGACTAGTTTTAACTAAGACAGTATTAACTGTGGCCTCATTTGGATGTTGAGTAATTATTTGTATGGAGTTGGCAACACTCTAAGCCTAGAAAGAGATGTAAGTAATGTCAACAGGTTGTAGTTACATCGCAATGTTTTCTTTCACTGAAAATTAAATATTAAAGACAGCAGTGTTGATCCCTAGAAATTATTCCACACTCCTGTTCCGAAATGTGGTCTTTTATCTAATTTAACATTTTTTTATACATGTTCGAAAAGTCTTGTTAGGCATCTAAGCATACAGTCCACCTGATGGTGAGCATCTACCGTAGCCTTATAGACTCTATAGACATAGGTACCACTAGCACTTCGTCGAGTTTAAAGAACGCAATACAAGGTTATTTGGCTGTGATCGTCTATAGGATGAAGGTATTCCACCAGTCGAGTGCCCCAAGTAGAGAGATATCTACTAGGAGAGACCTCTGATCTTCAGTCTTCATCAGAGTTTATATGCAATATTAATTAATTCAATGTCCAGGACTTAATCGCAAGCATCGCAAACGTCTGCTCGCCAAGTCGAGATCCGGCGTCAGCATCGTTGAAGACGTCGAGAGGATGAAGCAGTCCGTCACTAACACAACGGTACGCTAACGTCATGTAATAAATAGAACTAGTTCTCTAATTTGACATGTTTTTCACAAGATTATCATAAGTTTTTGAATGATAAAATAAAAATACATAGATATGATAAATATATACATAAATATGAACGACTTTGAGAAATATGTGAATTTGGTAGACACCTAAAACAATTTATTATATGGAAAAAATTACATTTCAGAATGGTAAATGGCAAGTCGAGTCGACAGAACCGGTAACAAAGAAATCTAAACACGAAACAGGTGATGAGGAAAAGAGACCCAAGAAAAACGAAAAGAACGACAAAGATAAGAGAACTAGAAAGCGTAAATTAAAATCAACCGCTGATGGAATATCTATTAAAAAGCTAAAGATTGCCGGAGAAGGAACAGCGACTAATAAAGTTACCAATGACAATGCAGTTGTTACTACGTCAAATGAAGAAAGTAAAAGAATAAAGAAGAACAAGGAAGAGAAACATAAAACAAAGAAAGATGCATCAAAGTTAAGTGATAAAATTGTAGCTGAAAAGAATACGGGAAAAGAGAAGTTGAAAAATAAAAATGTAGAACTTAAGAAGGTAGATAAGGAAATACATAACAAAGTTGAAAAAAAGACAGACAAAGCTGAAGCACCTGGTAAAGTTGAGCAAAAGATTAATGATAAGAAACCAACATTGCTGGTGAATAAAGTGAAAAAATTTCAAAAGTCAATAAAGAACGATAGTGATAATGTGTCTGGTCCGAAGCGGGTGAAGTTTGTCCTGAAGAATAACTGCATGCAGGGCACTGTGGACTACTACAAGAGTGTGCGACAGAGCCCCAACATCCCGTTCGACAGCCGGAAGAGACCGAGCAAGACGAACCTGAAGCCGTCCACCCCCTCACCGATAAACCCATTCTTTAAGAAACGTTTCAGACTCAAAAATTAAACATAATGTGATTTAGAGGATCCTTGTAGTATTGTTTTTGTTTAATAAATAATTCCTCAACTAAGCAATATGCTCAAGTTATTCGTTTTCATTCTGGCAGCTCAACTTGAGCACTTCCCATCACAATCTGTCCTGGGTCTATGAGGTAAACCGGGATACCTGCCCCGGGCAGGAACTGAAAGTGAGCGGTAAGCATTTCCAGGCCGTTAAACACTATCGGTAGTTTATTTGATTTTTAATCTAAAAACCTCAAATGCTGGGATAAATGAGCTGATGTAAGTTTTTGCCCCGGTCTGAAATTATCGTCGTAAGGTTATCTCTGATCTTGTATATCACTAAATCGTCTTCATCAAAACTTTTGTTATTTATTGAATAAATTAGCCCGTGACTTCGCTCGCGTGGACTATAGAATGGCGTTAGCCGATTAGACGCTCGAATCCATGCCATTACGGACCAAAAAACGATCCCTGAGGAACTCCGATTCTGTTTAAGGATCGCGAAAAGGTTGCCTCATGTATACTTTTTATGACAGCAGTCAGTTAAATACGAGCTTAGCAGGTCGAAAGAAGTTCCACACACACGATAGTTTTTCAGCTAAATATAAGCGTACTGTAGTCAACGCAATCGAGGGCCTTTGAGAGATCACAAAATACTTACTCTTATTTAGCTTATTGTTGCCACTTCGCTTTCGAATTTATAACTGCCGCGTCTCGCAACTCGGCCCCTTTATATATCCAAATGATTCGATCCCGAAATCTCTAGAAGGTCCCTGAACTCTTAACATGTTGTAAACAACTTACGTCATCGCTTTTAAAAGAAGGGGAACGTTTGATTTATAGCCGGTTGTTGGTTGATAGTTACAGCGATACAGCTTTCTATGTGTGTGTCGTCAAACCGACACATACACTATAATAAATACACGATCTTTTGGGTACATTCCGGACGCTTCATGAGATTTCGAGAATGGTGTTTCTTTTTCCATTTTCTTCTTATTCAAACCGTAACAATATTAAGGTTTCCAGTAGAAAACGTATAATTAAACTCTAGATTACACCAGGTATTTTGAGCTGTATTCGTAATCGAGACAATCTTTATCGGAAGACAAAAAACAACCCAAGTAACCATACTATAAAGATAACTTATATGCGATATAAATCCTTTTGTAATAACCTACTTAAGAAAAATTAACGTGAACGTAGAAAATATGAAAAATATTTACGTAGCGAATTCCATATTTATGGAATTCCTATTTAGGTATAGCAAAAATCCTAAAGCTACCTGGAATGTAATTAAAAAAAATACAAATTTAAATACTGTGAGAATTGTTGTTAGTGAGGTTTTGTCCTCTAGTATGATAGTAAACGATGTTAATGAGTTATTTTCGAATTTAGGACATCTAAATTACTGCCCAGGCCATACGAATATTTGATAAAGACCCTTCCTTAAAAAATATAACATCTATGGCCCTGTTTTTGACAACCAATGAGGAGATTGAACGTTATATTCTTCATTTATAAATTGATTATGCTGTTGGGTGGGTTGGCATACCTGCTGTATTGATTAAAATAGCCAGACATGTTCTTGTTTCCTTGATTTGGCACGTATTTAATCTTTGCATTTCAAATGGCGTTTTCTCTCAGTTCTTAAAAAAAACGGTAGTACATCAGATATATAAATATTTCTGTTTTATCAGGTTTGTCGAAATTACTAGAAAAGATTTTGAATAGTAGTTTTCATCAGGTATCTTAATAGAAAAAAATCTCGCTTTAAACCAATATAATTTTCGTGCTGGTAAAAGTACTGAAGATGCCGTTTTATTATTAACTAAAGTTGCGACTAAAAATCATGACAATAGACAAAACTTTAGCTATCTTTTTGGACCTGTCTAAGACATTTGACACCGTCTCCGTCCCTATTCTACTAAGTAAACTTGAAAGGATTGGCATAAGGGGTCAAGTTTTTCATATATTTAAAAGCTATTTAAGTGTTCGCTCACATATCGTCAAAATTAATAAGTTCATGAGTAAATAGGCATTTCTTAACTATAGGGTACCTCAAGGCAGTGTTCTAGGTCCTACCTTACTTACAATTTATATAAACGATTTTTGTATCCTATCTCTTAATAATGCTAAAATCATAACTTATGCTGACTTCTCCGTAATTATTGTAAGAGGCGAAAATTCGGTTTGAAACTCGCACTTTTAAATTTAAACCTAATTCCTTATATACCTTCTAAATTTAAAGCTAAACCTACACAAAACAAAGTTTGCTTGCACATTCGCTTTTAGAATTTCATCTCATTTCTTATAGTTTAGCAGCTCATAAATGCTCATTAGTTAAATTGACATGTAGCTGTCCTATAATTGAACGTATCCATACCATCAAATATCTTGGTGTTTTGATTGAAGTAGTTTCACTTATAGCCAGGATCAGAAAACGAATATTTTGTTTAAATCATTAAGAATCTCTGCAGACTTTGATACCTTGAAAACAATAGCTATACTTCGGCTTAGCTCATTCAATTGTAACCTATTGTATTACGGCTTGGGGTGGATCTGGAAATTGCTTATTACTTCGACTGGAAAAGCATAGAGAGCTGTATTAAAAGACATGGCATATAAGCCAATACGATTCCTTCTGAATGAATTATATGCTCTGTGGCAAATTACCACAATTAGGCAATCCTTTACTCGAAATGCTGTTCTCCGTCAACACACATCTCACCTTGATCAAAAACATATAATCAGAAACGCAGTGCTGACAGGTGTGAACTAATGATCTTTCCAGTCTCGCTTTAGTTAGAAGACAATTTCATTTTTTAAGTCCTGTTCTATATAACAGACTTAACAAAGAACTAAACATTTTCCCCCTTAAATATATTCTTCGCTCATTAGCTTTTCAAACTTAGTTATGAGAAAACAGAACAAATAATTAAAACATAAGATTGATTTCTTCCAAACTTAGACTAGACCTTATTTATATAAACCTTTTGCAAAGACATAGTACAAATCCTTTTATTCAGCACACACACACACACACGAACACACACAAATAAACACTGAAGATACTCTACAGTCCTGGATATTGCTTATTTGAAGGAGGAATATTTATTTTTGTGATACTTTTGTTGTATTTTCATTACATTATGGAACGAAAACCCTACTGTTGACAGCCTGGAAGTGGGCGCTATTGGCTGCGACGCGGTCTTCACTAGTCTACTTAATACCGTACATTATTGTTAATGTTTTATCATGGTTCATGGTTCCTCCAATGGAATGTTATTACTTATTATTTTGGCCTTTTATCTACATAATTATATATGTAATAAAGACAAGTTGATATCGTAATACGTGTTTATTTTAGACCTGTGATTCTTCTTAGCTCTTTGGGGTAGGGGGTTCAAGGTCGGCAACACGCTAGTGATATCTATGATATTACAAGCGTCCATGGGCCACGGTATTCGCTTACCATTAGGCGGGCGGTATGCTTGTTTGCAACTTTTATAGTATAAAAAAAACGCATCTGTACAGGACCTAATTTTAATTGCAAACATATAACTAAGTATGATGAAAATACAAGGATAATTCAATAAAACAATCAAAAACTTTATATCTATATAACTATATTACTGTTTACAATATATTTACATTTTATAATACAGGTGGTCATTCCTTAAAACTACCCTCGCGTCGAGCTTAAAAAATATCTTAACCTATGGTTGATTTTAACTGCTGGCAACATTACACATGACTACAGATTATAAAACATTTAACTCGGCCGCCATTAAATCTCTAAATGCATATTTATTTATTAACAATACATAAATTCGAATACTTATAACACTAATAGTGTCAACGTTGGTTTGCTTGTCATTCGGCATAAATATACTACGCGACAAGAATCTCAAATGACTCCTTACATGGTCGCCATCTCAGGGCACCTGTCTTTGCATTGAGGGGCTAAATAAGTTATACTTGGGGTTTTTTAGGGGTTCAAAATATTTAGTTATTGTAAACTTTACCTATCCTGCCATCCTGGCCAACCTCGTTCATTGTCATTTTTGACCCATCATTTTAACGTTTAAGCCAAATTGAACAGGTCATTTATTTTACAGTGTTTACAACTCTGCTCTTATTCCATACATCAATACATTTTTCATACAACAATCTTCAAAGTCACTTAAATCGAGAATGTTTCACGGGACTCCAATTATTATGTGTAATTAAAACACGTTTGAGTAAAAACGAAAACCGATTTCAGTTGAAAGGACATTAACGTGGCAGAGATGCGAATGTAAAGATGGATGTATCGTGAAACTAGAATGGATAAGATTAGGATGACTATAACAGAGAAAGTATGAAAGCACCAGTCTCCGAGAAGTTGAGGAGTAGTAGCATGGTATGGGCATGTCATATAACTAGAATAATGTTTACTAAGAAGGTGAACGGATATACGAGTAGAGAAAAACCCGCGTGGTGTGGATGGATTGTGTGAGAAATAATATTTGTATTTAACGTGTGAATACTGAAATGACAGCTCTGGAAGAGCTTCAACTATGTGTCTTCAAATATGTGGCGACACTACATAGGTGAAGCAAACATTTTCAACAAGGTCGCCTTGCCGCATTCGGCACTTGACCATTGGTAAACTTGGTATACCTACATTATCTCTGTGTCATCTATAGACGTAAATAGTTGTTCAATGTCTTCAAATACGTCATATCATTCGATTCCGATAGATTTAGACTTGATTTACAAAATTAGAAGAATCGTTAATTGCTTATAGAAACATCGAGTACGATAGAACAACTGTATCCGACTGTATCGTGGCGTGTCGCGTTCCGGGATTAACCGGTGTGTATCCAGAAATCAAGCAAATAGTGATGTACCAATTTGGTGTGCCATTTATTGTCTGGTATGTAAAATTAGTTTCTTCTGTAAGACATCAGAAATATGTAAAAATTATAATCCGAATAGCCTAAACTCATTTTCGACACAAAAACGTCTATATATATTAGGCACATATTATATCTACAAGCACGGCGGTATCAAACGATTCAATTTATATATACAATTCATTTTATGATACAATTACATAATTTTTTATTTGTACATATATAAAAATAAAATTTGTCAACTGTATAGATAACATCAGAAGGGGGACCGGCCGCCATGACACCTTTCATAGATTGTAAAATCCGTTACTGTCGTTACATTTCGTGCCCGTATATTTTACAACCAAATGATAATAAATTATATTATGTATAAAGAAACCGGTTACACTGTAAGAAAAACAATTTTGAAATGTTCCCATGTTCCCTGCTTTTGACGAAACATATAGTTAAAAATCTAATGTTTTCATTCTAGTATTTTAAATTTTGCTTAAACTTTGTGACAATGTTCTCTTTTTTTTCGTACACGCCATTTCCAGTCTTCAAGAAACGACACATACGGTATTTGATTTAACATTACAAAAATCCACAAGTAAAATAAATGCAATAAATCAATGACTGATTTCTTTAAAAATTAATTTAGTTTTTATGTAATAAAATGCTAGGACATAAGCACCCTAAGCCCTACAGGGGGGAAATCGCTGCCGAAACACATACTTGGGTTTGTGACAGATTTACAACTCGAGAGTGGTAGGTAACCAGAAAAGCGTTAAAAATGAACTAACACAAGGTTTAATCCATCGCTGCGACTCATCAATACGATTCGATATACGAAAGCGCTAAATACAGATAATTTTATAACATCACTAGTGTTCCCTCAAAATTATCCTCTAAAGCCTCATTTAGATTATTGCAGATAAATAGCCGAACAATTCGTGCACGAATAGGACCACTTAGAATAACCTTTTGCATATTTGTCCATAATGTATTCAGTGAACAAATTTCAAACATGGATGAGGTGCGACTCACTGCTACGGCTTTATATCTATTTAATGAGACAAAAGAAAATGTTTAGTATACCATATCACGGGTAAACTTCTATAAACTTGAAAGTATTCTCGTTTGTCCAATCCATCGCAAAAATAAACCGCTTTAACGACCGCTCGCGACAAAATTCACGAGTCAACTGAACAATAATCTTTTAAAACGTGTCAAAAAACCGAAACCGCGCGGATAACGGACGAGTATACGTGGCGAGTACCGAAAATTCCTGAATGTATCTAAATGAGACTTTATATTCCACGTATTACATCTTAATAAATACCCGGTAATATTACAATCGAATAACTATTATTGGCACTGCACTTTTTAATTTACGATTATATTTATATACACTATTTTTTCTTCATATAAACACCTATTATATAATATATTAGACTGTTTTTTTTTTATAATAAATATTATTTTGCTAGATACCGCGGAAATCCAATTGTATGTCAGTCAGCATCGGTCACGGTTGGGAAAAATGGTCACCTGATCATTTAGTATACGCCAATATTTATTTTATTGCATGTTTAATTCAGTAGTTTTCCGCTTTATGCAAACATAGTTACCTGTTTTCTTTTTTCTTTAATTCAATACGTTAGATCGTGGACGTAAATTCCCTCAACGTAGTGAACACCTACGTCCAGTAATCGGGAATATAAAAATTTATCAGGGGAAGAATTTTATATTAAATATTTTTATATGCCAAGGATTTTTATAGAACAGGAGTGCGCGAACAGTCGACCGCGAGCGCCGGTAATGCGATTGTCCGCAGGTTCGAATCCCGGCATGTATCAACGAATTATTCGGAATTCATGTACATTTACTAATTTGAATTGGTAACACTACCAGCTGGTACCTTCCTTGGGAAGAGGCCTTAGCTCAGTAATAGGACATTTACAGGCTGATATTATTATGGGGTAAATCTCACGTGAGAAGGAAGATGGGATCCCATATTTCATGGGGTCGAAAAGTAAAAATAAAACCTCAACGTAATTATCGGACATCCCTATCGAACGATCACCGTCTTTCGTTGGTGAGAAACACATAAACTCAAGTCAATATTTTCGAACTATACTGAGAATGTTAATATTGGTGATATTACAATAAAATATACGGTTCTCAAGTCACTCTGAACATAGTCGCAAGTTCGAGCTCGGGCATGGTATATTTATTTTTACGTTTACGGTTTGAACGACCAATGAAATTGGCGAGCACTCAACCAGAGTGTTACACATATTGTTGCGTACGAGTTAAGCCAGCCAGGATTCAGTCTACCCGTACCCTGCCCGTACCCTGCCCGTACCTGGCTACGTCCTTGTCCCTATTTGGAAACACGCTGTAACATACATATATTGATCATTACCTAATATTAAATTAACAACATAAGTTAAGCTAACTTAAGATGAACATAATTTAACCGCAAGTTAACTTAAGCCCGTTTTAAGCGATAAGTAAACAAAAATTCACTGAGATCCTTTGGACTATTAGAAACGCGACGTTTTACCAGTAAAATAGTGTTATTAGAAAAAAGAGATGTTAGAATAAAATCAAATTTAACCCTGAAAATTCTTTTTTTTTTTTGTAACACTACTAATAATTTAATATATTTTTTAAATCATGCACTTTGATTGTTAAACTGAGTTTCGCCACAAACCGAGACTTAACTATGTGTTTATTTATAACCGACGATTCAGAAATGTATATGACGTTAATTATAATCTAATGGGTAATTGAACACGGTTTTCACATCGATCAAGTGAAACGCATATTGAAACCTATACATCAGCCAAATTGGATAAAGAAGGTTTACTAACAAGTCGTTGCCTAGCAACCGAAAAAAATCTCAGGTATCAAAAACTTTTCACGCCGGACATAATTACAGATATTTTGATATAGATTTTTAATTGTACATTTTTTTAAATTATATCAATAACTAAATGTTGTAATCAAGAATTTCTCGTCTTACATATTCTAAAAGGAACGTTAAATCTATACATATCATAAAATTGAAGTGTCTGTTTGTAATGTCAAAATAAAAGATTTTTACTAAAGTATACATGATACCTATAATAAAAAACCCATATTTTTTTTCATTTTTGTCTGTCTATCTGTTTGTTTGTTCCTGGTAATCTCCGAAACGGTTGGACCGATTTTGACGGGACTTTCACTGGCAGATAGCTGATGTTATAGGGCATAACTTAGGCTACTTTGATTTTAGAAAAAAAGATAGGGTTCCGCAAAAAAATAAAAAAAAACTTTTTTAGTAGTCCACGCGTGCGGAGCCGCGTGCTCAGCTAGTTAAAAATAATTGAAATGTAATGCAATTAAATTCAAATGAATTAAATAGAAATTGTATCAATATAAACAATAATATCACAAAAAATAACAACAGAATATAATAAATTTTCTGGTTGCATTTAAGTTAAATATTTATGTAAAAATTAGATAAAATGATAGATAATAAAGGGCTTATTTATTTTATTTTACTTTGAATGTGCGTATTTCGTGAATTCTCATGACCTTAAAACTGTCCGTTTACGTGTATTCTTTATCGAATTTGGCTTAACTAGAGTTCCGAACACCTTACAGAGAGAGACGCTTTCAAACTCTGATTTCCACTTTTCTATAATAACACAATAGAGATTTAGTTTATCGATAACAGCCGATAATACATATACATTTCTTCTCCTTTTTTTTCTATTCAAACGGCAACCGTGTTCATCCACAGTTCTGCCAGTGTCACGTGAACAAAATGGCGGCTTCCTTGTTAAAACGGTCCAGGGAGTTTTTGTGGTAACTTAAAATTTATACATCCAGATATATTATATATTTTATAACGTGCGCACAGTAAACAAACGACATCACGTAAATTGCCGCTAAAATTACATAATATAGGGTCGAATAACAATAATTTTATGAGTTGAAATAAGAATCACTACAAGACAGGTCAAGTTCCCGTCAAAAACTCCGATACATTATTTTATTCGATCTCCGTATAATATTATTCCTTATGGGTGTTTTTGTGGCGACGTCATATCTCTGTTAATTCTTCATCAAATTTAACGTTTCGCACATACATTCACAGCTTATATTCTCCGCTATTGACGAAATTGATGTTTACGTAAAAAAAGTTTTAATAAAACTTCAACTAAACTGCAAAAAGCGCCATCTGTTAACGATTTGTTGAACTAACAGGACAGCTGTTAACATTGTATAACGTGCGAGATATTCGCATGAGACAGCATGTACTTTTTATAATCGATAATAATCGTAATGTTTTGAACAATCGTACGTCGTGTTACCGTTGTTTCAGAGCTGATCGCACGTGTAGTATATCTGGTAGGAGTCCGAGTCGAGGTAGGTGGCCCTGAGGGTGCACCGGGGCGGGGCGCGGGGCGGGGCGAGGGGGCGTGCCGGCGCGGCGCCGGCTGGGTGTCGCTACGTGCGCGAGGGGGTCGCGGTGCCCGGCTTCGGCGGCAACCGGGGGGCTGCGCTGAGGGGCATTAGCGACAAGTTTTATTGGTATGGCGTAGTGGCCACAATCTCACCTGATGTGAAGTGACGATGTCACAAGAGGCCCAAGATGATAACACACTAAACCTAGTGGAAGACTGGCTCTCAAGTGCAGCTGCCGGAACACACCTATTGGTGCTTGGTGACAGATATTCAAGTTAAAGGTTGTAGTCAGCCAGGCGGGCATTAGAAAAAGCCCTACCACCATGCAACACAGTGACAACTTTCATTATCATGTACATACTACTATTGAATTTGAGCCGGAATTAATCCACAATCAGATGAATTAACAAAAATGTAATTACAAAATAATACAACTATACGCTATGTACACCTTATTGATTGCTATGAATTATGATCTAAAACACCGGAAGACTTTAAACTTGATTTTTTGATAAAATGCTAATGCTAATGAGTGCGTTCGCCGCTGCTCGGTCTGAACGATGTTGATGCACTGACTTTATAAAACAATATACTCAGAAAGCGATGCAATGAGCGAACGCAGCAGAAACTTGTATGATTGGCCCGTACACGCTAAGCGAATACAGAACAAACAATATTTGCAGACCGAACGATTTAATTTTTCTTAATAAAAATTATCACTGTGAATTTAAAATAGAGATATTTCATGTACAGGTGATATTAATAAATTAATTATCTATATGTACATTTGAATATAGAAGTAAAAAAATATATGGAGTTGGTTTTTTTGATAAACGGTTCTTCTTGACACTGTTGCTAAGTGAGTTAAGATATTATTGATACTGGGGGTATCGATATAACTGCTTGGTGGGAGTGGTGGCTAGCCTATCCCTATGCCTTATCGTCATGGTATGATAGTGATGTTCCCTTACAGAGGCAAACGAATGCACTTACGTGTTGTGCCGCCGCTGTAGTATCGTCGAGTGAGCCGGGCGGAGGAGCGCGGGCGCGGGCGCGGGCCGGGGCGGCAGCGGGGGCGGAGCGCCGGCGCTGTTGCCGCCCCCGCTGCTGACAGCGCTGCCGCCCCCGCTGCCCGCGCTCCCGGCGGTTCCGTACACGGGGGACGCGCCCCCCAGCACAGCGCTCGACGACGGCTGCGACATTATAACAAAGCCCACTTTTACCAAACAAGTTTATATATCTTTTCTTTTTCCACATTTCTAGATATATATCTTACATTGACGAATATGACTTTTTTTAGCGTCAATTTGTATCATTTTAAGTCATAATCGTACTATCGATTATATTTAGCTTTAAACAAGAATTGATAATCGGAAAATCAACTTACAATTTAAATTATACTACATCTCTAAAATAAATATTTGACATGTGTCGTGCAAGTCTTTTCTTGCGTTGAATCGATAATAAGAAAACTACCAAAATTCGTTTAGATCGGCTCAAATAATATGCGGTCTGTCTCGGAGGTTATGGGATCTGTTAAAAGGGAAGTTCGAAGTTAAAAGGGAAACTCTCACAGGCTTTACAAGTTAACGAGTAATAGTCGAACAACTTATAAAATTTACTCGGAGAAGTAATTTCGTACAAATTCCATTGAAAATTACTGAAGGTATCCTTATAAAGTTGCATATTGTGTCGGGCAACTACCGAACCCTACACTGTGCGAGGCCCGACAAATAAATTTATTAAATATTAAATATTCCTAAATTATAAAAATTTAATATCATTTCAGATGATAAAAAAATCCACACATTTATAACATCAGAATTACACTATCACGTGCATGCACACTACGAGTTTTTTTGGACACAATCCAAAAAGCCTCTAATCAAGTAATCTTCTTCTTTAAAAGTTAAAAAGCATATTAGTCATGTGCTACTATACAAAAGTAACGTTCTCTATAAACATACAGTTTTCTCCATACATAGTATTATTACTAATACCGTGTACTCTAATAAAATGAAGTTACAGTGCATCTGGTAACACTGATCACACTCAAATTTCTCGTCACGGCAATAACAATCATCCGTGTGTGCTAGTGATTCTCATATTTAGTGCGCGCACTCCATTTGATGACGTGTCGTCACAGTCACAGAAACCCTTTTTGTCACTATGTCAAAAATCACCGCTTGTGCGCTAGCTCTAGCAGTTGACAATGATAAGCTGAACAATATAGGCAATACTTAAAAATAATATCAATGTCAAATCAAAATGATTATAAGTCGGTAAATTTTGAATTAATGAAAGTTTCAAAAACCCTAATTAATTTGACAACGATTTTTAGTTAACAGTTTAGTTGAACAATAATTTGATCTGACTTTCAGAAACCGGGTGTGAGCTTAATGCAGTTCTCAAGTGCAGCTCTCTCGAAACACACCTATAGGTATTTGGCGACAAATTTTCAACTTGAGGGTAGTAGCTAGCGAGGCGGACATTAATTAGATAATGCCCTACCACCGGCTAAGTTAGAGTATCTAAAAAAAAGTATGTGTGCAGCAGTTCAAACCTGTCAGAAGTGAAACCTTCAGAAAAAAAGAAAAATATATGTTCTTTTAAAAATTGTGTGATTCGAACTATCGATCACTCGTGCGTACTGCGTATGAATTCTGGTTTCACACCACTAGGCCAATCCGACTTCGATCACAATCATGACAATCGGGACTTCCATTAACCGTGCATAATCTATCTCATTCTCTTGTAGGCTAAATCCTATAGGTTTATATGGTTTTCTCCTTTTACTGTCTCTTTTCCGTTTCATCGATTTTCAAATCACAACGGTACTAGAGAAGTTTTCACTTCAAAAAAAGATTCTTCAAGAGGAGGAAATTTCTGTTCGATCTATTTCCCTCCTACCCTTTCCACAGCAGAACCAAACGCGCTGGACTTCGGAGTTACAGTTTTACGGTATCCTCTATCTCGGCACGAACTAAAAGGTTCTCACTGTCTTATCTTTGTCGTAACGTGAAGGTGTGGAACCATCTCCCAGCCAATGTGTTCCCTCCTCCTTATGACATCGGGTCCTTCAAGCGTAACGTGAAGAGATATTTATCGAATCCAACGATTTGGATCGTAATATGCTTACCGTTACGGTAAACAAAGTAATTTAGAGGACCCTGCACATAGCAGATTGCTGCATCCAAGCGCGCAGTACATTTTTATATGCTGACGTTACATCTCACACTAATACGCGATTGCACGCACTGAAGCACCTTATCTATATTAATTACTAGCTGTGCTCGCGTCTCCGCTCGCGAGGACGTGTAATTCATTTTTTCGAACTGTCTATACTGTTAGCCATAAGGGCCCTGAAGCTTCAAATGGCTTTTACAGCTTCACCCGAGCTTGGGGGCGAGCGCTTAAGGCACTCAGCCGCGAAGAACGTGTAACTTTTTATTGAATGTAGATATCGTGATAATAGTCTACTTGTCTCATATCAAATTTGGCGCAATAAATAAATATTTTCTGTAGTCTCTGACTTAAGAAACCAATATTTATAGATTTCAGATATTAAAAGTGTAAGACTTTTCATTTTTTATTTTGAACTTTGCAAAGGCTGTCAGCCATATTAGTCTATATATTATCTTTGCTGTGACATCATTGTAAAAAGCCTTAATACTTTTTATTAAAATGACAACCTTTGCTAAATGTCAAATGTTTGCTTACAACCCGTATGACGTCACAGCACATATAATATGGCTGACAGCGTTTTCGCCGGTTTATGAAAAGTAAACTTTTAAAATAAAGCTTTACGGTTTTCTAGGTTCTAATAAATATGTTTTTTTCCTCTAATCGGACAATAAGTAATAATTTAAGACCTACTTAAAAATAGAATCAACTAGCCTATTGTTTTTGAAGTGAAAACTTCTTTAGTACCGTTGTGATTAAAAACTCGGTGAAGCGAAAAAGCAACAGTAAAAAGAGACAACCATATATATCTATAGGATTTAGCCTACGAGAGAATGAGATAGAACACATTTACATTATGCACGGTTAATGCAAGTCCGAGTATCCTAGCGATGATGGCGCAATGGTAGCGTGTACGACTTCACGTCGATTGACGTGAGATCGAATCCCTGCAATGAGCCTTAGCTTTCGGTGAAGTTCACTTCACTAGGTTTATAGTGTTACCATCTTGGGCCACATTGTCACTTAACACCAGTTGAGATTGTGGCCACTACGCCAAACCTAAAACGATAAAAAAAAAGACGACCAAACTACATAAGCAGGACGCACGAGTGGTCGATAGTTCGAATCCCACTGATTTAGGATATTTAAAAATATTTTTTAAAAAATTACATTTATTTTTTTAAATAAATTTAATTTATATTTTTTTGTGAATGTTCCACTTCTGACACGTGTGAACTGCTGCACACATCATTTTTTTCTAAGGACCATGTTCTAAAGAGTAAAACAACCAAAATTAATCCGAGTCGTTTTTGCGTGATGCGCGCACAAAGTCAAATCAAAATCATTTTATTTACATAGAGTAATATTATAAAAAAACTCAAGGGACTGTTTTTTATTCAGAATTTATTTGTCAGTCAGATTGATTGATTTTATAGCCTATTTATTAAGGAAGATTATAGGCTATACAACTTTACACTACGAACCTAAGAAGTGGAATAGTAAAATGAACGTCAAGCAATCTGAAGTATTGGGAATGAGAACAATGATTGGGTTACCACGAGTACGGTGGAGAGTTGGATCAAATAAATTTGCCCCGAGTGAAACCGCGGAACACAGCTAGTATCACATAAACTGCAATTGCTTACAATCTGATCTATTAGTTTATATAATCTACGTGCGTGTTCTATTGCGACTCAGTTGTTTTTTTTTTTCTTGTATACCTCAATCGAATGGATCTATTAGGAATATGAATGTGTGTGTGTGCGTGTGTGTGTAACTGTATATACTCACGGCGTGCAGCGGCGTGTGGGGGGCGGCAGAGTCCCTGCGGCGGCGCGGCGGCAGGGGCGGGGGCGTGCCGCACCATGACGACGAAGACGACGATGCTGTCAACGATATATCATTATTGTTTGTAAAACGCTCATGCGATTCATGTATAAAGGTTAACCTTACAGTTACATAAAAAAAGCCACCATTCAAGTTTCTAGCCGATCTATAATTTTTAATGAGCCGATTGTAATGACGGCGAGTGAACTACAGTGCGCTAGAGGTGGACGTCTCGCTCTGAGCACATGTAGGTGCACGTCGCATCGCTCGGTGCAGTGACGTCACATGCTACCACCGAGGTATAAACCTCATTAGCGGAGCGGGTACTACATCACAAGTTTAAAAGCTGCCATGTTACTTAAATATACTATCAATAGATGGCGCCTGCTACATGATAATTAAATCTCAGGTTCCGGCCAATCCCTGGGCAGGTTGCAGCGTAGACATGTAGAAACGCTTCGGCTGCGAAGAGATGTTGCTTCGCTGAACGTGTTTTATCGTCTGTATCATAGTGATTGTTATAAGAATTGTTCGACCTTATTCTATCATCTCCCGTCTACTCAGAGCCGGTACGAACTACTGGTCTACGGAGTCACAGCCACACGGTAACGCACATCACGGCACGAACAGAGAACTAAGCTAATTCTTGTATTAGCCGTACCGTGCAGTTGTGGAACAGTCTCCCAGCCGACGCGTTCTCTGCTTCCTATGATATTGGGTCCTACAAACGAGAAATCAAGAGGTACACTCATTACTAGTATAGAATGTCATATAACTGGGAGAATGTTAAGTATGAAGGTGAATGGATATATGAGTAGAGGAAGACCGAACAAGGTATGGAGGGACTGTGTGAAGAATGATATGCGTCAAAAGGTGTCAATACTGAGATGATAGTTAATAGAGTTGAGAGGAAGAGAAAAACATGTTGTGCAGACCCTATTTAAGTGGCATAAGGGTAAGAAGAAGAAGAAATAGAAGTAGTGTATAAAGCTAGTAAATTAAAAAGTATTTTGAAATGAAAACTTCTTTAGCGCCGTTGTGATTTGAAACTCGATGAAACGAAAAAGCGACAGTAACAAGTGACAACCATATACATCTATAGGATTTACCCTACGAAAGAATGAGATAGAATACATTTACATTATACACGGTTAATGAAAGTCCTGTGATTGTGATCGTCGACGGATTGGCCTAGTGGTAGATAGTCCGAATACCACGAATTTACGATATTAAATAATATTTTTTAAAGAACGTATTTTACTATTATTTTGTGAAGGTTTCACTTCTGGTTCCTCTTCTTTTTCAATAATAAAACCTATGTTAGTTAGTAACAATGTAGGAATTAAAAAACATTAAATGTAAAACGGCGTTTGATTAAATCGATCTTTTTATTTTCTTAAGATGCATTAATTTTAAGCTACTTATCTATGTTTCTTCAATAGCAATAAACATCAACTATAAAATGATGTTTGAATCACTAATTATAATGAACGATTAAGGGGAAATATAGAGTTGAAACTAAAACACCTTTGAGAGATAATACATGTAGAGATTGTAGTTTAAAATATGTTAATACTCACTCTGCTGGTGCGGAGTGACGGGCGAAGGCGTCGGGGCTCCGCGGGTCGGGAAACTGAACACGTTTATCCTGGTAACAAGTTCAAATCACTTTAATACGGACTGTTTCTAAACTTGAAACTTGCCGATTCGTTTAAACCCAACTGTGGAGTCTGAGATAAAACAATAACAACTGATTTTCGCAATCAACGAGTTCGATTAACCTTAAGAATAACTTAAAACATTTGTGATTGAATCGATTTTGAATACAATCTTTATTTGTTCGTTGGTATTAAGACGTCACAGAAAAAATAAATATGCGTGGAATTTAACTTATTTTTGCACTTCAACACTATATTGATTGACTATAGCTGTGCGCACGGCTCCGCTCGCATAGACTATACAGAGTACCGCCGGTTGGACGCATGCGTGAATCTCGTTACCCCCGGTACCACACACGGCGATCGCTTGCCAGTTATTTTAAAGACAAAAACGCTTATTGTGGAAGATCCTTAGAAGATAGACATATGCTACCGCTGACGTTTTCGTAGATCTTTTTAAGATTTACAATTATATCGTACATTAGTTTGCTATATCTGTTATTGTTTACTCAGCGTAAGCCATTAAAGCGCCCCAAGAGCGTCTTTTTTCTGGACTGATACACCATTGTGTTAATTGTTTATTTATTTTATTAAAACTACAACCTGGCCAGAGCACATAGCTATGAACTAAAAAAAAAACACACGTAAATAGGATAAGTGGGTTTCGCGTGAAAAGAACATACAAGGACAGACATACAGAGAGAGGTTGAATTTTATAATACGTATAGGTTATTAAGCTACCAACAAGGCTACAACTTCACTAAAAAAAAGGATGCTTAAATTAAAATCCAAGAGCCGCTCTAATCGGTCGCTCTAACATGCTAAGTTTAAATATTCATTAAATCGAGAAAGCGACATAAAAGAGTTTAATGTACTTACTTAATCATTACATATGGGTTTCCAAAGATTTTCACTATAGCATTTGTAACTTTGGCCGAATATATCTATGTTGGGATATTTGCTTATGTTGTTGTGCTGTTTTTGGGTAAAGTATCGTCCTTAACATAACGCAAATGTTTCCCTACCGTTTACAAAGAAGTTTCACACTCAAAAATTTAAAAGTTTATTTAGTTAGGTTACGATTTGTGTACCATATGAAGCAATTATAGCTCAGTGGTAGCGTGTACGGACATCGCGTCGACTGACGTGAGTTCCAATCCCTGCAATGAGCCTGAACAGTCGGTGAAAGAAAACATCGTGATGAAACCATAGCATGGTGGTAGGGCATTTTCTAATGCCCGCCTGGCTAGCTACCACCCTCAAGTTGTAAGTCTGTCACCAAGCAACAATAAGTCTGTTTCGGCAGCTGCACTGAAGATCAGGTGAGATTGTGGCCAAAACGCTAAACCTATAACGACAACAAAAAGTACAATATTTTGGAAATATCTGGAAGTCTTGAAACACTACAAATATCGAGTATGTATTCGTAGATAAGAGAAGACATCGCGGAACACGCACACGTTAAAATCTTACCGGCCCGATTATGTAAGCAAACAATTTCTAAAAATAGCACCCTTTCCCTTCCTTTAAATATCAAGGTCTCTCTAGAAATTTCAATTGAAAGTAGTAAAGTACTTCGAATTAAAATAGTTATTGCATACCTTTCAGGGACCTGTGGGCTCGCCGGGGGTTGAGGAGCTGGAGATCTCTTCGGGGACATTGTTGGAATTCTGTAAAAAGTAATATGGAATGTAATTTGTAAACGTATTTATTCAGAAGTGGGACTTTATGCGAAATTTTACTGTGACACGTGGAATGTCAACATTGTCGCGAATAACAGTGAAGTTTGGAATACCAAAGGAGATGCGTACACCAATTATTAGAACAAGACAAGTTTTTTGATTACACTCTACTAAAGGACCAGTTCTGATACAGTGCCTCGCTTCGTGTGCAAAACACGTTTCCACATAGGCCTGTCTTATGAAGCTACCTTGTATTTTTCTTCAGGACAGTGATGACTGTACACTCCTACAGAATCTTGAAGATAGATTTTCAGCTTGTAATTGGAAGCTAGCCAGGCAAACATTAGAAAATATACAACTACAACCATGCCATGGTTTCCTTCACCGGGCACTCGGGCTTATTGTAGAGGTTCGAGCTTACGTCGATCGACTCAGTATCCGTACACGCTACCAATGAGTCTCACTGCTTCGTTCGTTAAGTCTTATAATTTGGTAGAGTGGGGATAAAAGGGAGGAAGGGGGATATAAAGTCTTTATTTATTTACAGAGGGTATTAAACCACTGAAGAATCGCTTACGTAATACTTAAACGTCGCTAATAATAATAGTATAGAAAAATATGATGTAAACACAAGTTCGTTTGAACACGGTATCGACACAGAATGCAGACACCCGGACAAAGCCAGATACATCCGCTGAGCTATCAAATTACTCTGATAAGGCGATAAATAATTTTAATTACCACAGATTACTGTACACTACTTGTTATACAACCTCTTGCCTGCGACTTTATTCGTGTATTTATTTATACACTTTTTTTAATTTCAAGCAACGTAATTATCTAATACTCGACAATTGCAAGTTTCATAGTCAGCATCACTAATAAATAACCCGTGCTAATATTTCTTAATGAAAAAGTTTAAAATCATGTTTTTCTTTCAAACAGAAACATTAAATTTGAGCTATTCCTCTATTAGTTTTAGTCAATAGCCGGGTACCTAAGCTTCAAACTGATATCTGAATCACCAATTTTTATAGAAAATTAAGGGATATATGGTGTTGCCACAAAAACACATTTGAGAAATAATATATATAAATTCGGTTAAATAGTATAGAACCGTAATGAGCAGTGGCGACACTCACCTGATGAGTTCATGCGTGTTGGGACTCGGCGCCGGCCTGTCGGGCGGCTCCGGCGGGTGCTCCGACACGGCCAGCAAGCCTGCGGGGGAATACATTACAATCGACTGATAAATTATTTTATTCTGAACCGTAGTTCCGTATACGGCACCTAAACTGAACTAGTTCTAATGAAAACTACTCAAATATGTTTGCCACAATCGTGGTATAAAACACAACAGCCAAGTATATGGTCTTTCAAGAGTCAATATATTCAATATGTTTACAAGTCACTTTAAATGTGAATAATATGTTTTCAATAATCACTATTAATTTGATTTTTCAATTTAGAGAAGCCAAGGGAGTTTGAATTATTTTTGAAACAAGTTATTTTTCTCAGGGGCATTGGACGCGAACGGTGGGTGTTCTTATTAACAACCCGACTAAACAACATGTATTTCGTGTGTATGTATGTATGTATATATCTATTTACATTCGACTTTGTTGTATAGTAAGCTAAAAAAAAACAATTATGCTTACAAAAAACCTTTACACGGGGGGGAATTGAATCTTTTTTGATATTTAACACTATTCGTTTAAACCAAGACCATTACGTATCGTCCGTAACGTAACGTCATGTTACACGACATTTTTCTACCGTTCCCAATGAAGTTTCACTCCAAAAAACACACAGCATGACGGTGGTTTAGTGACGAGAGAGAGATAGATGTTATTGGCGAGATTTTGACTTTTCTTGTGGTGGTTTTTATTTCAATTCATAAACTTATTCATAACTATTCATAACTTATGTTATTTGGCCCTATATTATGTAATATTAGCGGCAATTCACGTGATGTAGTTTGGTTACTGTGCAAAAGTGAAGTGGATTATAAATGACTAGCTGTGCCCCTCGGTTTCACAAGCGTATAATTTAAAAGAAATCGCTGATTAATGATTTATAATACTTCAGTATAGACGATATTTTCATCGGGCGGACAGGGTTATGCACCACAATTCACACGGCTCGTTCGCGCCACTACACCTATAGTCATAGACCCGAGCCGAGTGTTGAATTATTTTTTTACATTATCTCTCAAACTATTCATTCAAATAACGTGGTATAAAACGCAAAGTTTATTACCATAAAATTGTCTTGATGATGAAGTAACTTTTGTTCGTAAAGATTAATATGTCAAGCCTAATAATAATACTTATAAATAACTTTTTAATTTTCAATTAAACGATGTCACATAATACCTTATTGTGGCTTAAGTATAAGCGATAGGCACAATGTATTGTTTTTTTTACATGTACTAAGAAGCAATATTTATGTAGAACATTGTATTCACGTATCACTAACCGTTACGCCAGCGCACACGGATAAAGCAGTGCGGGTGCGCTGTTTCTTCCTATTTTCTTAACAAAAATCAATATTTAAGGCTAGCTGATAGGTATAGCCTAATGCTAGATAGTCTATACTATTCCTCGTGAATGTAGCGTAGCTATCGTATATGTAGAGATTAGCGTGTTTAAACAAACAAACAATTAAACAAAAAACTTATGAGTTTTATTATATTAGTATTGCCACGTAAACTCCCTGGGCAATATCTTAACAAAGGAGTCGCCATCTTGTTAGACATATGTGTGAAGATTATAAGAATAAAAATATTGTGATCACGTGACGTCGGCAGAATTGAAGATGAACACAGTTGTTAATAAAAAACAAGAAGGTGAAGAGAGTGTGTTATGGTTACCTGGGTTATGGTGGTGTGGGGAGGCGGGTCGCGGGGGGAGCAACGGCGGTCGCTCCTCCTCCGTGGAGGCGTTGGGGGTCGCTGCGATCGCGTTGCCGGAGGGCGGTCCAACGCTGCTGGTGCTGACGCCGGAGCCGGCACAGGGCAGGCTGTTCCGCGGCAGCAGCGGCGGCACACGCTCCTGTACATACCGAATACGATTCGACCGTGAGACTCAACAACTGAACCTATGAAAGCGTCGTAATAATAATCCGGTAGTAGACAATTTTCGAAGTTGTTTTAAACACTTTATATGAAAATAACACCCGTGAATTAATATTTATTCATTACTACACCTTTAAAAGTTATATAATTTAAATAGAAACAAAATTTGCCAAGTGCGTTTCGGGCCACGCGCAATGTAGGGATTCGTAGTTGGCCGTCATAATATGCAGATTTATACCGTTCACGAGGTTAACAGGTTTTTGACAGTTTTTGAAAGATGAAATTAATGAATGCAGCATCGTAACAATGCGATTATCAATCCAATTACTAACACTTTAATTAGTTTTCCCATTTTTATTACGTCGAGTTGAATAAATTATATTTCTCCGTGTTAACTTTGAGCCTGTGTAGAACTTAAGTGTTCGCTGTTTCAATTTCGCATATATTTGGACATTCTAATATGCCGAAGGGAAGTGTACTAAGAGGATAGTTGAGGGAATTGGTTGTACGCTTGCGTGACTATTTTGAAAGAAAAAGTGAAAATGGTGGACCCTTTTTCCTGTGTCATAAGTGCGTGATCGTGTTGCAGAAACTCTAGGCATCAGTCTGAGTACAGTGACAAATATTACTAAGGAAGTCTATGGCAAAAGTGACGCTAGAAGAACCATCTGTTATTATTATAGATAACGCACCGTATTACCCTCGCAAATTGAATAAAATGCCAACACAAGTCAATAAAAAGTCAGATATTATAAACTGGCTTCGCGATAATGGCGAAGGCATAGACGAACCTATGTTGCAGTTGAGTTGGTAAACATAAAAAAAAATCAGATACGTGGTGGACGAAATGCCAGCAGAGCACGGCCATACAGTTCTCAGACTTGCACCATACCACTGCCAATTAAATGCTATCGAAATGATATGGGCACAAGTCAAAGGATATGTTGCCAGAAATAACACGAGTCCGCCATTCACAGCTAATAAAATGCTTGAATTACTAAAGAATCTATATATTAATACGTGAAGCAAAAACTTTTGAACCCTTTTTACGAAAATTGCGCGGCCGGCGGAGAATGAAATTTCCCACACTTATAGTTTATATAGAGAAGGAGTGCAGAATGCTAATATTTTGTTTAAATTATTCATAAAAAATACGGAAAATCAATAAGAAAAACATTACACACACTACCACGTATTTGACACACACTTATACACTTTTGTTTATTATTAAAGTCTATGGTCAAATTGAGAATAGATTAATATTATTTGTCTATAGTCTTTCTGAATGTCAAATATAACCATAATATATACGTCAGAAAATCGTGTCTATGCCACTATTTAAAAAAGAAATCATGTTTCATAGCAACAAGATAACAGATCATGACAGGAATTCAAAATACGGCGTATATAAAATAAATGGAAAAAAGTAGAGATGCCGCGCGCTAGAAACAGGTGTGCTTTGCGTACCCATATAAGCAGCCAACGACGGGCTTGAAGGATGGTTCTAGCTCGAGCCCTCGCATTGTGAAGATCTCCGTTAATATGGATCCTAAGATTGTTTACGGTTACTATCCTTACCTACTAAGTCGGAACCCGAAGAGAAGATCATTCTAGCTGGAGCTTGTCGGATCGTGAGGACGTTCAAGATCAATTACTAGGTCGCCTACGGGCAGCGATAACATCAGACATGCGAGGCATGGGGTGGCTATATAGAGGAGGTTGCAGGCTACTAGGGGCAACCCCAAATAAACCGACATCATGCTCACTTGGATTGTCAGATCCTGTACATCTCTACAATACCTGCACCTAACCCCTTAATTACGCCCACAAGATCTATGATTCCATAATTAAGATATCAAGTAAATTCCTGGTGTCTTCGACAGTCTATTCTAATCTCTCTCTATTTGACATATATATACAAATACTTTAAAATAATTAAAAAAGGTATTCTTTAATTTAATATTATTTCATTTTTTTATATTTCATGTAATTTGTTTGAAAAAAATAGGCAAATTAACAGTGTAGCCTTGGCGAAATCTGTGATTATAAAAGTATATAGTCTTTGACAATAGAATCTTAAAATGTTCAAACTTATAATTTTAATGAATTATGGTCGAACTTCGACCTCTGTGCGACCACTAGTTCTTGTAATCAAGTGACGCCTGGAAATTGCTCAAATATACTGGAAAGAACTGTATGACTAATTTTCCGATAGTGATTTGTCCGATACCGACCTTACCTGCCTACCTTACCGATATGTCATGTATAAAATTATTGCAGTGAATAAATTCGATTCCTTCACTAGGTATGATAGAATGTAGCTAAATTTAATACGCTTAACAATTATCTTTTTTTGGATAACCTGTTACATTTACAGTATCATAATGTCTGTAAGAAGTCTTAATTAAGATAATGTATATATAAGGTAGTCAATTTTTTTACTGATTTTAATGTTAAGTTTTACGTAATCTGGCACAGTTACGTTCTAAGGCAGCTGTCAATAAGTAGTTAACCAGGTGGACAAGGTATCCGCCGTCGCGCCGCCCGGTGTACCACGAATTACTTTGTACAAATGTTTGACCGTGTCCTAGGTTTGTGTTACGGCGTACATAATATGCACGACGAAGAAGCGGGGCGTGAGCATCCCTCACCCCGCGCGCCGGCACTCGCACAGCAACGTGCCCTCCTACACCACCTTCTCGGACGTCTTAGCGAAAACACGTATATTGTAATAGTTCACATTAAAGATTACCGTTTGTACCATATTTGGCTATATGACTCTATATCATAATAAACCAGCCCTACAACTCCACAAAACCTGAGCATCGAAACAGTTTGATGTAACATGAATCATCCTTACCTATGTTGTTTTCAATGGAAGTTTTGTTTACCTTTTAACTTCATTATATAATACTAAAACCATTAATTTTTCACATTTCCAAAAACAACCATTTAGCTGGCAAAGGGGAGGGACACTTGACTCTAACAAAAATTAGCATTTTAGAGCTTAATATTTCGCAGACAGATCCTTGAAAAGAAAAATAGTTTCTTCGGACCCACAGAGTGACCATTATATTTGTCCACGCTGCTCTCTAAGTAATCAAAACGGTTTTGGAGTTCCAGTTGAAAGCTCTCCGAGTCCTCTGTGCATCCACTAAATTATTAAAATGATTATTGGCAGTAAATATTATTTGTAAAATAGAATTAAAAAAGATAAGCTTTATAAAGTTTCTTGGCGGTACTTCTCAATGAGTGGGTAGTAGTGTTTGAGGTTCATAAGTGCCTAAATAGAATAAAGTATATTTAGATTTGATTAGAGAGTTATATGGTGCAGTGAGCAGTAAGTACCTGGTCTGGCGGCGGCGGCTGCCGCAGCAGGTCGTGGTGGTGGTGGTGGTGGTGCCGCGGCGGGTAGAACAGCTCCGCGTCGACGATGGCGGAGCGCGGCGAGAGCGCGACCGGCTTGCGCTCCGTCCTGAACACATCGCGCACACACACACACACCCTTTCCTTCAATCGATCTTTAACTATATTTGTATACAACGTTACAAATTATTACAATATTAACATATAGCATTAGTTAGCCTTCCCAGTAGAATGAATCGACCTTATAATATATCCATTCACAATCGTCTCAATATAACAAACATATTATATGAATATGAGTTCAATCGGTAATGCCGTTCAGAGGTTATAGAATCACCAACAGATTAACACGAGGATTTTATACATTAACTAGCGTCTACAGAATGCTGTCCAGATAAGAACACGAGCGAATAAAGTTGCCCCAAAAATACTTATTGTGGGTGATCCTTGGAAGATGACATATGCTTTTTGTAGGTCTTTTTAATATCTACAATTATGTGATACGTTAATTTGATATGTCTCTGTCGGTTTACTCAGCGTGAGTCATTTAATCGCCCCAAATGAGTCTTTTTTCCGAATTGATTCACCATTATCTTACTGTTTATTTCGTATGTTACTCTATCTTACAAAATATATCCTTTAACCTGGCCAGATAACATAAATATGAATTACAATAAAAATAATGTAAAGTAGTTATCGCGTGAATCGCGAGTTTTATAATATGTATAGTTAAAAATAGATTAAGTCAAGTTTTTTAACTGCACATTTTGATTCCACTTCCATCCAGCTAAGTACCAAAGTTTTGCTAACGGAACTTTGTCCCAGAAAGAATGGATAATCCTGAAACACCTTATAGTAGAGCTATTGGGGATTCAAAATAAAATAGAAAAAAAATATTTCTTAGGTAGTAACAGAATTACGTATTCAAAAAAAATGATATTTTCCATACTGCTGTGCGTTTCTGGAATATACAACAGCTACAAATAAATGAAATCCATGGGCTTTTTGGTGTTGTAATATTCTACATGGACTGTACTAAGGAATATGCAGGAAATCGTATGAGTAGCTAGTGTAATTTTTGTAAAAATTAATCCGAACTTAAATTTTAATCATGAAATGTAGTATTTTTATCTGTATGTTAAAGTTTAAGCGCATTTGGTGAAAAAAAGATGTATGAAACTCTTAAGTGGCCAACTATTTAAAAAGTATGCACGTTTAATAGAGATTATAAAATGGTATAATACATACTTTTGTCTGAAGTAAATACGAGGTTATTGCTATTAACATGCAAAAGGAGTAAATTCGACTAAAAACAAAATTTTAAAAATGTATTATTTTCTTCTCCTAACTGAACCTCATATTAAGGGCTTTATAAAATAAAACACTTTACATAGGCATAATACTTTGTTAAAAGTGGTCAAACTGTCTGCCCTCAACCCTGATACAAGCGCGACATCTGCGAATAAAAGCTCTTTTGAGCAGTCGCGCATAACGCCTTTGGGTTATTTTTGCTGCGGCTTGCTGTACACAGAGGCAACGTAGCTCTGCTAAATTTGTAATTGCCGTGGAGTAGACCTCATCTTATAAGCAACCCCAATAAAAAAAAAACAACGGATTTTGGTCCGGGGAACGTGGAGGCCACAAAATGGGCCCCAGACGGCCAATCCATCTATTAGGGTATGTTTCATTTAAATACGCGCGTACGTTTACCGCATAATGCGCAGGATACCCATCATTCTGGAACCAATGGGATTCTCTCACCTCATCGGGCAACTCTTCTAAGAAAGTTGGCAGATTAGTTTGCAAAAATTCTAAATAGCTTTGACCAGATAAGTTGCCGGGCAGTTCAAATAGGCCAATTATTACTCCGTTTAATATGCCAGTCCAACAGTTTATTTTAAACTGGTATTGGGCTCTTTCAATTGGTTTCAACTGGACTGGTTTTTGGGTCAGTTAAGACAAGAAATTAATGTTTTTTTTTTTAATTTTGTGTTTTAGTCTAAATTACTCTTTCGCATATTAATAGCAATAACCTCGTATTTACGTTAGATAAAAGTATGTAATATACCATTTTAAAATCTGTATTAAACGCGCATATTTTTTTAATACTTTGCCACTTAGGCTTTCATACATGTTTTTTTCACCAAGTACGCTTAATCTTTAAAAATAGAGAATTTATACCAAATTTCATGATTAAAATTTAAGTTCGGATTAATTTTTACAAAAAATTACACTAGCTACTCATACGATTTCCTGCATATTCCTTAGTACAGTCCATGTAGAATATTACAACACCAAAAAGCCCATTGATTTCATTTATTTGTAGCTGTTGTATATTCCAGAAAGGCACAGCAGTATGGAAAATATCAATTTTTTTTTGAATACGTAATTCTGTTACTACCTAAGATATATATTTTTTTATATTTTATTTTGAGTCCCCAATAACTCTACAATGAGATGTTTCAGGATTATCCATTCTTTCTGGGACAGCCTGTATATATATATGCCCTGATTTATTTACGCACACAGCATGTTCGAATGTACAATAATTGACATATCGGAGCCGGAGCCGGATTCGGATGTGTACTTTAGATAAAAGGTTCCGAAATATCGGATTCGGTTTCAAGTGTCCATAACATCCCTAGTGTATAATATGTTCGTGTTTCTATATGTACCATTTAGCTTACTTCACCTCATCTGATATCATTAACCTCAGACCATACTTTTTGCTACATTAGAACCATAAGACTACGTTTGCACCAGAGATGTGTAAGGTAGCTAGGTGGTGCATTATAAAAAATCCGTCAATATGATTACCTGAAACCTTGCTTAGCGCAACTCTACCGGAAGAGCTAGCAAAGCTAGGTATTTGTACAAACAACAAAAGTGAGAGATGCGAGCGAGGAATGTGTCCGAGAGATGCGAGCGAGGAATGTGTCCGAGAGATGCGAGCGAGGAATGTGTGTAAGAGATGCGAGTGATAAATGTGTTGCGAGAAATAAATGTGTACGATAGATGTGAGCGAGGAATATGTGGGAGATGTGAGCGAGAGATGACAGTGAAAGATGCGAGTGATAAATGGGTTGCGAGAGAGGAATGTGTCCGAGAGATGCGAGCGAGGAATGTGTGTGAGAAATGCGAGTGATAAATGTGTTGCGAGAAAGGAATGTGTGCGATAGATGCGAGCGAGGAATGTGTGTGAGAAATGCGAGTGATAAATGTGTTGCGAGAAAGGAATGTGTGCGAGAGATGAGAGTGAAAGATGCGAGTGAGGGATGTGTGCGAGAGATACCAGCGAGGGATGTGTGCGAGAGAAGCTATTGAGGAATGTGTGCGAGAGATATGAGTGAGGATGTGTGTGAGAGATGCGTGCAAATGGTGTGAGAAACTAGATCTACTGAACCGCTACGCATGCTCGCACATTTCTAATGAATATGCAGCCTCATGGTTATTTGTAGAACTTTTACATTTTTTGTATATTAATAGACAATACTTCAGTTAAATACCCCTATGTTTCGGCACTCCATAGTCAAGATATACGGCTTCTAGTGCGGCCGTGCCCATGACTAGGGACGTCCGTACTCACTGCGTGTGTGGTGGCGCAAAGTGAATAAAATCGCTTACCGATCGTGTCTCGGCGACGTGCGGTCCCTCGGGGAAGGCGGCTCGTCTTTCACATTATTCCTATAAACAGAATTACAATTTCATACAGTGCAGAATATGAAACAATTAGACATTCATGTTACACTAGCTGGGCCGGCACAATTTTGCTCTTTGCGGTAGTTAATGGCTCGACCACAGCGCCATCTAATCGGGTTCTGATATATCTATAAATAATCATCTCGATAAAACAAACATATTATGTAAATATGAGCTCAGTCAGTCAAGTCGTTCAAAAAAAAAACAGACGCACACTGGTCTTCTGGTGTTCCGGTAGCTGTACTTGAGAGCTCGTCCTCCACTAGTCTTAGCATGTTTACCTTGTTACCCCCATAGCGTCACTTAACATCAGGTGATATTTTGGCTGAAACGCTGAAACCTATAATGTATAACAAAAGATGTAACAACTGACTTATGGGATTGTTTCTGCTTGTCGAATAGCGCCAACTTCTTATCGAACAGGCTGATCTGGCTCAGGTGGGACAGCTGCCCGAGCGACCGGTGTTCGAGTCTCGGGCTGACCACTCCGCCCTTGTCCTCTTGCTTAGCGCCTGCACAACAAATTATATACAACATTATTTCCGTTCAACAGTAGTTAAATTATGTCATTGTTTTTGAAGTGAATGCTTCTTTAGCATTGTTCTGATTTGAAACTCGATGAAACGAAAAAGCGACAGTAAAAAGAGACAACCATATACATCAATAGGATTTAACCTACGAGAGAATAAGATAGAATACATTTAGATTATGCGCGGTTAATGCAAGTCCGATTGGCCTAGTGGTGTGAGACGAGCAAAATTCATACGCAGTACGCACGAGTGGTCGATAGTTCGAATACCGAAGACGTAGGATATTTGTTTCTGAATGTTTCACTTCTGACACGTGTGAACTGCTGCATATATTATATGTTTTTATATAAACAAGTGGTATCGGTAAACGATTATCAAGCCTATAGGCGATTCCGACCTTGAACTCCGATCTTCCCCAAAGAGCTCTGGAAGCCCCACTCAGCGCAGAAATACAACACAAGGTTAATTATCTGCGGGTTTTTGTAGGGTAATACGGAGATATTTCACCAATAGAGCTGCCTCAAGTAGAGAGGATATTCTATAGACGTTTCAATAACACACAAGCTCAGAAGTGGGATTAACCCTCGAATGCAATTCTCGCAGCACATCGATATGCTTTCGTTGATAGATTTTCCAGTTAAATGTGGACATCGAACTGAGAACAATTACTAAATAAAAAACCTTCTATTGTAAATAGTCGCGCACGCTTCCACGGTTCATTGTGATCATCTACAGTCTGTGACGTCATAGAAATACAAAACTAATAAAGCATATCTAAGATTCGGCTCCAGTAACGTCATCAGCCTGTATCTATCTGGTGCTGGACATAGGCCTCCCTCAAAAGATCACCCTGGACTAGATCTTGAGTCTTTCGCATCCAGTCGCTTCCACCCCCACCCTGCGTAAACTGACACTTCATCAATGCTGTTCCTAACCTAGAATTGTTTACCCCATAACTTATTATTAATTGGTGTTTAAATAAGACGCTGATCCTAGTAACAATGAAAACAAACAAACATATAAATATAGCAAGCCAATTCTAACCCGTTGAGCAATACTTATTATGGTATTTACGTACCTTTATTATCCGTGTGGTGGACGGGCAGAGACGACACGGAGGCGGAGTCCCAGGCTCCGCTCGTCGGGGACAGCTGCGACACGCCTGGAGACAACAACATATAAACAGAGAAATGACAATCAAACAACATATCGTATCGGGTGGGTGGGAGAAACTGGATCTGAAGGACCAAGAGCTGGTGTGGCTTGCTGGGTGGTAGAACACGACTGTGTCCGGGTAAATTGGGACCACCATACACCACGCTACAGTGGCATGCTCAGGGTCTCAAGGTCCGGAATCAGACAGTGTATATCTTGGAATCAAGCGTGGCGGTAGGAACAGGTTGCTGACCGTGTCTGCAACTACAATGCACATGGGGATAAACCTATAACGCCGTGTATCTTTTGGTTTGTTGCATTTCATGACCAGCTAGCGTATGTCCGGTTGCCGAAAGACTTGCCGGCCGGCTCTACAGCGATGGCCAGTAATTTCTCGATGGTCGCCGTTGTTTCTGGATTGTACTATGTGTACCGTCACTTTGTCTTGCAAAAAACAACATAAAAACATTCTCACCAACGGCAAGGCAAAAACATAAATAAAGTTTGGTTGCATTCTATAACAGTCGAATCTTACACTATACCTTATTCATTATAAGAAGACTGTAATGACACATCCATAGAACGTAAATTGTTACGTCGTGCAAGTTATGACATAACCTAAAAACATGCATTTCGACTATCAAATATCATTTAAAAAAAAATATATCGAAAACTATTTTGCATGATAAAATCATAAATAACTTCCTCTATATAAAGATTTTTGTGAATTTCCGATCTTTTCTTTTTTGTAACTACGTGCATCATTACTTTCTGTGTTACTTAAAACTAGAGTGGACCAAAACAATAAAATCAAGGAATCAAAAATTAATCGAATTGATCGAACGCTGTTGTACATTTAATTTATTACATTTCAATTGTTGTTATACTTTATTTTTGACATTTTATAGGCACAGCTTATAAACCCCTCAATTGATTTAAAGCATAAACGTATTATCGATTATAGCTAGCACTAAAAAAGAATCGATAATCGTGAAATCAAGTTCCAATTGAAATCATGCTACATCTCTATAATAAACATTTGACATGTGTCGTGCAAGTGTTCTTACGATGAATAAATAATAAAATGTTTACCCCATAGGGGAAGCTTCAGGCGGCGTTCAATAACTCAAAGGGGGTTGAACAGGGGAGGGTTTACTAACTTAGGTTATCATCGTTGCTCGAGATGGAATGGTGCGAGGGTTGGTCGTGGTGACTCCTGCGGGACACCTTCACCTGCTTCAGCGACAGCTCCGGGTACTTCCGGGGCTGGGTAACAAAACAATTCAATTTAAACTACATTCGAAATGATATCGATGACAGGACTTCGAAGACTAAAAGCGATACATTCGTAAAACTTATCAATAGGAATAATGTCTAGTTCGGTTTTACTGTTACTTCGGATTGCTGGACATCACTATTTTAAAAAAACATTTATCTACCAGCATATGATGTCATTTCGCTTTATCTGTCCCGTGCGAATGTCATTCAAATTATTTAACAAACTAAAAATTGTCATGTTAATTAAAGGAGAGTGTTAATAAATAGGTAGCACCCTCTACGTGTAAGTTGAATACACTAGTATTCATTTTAAATTTCTTCTTCTTTTTTTTACTCTTATCCCACTTAAATAGGGTCGGCACAACATGTTTTTCTCTTCCTCTCTACTCTATTAACTATCATCTCAGTATTGACACCTTTGGACGCATATCATTCTTCACACAGTCCCTCCATACTTTCTTCGGTCTTCCTCTACTCATATATCCATCCACTTTCATACTTAACATTCTTCCAGTTATATGACATTCATCCCTCCTTATGACGTGTCCATACGACGCTAATTTGTATCCGCCACGACCACCCTCCTCTGCGGCAACTCAAGCCTAGGTCCGATCCATCAGTATGGAGCCCTTGAGACAAGCAGCCGCTCGCGCGATACAAGGGACTCTACAATCACTAGCTTTCACAGCCATACATGACACTGCATTATACACACATGCACAACACATAGGTACATAGGTTCTGTAAGGGACCTTTTTTTTTTTTGCCTAGTTAGAGTAGACAAAAATTTCAGACCACTAAATACACACACACATGTTCCTTCCCTCCTCCCAGGGGGCAGAAACATGTATATATGTATAGATAGTTTAGATCGAATGATAGGGATTTAGTCACATCGCGATTTAATTGCATACGCGCAACAGTCCGAGCCGAGGTTCGGCCACTTTGGCACCCTCGGATGTTGTTGCTTAGCTTTCGTGGCTGAGTGCCCTAAGCGCTCGCCCCCAAGCCCGGTAAAGCTGTAAAAGTCGTAAAGGCTCCAGGGCCCCTCAGGCTAACAGTAAAGTCAATTCGAAAAAAAAAAACGCTAATTTGTAACCTCTCAACTTCTCTGTGATTGGAACTATTTTAAGACTTCCTCTAATATACTAATTCCTGATTTTATCCAATCTAGTTACACCACAGATCCATGTTAGCATCTGCATCTCTGCCCCATGAAGTCTTCTTTCATCCGTCTCTTTCGTTGCCCAGCACTCAGATCCACACATCAGGACAGGTCTTATAACGGTTTTATACACTTTTCTCTTAAGTTTCAAAGGCATTCGTGGATCACATGTGACCCCCGAGACTTGTCGCCATTTCATTCACCCTGCATTTATCCTATGTTTCACGTCCTGGTCAATCTCAACGTTGTTTTGAATTAATGAACCAAGGTAACGAAAATTGGAGCAGGCTGATAAGAATAAAACATAAACTATCTACATTAGCAAAACTGGAAGGACCACCGAAATCGCAGAACAAATGTTTAGTTTTTGGTCTACAAATTTTTAGTTGAACATTCTCGAGTTTTGCCTGCATGTTTTTAACTTTATTAAAGGGAAACATTCAATTTTATTTTATTTTTCGTCGATGAAGGCGAACTTATGCATTAAAATGATATTTAAATCATTAATTTTGACTAAGAATTTAAGGAAACATGTCAATCCCACACAAAAAAAACCTATGAGAAATAATATCTAGGGACCTTATGTCATTGTATTTTTGTCAATGTGAGTAAGAAGCCGGTAAGGAAGGGAACTTATCCGCGATCGGTCCCCTTCAGTGACGTCATTGTCAATTGCTAGATAAAAGGCATTAGTAGTAATACTTGCACAATTTCGTGTCGTGATGGAAATGATATCGATACTCACAAACTTGGGCATCTGCTTGACGGGAGGCCGGGGTTCGATCTCCAAGCTCTTCGCGTACAGGTAGTTGGTGATCTCGTTGTCGTCCTTGCCCGGGAACGGATCCAGCGTCTCGAGGAACGCCTGTCACCAATATCTCAACTGAGCCTGAACTACACTCGATATTTAACAGTTCTTTATGGTCTGTGCCCTATCCGGAGTTGTTACTTTTGATGATCAAGTTGGAATAACTTGAAAGTAGTAATAAGCAATATTAAAAATATTTTGCCTATATATGGTCCCTCAAGCTCCATTTACAACAGACAAATGTGAGAATACTGTGGTTCCATGTTTTTGTTGTACATAACATCGATGTATTAGAGAACCTAATAACGATTCAAAACATCGATGTTCTTAAGCCGATTAATGTTTTTCCAAAATATCGAGTTTTTCCTCAGTTGAAAATATTAAAGAAGGCAAATACCAAAAGGGAGTTGTCGGGACCTTGACCTGTTATGTGCTTGTTTTGTATTTTAATTTATAAGCTTCTAACTCGACTTTATATTATGTGACATTGGAGTCATTTTACGTGATGTAGTCAGGTTATTGTGTACAAGTGAACTGAATTATAAATAATGACTGGAAACATGCACTTTTTGTTACTAAAAAACTCCCGGGACAGTTTTAACAAGAGAGATACCATTTAACATGGGAGATGACATGTTGTTAGAGCTATTGGAGATTGTAAGAATAATTAGAAAAACATTGTATTGATGTGATGTTGGCAGAACTGTTGATGAAGATGGTCGGCATTAAATAAGTAGAGCGTATGGCAGTAGAACTGACCCTGGTCCTCGGCTCGACGGTGAGGCAGTACGGCTGGTTCTGGTACTGCTGTATCTCGCCGGTGATCTCCGCCACTTTCCGCCTCTTCGAGAAGTTTATCAGCTCGGTGTTCGGTAAGAAATCTGTAGGTTATAACGATCATATTCTTTCATGCAATTCAGTTTGTTTTGTAGATCGTGAACGCAGAGTGTTTGGGGGGTAAACAATTGATATTTTTTATACTAGCTGAGTAAGATGACTGGGCTGTACCTTGTGCTAAGTATGGTATAGTCAATGAACAATGACAGCAGTCGATAGATAATACAGATTTCATCAGCCCAGGAACCTATATCATAGGAAGGAGGGAACACGTTGACTAAAAGACCATTACACATTTATACAGTACATTGTTTGGTTATGCCGTGATGGGTGCTGCTGTGTAGTTCTGGCTCCATACACCTGTACTGGAAGGGAGGTGATGGTATGAGGTCAAAAAAACAGCTCTTCAAAACATTCATCAGCCATCCTTAACAAGGCGATGTCTCTTCGGAACTCAAACAATGCTAAATTCTAAGATCTGTCTCTATTATAATAGTTTGGAGAGATTGAATGTAGAATATGATCCTGGTGAGTTACCCAGGTTCCCCTCCTCGATGTGCAGTATGTTGGTGAGGTACATCCCGAAGAAGGGCACGCACGGCGGGTTGATGCTGCGCAGCCGCTCCTGGTACCGCCTGAAGTGGTCCGAGTTCAGCTCCCGGAACTCGTCGAGGGCCCGCACCAGTCTCAGTGGTACCATCTGATAACGTTTATCTATCATTACATCTACTAAGTACTAAGTAAGTAACTCTACCCTACGTGGGAAGTGAGACTGTGCAAAGAACAAAACTGAACAGGAATTGCTGATAAATAGCTCAATATGACATTTGCCAGAACATATATTTTTGTTAGAGCATGTTCGTGTAACCTTGTTCAGCTGATGCATAGATAGATGTATCATAAGTTAGAAATGCTAACTCAAGGGATAGAAGGTATACAGGAAGGCTGACGTATTCTTTAGAATAAAAATCCCTTAAAACAATTCGATAGCAATTGTACTTATCGATATTGAAAGTTTTATCGATAGTTCTGAGTAGTATTAGTTCAGTTTTAAGCAGTTACGTGTGGAGGATACAAGGAAGGCAAGGATAAGGAAACTAAAGTGGAATTGGACAGGACAGTGTTAGTGTCTGGTATCTGAAAAACACATAACGAAAACAAGGAAAGCAATCTTGAAACCACTTAAGAGACTGTTTTTTGATCACTATATCAATTTACCACAAAGGTGATGATTCAGGAAAAACATAGAGTAGGACAATGCTAAATAGTTCAGAACGGAAATAAATGGAGAAGGCTTTTGCCAAAGCTGAGTAAATAGAACAAGCTGTTGTTAGATAATGAAATGTTAATGTTGAATGCCTGATGAAGGGTTTGTTTACCTGGAAGGTGTTCCGGAGGCGGTGCACGGAGGCGCTGCCCGCGGCCGCCACCACGGCGAGCACGCCGTTGAAGTTGTTCAGGTCCCGCAGCGCGATGGCCACCTCGATGAACCGACAGACAACTCCCACGCGCTCCTCGATGTTCTCGCTCTCCACTATCCACTTCTCCATCCATCTTGTGAACTGCGGATTACCTTCATTATTATTCCTTCATTTTAAAGGGGGTCCATTATCCCCTATTCAAGTCTTACACCTATATTTATGGACTAAAAACGTCTTCATGTGTTTTCTGTCTTTTTAGTGATATGAATCATGTACCAGTGTGTGTTGCAAACCAGACGGACCTTGTGGACCTTGTATAGATCCACAACTCTTATAAAGAACATATTTAACCATCACACATATAGTAAAATATGATCGTTACAGACGGTCGCGTTAAAAATCAAACGGTCGGCCGTTTTACATGAGTATTTAATAGCGGGCATTGTCCAGTGTAGAGATTTCATAAAAAGGAACCTATCACGTTCCACTAATATAAAAGGGAAATAATGAAACATGGCTCACATGACCATAGAGAGTATAGACCAAGGTGGTTGCACCATAATGCTCTATTATGGTCTATTATGCAATATTATGGTCAATACATTAACGCAACAATGTCCCATTCATAATTCACCTGCCTATTTTTTAACCAACCTTCCCCCTTATTGCATTAATGCACCTTAGTTTCGCAAATACTAGTTTACTAAAGAATTGTATATTGTATAACCCGTGCCACCACAAAAACTCAAAAAATATATTATTCCTGACAATTTACTTAACAAAATCGTTAAGACTGACTGACATATAATAAACAGCATAAACTATTGAGTCTAGAAGCACACAGCGTTACACACGGGCCCCACAAATGAATTATTGAAGAGTTAAAAATGAAATATTGGAGATGGGAAATCCCATATGGCACATGACAAGTAAATATGTAAAATTTATTTAATATGGTCTAAGGTCTTTAGTAAAGAAAATATAAAAGAAAAAACTCTGCACAACTCACATTGGTGGTGTGCTTTATTATCCTGAGTAGATTGGGGCTGGTCTTCTCCTTGTCCTTCTTGGTCCACACGGCTCCCACCAGCTCGGAGGGTTTCACCTGACAAATTAAAAATTATACATTTTATTTATTTTTTGTACATGAGTAAAATAAACAAGGAAGTACCATAAATTAAAAACATTTTGTAAAATGAAAAAATCTATGGCTTATATACACTTTAGGGTTATTATTATTACAAACGATCTGCATTCCAACTGTAAGCGACCAGCATAATTGCAGTTTGAATGCTGCAGTTAACACAACTGCACTGGAACCGCCAACCCACTCCGCAGTCCGCCTTAAGTCAGCGTGCAGTTTTAAGAACAACTGCATCGAAACTGGCAACCAACTGCGCAGTCCGCCTTAAGTCAACGTGCAGTTTTAAGAACAACTGCATCGAAACTGGCAACCAACTGCGCAGTCCGCCTTAAGTCAACGTGCAGTTTTAAGAACAACTGCATCGAAACTGGCAACCGACTGCGCAGTCCGCCTTAAGTCAGCGTGCAGTTTTAAGAACAACTGCATCGAAACTGGCAACCGACTGCGCAGTCCGCCTTAAGTCAGCGTGCAGTTTTAAGAACAACTGCATCGAAACTGGCAACCGACTGCGCAGTCCGCCTTAAGTCAACGTGCAGTTTTAAGAACAACTGCATCGAAACTGCCAACCGACTGCGCAGTCCGCCTTAAGTCGGCTTGCAGTCTTATTGTAGATCGGCTGTAATAAACCCTGTATTGTAGACTCAAACAATATGAGTGTAGGGTATTTAAACTTTAAACATAAGCCAGCAATATACATGGTGTAACAGTGCATATTGGAGAGAAAATGTATTCCTTCGCAAAAACAGCATTTAAGAGTAACGGGACATCAGAACACTGTAGAGGCAGTGAGTTTAGTAATGATGGCTCAGTGACGAGTGCTTACCTGCCGGTAGAGATGGAACTCGAGCAGGGTCAGCTGGCGCGCCAGCTCCAGCGGGTGCAGCGCGACCGGGTGCCAGCCCCAGCGCTCCGGGTCCGCGACGTGCCGGAGCGGCGCGGGCGGAGCCCTGTCGAACACGTGCGACACTCCCCACTCCCACTCCTGGTTCTGTCCGCTCTGACCACTCTGCCCGCTCTGAGGACCACGACAACTCTACATCAAATATACTCTGTGAATTTAGCAAGCGCCCTCACTGTCCCGCTATTGAGTCATAATCGTCATTTTTTTTTAAATCATGTTATTATTATTTGGATAATTTAACTCCTACCCTCCCGCACTTTTTGACACTTTCACTCTGTTTTAAAAGGCCCTAAAACTGAACCGGCAATAGATTACAAATAGTTCCAATAAATTTTGAAAAATTTGATAAATTTATTTAAATGTATATAAATTGTAATAAAGTATTATTTTCATATCGTGATATCAATTATATATATAATAATAATAATGATATTATCAAATTATTTAAAATACAAAAAGATAATTACTATTTTATTTCAGATTTACATACTATGATTACAACATTATTCCAGCTATTCATTTCATTTTATTTGCTCATTGTTTTTAATGTTTTGTTTATTTAATTTTGTAACATTATAAATAGTTAAACGTAGTCCGACATCCTCTTTATACGAAGTAATTTTGTACTAATATTGTAACTGATGTCAGTTGACTCAAAATGATCATTTTAATTTGACTTCTATTTTTGAATTATTTTCTTTTTAGTTACTGCATCGCTCCTTGGGGTCGCAGCGTGAAGTCATAGAACCTATATAATTCCACATGAATATGGCTCTCTTATACAAAAAAATTTTTTTGACTCTGAGTGGTAGTTCCAGCGGTTAGCGCGTTTAAACGAACCAACAATTAAATAAAAATCTCTTTACTAAAAACATTAATATTTCAGTGATTATATTTATATTTAACGATATTACAATGGTATGTCTTGCTTGCTAAGGTCGTTTATATGTTTGACATTATGGCTACAATCTCACCCGATATTAAGTGACGATGTGACTCAATATAGTAAATACGCTAGGCCTAGTGAGTCGACTGGCTCTCAAGTGCAGCTGCCGGAACACACCTGCAGGTGCTTGGCGACAGTTCAACTTGAGGGTGGTAGCTAGCCAGGCGGGCATCAACATGCTATGGTTTCATCACGATGTTTTCCTTCACCGTACGCCCAGGCTCATTGCAGGGATTCGAACTCACGTCTAACGACGCAAAGTCCGTACCCGCTACCGCTGAGCTATCCATTACACTATTGTAACTATTTTGGAGCAGAGTGTAATCGATCATTTAACCAAAGTTTTCTTAGAAAAATGATTAATCAAGTGGTTAAAGAGCATTATGGTACGTTTAGTTAGCTAACACCTTCAAGTTATGTTAACCCACCTTCCTCTGTAAAGTCTTGAGGACGCTCTGCACCCACTTCCTCATCGGTTTCCCGTCGACAGACTCGAGGAACTCCCTCAGCTTCTCCAGCAGCGGCGGGTCCCGCTCGAAGTCGTAGAAGTGCTGGTCCACCCAGTGCCGTATCACATTTATCACTCTATTCAGACATATCACATACAACTACATTAGGCAGGGCTATCAGAAGTCCTGTGTCTATCTGAGTGGATAGCAGTTGAATATATGTCCTTTTACTTAACAATGGCACATCGGAAAGCGAATCCTACCTGAACTTGACCGGCTGCTGGAACTCCTTCCTATATCTCTTCCAGTCTTCCCTGGCTGTGTTTTTGCTAAGTTTCTCTGCGTCACTGCTCGCCACGCTCTCTATACTCTCGGCTGTTGGAAACATACAGTCTTAATACGACTTCTGTATCACGATACCAACTTACAACTGTCTTAATGCATGCTCTTAGTCACCGTGTTAACGCAAGACTTATTGGCGATTTCAAACGACAAGATATACACACTACTGTACATTCCCTCACTATATATGAGAACATATGTATGTATGTATTTTTGCATATTGGTAAAAAGTCAATGATTTTCATAGGTTAATGTAAATAAACCAGGCTAAACTGTAACTGTAAAGTTAGTTGGCCTCATTTAGCCCAATTCATTATACCGTTTTTGACAAAAATATATCAAAAAATTTAAGACGAAAATTCTAGAATATATAGAACTGACCTATAAACTTATTTGTACTCTTATTTAACCCGATCTCAACTGAATTTAGTATAAAGGAAGATAAAAACATGGCCGGTGAACAATTTTAATAATTTATTGGGTTACAGTAGGAATCAATAAAATGTATTAATTTAATGTTCATTGCTGTAGGGTTTTCTTGGATTTCGCCCAAAAGACTTGTTCGGGTCATCGATGGCTTGGATACTCGATCTACCATCAGACTGTCGTAAAATGGTCTTTTAAAATTGGTAACTATCAAAGTCAGAACTCTAATATAATTCAAAAGTTTATTCTACCGCTGTACTAATTAAAAAAATTATATTCTTGATTGCTCGATGGCAAGGAAAAAAACCGCCGAGTTGGTTTCGATTCATAATCTTTTTTAATCATTCTATAAGATCACACATTAGAAGACTCGCAACTGACTCTGTGCCGAGCGATGCGGGGCATTCCAGTACTGAATACGCATAGGAACATTGTTATATTCGATTAGTTATCTGAAATACTCGTGAGCAATAAACTTATTTGTTCAATGTATAAATTACTCTCATTTCTCGTCCATGTTAAGAGCATAACTACAGAGTTAATTACAATTAATTAAAAAAATCTATCGAATAAGACATTTTGAATAAGTTCAAGTGAAACAGAGTATATTAGTTGTTACATTACCTATATCGACATCCAGCAGTGAACAGCTTGGACTGACGTCCTTCTTAGGAGTCTTCGTCCTTGGGACTGGCGTGCGTGTGTTAACATATTAGCTATTATATTATTGTCAAAGTAACGCGCACCAGCAGGATTCGGAACGATTAATAACTACTTAATACACACTTAGGTTAGGCGTATATATAATAAATTTTATGAAGTAAAAATTCTTTATGACTTGGTGAGAGTAAAATTTATTGCAATATTTCCCACGCAAATGACGACAAATAGGTACTTGGCTGGTGAGAAAGAGAGGAAAAGAACTATACGATGAGAACGATAGAATAAGACAAGTGTTAGAAAGAGACGAGGTACTTATTATCTTGTTCACACGCACTCGTTACACTCGTAGAGTTGCACGCGTTCTTTTCTATAATAAGTTTCTATAATACTTTCGTAAACGCGATTTTGTGTTAATTTCATATATGATATAACGAGTATGTATGTCTATAGATAGCCCTGACTGTATAAAATTTCTACCAACATACAATCGCTTGTTGATACGATCTCCTTCATTTAAGCCCAGCACACTTCCGCCGCGAAACCATAATAGCGAAATCGATAAGTTGTCCGTTGTACTACATGCGAAACAGAAGCGTAACTACTTGTTCTAACGCAGAGATTTAAATATGAATCTATCTCTTTCCCATGCAAATTCGGTAATGTCTGTGTAACGCCGGTCACATATCCGCGTTCGGTTCTCCAACTTGTTATGGCTTCGCGTCTATTTCGTTGAAGATCTGCAGCTTTCGACAGATTTCGGTAGCGAAATTGGTATTAATTCGTTAAATTGGATGTTTTTCCACTTGAAACCTAAACCAAGAGGTCAGAAATATACCAATTCTTTGCCAGCTCATCATAGAATATGTGTAATAAGGATATTCATGGGACTCTAGTTCTGTATATAACCGGTATTCAACTAACTTCTTTTTTTCATTAATTTAGTGCAATCAAATTCTACGTTTGTACGTAGGTAGTGAAATGCCGTTATATGTGACAATTTATTTGTACTAAAAAAACTACGAACTAAAAACAAACTCACAGATCGCACTTTGAATGTAATTGCCGAATCAGCTTGTTTGTTCCTTTTGGTTCGCTTGTTGTTTCCATGTTGCTTTCGAAAGTAGGACTATCGTGGCTCGCGATACGGCTTGCTTATATACCCCAAATGAGATGTTCACAAAATCACTTGAAGGCGTAAATGTAAATAACATGTAAATAACTTACGTCATCGTTTTTAAAAGGTTTTAATTTATAGCTCATTGTTTGTTGACACAGTCGAAGCGATACGGCTTTATATGTGCGCTTCGTCGAACCTATGACTAAATACACGATATTTCGGTCACATTCCAGACGATTCCGGAAGTTCGAGAATGGTGATTTCTCTATTTTACTCAGACCATAACAATAATATTTCCTCTTTTATCGATTTTTTTTAACTGCGTGTGATGTGTCACTACTCTGTTCGCGACGTAGTCTAATGATGTTTCGCTAAGCGGATCATGTAGCAGTTTCGCTTTATTAATTTCCCGGCGGAGGTGTGTTAAGGCTTAATGGTTCTTTTGATTTACCAAGTGATTTTGAAGGTTGACCAACCTGTCCTGGGCGCATCGTAGACCTCGCTCGGCTCCGGTATGTGGAACCTCTCGATGAGCAGGTCGAGCAGTTCCGCGGGCGAGCAAAACGACCGGTACGTCGTCAGGAATGTCCGCACGAGGTTCAGGTCCGCGTATATGTGAAACGTTAGACGTTCCACCAGCTTCAATAGTGTCGCTCCCTGATACATAGGTTTTTATCGATTTATTATCTTACATTTAAATGTTAATATCTAAGTGAAGATATGTTAAGTTTATAGAAGGAAGATGCGACGACGATATATTGTTGATCTCTCAGTGGTCTGGTCGTGCTAAAACATCGATATTAGATTCTCGAAAATATTATCGAAAGTCAATGTTTCTAACTTTAATTGTACAATATAAAACGCTTTATTCGATAATTATTGGAAGTCAATATTAATTAACGACATTTACATCGATGTCAACCTTTCATGTTTTTTTTCTAAATTTGTTCATCCCTGTAGAGGGAACAACTAAAAGAGTTTACGATATTTCTTACTCTTCCACTATGAACTGAAGGAACGACATATAAATGAAAAAATATGTATGCAGCAGTTTACGCGTATCAGAAGCGAAACCAGCAGAAAAAAATTAAAAAAAATCTTTAAAAAATATTTTTAAATATCCTAAAATCAGCGGGATTCGAACTACCGATCAATCGTGCGTACTGCGTATGAAGTGTGATCGTCTCACACCACTGGGCCAATCGGACGACGATCACAATCATGAAAATCAGGGCTTGCATTAACCGCGCATAATGTAAATGTATTGTATCTTATTCTCTCGTAGGCTAAATCCTATAGATGTATATGGTTCTCTTTTTACTGTCGCTTTTTCGTTTCATCGAGTTTCAAATTACAATGGTGCTGAAGAATTCTTCACTTCTATAATATAAAAAGAAAGGACTATGGATTTTCTGTCTTCCTCACTGTAATCACCTGTTTGGTGCTATAAGCGCCACAGTTGTTAAAATAGTCCAAGTTGAGGGTATTTTTTCCTTTTTTTTTAAACGAGAATATAGTGGACTAACATTTTATTGTACATCTGACATTTAACAGTGTTTTGTACGCGCGTACAAAGGTAAATTTTAAGGAACGATAACACTAATATCGCTATCTCACACTCAGTTACATGATCTGTCTGTCTAGTTCCTTCTCTGGCTACGGTCACCTCTAATCCAGGACATGACAGTCGAGCCTAGTGGAAGCGTGAAGCGTGATGAGGGCCGTGCGGTGTACCTTGATGAGCGGCACCGGCGCGTTGCCCTGGTGCCGCTGCGAGGCGGACTGCGTCTCCAGCAGGATGTTCTGCGGGGAGTCCGGCACGGCGAACCGGTACAGCTCAGCGCTGGGCAGCTTCAGCGGGTGTCGACGCTCCAGGTCCAACAGGATACTGCCAGGGACATCAATAACTGACTCAAAAATATACTTTCTCATTTATCTGTATACTAGCTGTGCCCCGCCGATTCACATATACCTATGATAATTGCACGCCTACAGATAGCTAGATCGGTAAAAGTTTATGATCACTACTCAGCTCCTACGGGTCGTAATGTGATTATGTAGCCTATATATATACTTATATATATTTAAACAGATTGGTAGTTCGAGACAATGTTGCGTTTAAACAAGCCTACCTACTAGTTGTTCCCGTGGTTCCGCTTGCGTGAACTACCAAAAAAAATTTCTATGTTTTGTGTGGAACCCTAATTATTTTTTTAAATTAAAGTAGCCTAAGTTACTCCTCATAACATCAGCTATCTGCCAGTGAAAGTCCCGTCAAAATAGGTCCAACCGTTTCGGAGATTACCCGGAACAAACAGATAGACAGACAAATAGATAGTAGACAGACATATAGATAAAAAGAAATTGTGTTATATTTGTAATTGATACACTTCAATAGTGTTTCACCGATCACGTTGAAAGTTGCTACATGTCATGGAAGAGGTTTTTATACAATCCCTGAACGAGATAGGGGGCGTTGTGGTCTAGTTGTTAACTACTGAAGAGTGTACAACATGCGTCTATGGGGCCAATTAGTATATTATAAATAAAAAAGTATGTTTATTACAATGTATTTCCATCAATAACACATAATCAGCTGGTTAGATTCAAATGACATTCGGCTTAGAAGTGTTTTTATTTTTTATTATCTGAACGGGACAGTTTATTAAATTCACATCTCCCTAATCGTCTGCAAGACGTTTTAATAACTTATAGAAAAATCATACAGTATGTATGTGGTTGCAAGGACATTCATTGATATTTTTCTTTTGGGTGAGACTTTTTAACAGATGTCCATTTCATTCCAAACTACGACACTTCATTATAACCAAATAGCTGATATACCATGTGGAAGGTTTTTATAATAGCAACACAGGCTCACGATAGTTTTCAACAAGTCATTTAGCCATTACTGTGACCGGATTGAACAAACCCACAAGCTAATGTTAACCCGTGTGCTCTCAAAACCAGGTACGGAGTTAACCCATGTCCCAAGATGCAACTCAGGATGATCAGTCCAAGATGACTGGTACCGTGCAAACACCCTATTATACTTTTCAATTTTCAATCAGCTATCGAACCACACACCAAGAATAAGTCACAATTGTGTGGCCTGCCTGATGGTAAGTGGCTACCATAGCCTATGGACGTTTGTAACATCATAGGTATTACTAGTGTGTTGTATGTATTTTGAAAGGTTACGATGCGTTACAGAGGCGGGACGGGGATTTTACGCGTTACGTGTAACATTGTTTTAACACTTGAGACGGATGCGTAGAGTTTTTTTGTAACCTTTTTGTTACATAATTGTGACTTTCAGGTAAAAATTGTCACTTGGTAGTGGTTACGTAACGTAAAGGTGGGGGGAGGTCGAAGTCTCCAAAAACTGCATTACATAATACTTGAACGCTCCCTAAAGTCAAAATAAGTCATGTTTCAAGACTTTTGAGCCTTTGTCACTTTTGAAAGTGTAACATGTGATAGAGTAGGTGGGTACCTGTCGAGGGTCCGGTCCAGCATGGGCTTGGTGTTGAGCATGACGAGGTCGCACATCCAGTTCCGCTTCTCGGCGCAGGAGCCGCAGGCGAGCAGCACGGCGGGGCCCACGCGCGGCCACAGCTCCACCAGGTGCCGGCTCTCTGCAACGAACGTCACCGCTCTCACTTGTACCCGCTACCCGCTACCCACTACCCACCGGGGCACACGCACCACCGATGAGCCATTATTGCTTCACTACCTACATTAACCTACTATTATTTTTCTAAGATAATAGTAGCCCAAATTATAACTTATAATATCAAGTTATCTACCAGTGAAAATCCTGTCAAAGTCGGTCCAACTGTTTCCGAGATTACCAGGCACAGACAAACAGACACAAACATTTTAAAAATGGTTTTTATTTTGTTCTAGGTACCGTGTATACATATGCGTTTAGTAAAAACCTTTTTTTGTGACCTTACAAACAGACGTTTCAATTTTATTATATGCATAAAATAGACAAATATATATATTTCTAACATTGAATTCACGTGACGTTGGCAAAATTGTGAATGAGAAAAGTTAGCATTAACTAAGCAGTAAGCCATTATAATGAATGCATAGAGTAGAAGGAGTGGTCACCGTCAGCGTCCGGTCGGTCGATCAGCTCCAGTTTCCTGACGTGCAGCTTCTCTTTCAGCTTCAACTGCTGGACGCCGCTGGAGCCGCTTCCTCCGCTGCTGCTGTTCACGCCGACCTCAAGATCAAAATGAAGGTTTCATTTTTTCAGAATATCAAAGTTAGATACGAACAACACTAATACAAAAATTTACCTAATTTCTGTGCAGCAACTTCGTATTTTACCTTTTAATAATTACGTTATTTTGATTGTTATTTCGACGTCGTTTTACGTTATATAGATTGAGTATTGTTTCTATATGCTATTCTTAAAAGATGTTTTTGTGACAACGCCGTACATCACGTAATCGTCATCAAAACAATATGATTCGAACGTTATTTTAAAAGCTTCTGTTCCTTGCTATTAACGATATGTAGGCAAATAGTTAAAGATTAATGTTTTCATTGAAATTCAATTAAAAAAAATTATTTCTCATTGCGAATGCATCAGGAATGACAGGTTAAAATATACATATTTATCAAATAAAATGTGGGAGGCGATGTCTATTAATAGTTAGTTTAACTGACATGACATTTATTCATATAGATTGCTTAGATTCTATCTGTCAGACTGTTATCCATGAATAAGTTGAACAACCATGGAGACGCTACACATCCCTGTCTAACACCCTTTTGGATATTAAACCATTCGGTGTACGCTTCGTTTATTCTGACACAAGCACTGGAATCCTCATAGAGGGATTTCAATGCCTGTATCAGACTACTGCTCACCCCATGCAAAGATAATGCTGACCACAACTCATTCCTCACCACTTTATCATAGGTATTTTCCAGATCTACGAATGCACAATAGACTTTTTTGGTTTGTGGCCAAAAATTTTCTAGCTTGCATCGTAAGAAGACCTGATCCGTAGTACATCGTAAAACCAAGGAATCGAAAATTAATCGAACGCCTTTGTACGTTTAATTTATCAGTTTCCTTTTTAATTTCAAATAAATATATATATATAGTCAATTCCTGCATTTGACTGCAGCAACATGCGACAAAGAATGTTGACTTGAAGATTTAATCTCAGTCAGCCATTCAATCATTCAAGTGTACCAGATTGTGATTTCAATTGTTGTTGTAATTTATTTTAACACAACTTACACATCCCTCAATCAATTTAAAAAGCATAATCGTATTTTCAATTGTATTATATAGTTCTAAAAAAGAATCGATGACCGTAAAATAACTTCAGATTGAAGTTATGCTGCGTCTCCACAATAAACATTTGACATGTGTCGTGCAAACCTTGAAAGTATAAAACTCAAAGAGTTTGTTTGTCTGTACGCGCTAATCTCCGGAACCGGTCAGATCTAAAGACCTGGTTGCGTTTTATAGACTATTTATTGAGGAAGGTACACATAACTTTACGCTAAAACTCTAATGAGCTGAGCAGTAACGTAAGTACGGGAGTAATGACAGGACACGGGTAGGACAGACACTCACCAGACTCGTGATGGGCTTGCAGAGGAGTAACAGCCCGTCGAACAGATACGCTCTCCTCTCCGCTATCCGTTTCCCTGGTCCTATCTTCGATAGAGTATCCTCTGACATTCGAGACAAAACCATATAAGCATATATGAGTAAATCTTAATCTTAGAATAAATCGTCAGTTAATCGAGAGTAAATCAATTTTACGTTTTACCATCTACAATTCTAAGAATAGTGGGCCTATTCGGGAATTGTTACTATACCGCCGTTTCGCACGGAATAACGGAGCTATTCCTAGAATAATTTAATGGCGTCAGTCAGTTCAACCATCTGATTTCTGTCATTAAACAAATATTTATTCTGTGTTTTAATTTCAAGTCAACGCACTAAATTAATAGTCTAGCTAATTCACTCCATCAGTTTTTTTATTTTCTATAACATTAAAATTAAATTCAACTAGGCTCAACAGAAGTTCCTTTTTAGACGACAGCCAATTAGGACTGCGTTTACGCTTATCCTCACTCATTTTCACTAGCTAACGAAAAAGATAAAAGATAACAAAACACACAAAACATAAACAGACAAAACTTGATAATTCCCTCAAACAAACAACAAATAAAATTAACACGTTTGACAGCTAGCTAGCTCACACTACAGCTACTTTTTCACACTATAATACGGCAAAATGGAGTTGACATGATGTATGGCTCTTACACTATCCCGTTGTAGAACAACATTTATTTGCCGGGTTTTATTTTCGTTCACCATTCACTCTGCTATTCGCGTATTGTTATTCCTAGCGTAAGTATACTATCGATTACGTGGAGAAACGACTATGGATTTACTCGAGATTAAAATCATGGAATACATTATTCCTGGTATAGTTACTCGTGTATAAATTTAAGTTTGGTCGAATCCACCCTTAATTTTACAAAAAAACATGCTGATATAAAAATTTGTTATTTATTTTTATAAATAACAATGAATCTACATCGATAATATGATACACGAATAAGATGTATAGGTACGTGTAAGATGTGTATGTCATTTTTCAAATGAAAACCTATAAGAATTGTCAATTATACTTTTACAGATAGAAAAAAAGAAATCCAAAATTGTATCTGTATTAATTCTCCTCAGTTTTTCATTTTATAATAGACTAACTATGCCCGCGGTTCCACTCGCGTGGACTACAGGATGCTGTCGGTCGAGCGCACGCGTGAATTGTACTGCCTCAAAAATACTTATTGTGGGTGATCCTTAGAAAGTAAACATATGCTGTCGCTGACTTTTTTGTAGGTCTTGTAAGGATTTACAATTATGTAGTACATTAATTTGATATATATCGTATGGTTTACTCAGCGTGAGTCATTTAATCGCCCCAAATGAGTATTTTCTTCCTAATTGATTCACCATTACCGTCACTGTTTATTTCGTATGTTACTTTATCTAACAAAGTATATCTCATAACCTGGCTATAGAACAAAGCTGTGGATTAAAAAACAACATTTAAATCTGATAAATGAGTTTCAAATGAAAAGAACATAAACTGACAGACAGACAGAGGGGCGTTGAATTTCATATGTATAGATGCCTATCAGGAAATTTGTTGTAAAAAAATTTAACTATACATTGGTGCAATCGCAGATAGCGAATTATTCTATCGTAGCAAAACTATCTATTACTTAGTAGCGGTTTTTTGTCGTTATTCAAACAATAAATGTTCTGTGCGACGAAAAGCATCGCTATTTTCGCTATCGAGTCGAAGTTCGTTGTACGCGGTTACTGAAAAGAAAGATAATTGTTGCCTCATTCCCATACATAAGAATTTAAACAGGCGAAAGAATTTAATACATTTAAAATGTACAGTATAAATGAAGGTGTTTGTCGTGTTTAAGTTCGTGTTGTTTTAGATTTTAATTGTGAATGTAAATATATTAAAGAAACCATTTAATTCTAAATTTTTTAATCTTTCATTGTACTTTAACTTTTAATTTACAATTAAAATAATAATTAGTTGATAACTTGGCATAGTGTATAGTGTAGATTATATGAACAATTATGTTTTCTCGTTTATAAATCCAAAAATAAATAACTTCATAAAATAATATAATAATGTTAACGATAGCTTCATAAGGTATACAATTGTATAAAAACACGGCAGCCGCAGTGAGTTAATGCCGACAAACCACCTACTAAAATAGATAGTTCTGGAAACCGTTATCCGTGTTCAATAGATAGTTTCGTTTCGTTTCTTAAAAAAGCCGCTATCACCCAAGTCTAATTGATGCCTTCTTATATATAAAAACGTATGTCTTGTATGCGTATGTTAGTCATTCTATAACTTCTGGGCGACTTCACCGATTGAGCTCATATTGACAAAATATATCTATTTCATCGAGAGACTTGTTTATAGATATGTAAGGGTCGATAGATGGCGCTGTGATCGAATCATTAATTACCAGAAAGGGCAGAACAACTTCTGCGGAGCCAGCTAATTTATTTACATGTCAAAATGTAATTTCGAGCATATGTCTTGACAAGAGCAATTTGTGAGGCGTCCGGGATAGAGGATTCACCAAGTGAGGCTTCAAGACAAAGACAACTGACCTCTAATGAATTCGTTGCAGCACTGCCCTATGTCCTTATTGTCCCAGTTGTCGACGATCCTCGCCAGCTCGTTGCACTTCTCTATCGCGAGCTGCCGTCTCGCTCGGCTCGCCGTCCGCATCGCGTCCCTGGAACCAATCGTACGCTCGCTGTATAAGCGCACGCGCTGATGCCCGTAATGACGGTTGTCCGCTCATGAAATTTCATGAAAATTTTGAAGGAGAAAATTGCTGTTCTTTATTTGTCAATAGTGACGTGCAGTTAGTCATACAATTTATCGAAAGTATGATCTTGGAGCACAAAATTAATTTATTATACTGTTTTCTAAACTATACAGGGTGTTAGGAGACCGCTTCCGAAAACGAAGACAGACGACAGCACTAATGGCACTTTTGATGATGGCAAGGAAAAAAATAGATCCTGATTTAAAAAAAAAAAAACATATTTATAAAACGTTTTATTAGCATTATTTGCGCTCCATAATGTTAGTATATCATCATATAGCTAAATGAAAAGATAGTTTCATTAAAAAAACACATTCCAAAAAAATAACCAGCAATGGAAACACAAATTTATAAACAGCTGATGCTCGGAGCAACAAACTCGCCCGGGCGCCGGCGCCGAGCGGCGGCGGTGCGGCTTTGATACCGCGCACCCCAAAATTTTAAACTTTATAGGTACAAAATTTGCAGGCACCATAAAAGAAATAGAGTTGGCGTTCACAATAAAAAATACAAGTAATTTTAGATAGTTGTGACGTATCTACCTGTTTTCAAATTATGGTATTGGACGGACTAAAAACGGGTAAAGTCTGTTAACATAAAGTATAAGAATACTATTTTAAATTCATTCTGATAGATTAATTAACTGTCGATCATAATTGCAATTAATTTTAACTATCAAATTATTCTGTACCATTTCATTTTTAATTTCTTGTACAAAATCAAAGATAAAGATTAAATTGTTTTTATAATTGTGTACGTAAGTATCTAATCAGGCTAATTTAATATTCTAATATCATTTTTGTAGTAACGAGCTTCTTGTTACGTCAGGGTACAATTGATTGTATAGTTGTATTAAATAATTAAAGTTATAACATCTAAATTCCAAAAAAAGACCAGTCAGTAGGGATAACTAAGCTAGAATAAAAGTTGGGAATGTCTAACGCTTTATTGATCTGTGGAAATTATCAAAGCGCCCGCGGGCCACCGCAAAAGGAGCGGTTTGTTTTGGCGGGGTTGATTATTATGTTTAGTATTTGGGCGCCGGCGTCCGGACTTCGTTGAACCGAGCATCAGCTGTTTAGAAAGTGTGGTTTCATCGCTGGTTTTTTTTAGTAATGTGTTTTTATGAAACTATCGCTTCATTAAGCTGTACTAACATGATGGAGCGTAAATAATGCTAATAAAACGTTTTAAAGATATGATTATTTTTTAATCAGGATCGTTTTTTTTCCTTGCCATCATCAAAGATGTCATTAGTGCTACCGTCTGTCTTCGTTTTCGGAAGCGGTCTCCTAACACCCAGTATAATATGGTCCGGGGACAAATCTTTCACATTTTTACTAAAAAAATAGCGAGAGAATCCTTAATGGAGTATAATTACTAGTGTACTTATTTACCACATAACTCTACATTTGTCAAAGTTCGTAATTTAGAAAAAAATCTAATACGATAATCACATATAGGGTCGCTGGCAGCACAACTACTGCCTCCGGCAAACTCGCGTCAATTGTCAATGCAAAACAAGGCAGCTTCGACTTGATGTTGCTTCGAACAGAACAAACTGTTTGAACAAGAGTTTGTTAATTGCGACGCCTCGTTTTTTTTAATGAAAATTAATTAACATTTCACGTCATTATTGTAATGTCTCAAAAAGGCCAACATAGCGTGACGCTTTTATAGTTCCGTAGCTAAAAAAAAAACGACTGAAATAATTCAGATAAATTTTAGTATTGCAACTTCTTACAATCGCCTTACCTTAAAATCAAGTCTCGAGTTTATATATTTACAAAGATATCGTCAAAACCTGCCTGCACGCTGTGCAAACAAATATAAGTAAGGCATTTGGCCACAATCTCACCTGATGTTAAGTGATGATGTGATCCAACTTGGTAAAGAGACTAAGCCTAGTGGGTCGACTGGTTCTCAAGTGCAGCTGCCGGAACACACCTGCAGGTATTTCAACTTGAGAGTGGTCATGTGTTCCTTGACCAGGAGCTCAAGCTGATTTCAGGGAGCACTAAGTAATCATTGTACGTTCCCTATAATGTTTTTCAATATACGTATACTTACATCTATAGCGTATACTTACATTTTCGGTCCATTCCCTAACGCTTTTATAAGCAATTTCTTGATCGGATGCAAATTACATTCCACCTGCGAAAATAATAAATACCAATCAATCATAATGTCGATAATCTTCACATAATACTAGCGTTGCCCCGCCGCTCCGCACGCGTCTATCACGCAGTAATTTTTTTCATACCGTCATTTTATTGTTATTCATATAATTGATAATTCATATAATCTATCAATTGAGAAATTACATGTTATACTTTTCTTGTACAAAAATTAATCAAAATCTTTTCATAACTAATTCTTTTAACGATTCCTAAATGTATTTACAGACGATTCTTATAGCCTATCTATTATGGAATGAGGTGCGCTTCCCGTCTACAAGGTTTGATAGGATTTGGTTGGAAATTAATAAAAATGTGATTATGTGGATTATATTTTTTTTACGTTTAAAAAAAGTATTATAAAAAATTCTTATTGCCTTTCATTTGACCAATGACATAATCATTCTGTGTATAAAATTTCATGAGAATCGGTTAAGCCGTTTTTGAGCTAAATCCGGACATACAAAAAGACAGACAGACAAAACATTCTTTAACATATAAGTGTCCAATATATAGAATGTCTAACAGGGTAAGTATATGTGATGGTAGAAGACAAAAATTCATTTTGGATAGGATATGCATTTCGTAGTTATTAGTTAGTCTTAAAAATTAAAGGTTTCTTAAACTACCTATACACTCATACAACACAAATTTCATCCCTTAATTTAGGCGAAGGAATTTAAAAAAGTTGGTATTTATAATTGAAGAGTATGGTGTGGTTCATGATTATCATCAAATCTATAAAAAAAAACTCAGCATACAAAGTTAACCTTTATTTATACCCTAAGTAATGAATTCTCATAAACCGAAGAGTATGCACGCTAAATTTCAGGTCAATAAACATATTATGTGTGCATAATTATAAGTCAAAAATAATTATAATTATAAACTGTCAACCCCTATTTTACACCCTTAGGGGTTGAATTTCCCAAAATCCGTTCTTAGTGAGCGTCTACATCGAGAAAGAAATCTCTATGCCAAATTTGAAGTCACTCGGACGTATAGTTTCAGAGATCTCGTGATGAGTGCTATTTAGCTTTTTTATACATCGATTTTTTTTACATAGGTGTTGTTTTAGTGGTAACGACTTAGTTCCGTGAATTATTCATGGATATTAATTACTCAAACATAATTTTTAAGCTAATGACGAAAGTTAGACAATAGTTTAAATTTAATATGCAAGAGGCGCTTTCTATCACTCTTGCCCCAACCGATTGCCTACCACTTTTTCCGTGATTTAAATAATTTTTCACCGGAGAAAATTTTTCTCCCCAGGATGCAGCACGAAATGCCTTCATACTGTTTGTGGAGTCCAGGTCCACAGAGTTTTATCGGAAAGGTTTAAATGATCTCTCTATTAGATGACAGGAATTTGTAGATAATGAAGGTAGATACTTTGATAAAATAAATATATTTCATCCTACAAAAAAAAAAAAAAATAACTCATTATGAAACGGTAATTTCATACGTTGATATTGGTATAGACGTGTCTCACTATTAACGAGACACAGACAAATCTATACTATATAAATACAAAGCCGAAGAGTTTTTTTGTTTGTTTGTTTAAACACGCTAATCTCTGTAACTACCAATCGAATTCGAAAAATCATTTTTGTATAGGATAGCCAAATCCACGAGGAATAGTATAGGCTATCTAATCTAGCATTAGGCTACACCTCTCAGCTAGTTTTAAATATTGAGTTTTGTTAAGAAAGTAGGAGGAAACAGCGCATCCGAAAAGCTTTATCCGCGTGCGCTGGCGTAATGGTTAGTGATACCTAAATACAATGTTCTACAAAAATATTGCTCGTCAGTACATCTAAAAAACTACTATATGCCTATTTCATAGACATAAGCCAGAATAAGATAATTTGTGACAAAGTTTTATTGAAAATTATAAAGTGATTTATGAGCATAATTATCAGGCATGGCTTAGTAATCCTTACGAACGAAAGTTATTTCATCATCAAAACAATTTTATGAAGATAAACTTTGCCCTTTATGACGATGGCCCTTGCCTGGACCAACAGTTCGGGAGATAATGTAAAATTAAAATAATTCAACACCCGGCTCGGGTCTATGAATATAGGTGCCGAACCCTGGCCGCCTGATAAAAATATTGTCTATACTGAAGTATTATAAATCATCAATCATAGATTTCTTTTAAATTAAACGCGAGTGAACCCGCAGGGCACAGCTAGTTATTTATAAGTTTGACTTAATTTTTTATTTAGAGAAAGCCGTCTCTTTACGCTAGTGATTCAAGGTGTCATATATTAACTATCTGTTTAACTAATATGATAGGTGTTTGTTAGTTTCTATGACATGCGAATTATTGTGACGGGTCAGCGAGTCGTTACTTGCTACTTGGACCTCTGCAACTGGACAACATATCTGCTAGGTAATAGCAGTACTCTAACCTGTAGGATGTGGTTGGCAACACGCACTCACTCCTCAGGAGTACCAACCTATTATTGACTGGTTCCAATAAGAACTGCCATTCTTTTAAGGCTGGTTAGAAATTACAATAACCTGCAGTGATCACTTAACATCAATTAGATTGTACGCCTGTGTACCACAAAAATGAGACAAGGTGTCTTTTACTTTAAAGGTAAAATGAATTTGTGCCCGTCTAGTATTAAGTAAACAGGCCTTGGTTGAGAGATTTGTTACTTTTTCTGAAAAATTGTTGTAAAAAGGGGGGATAAAACAAAAAAATCATTTTTAATTTGCATAGGCGTTAAAAATAAATTTATATTTTGCTTATAATTTTTTAGGAGGGAGGTTTAGATCGCTTAGGTTACGTACCTGTTTGAAGCTCTCCCTGTCATCAGAAGCGGGAGCTATCTGCAGCAACGCGAGCACGTAGTTGTGGTAGAGGAACACGTGGGCCACCGGCGCCAGCAGCAGCCTCGGCAGGTAGTACTTCACCGCCAGCCTGAACCCGTGGCCGGCGGTCGCGAGCCGCTCCGACACCTGCGCCATCATACACTCCTCAACCTCAACCTCATTCTCATCACCTTCATCGCCAAGCAATGATCCTGGAGCCTGAACACCCATCCAGTGAAGGAAAACACCGTGATGTAACATATCATAGAGGAAGTCAGTTTCCTGAAGCTTTCTCCCTCTCTACTTATCGTGTTACCATCTTGGGTCACATCAGCACTTATTGTGGTCAAACGCTAAGCATGTAAAGAGTTAAATAAAAACATCATCATGTCACAGCCTGCTGTATGTAGATCTCCCCAAATGATTGCCACAATGGGTGATCTCGCATCCAGCGGACTCCCACAACCTTGTGCCTGGTCTGCCCATGTTGTGTGTCCTCTTAGAACTCTTCGTCCGTCCTATGAGCTACGTGCCCCGCCCAATGTCACTTCCGTCTACCAATCCATAGGACTACGGGAACTTTATGATCACTGACCATAACATCTTAATTTAACAAATGTCATGACATATCACTTACAACCGGATCATCGACAATGTTCTGAAGCGCTTCCTTGGACTCCTTCCTGGTGACTATGTTGGCATAGCGGACGTACGCTCTGAACTCTTCCACCTCAGCTAACTCTGAAGTTTCAAAAACAAAAACATCTCAAGTTATTCAAAGATGCACTCAAAGACGTCATCACCTTAAGCATAAAAAATAAATTTGTTCTCATGTACATCTTATGGTAATCAAGAATAAGAAATTGGTAAAAGAAATTCAAGTTCAGACTACTAATTTAACAGCATCAGTATTAGTGTGAATCCAGCTGAAACTCAGCTCTATACCAACCGACTATAGTACATGCCGAGCTGGGGTCCTTTTCGATTTTGAATGCAGTATTTCTTTGTCAACATTGCAATATTACCCTCCCTTATACGAATTCCATTCAAAATCAAAAATACTTTATTCAATTTAGGACCTACAAAGGCACTTATAAATGTGAACACGCCGCAACCGGTTCCGACAAGCGTCCCAGTCACCGAGAAGGGCCGCCGGAACTCGATTGGGCTTATCAATTATCATGTATATTTATTTCTCTAAGGTGTTTTTTTCCTAGCAATGCTATATCTCCGTTAATCTATACATATAACAAAATTGAAGTGTCTGTCTGTAATGTCAAGATAACAGATTTTTACTAAATGCATATGAAAGTAAAAAAATGTATGAAAGTATACAAGATACCCATTTTTTAAATGTTTCTCTGTCTGTTTATCCATTTGTTTCGGGTAATCTCCGAAACGGTTGGACCGATTTGGACGGGACTTTCACTGGCAGATAGCTAATGTTATAGGGCATAACTTAGGCTACTTTTATTTTAGAAAAATAATTAGGGTTCCGCGCAGAAAATAAAAAACCTTTTTTAGTAGTCCACGCGAGCGGAGCCGCGGGCACAGCTAGTTCTTCATAAAAAGTTGTGGCAACCAGATGTATATTTTATATGAATATTTTCGTTTATGTTTTTATGTAAGGTTTAGCTTTAAACATTTGTAGACGCTGAGCGGTCCGACAGCAGGTACTCAGATCCCTCGGTTTAACCGGCAGCCCTACTCTCCTGCTGTTACCTGTTGCCCCTTCACGAGGCTACAAGTTATTCTTTTATCATCGTGTTTTGTGTAATATAACTCAGTGTCTAACAGGAGTGTTATTAAATCCCCATACACATACCAACTCACTACTAATTAATTATTCAATAATTATTTAAAAGTTTACGTTCCCCACTATTGACGAATCATAAACAGACAGTCTAAAATTAATGTTATAGTTTCAAAAAAAAAACACCCGGAATGCCATCTGTTGATGCTAAGGGTGATATATTCAAAGCGCCATCTATTAATAATCTGTTTAACTAACATGAGAGCTGGTAGATTGGTTGCATTGTTTGCATTCAGGTAGTTGCAAATCGATATGGTCTGTAACAGGCAGCTACAATTGGAACATAGTTTATGATTTATAGAGCTCAAGAAAATGGATACCTTCAAAACAGCTGCCGATATAGGGTGTGGGTGAATCCTGGGACATCTCCATAGCATCTTCCAAGTTGCCCAATAGCGTCACCGTCAGCTCGTATATGTCCACAATGTTACCAAAGATTAGTGATATGGCCTGCATCAGAAAATAAATGGATTTTAGTTGGTTAATAATGTTATGAGCTTGGCTGTTTGACCACAATAGAGCACGAACTACTGGAAGATGATACCACGGTATATTCAGAAGTGGGATATCTTTCAGGAACACATCGATACATAGAGATAGATTTCAACTCGTGATAACTTAGTGGCGCAGTGGTAGCAACCGTACTATTGAGCCGAGAGGTCGCGGGTTCAATCATGACTTACAAGAAGGACTTTTGTGTGATGAGCATAATTATCGGTTGTGTGTCTGGATCTTAAATATGTATGATATATCAATTGTTTAGTTACCATATTACAAGCTTGGCTTAGCTTAAAATTAAATGTCCCATGTGAAATTGTGTCCCGATATATAAAAAAAAACATATCCAATCTTCACGCCATCATGAAATAAATCTAGTACTGAATTGTTTCACAGATCAAGTTTTGTCAAGTTTATTTTCCGCACGTCGACGTCCAAACATGAAGACTACTAATATGTTATTCTTCTAGGAAGTCTAAAAGACAATTAAGTCTATCCAACATGTTTTGGTCTGGTCTATCTTGCACTCGACCAGGCATTAGCTTCAAATAGTCAAGCTGTATGCGTCCATTGTTACATTTCACTATCATTCCATATAATTTAATACATTCCTTAGTATGAAGAAGCCAAGGTCTTAGCAGTGAGACAGCTATACATATTAAAGATGACACTTACATATCACAAATATATCAGGAAACATCAACCAGTCGACAGTAATATTAAAAATTCATCTGATGCTGTATTCAGTCAACGTTTCAAAATAAAAACACCTAAAGCTAACACTGTATTTGCTCAACAGTTTAGTAACTTCACCTTCCTTTTTATATACAGACAAGTAAACAAGGATTGTGAGATAATTACTAGTGAATTTAGGAAAGCCTATATTACAATTATTAGTTGCTTGTTATCCTTGACATACGAGGATACTTAAAATATTTTTCACATTCATCTATAAACAAATAATGAACATTAATAAGCATTACAGATCACTTATATTATTAAAAATACTATGCATTCGAGGTCTCTATATTGTTACGACTAGAACAAAAAGAAAATAGAAAAAAAAGCATCTTTCTCGAAATTTCCAGGACCGTGTGACGTATAATCTTAGGTTCAACGACACACACATAGAAAGTCTTATCGCTAAAACTGTCTGCAAACAATAGGCCATAAATTAAACGTTCCCCTCGTTTTAAAAAGCGATGATGTAACTTGTTTAAAAGATGTTATGAGTTCCGGGACCTTCCAGAGATTTCGGGATCGAGTCATTTAGATATATAAGGGAGCTGAGTTGCGAGACGCAGCAGTTATAAATTCGAAAGCGAAGGAACAACAAGAAGCGAAATAAGAGAGAAACAAACAGTGTTATTCTACAGGGTTATTCTGTGAGAATATTCGGTGGACGATTTATGTGTTTTGTTTTGTTATTGTTTTTTCATTTTAATTTGTACTAGCCGAGTACGAATAAATTTCTTTTGAGTGACACTACGGCATCTTATTACCTATGAACGTAACAATATTATAAGTACTTATATATAAAACATGTATTTATATTAACATAGGTATATATGTATTACATTAATGCATGTAAAACTTAAATTTATTATATATATATATATATACACATTTGATTCTGCGCACTCGCGGCACTGACATAACACAAAAGTTTGTATCTTGGTGTTGGTCGATATCTCCCTGTAATATCAACTTAATATTTAAAAAAAATCTTTTTTTTTAGTATTAAAGTGCTTTATCTGTTTTATTTAATCTAAACTCACCCTGCTATCTCTATCAAGTATCTTCTCGAGTTCATCCTTGAACACCCTGATTATCAGGTTCAGGTCTCGGAGGAAGTGCTTCTCGTCGGTGAGCAAGTCCCTCACCAGCTCCGCGTAGGTCAGGGAACCGCGGCGTCCGCGACGCTCGGTGCCCGACGCCGTCGACTCCGTCGCACTCAGCTCCGAGTCCTGGTAGAACATGTCCATGAGGACCTGGGAACACCATTTATATGCTGTGATTCATGATTCATTTTTAGTTAACTATGTTATATCGGCCGGTCGAGTGGTTTAGACCCGCCGGTCTATAATACTATAATATAATTTCGATGTTCGCTGGTTTGAATGAAACCGTAACGCATGAGAAATGTTTTTGTAGTACCACTGTACTTGGGAAAATATGGAACAATTGATTTCTCGGAGTTTGAAATCGCCCAATACGTCGTGGGCTTGCGTGGTGATTAAACCAGTGCTTTCATGACGCTTGATGTCATAATTCAATAAATAAAACTAAGGTAAAAAATAAATGAATAAAGTATTATTTGCAAAGTTGGGTTTAGTAGAATTTTTGTTGAAACTACGAAATTACTTCAGCAGATAATTGTATAATTTTGAAGCTACTTGTCACAAGATAATCTAATAAGAATAACACTCAGCTGGGTACGTGGGTTGTTCCAAAAATTGTTAGTGAAATGAAAAATAGTTAGAACATTAAAGAATATTTATAGTTTTTCAAAATATTCCCTCCAACCCCAATGCACTTATGCATTCGCGTGAACCAGCTTTCGAAACATTTAAAGTATGTTACGGGTGGTCGAAAAGTGACCACCGAAATTCTTCGACCGCCTCTTCTGCAGTGTTAAATTTTCACCAAAGAAGTATTTTTTTACCGTGGGAAGTAAAACAAAATCGCACGGAAATAAATTTGGACTGTACGGAGGATGGGGTAATAATTGTATGCCCGAAGTATTCAAATAGTCCATGGTACTAGCAGATTGGCGAGCGGGCGCGTTTTTTTGGTGAAAAAGAATGCCACGGACGCCACTCCCTTGGTCTCTCGCTATTAAACTCCCCGAAAGCTTGAGGCAGACAAACTTCGCAATACTATTCACTAGTAACTGTTCTACGATCTTCTAACTTAATTACTGCTACTGGTCCATTAAGTCGAAAAAAACCGCTATCATTTTTTTTGTTAACGCTCCGACCACGATCCACTTTTGTGGGCAACTCGTATTCTTCAAACAACTTTGCGTGGATTGTTGCTTCGTGAGAGGATCGTTGCTGTAGATCCAAGTTTGGTCATTTGTAAAGATGTAGGATAGGTTTTCCGAAGTTCCTCTTTCAAACTTTTCTAGCACCAATTTGAAGCAATCAACACGACGGAATTTTTGCTCTTCGGTGAGAGAATGAGGTATCTATCGTGAAGCATGCTTCCTAACTTTAAGCTGTTCATGCAGGACGGTGAAATCTGCCTGTGATCCAGTCTTCAGTTCAGCCTCGATCTCTCGATGTGTAATGTATCTATTCTCTCGCAATAGCCACTCTACCCTGATGACATTTTCATGAGTTACTGCAGTTGTAGGTCGGCCGGGTCTGGGCTCCTCGTTAACGTTCTCTCGACCACGTTTAAATTCACGAAACCAATAAGTAACTGTTGTTAACGCAGGAGCAGACTCCCCAAATGCAGTTTGTAAGTTTTCGTGGGTATCCTTGAAGGCTAACCCTCGCTTATTATCATAAAGAATCATAGCACGAAAGGCTTCCCGTGAGACGTTCATTATTACAAATAAAAGAAGTGTGACATATATTTTTTTAAATAATATATAGGTGTACATAGGTGTAGAGATTTGTATTGAAATTAGCTATTAATTCAAAATAGTTTCAAGAAAAAAAGAGAATGTATTTATTCTATGGCTAACAATTTTCGGAACAACCTAGGTATATAAATATTGTACGTTGACGTCACGTTTTCCGATTGGCGTATCCAATTATGTGACTGCCAGACAGAAACTCTCGAATTTCACAGGGGAAAATTAAATATATGAACAATTACTTTATGAATAAGCCAATTTGATTAAATCATTAAATTTAATTTCCGAACATATTGTAAGCTCGCAAATTCTTAAATCCTCTCAATTATGGAGAGACTTCTTGTGTAAAAAATTTCAACAGAATCGATTAAGAATTAATAAATATATATTTTTTGAAGTGAAACTTCCAACACGTTAAACGTTTAACGCACATTATCGGTCTCTCCTCTTTGTCGGTGTGTATGTATATTATATTGCACACTGTTTAATACTTGCTTGTATTTGAGCATTTAACGTGTGTTAGTATATGTGAAAAGTACGTGAGCTAATACTACTGTACACTGTATGCGGCTGCGTATTACAGCTTGCCTATCAATTGAATAATAACATAAGCTTCCCGTGTACAAAATTTCATAAAAAACAATCAACCCGTTTTTAATTACTCCCGGATATATAAACAGATAGACAAAGAAAAAAAGTTGAGTACCATATACGTTATCAGTGTCCTTCATATAGAATGTCCATCGGGATATTAAAAAAAAATCGTGTACATACATAAGTACAGATTTATTAATATAGATAATGTTGAGTTATTTTTCCATACCTTGTCAGCGCACATAGCGGTCTTGATGTCCCGACAGGTGATGGTCTCGTAACCAGATTTCTGCGAGATCTTCTTAACGAAGTTCCCCGCCAGCTTGAAGATGTCAGCGCTGACAAACTCGAGTATCATCGTCATGAAGAATGAAACAGAAGTATCGATCTTGTACTGGAGTACTTCCTGTCAAGGCAAGTAAAAAATAATTAATATTCTATGTTAGCAATACTGCCAATTACAGCGTCTGTCGTTGATGTGAAAATGTATATTAGGTTGGCCTAAAAAAAAGATTAATACTTCTCATACGAAAATGTTAATTGTTTTAACCATTTGGCTCTCAATGTCATACAAAATAGTACTTAAAATCGGTATTAACTCTCGCCATTCACGAGAATCAAGTTACTAAGAATGCTCAGCAAAAATCATTTCTATGACCATAATTTAAGAAAAGTTCAAATCTCTGCAATGAGCCCCAGCTTCCAGTGAAGGAAAACATTATGATGAAACCATAATATGGTCTTAGGGCTTTTTCTAAAGAGCTCGCCTGGCTTGAGAACCAGTCCTCAATTAGGTTTAGCGTGTTACCATCTTGGGTCACATTGTCACTTAAGATCAGGCGAGATTGTGGCCACAATGCTAAACCTATAACTTAAAAAAAATACAACAAATCACGTGCGAATGGCATAATATGCAAATGACCAGTCAGTCTAGTCTCAGACCGCAGATACTGTACGAGTTTTATATAATAATCAATTTCATTTGGAAGTAGATGATTCATTTAACTCCAACCGCAATTATACAGGCAAACCCTCTAAATCACCATGTGCATTATGGTAGCAAACCAGTCGGGCACAAACCCTACGCAAAAGTCGTCGATACCTTTTGCAGCAGGTGATGCAGCCGGTCGAGCGGCAGGACGGCTCTACGACGCCGGGAGGAGGCCGCGTCGCGCGCGTCCGCCACCGCCCACTTGTCCAGGGGAGTCGGGAAAGTTCTCGCCACGCGCTCTTCCACGTCCTGTCATCATCAGCACCGATACAATATTACAGTCTATACTAACACTAGCTGTGCCCCGCGTTTACACCTGCGTATAATTTAAAGGAAATCGCTAATTATTCATGTACTTCAATATAGACAATATTTTCATCGAGCGACCAGGGTTATGCGTCACAACTTACACGGCTCGTTCGCGCCACTACACCTATAGTCCCAGACCAGAGCCGAGTGTTGCTCGCGCGATACAAGGGACTCTACAATCACTAGCTTTCACAGCCATACATGACACTGCATTATACACACATGCACAACACACATAGGTACATAGGTTCTGTAACGGACCTTTTTTTTTTTCTTTTTTTTGCCTAGTTAGAGTAGACAAAAAATTTCAGACCACTAAATACACATACACATGTTCCTTCCCTCCTCCCAGGGGGCAGAAACATGTATATATGTATAGTTAGTTTAGATCGAATTACGGATAGGGAATTAGTCAGATCGCGACTTAACTGCATACGCGCAACAGTCCGAGCCGAGGTTCGGCCACTTTGGCACCCTCGGATGTTGTTGCTTAGCTTTCGTGGCCGAGTGCCTTAAGCGCTCGCCCCCAAGCCCGGTAAAGCTGTAAAAGCCGTAAAGGCTCCAGGGCCCCTCAGGCTAACAGTGTAGTCAGTTCGAAAAAAAAAAAAAACCGTGTGTTGAATTATGAATTATTTTACATTATCTCCTAAAGTATTCGTTCTTATAACACGCTATAAAGGCCAAAATTTATCTTAATAAAATTATCTTGATGATGAAGTAACTGTCGTAAAATTTGTTTTTTAAAAAAAGGCCGTAATAGAAATACTTAATAGTTGAATCAATTTAATTTGGGTGAAACCGTGAGGCACAGCTAGTTTTATCATACAATACATAATAATTTCCCACAATAACTTCATTGGGCTCACTATTGTGATTACAAACATACTGTAAATTACATATTAAAGAAATAATTCAATTAACTGAGTTATAAAAATTACAGTAACATATATACCAATTACTTTAGGAATTATCTATAAAATATTGAATCCTGTCAATCACTATTTCCTTCCTACACGTCTATTTTGAAATGGGTTAAATGTGATGGTAAACACAGAACACACATGCCAGAAAACATTTCATAAACACAAAACAAGACAACATTCAGCATCGTAACACCAACCTACAGTATTTCAACAGCAAAAATATTGTCAATATTGTCTAAAAACTACTCCAACTATCTGATAGTGAGTCAAGATGATAAAAAGCAGAACAGTATCGACTACGGGTAGGTGAGGATACATTATCTTGCAAAAATTATAAAAATGTCATGGCACAAACTACCATCTACCACCAGCTACCACCTATACCATTATACATATATACTGTTCATCTTATAAAAGGTTGCATGATAGATGTCTAATTTTTATTGTAGAGATGTGATTTTGATCCCTCCAGTCAATATATTTGTTCCATTTTGCTAAAGTACCAAAGTAAGAATTACGAAATCTTTCCACATGGACATAATGCGACGTTTGGTGGCATATTTTTTATTTTAATTAATAATTGTGTGACAAATGTGTAATCTATACATAAAATAAAATTGAAGTGTCTCTTTGTAATGTCAAAATAACAGGTTTTTACTAAATGCATAACAAAGTATACACGGTACCTATAAAAAAAAACATTTTTTAATTTTTTTTGTCTGTTGTTTCTGGTAACCTCCGAAAGGGTTGGACCAATTTTGACGGGACTTTCAATGGCAGATAGCTGATGTTATAGGGCATAACTTAGGCTACTTCTTACTTTGATGTAAGAAAAATAATTATGGTTCCACAGAAAAAATAAATAGCCTTTTTTTAGTAGTCCACGCGAGCGGAGCCGCGGGCACAGCTAATAATGAATAAATCTTATATCTTTAAAGGAGCAATTCTTGTGTATATATATATATATATATATATAATCTGAATCTCAGAAAGGGCTCCAACACGAAAATGAATTCGTGTTTTCAATAATCAACTTTATTGATAATGAACTTAAACTCTTTTTTTTATTGGAAGAAAAATAACAAAAAGGTGGCGTTTGCGTAGTCCCAATATTGCCACTTAAACAGAAAAAAAATTGCTATTAACAGGAATAATAAAAGAAAATATGATAATACAAGCTATATTTGTCTGACTGCAACAAATCCTAAGAGATCAAACCTTTTTTCAAGACACTGAGCATAGCATGGTCGCCCAGATATTACAAATTCATGGGTATTATTTTCAACATATAAAGTGTTTAAAAACTTACTTATCTACTCTCGGATTGATTAAATGGATTGAAAGCAATGATGGCTCAGTGGTAGCATGTACGACTTCGCGTCGATTGACGTAAGTTCGAATGGTACAAATGTTATGATGGAATATTCCATCGCATGTATGGTGACTGCGAACCAGTTCACCTCAAATACTCTGCACTTACATCAATTCGTAAAAAGTTAACAGTATACCTGAACTGTAAGAGGTGTTGGCACGGCGCACAGCATCGCCAGCAGTCGGAGACAGAGGGACTCAACATATTCTAAAGCGCTATCTTCCGCACTCAGACTGGGATGCATCTGCTCCAATACCTGAAGGAGAAAAACACCAAATAAACTTTTTATACATTTTTTTCTAGAATCATCCTGTTGTGCCCAATAACTTCTATATATAGACTAGCAAATTTAAACAGAATCTGCCAGATATTGATAGTCTTGGGGTTGTATGGAAAACAAGGAAGAGAATAGACCCCTTATAAATATTAAAATCAAAATAAAAAAGTTTTTATTACTTTCAATACAAGATTAACTTATTTCTAGTAGGTATGTTTTAATGGGTTAGTTATTTTAGATTAATTTAATTCGTTAGTATTGTTAGTTCTCTTCTATTACTTATTAATAGACCCTTTAACACAATGTAATTATTGGGACTATTTGCTTTAACATAATACTTCTAAAGGGAGACTAAAGGGAAATCTAAACTAGAATGTCTGTATACTTTTATATTTTAATGTACAACACCTAATGGTGTGGTTGGAAGTCAAATCTATCTAAGATTTGACAGTATTTATGAAAATTAATGTTTTATTATTTAATAATTTTGGTCTATTGATAAAAAACCTTAACAATAGAAATCTGGAAAAAATTTAATATTTATTTATAATTTTTCCTTCTGAAAATTATTATTTTTATCTGAGAGTCAAGTGAATTTAAATGCTATACAGGAAATGTGAGGTCTTTGTTCAGTGAATATTCACAGTAGAGGTTTATCTAGTAATAAGTGACTCTAAAATTTAATGTAAAATGTAATTATTACTAAATATTGAAATAGTGGCTTTAAAATTATAAGTGCTGAAGAAATTTCATAACTTAAAATTATAATAAGTAATGTACCTTTAAAATTAGATTTATTTATTGAGAGATGATGTCACACCACATTTTTCCAGCATGTTTTTTATTTAAATTAAAATATATATGATAGTTTAAAGGTGTAATAAGAAATCAATAATAATTCATTCAGTATAATTCATTCATTCATTCAGTATTATTTTCATCATATAAATTGTTTAAAACAATTTTCAAAAAGAAGTCTACTCCTGGATTGTACTTGCCATCATGTAACTGTTGGATTAATTTTAAACAACATGTATCTACTCAATATTTGTATTACATTGTTAACTGTCATGCCTTAAAAGTTTGATATTTCTTATGGCAACAATATTTTCTATCAGCAAAGTGTATATTCATCATCAATATATATAATTATGTATCCCCTAATATTAATATCTTTTCCCAAGAAATATTATTGTCTTAATGCATCTGAATCAAACTAATGTTTATTTATACAACATTAAATTATTTTTACACAAAAAATTAAATAATAGTCAGTAATATGAATTCATATTATTATCATTACAATTCAATTACAATTAACAATTAGGAAATGTAATTGTATATTGAATTACTTTTCAATTATTACATTTTGTAATAGTAATTGTTAATTAACATTTTATTCAACACTGCATAATAACTGTCATTTCTCTTGCAGGGTCAAAAACATAGGGCTGCTACTACTATGAAATACTGATACACAATGCATTTAATCCGTCCCACATGATGACACAATAAAAAAGTAATATTGGCTCACAATTTGGCATATATGCCGAATGAAAACCCAGAGGGGTTAAATTACTGTCTTTATGTTTTAACTAGTTGTAGAATCTTTAGTTTCAAACAAAATTCTCCAAATTTTCTATTACTAGGAATACTGGATGTTAATGAAACCTTTATCTAAAATTTTAAGAGTTGTGTATATATTACAAATGATGTGAAAATGGACTAAATTATTCCTTGTAGCTGTAGCTACTGTAAAAGAATCTCAACAAATTCCTCTATTAAATGTGACCTAAAAATGTATATAAAAAAAATAAAAACAATAATCTCCCTAATAGACATAGTATGAAATTAGTAAAACATTTGCTATAGAACATGAGACTGCTTTCATCAAAGCCTAAGTGCTTACCACTATACATTTAGGAATTTACGATATACATGATAAGATCGGAAGACCTTGATAAAAGATAGTGTACGTCTAAACAGTGTTCCCCTAAACAGTCTTTATGATATTTTACAGTACGAGAGATATAATTTTAGTCAACGTATAACTTTTGTTATACTTTTTAGTATACAATTTTGTAGGTTACTGTGGTTTTTTTTGGCGAATTTCATAACATATTTGCGTAAATCATACGTACCTTTCGTAATGAATTTGCAAATATTCCTCTCCATTTCTCAATATTCTCGGGATCCTGAAAATCGTACCCTCTCGTCTCCTCCACAGTGGGCAACATGTTATACGATTAATCCCTTCCGAAAACATGTAAACATTTCTTATCAGTTTCGATTAAAACACAAACTCATTTCTTTTATAACGTGACTTAAAACTTTTAATATCGCTGAACAGAATTCGGTCACTATAGCAGTTGTTAACTTAAAACAATATTGGCGTTATATTTTTTGAAGTTGAATTAAATAGTACCTATAATATAAAATCAATTGAAAAATAAATTCTTTAGTTCATTTGGTCGAATAAACGACGCCATTTTCAATTTGTAAACTAATGACTTGTTCTCGTTGCGTAAAAATAAAATACCATAGACAAAATTGTTCCGATATTTGCAAACAATTTTATCCTAATTTCCTGACAGGTTAGCCAAAAAAATTGTAAAAAAAAAATAGCTTTCGTGCAATGCCTGGCAGATGTGAAACATCAAAATCATTTTATATAGTACTAGCAACTCGCCCAGGCTTCGCTCGGGTAGCATAGTAAAACATATAACATACATATACACACATGCACGCTACATAGGTACATAGGTTCTGTAAGGGACCTTTTTTTTTCTTTAGTTAGACAAAAAAATTCAGTTTACTAAATACACATACACTTGTGCCGTCCTTCCTCCCAGGTGGAAAAAACATGTAGGTATATATGTATAGTTAGTTTAGATCGAATGATAGGGAATTTGCCAGATTATGACTTATTTGGAATCGCTGCAACAGCCCGAGCCGAAGTTCGGCCACTTTGGCACCCTCGGATGTTGTTACAAAGCTTTCGTGACTTAAGCACTCGCCCCCAAGCCCGGTAAAGCTGTACAAGCCGTAAAGGCTCCAGGGCCCCTAAGGCTAACAGTATGGTCAGTTCGAAAAAAAAAGACGTAACCTTTTAAGAGGGTGGTATTTTTGTGTGATATTAAGAAAGAAATTTTTAAATTCTGTAAGTTAAATTTATTGTAGTACATATAAATTGAAAAGCAATTAAAAAAAAAACGTAAAAATCCAATGTCTGGATAATTGAGTGGTTAGGAAGAGTGACTGATTATATATCAATAAATAAATAAAAAATATGTGTATATGCATTTATATGGACTCCAAAAAGCAGCTGATAACTTAATAGAAGAAAGAAGAAGATTACTATTAAAAACAAATAGTCTGGAAATTAAACCGCTGATTACAAGAAATAAATGAATTGTTTTATCAAACATGAACTGTAGTTCACAATCAAAACTCAGAAAAGCTTGAAACTAATGAAAGTATTAATTTTCCCTATCTCAAGTTATTTATCTATCTAATTCCATGCAGAGAACTAGTAAAAAGATTAGCAAGCAGCAAGGCAGTTTAGCGATGAATCTAGCGCTTACATTTCATACAATGTAGCGTTTTATGCACTATTGTTAGCGCCCAACACGTTTTTTCATCTGGCAGCACTGGTTGGCAAATAGTGCATTTCAGAGCAGGCTTGCCAACTTAGGGCTTTTAGCCCCAAATTTAGGGTGGAAATATGCATGTTGGGCTTTTTTTAGGGCGTAAAAAAATTTAGGGCTATTTTTAGGGCCATAAATAGTATTTCATGCATAGAATTAAAACACAGAACGTCAGTAGTTGCACGCAGAGTGAAGCCATTTTAAGTTAGCCTTTAAAGGCTACCTACGTCTCCGTGCGACATTGAAAAACATTAAGTCACAGTGCAAACACAGTGACGACGCCACCACAATGAAATGCTGCTAGTTACCGGAAAATATTTCATCACACTTTTTAAAATGAAACTTCTTAGATGGTGTTTCGATAATTAGACGAGAAATGAAAGTTTTGAAGGACTCGTTAGATTTAGACACGTTTTATTACATGAGAGCGAAAAATGATATAACGTAGAGAGAAGGAATACTACCTATTTAGGACTAGCTTCTGGGAAGATAGTTATACATTGTATATCTTAGATTGATATTGGTTTATGTGTGTACTAGTAATAGTTATTAATAATAATTACCATATCATACAGATAGTGATAAACCATCTCAACTTGTGTATATGCAGTAATAAAGGGTGGTAGTGATCGCGATCACCAGACACATAGTTATCACCATTGATTTTCTTCTGGTTTGTCAATATCAATAATTAACCATTTCAGTTATTGCCTTTATTATTTAATTTAAATGACGATATGATGAATGAGACCAACACTCACTGAATACTTTAATTTCCCTATTTTTTTTTAATTTTCATTTCAATTCCTTGCAATATCATTCGTGCGTTTGGGTTGGTAAGTGTAATTACGTGTCACTTACGTACACATGTATTTAGTTTTGGCTTCAACTTTGAGCGGCACATTGTATGAAACTATCACTCTTAGCATAATAACTCATTTCATGTATGAGTAAATTGACCAAAACGAGAAAAAAGCGATAGTACAGTTAGTCTGTGATCAAGTTAGGAATAGGAGAGTTTTCCTTTTACCTTTATACCTACCTATTATCTTTATACCTTTATATTTTTATTACCTTAATAAAACGGGAAACTCATTTAAACAATACTTTTGAGTAGATACACCATACATGGCTTTTTTTGGGGCTTTCGAATTGTTAGTGTTACCGATGTAACGATGTATTTGTTCACACTATAAGCAGAGTCTTAAAAGAAACACAGTTAAGCTAGGAATCGCATGAATAATATATTGAAGGGAAACTTCTTATGCGACTTCCAACGCGTTAAACGTTAAACGTTTAACACACATTGTTTGTTTCTCTTCTTTGTGTGAGCCAGAGCGAGAGGGCAAATGTCGTTGTGTATGTACATTGTACATTGTTTAAATAAAATATAAAATATCTTTTAAAATTATGTTTCACTTCTATCGTGTGTGAATCTCACACACACCTTTTTTATTTATTATTTGTAGTTGTAATAAATAACATACACTTTGGAATAAGTAACAATATTAGAAAATTATTTTATGATAATAGAAAATAGATATATTATATATCTATCTATCTCAAACAATACGTGTTTTTTTACATGACATTTCTAATCAAGGTTACATGTTCTATTTATAAATAAATAAAAACATACAATGATATGCAAAGAGATTACATTATTTTTATAGCAAAATCTCTTTGCTTCAACACTCCTCCTTAATCTCATGCATACATACCTAAATGCTAAAAAACAAAACTCATATGCTTTCATACACACAATCCCATTCCACTCACACACCATTCAAACTTGCCTCTAGGTAGAGGTTTGGTTAGACCATCTGCAATCATCCTGTCAGTTTCTCGATATTCTAATTTTATAACATCTGACTCAACCGCATTTCGGACAAAATGATATCTGATGCCGCTTCCGATAATGAGACGTATTCTGCCTCAGCAGTGCTAAGAGTAATTATACGTTGTTTAGTGCTCGGCCACGAAACAGCTCCTCCTTGAATAAGGAACACTAAGCCTGAATATAGACGGCGATCGCTATCTCCTGCAGAATCAGCGTCAGCATAACCTACACGAATCTCTTGGCATTTATCTCTTGCGTATCTCAAGCCAAGAGTCTTGGTACCTTTTAGATACCGGACTACCCTTTTAGCTGCAATCCAATGTTGCTCCTCGTAGCTCTCATTGAATTGGCTCAAATAATTTACCACATGAGCTATATCAGGCCGTGTACAAACTGCCAAATACATAAGTGATCCTATCAAAGCTCGATATGGGATCTTTTCATTTGTTTTCCAGCCATTTCTAGGTTTCTCTAGTCTTTGGCCAGGTACACCTGGTGTGACAACAGATTTGCAGTCCTCCATATTGTACGCTTTTAACAGCTTCTCCACATAATTCTCCTGATGCAGCTTAATCCCGTTGTCATCTTGTACAATGTGGATTCCTAATATTAATTCAGCCTTACCTAGATCTTTCATTTCAAAGCTGGATTTCAATTCTTTCTTAACTTTGAGCATTTCCTGCTCGTTGTTCCAAAAGATCAGGATGTCATCGACATACACAGCAATAATTATCACGTTACCATCTTGTGACCGCATGTAAACACACGGCTCATTTTCAGATTTTTTGAATTTCAATCTCGTTAACGCAGAATGAAGCTTCATATTCCATGTACGTGAAGCCTGCTTCAGATCGTATAGTGACTTTTGTAAAAGACAGACATAATTCTCCTTGCCATCTATCTCAAACCCCTCCGGTTGTTTCATGTATACAGTTTCTTTTAGATCTCCATTCAAGAACGCCGTCTTCACATCCATTTGGTCAATTTTAAGATTCATATTAACTGCTAAAGCTATTAAAACTCTTAACGAACTGTGTCTTACTACTGGTGAAAAAGTGTCATAGTAGTCAATTCCTCTGCGTTGACTAAAACCCCTCGCAACGAGTCGTGCCTTATAACGAGTCTTTCCCCCCGCCTCTTCTTTAACTCGAAATAACCATTTCGAATCAAGTATGTTGCACGATCTCGGTGGTTTCACAAGTATCCATGTTTTGTTGAAGTGAAACTTCTTATGCGACTTCCAAGCGTTAAACGTTAAACGTTTTTTTTTTCTTAAGGGCGTCTAGCTCCTCCTCAATTGCAACTTTCCAGTTAGCTCCATCGTCTCTGGATAATGCATCCTGAACGGTTAAAGGGTTTTGAGATGCAGTAGCAGCTTGATAAGTTACAAAATCTGGAAACTGTTTTGCTTTCCTTTCTCGTAGTATCTCCTATTTGACACCTCATTGTCCATATCTGGTGAGGTACCCTCATCATCTGATTCCTCTCTTTCATCAGACGTTACCCACTCGTCATCCTCAACCTCAACAATTTCGTTCAAAAGAACCTCTTCTTTCGCCTGCGTCTCAGTTCCATCTCGTTCCTGTAGGACACTCATGTCCAGAATATTTTCCTCTTGAGTTCTTTCTGGAACTCCCTCCGGTTCGACTATAGCCTCTGTCAGCTGAACAGCTGGCTCTATAGATACTTCTCTTTTGCTTCCGTATTTTTGATTTTCGTAGAATACAACGTCTCTGCCCTTATGCAGCTCGCCCGTTGCTGGATCAACTAAACGGTAACGTTTTGTGTGTTGGCAGTATCCAACATGAATTAATTCTTTGCTTTTACTGTCCCATTTTTTTCGTTTTTGGTCTGGAACATGAAGATAAGCCTTGCACCCGAAGACTTTGAGGAAGCTCAGGTCTACCTTCCTTCCAGTCCACGCCTCTTCTGGCGTCATATTTTTCACAGATATGGTTAGTGATCGCTTTTTCAAATATACTGCAGTGTTAACTGCTTCAGCCCACAGCTGTCTGCCTAAACCATCTTCTTCCAGCATAGTTCTAGCTTTCTCAGAAATGGTTCTGTTAGCTCGTTCAGCAACTCCATTTTGCTCAGGTGTATACTGCACTGTGAGTTGATGACGGATTCCCCTTGCTTTACAAAACTCATCCATCCGCCTGTTTACAAATTCTATGCCATTTTCGGATCTAATAATTTTCAACTTCTTTCCAGTTTGACGCTCCGCTAGTTTAACGAATTCGGAAAACATCTCAAACACTTCTCCTTTAGTTCTCAAAAAATAAACAAATGTTTTCCTAGTGAGGTCATCAATGAATGTGAGGAAATATCGATACCCTCCGTATGACTTTTCACTCATGGGTCCACACACGTCAGTGTGAATTAAACCCAAAACATCTTTTGCCCTGCTGGCACCAGATTTCTTGAATGGCTGCTTTGTCTGTTTTCCCATAACACATGCTTCACACTCTAGCTTAGAAATATTTTTGGAAAAACTTACTCCTTGCGCCATCTTATCCATAAGTAATGTAAGATTCCGTATCCCTAGGTGTACCATTCACCTGTGCCACAATATCATTTGATCACAACCTGTTGAAGCCAAAGCTACTTCCTGTGAACAATATTTTATCTTATAAATACCATTCTCTATAAGGCCTGCGTGCGAAACTTCACCAGTAACCTTACATTCATCTGCTTTCATAATCTTAAAGCCAGCTTTATCGAATACTAGAACTAGGTTTCTACTAACGATTGTGCTTAAACTCAGTAGGTTAGCTGCTAACCCGGGTACATACAATACACCTCTTATTGAAACACCAATCTCCTCATTAACCACATTACCTACTGCCTTACCAAATACGGTTTCTCCATTTGCACAAGCTACCTCTACTTGTTTATCTAATTTTTTAAAGTCCGTTAACCACTCTCTTCTATTCGTCATATGGTTAGAGGCTCCAGAGTCAAGTATCCAATCTCCAGATCTTTGTTTCCCTGTAGTCCCCATTGCCAATGATGTCAAAGCATCCTTCTTTGACTTTGGGTTCTTCGCACAATCCTTCGCTTTATGAGGTCCATCACAGATAAAGCATTTTATCGTACGAAATTTGGTCGCCTTCCTTTGTGGTTGCTTATGGTTTTGAATTTTATTTTTAGCTTGCAAAGCATTCGTCGCTGTACTCGAACCTGCTTGATAGGCATCCTCCATTTGAAACAATTTAGTTTTTACGTAATCCGTGGTTAATTCTATGTTTGTGTTTTCTATTGCTAGTCTCATGGGTCCAAATGTCTCCGTTAATCCTTGTAGCATCAAGGTTGCAAGTAGTTCATCATCTAAATCCTTGCCAAGATCACGAAGCTGCTGCGCAACCATCATTATGGTCGTTACGTAGTCTCTCACTGTAGAAAATTGCTCCAATTTCAGGTTCACCAATTTCGATAGCAGTCTGGATCGATTATTCAGGCCCTTATCCTCGAAAGCAGCCTTTAGAGCATCCCACGCCTCCTTTGCAGACTTCGCATTGCGAACATGGACCAAACATTGTGCCTTTACCATCAAGCAAATTTTTGCTCTGGCCTTTTGATCCCTTTAACAGCCTGAGATATCACTTGGATCCGGTGTTGTCACCGTATACTCCCACAAATCTTCGTGGATTAAATATACCTTCATCATGAACTTCCACGTATTGTAATCAGTACTACCATGAAGCTTCTCTATTGCTGGTAGGCCCGACTCATGTTACCTCCTTGGGAAGCGTGTAATTTTTCATTCACGCTAACTGTGCTTACATCATTCCCATTTCCAAAGTCTGTCATTATTCAGCGTTTTCCTCATATGCTGGGCCCATAACCTGTTAGTGTTACCGATGTAACGATCTAGTGTATTTGTTCACACTATAAGCAGAATCTTAAAAGAAACACAGTTTAGCTAGGAATCGCATGAATATTATATTATTTATTTTTTGTAGTTGTAACAAATAATATACACTTTGGAATAAGTAACAACATTAGAAAATTCTTCTATGATAATAGAAAATAGATATATTATATATCTCAAACAATACGTGTTTTTTTCACATGACCTTTCTAATCAAGGTTACATGTTCTATTTATAAATAAATAAAAACATACAATGATATGCAAAGAGATTACATTATTTTTATAGCAAAGTCTCTTTGCTTCAACACGAATATTGCATTTAGGGTTATTTATTTTGCTATTTTATTTTGATCTTAGGGCTATTTTTTTTTAGGAGTTGGTAACCCTGGACTGATAACACCATGGTCAGTAGCACAGTCAGTAGTCAGTAGTCAGTAAAGCTGTGGTAAAGCTCTACGTCCTCTGTGCAGTAAAGTAATCATAAATCAGTGACAGTGGTTGTTTTTACGAAGCTTGATGTGGTGGTAGTGTTCTTTTTAATAGATTACGAATAATTATAAAGCTTCTAAACCATGTATAAAGTTAGTTTGACATTGTTATGTATTTCTCTAGTATATTGTAAACAAGATAAATCTAATGATCATATTCAATCACCGAACAAGACGTTTATTTATGACATGTAAGAAAAAATATATATTTTAAAATTATTATATCTCTTGTCGCTGGATATTGATCTATATTTGTGTGGTACTATTATAGCTTCTTTTGTAAATTTAAATTTAAAATAATATCTTCCTACAGACATGTTGTTAGTCGTTTGTAATTTAGTGATATCAGGGGATTCCCCTCCGTTTCCTTGTGTAAACGCCTCGAATTTGTATGCCAAATGTACAGTATGTTTGTAAATGATACAGTTTGTTTTAAAAATAACGACATATCCTATTTTACAGGTATTGTAATTGTGTTTGTTTAAATCTGCACCCGATGTTAAGTGCCAAAGAAGGGATTGGACCCCGTGTGTGGCTTCTGGAACACAGATAGATTCTTGGGAACAGATTTTTAACTTTCAGTAAACTTAGCAAGTACAAAAAATTATCATATTACCATGGTATGCTGTCATTATTATGATTTCCGTCAAGGGAAACTGAGTTTCCCGAGAAGGAAACATCAATGAGTACTGTATTCTAGCATGCTGTTGGGCATTATTGCTTTGATAGTTTCCAAATTCGTACCACTTTTATATTCATAATGATAAATTTTTATAGTAATTATGAATTTATTTCAGATATAAATATAATCAAAGGATACAATTAAATGTAAATATTAGTACTGTACATGTACTTGATTTTTATGAGGTGAGATTTAAATACTTTTTTTTTTATATCTACAGTGGCAAACAAGCTTATGTATTATCTGATGGTGAGTGGTTACAGTAGCTTATGTACCCTTGTTACAGCAGAGGTTATAACTAGGGATTTGCCGACCTTGAACCCAAAGAGCTCTGGAAACAAGCTATTATCTATATAAGTAAAATGATTGAGGATTGCTGTTGTGCGCACATCATGCAAAACTACTGGATAGATTTTAAGAAATTATTTTTGTTTTATTCCTTAGATACTTATGATTTTTAGTATCATAGAATCATGTTATGTATGTCATGTCATGTTGTAAATTATAATAACTTTAAATGACTTAAATAGCTACTGTAGACAACAATTTAAAATTAAATGTTGAGAAACCTGAACCTGAGTTTATTGTCGTTTTTTCTCAATGACTGGTAATATGTTTTTTGAAATGCTAATGGTGTATTGACATTCATGAGTGCCTTCACATGCACATGCTGACACGAAAGATGTACGAACGCTAGGTCAGCCATAAGCTTGTTGAATAATTTTTTTAATAATAAACTAGCTGTGCCCGCGGCTCCGCTCACGTGGATACAGATTGCCGTGGGTCGAGCAGACGCGAATCCCCCCGCTCTCAACCACTGTGGACGCCCACCGGTTTTTTTTAAAGACAAAAATGCTTATTGTGGATGATCTTTAGAAGTAAGAGCTGACTTATTTGTAAGTCTTTTTAAGATCTACAATTATGTAGAATGTTATTTGCATATATCTCTTATGGTTTAGTCAGCGTATATCCCAAAAGCGTTTTTTTTTTCGAATTGATTTACCATTGTCGTCACAGCTTGTTATCTATGTTACTTTATTAAACAAAATATATCCTATAACGTGGCCACATAACACATCTATGAATTAAATAAAGAACCATGGAAATCGTATTATTGGTTTCGCATGAAAAGAACATAAACGGACAGACAGACAGAGAGACGTTGAGTTTTATAATATGTATATTTATAAATTATCATGTGTAAACTTCTGTGTTTATTATTTTGATATATACAAATTTTATTATTTAATCACAAATTCCATGCAATAAACAATTAGAAATATAGTACAATGTAATCTGACAATGCTTAAAAAATGTCAACATCTATCCTAAACCATAATAATATAATCGTGATCATCAAAAATATTGTAATTTGTTATATTGTTATCTATTAAATGTGTGCAAATTATTACACTGAGACGGTGTATCTGCTTATGGTGGTTGTATAACATAGCTTATAGCTATAAACCACATAAGGGAGGATTAAAAAAAGTCCAAACTACATATTATTAACTAATCAAAATTTGAAGTTACCACGTGACAAGGAGACTGGTAAAAAAATCACCTATTACGAATTTTATTGCCATGTAATAATAATTTATTTAATAAATAAAGTATTTAAAAAGTAATGTTGCCAAATAACGTAACAATATATTGGTGTTATGTTATAATAGTAAAAGTAAAAAAAACTTGGAAATCAAAGGACACTTAAAAAATGTACTTCATATTTTTATAATAAACGCCATCTATTGCTTTATTTGGTGTAGTAAGCGGATCAATATATTAATATTAACAAGTGCGGAAATTGTAGTAAGTTTATGACGTCAACAGATAGCGCTAAATGTTGCATGTGCAGCTGCGGTGTTTTCTTTCACTTCCCGCTTGCGTTCAGAACAGCGTCAGGAGGACGCAATGGTTTCTGCCTGCGGTAAGGCCGGGCACAGACGATAATAATGTGTTCTGTAACTAGTAGTAATTGCATTAGTAATTTAGACAATTGGTGTTTTTGAGTTTGAGTTACGCAGCATCAGGGATGAATTTTGCGGATATAAGAGCTCTCATTGGCCTCGTCGATAAAATTGAAAAGACATCTAGGAACAGTCTGATAATACTCAAGCAGCAATCAGTTCGAAAGTGGATGAAGTCGTAGCGCAGCTCAAACGCAACATTAGTGACCGGGTTCAGGGACTTTTGGCCAATGATATCGAGATCACCAATATTCCGGAGAGTGGTGGAGAGAATTTGTTCCCCACAGTGAATCATTGACACCAAATTAGGTGCGTGAGCCTGGAGGATCACGATATAGTCAGCGCAGATCGAGCTGGAGCATATTAACGCCACAAACTCGTCTGGATCTATTGAGACTCGTCCACGAGCTATTGTTGTCTGCATAGCACGTCATGACCTGCGTGACGCAATTCTGTAAGGGACTCGAGTCCGTCGTGGAGCAAGCACAACCGACCTAGAGTTACCTGAACTGCCAAGAAGTTTTTATGTTATTATTGAGTTCTATATCATTATCATTTAAGTCATTGTTATTAGTTCATTTGTATATCCTTTAGTATTTGTGCCAACAATAAATGTTTTTCTATCTTTCTTTCTTATGACTAAAATTGTATAAAATATATGATTTCATTTTATATCCAGTAATCAAGCGGAGTGAATATGGGTTCTGTAGTCGGCTAGGTTGTGAGTCCATTCATAACACGAGTCAACACAAAATTTGACTTTGATTTTAAAGCATAAAATTTCCATATTTTAGGTCGTAAAAAGAAATATATGACAAAAAATTTGCTTTTGTATTTACGAAAACGATTGAACGATATTTTTAAAATCTGTGGTTTTAAGTTTTAATTGAAGATGAAACCATTCAAATAAATATTTTTATTAAGTTTTACTATCAAAATAACTTACAAAAAAGTGGAAGATAATTTAAAAGTGCACGCTTTTACTTTTTCTTTTGTGTTTATAAGTACTTTCTCTCAATAAACCCCAAATATAGTCTCCCGTCAGGTTTTCATTGTATTGGCCTTGATGACGTTGTTCGAAGCTCATAATGTCCTGATGAAAATGTTCTCCTAGCTCTTCCCTTGTTGTTTTTAAATTTATTTAAATGAGTATGCAGCAATGTACTTTTAATGACATCCTGCAGCCCATGGCCTTAATTTTTTTTAGCATATCCTCAATAACTGTTCGTACTTTTAAGCTTTCAATCCGGACAATCCTTTCAAAAAATCCAGAAACTACTGCTTTAAAACTGTTCCAACTCGCTTTTTGAGTAACGATTTTGCAATGTTGGAAATTTTTCATCGGCGAAAATCTGTCTAATTTACGGACCAACAAAAACCCCAACTTTAACTTTTGCTTCTGATAATTTGGGAAAAAACTTTTTCAGGTATTCAAAAGCTTCTGAAGTTTCATTCAGTTTTTTTGACAAATTATTTCATCAACCCTAACTTAATGTGCAGACGTGGCATTAACACTTTTTCCTTTTCAACAATCGGCTCAAATTTTAATAAATTGACCACTTATGAAATAAAATGGATCAGCGTTATATTTACACTTTCGCAACGACATTTTGAGTTTTTCTAGACTTGTACAAAACACCTGGGCCCCAAGTCTGCTAACAAAATAGTGTTTTAATAGTGTGTCGATAGTATGTCAATAGACATTTGATCACCATTTGGTATTCTCCTATTTCTTTAGGATTCTATCGGAAAACCACTGACTCATTTGGTAGTCTGCTCTACAATCGTGTCTCAATGATATGTCGATAGTAGTTAAAACGGTATTCTCCTAATATTTGACGTTTATTTGACAGCTTTATCAATCGTACTTCTATGGTGTTTTGACTATTGAGTGTCCATTGAACAACGATAGCTATTCTAGCTCGGTTGTTTACACGTTCAGTATAAATAAATCAAAATATATAAGATGTGGCCATCATCGGTATCGCTACGCTTGCGCATTTTAGCGTTAGTTAATGCTGCCGATCGTAGACGGCATTTATTGCGCCAACGCCGAAGATTGCGGGCTATTATAAGGCGAAACACAAATGCCCTGAGTGACCTCCCCGAGGAGGAGTTTGTGAAAATTTTTCGCCTTGGAAAAGAACAAGTGCAATGCCTTGTTGAAGAACTCTCTCCATTCATTACAAGGCAGCGTCGACGAGATGGTATATCGCACGTTTTAAAGGTAAGATTGGTTTGAAATTTTAAATTGACTCAAGGAGCAACCTTCTGACGAGGGTGTCGTAAAAAGCATGTAATGTTTATTCATCTTAGTTTCGAGTTACCTACTCGCTTAGCACTCTTTATCATACATGTCTGTCTATGCATGACAATAATACGTCTATAGGCTGATATCAACCATATACTTATAACATTCCTAGTCACTATTATTTGGGGAGCAAAATTATATTAAGTCCTATAAGCTCTGCGATCAACCAAATTAAGCTAATTTAGGTTAAACTTATTAAAACAGAAAGCCTATCGAATGCTGGTGAACAAGTGTTCCTGCTAGGTACTAATTAAATCATTTAATTATTTAAACAAAGAACTAACATTTAATATTAAGTTATGTATTGTTTTATATAGGTGACAGTGGTTACCCCTTAAGGGCTACTATGATGACTCCAATTTTGAACACCGGAGAGGGGTCTGCGGAGCACCTCTACTACCAGAGACATGTGGCAGCACGAAATGTAGTTGAGCGCTGCATTGGGCTCTTAAAAGCACGATTCCGGTAAAGTATTTTGTTTAAAATAATTTATTTATTTCCATAAATTCCAACAAACAACTGTATATTTTGTTTTAGATGTTTGTTAACAGCACGTGCTTTGCACTATGACCCCATAACTGCTGGGAAAATAGTGAATGCATGCTGCGTCTTGCATAATATTGCAAATAATTATAATGTGCCTGTAACGCCACTCACACCTGAAGAAATTGAAGCAGAAAATCAAAGACAGAATCAGGTCAGTTTAACATTACAGACCTAGTTAGGTTAATAAATAAGACCTATAACTTTTAAAAGTACTGGTTTATTAATATAGTTTTTTTATAATTAAAGTCAACAAACAAAGTAATCAATAATCAAGCTATGATAATTATATCTTTGATATAGATCTTTGAATTGACCGAAGTAGATATATTAGATCTATAGAATCAGCAAAACACCAACTTTAGTTTTTCACAATAAAATTCTATACTAATCTAACACTAATATTTATTTTGTCTTTTACAATAACATCACAATTTTAATACATAACTTTATAGGTTGAAGTCAGTCTATGATAATTAAATGAGATCTTTGAATCAACAATATACTAATAAATAAGACCTATAACTTTTAAATAAGTACTGGTTTAATAAAATAGTGTTTTTTTTTATAACTAAAGTCAACAAACAAAGTAACAATCAATAATCAAGCTATGATAATTATATCTTTGATATAGATCTTTGAATTAACCAAAGTAGATATATTAGATCTATAGAATCAGCAAAACACCAACTTTAGTTTTCCACAATAAAATTCTATACTAACCTAACACTAATAATTGTCTTTTACAATAACATCACAATTTTAATTTATAACTTCATAGGTTGAAGTCAGTCTATGATAATTAAATGAGATCTTTGAATCAACAATATACTAATTTCAGTCTTTCACAATAATAATATAACAACATCATAGGTTGAAGAGGAGCTGCGAGCTGAAGCCGAAGCAACAGATGTGGGTACGGCAGTGCAGCGCCGTGTTAACCCAGAGCTTCAGAGAGGACGGGCATTACAGCAAGCTCTCCTACAAAGGCTGTGGAGAGAACGATAAATTAAATGTAAATGCAATAAGCACTTGTAAATTTGTATAATCCATGAACATTTTTATTTGTATTTATTACCGTTAATAAACTGCTGACCATTTTTATTGTCATATAATATATTATTGTTTTTTTACACTCACTTTTGGTTACAATTTATAATAGAAGTTAATTTATTCAATTGGTTTTACTCAATAGGAGATCAAACACACAACCTCGTTATACCAGCTATTAACCACTGTAATTTACTCGCTGTCTGAGTCTTACAAAATGATTCTACTCTTTCGAGCGGTTACAGCGTCCTAATGCCATCTCTGGATGTATTTCTATATAATTTATTAATCCGCTTATTTGATCTACGCTGGCCATCGTTCCTAAATTCAAGAACAAAATACTTAGATGTTATATACGGTTACCAAACAAATAAACGTAGGAATAGAGAGAAAATAATACTTACGTTTTTGATATAGCAGCACCTTTCCACAATCCACAAAAAACACTTTCCCCAAAAAGTTTATTTTTGTTTGTGGCGCGGTTGAACTTTTAAAATGTTTTCATTTAACTTTCAAACTTTCGTATCTTTATGACGGCTGACAGTTGACATTGACAGCCATTTATATTTTTTAAAACTTCGCTTCAACAATCGGCTAAAAGTTTTCACAATATTTCCAAAAAACAGAGATTCGTCATTATAAATTGTTGATTTTTGAATTAAATGTTTTTTTTATACATACTCTTATAGATTTATTGAAGATTTAACAGAAAGAATAGCACAAACAAGTATTGTTAACTAATAGTAGTATTGATTAGCAACACTGAATCCATGGTAGATTTTGATAGGCAACACCAACGTTGCGTCTATTGTCATTCCACTGACACACTATCACAACACTATAGAGATCCTATCGAGACACTAATGAAAGTTTAGTAGAATACCAAATTTGTTACAATTTCGATATAATATCAGTAGAGTGTCGATATAATGACAATGGTATATTCTTAAATGTTAAATAGCAGACTTGGGCCCCTGATCGTTGTTTATCACTCGAGTGCCATCTAGCGGCACTACGTAAACGTAAAAACGCCACTCTGGTCGCGCGGTATTTTTGAATGTGTTAAAATTAAAAAAAAGGGTATTGTTATTATAACTATCACAGAAACAAACTTTATACCAAAAAAGGTATTTTCTTTTCGTTTTTGTGTACCTATAATTAACCGAAAAATCATAAAATAAACTTTAGGACTAACACCGAATTTTTTTTGTAGAGTCGTGTAATCAACAGACAGGTTAATAAAACCTTACTGGATTGTTTATAAACTAAGTGTTCCTGACAATTATCTGGTGACATATCTATCTATACATATAATAAAAATGAAGTCTGTAATGGCAAAATAACAGCTTTTTACTAAATACATATGAAAGTATACATGATAACTATAACAAAACAACCCATTTGTTAAATTTTTGTCTGTCTGTTTGTTCCGGGTAATCTCTGAAACGTCTGGTCCGATTTTGATGGGACTTTCACTAGCAGCTAGCTTATGTTATAGGGCATAACTTAGGCCCTTATTTTGGGTTTTTTTAATATAATTAGGGAACCGCACAAAAAATAAAAAATCTTTTCTAGTAATCCACCCGAGTGGAGCCGCGGCAGAGCTAGTACTAATATAATAAAGCGGAAGAGTTTTTGTTTGTTTGTTTAAACACGCTAATCCCTAAAACTACATGTCGAATTCTAAAAAATATTTTTGTATATGATAGCCAGATTCACGAGGAATAGTATAGCATTAGATTACACCTCTCGGCTATCCTTAAATGTTGATTATTGTTAAGTAGTCGGTTAAGTTTAACTGTAAGTCGGAAGCAACATTGTTCCCGAACTGCTTTATCCACGTGTTGGTGTAATGGTTAGTGACACGTAAATACAATGTTTTACAAAAATATTGCTCCTTAGTACATCTAAAAAAAGTCCGCGATACCATATGCCTATATACATACGCTACAATAAGGTATTTTGTGACATAGTTTTATTAAAAATTTAAAAGTGATTTGTGGGCATTATTATTAGGAATGACAGTATTTCTTAGGAACAAAAGTTAATTCACCGTCAACACAATTTTATGTAGATAAAATTTGCCCTTTGTAGCATTTTATTTGGACGCATAGTTTGGGAGATAATAGAAAATTAAAATAATTCAACACTCTGCTCGGTAGACCCGAAGGAGCGAAGGAGCCGAGTGAGTTGTGACGCATAACCCGGCCGTCCGATAAAAATATTGTCTATATTGAGGGTATTATAAATCATCAATCATTTTTTTTATTATGTGCCGTTGAAACCGCTGGGCACGGCTAGTATGAGTAATTCTTTAATTTTATATTCATAATTGCCGAAAAAAAAACAACTTTAAAGATAGATGTGGTGATGTTATGGAGATCTGTTTTTAGTTTTTAATTCAATTATTTTTTAATCTGAATATATTGTTCGCAGGATTCAGATGAATGGCGCGGCTATCCGACACGAGTTCATGTGTCTACAAATGATGGATTAAACGTTGATCATCCACTCTTTATTACCGCTGAACAACAGAAAGGTAACCGTTTTTATGTTTGCTAAGTTCTATAATGCACATGGCGATAAATCCGTTACAGTTACTCTCTTTTGGTTTGCTACCGAGTAACGATAAGTTACCTATCTATCTGTGGTCGCTATTGCTTTTAGATTCTACCATGTTTACTATCAAACATATTGCTGTTGCTTTATCGTGATACTATAAAAAGGGCAATGTAAAATATGTTATAAAAACCCTGTCGGTTCCGAACAGGGCATATAGATGTCCCAATGAAATTTCCAAAAAAGATAATGAAAATGACTATCTTGTTGCAATGTAAAATGCCCGACTTTTTAGTTTCCCTAAAGGAGAATGCACAAGGAGATATGGAATCCCGTCTCATATTGCATCTAAATCGATCTTTGTTTATAATATACTAGATGTACTGTATTAACACTCGCAAATGTTATTTTTTTTAAATAAAAACGGGGTTCCAAAGATATTTGATAAAATCTAGCATAACCTTAAAAGTAGGGATGCGTGGATACATAGTTTTACCAATACGGTTATCGATTTAAAAAGAGATAAATGGAAAATGAATATTGGGTTTGATTGTGTATGTTTAATAATTCGAAATGGTGTTTGTACGTGGAAATGTGATGACCTAGTTCAAAGGAGTTGCGCTCATGATATCGTCATAACAACCGCGTAATACAGAATATAAAACGGGTTTAATAACGTATTGATGTATTTAACATAAACACAAATACGATAAAAAAAACATGGACCCTAGAAAATGTTAAAATTAAAATATTAATTAAATATATTCGATGTTTACGAACTGATGTTTAACTTCGAATTGTCATATCGAATAATACAACAACATGAAGTAGTTCATTACGTGACCGTTAAAACAGTCCCTCCGAACTCGGTGACGCGGATTACTGGACTATTTAATTACTTTTTCACATAGGAAAATACTGCATAGCACCCCCCCTCCCCCCTCCAATTAAAAATTGGAATAATATATAACTATATGTACAATCAACCCACATAATATGTGATATTAAAATAAAATAAATAAAATAACCAACTATACATACATATTAATAAAACTCAACGTCTCTCTGTCTGTCTGTCCGTTTAAACTGTGAAAACCACTTATCGGATTTACAGATTTTATTTTATTTTAATTCATAGCTATGTTATCTGAACAGGTTATAGGATATATTTTGTTAGATAAAGTAACATACAAAATAAGCAGTGACTATAATGGTGCATCAATTGGGAAAAATCAGAACGAAAACGTTGGAACCAAAAACGTATCGTGCTTTCTTTAACAGTAGCTTTCCCATACACATCATTAATCGTTCGAGTTGTTTCTTCAGCGCTGATGCCACTGTGGAACTCATATTTGTAAATAACGAGATATTTTAAGTATTCCATTTTGTGAAGAATCAATCATGGGTAAACAAATGAATCACTGAATTCGATACACAAATACATACATACAAGTACAAGCCTAAATTTGAAATAAATTTAAATTTGTAATTCCTAACCAAACGCTAGATATTTGAAATCAAGGTGGCCAGTTCAACATAACGCCAATTTCATATGTAAGTACCTAATACACCCAGACACACAACCGTCAATTATGCTCATCCCAATGTTATTTACACTTTGCTGTACTATATATCATTTCAAATATACATTGAAGCGAAGAATTTCTCTTTTACAAAAAAAAAATCGCTGGCTCTTCAGAATTGATTAATATTTATTAATTCATATTATATATATACATATATAAATTAATTCATAAGCTTATTTTTCTTGTGATATATAGGTGTATCATCATGGGAGTTGCCCCTCATTATCAGGACAGATCCGTGGGCCCTGATCTTCAACAATATGGGGAGAACGTTGTGTCCTCACGATGCGGGACCTGGTGAGCTATGCATCCTATTTTATTGTAATTAAATATGATACTGGGTAATAACACAAAAAGCGAAAGAACAAATTCACTATTACAGATATTCTCAGTAGTATTCCAGAGAAAACAGTTATACACTGATCTGTGGTTATAAAAACGAGGAGTCGAAGTTTCGAGAGTGACATTGACATACCGATAACGTTTAAAAGAAGGGAGAAATTATTTTTAGACATTGTTGAATGGTTTACATACGATTTCATACTCGATTTTTGTTATGAATTCTACACTTTTCCAAATATATCTTTAATGTTTGGAAATAATACATTCTTATACAGATAGTAACAGTACAAGCCTTCTTGATGGTAAACAGTTTATTGCTCTGCTGTGATCATTCCTAACCAAACTTCTGCAGGACTCCAGTTCTATGTAAGATTCAAAACATCATGACAGATATATAAGTAGGTAGTCATATTTGAGGATTTTATACCAGTATAAGTAACGTCGGGCCCTTGTTTCATATTTTATCCTAAATTCCAACAACACGTAAGTCTTCCATAGAAGCGGCGACCAGTATTGCTGAGAATACATGTGCCTAAAAACCAAATTTTCTATTTCAGATATAAAAAACGAAAATCGACCCACAATACAAATCACTACGTCGAACCCAAAGAATACGTCTGTCGATATTAAACTAAGGAGGGTTACAGATTTTTATGTGGAACTGGATAAGGTATTTTTTATTCATTCAAACACACCGTGCGAAAGCCGAGTTATTGAAAATAAACTCACCTGATGGCGAGTGGTGATCTGATGTATAAATAAACGATATTAAAACCAAATTAATAATAATATCTATTTAAACCACACTAAATAATTTTTACACAATAAAAAAAAAATGTGCTAAATGAATTTAAATTATTCTCATTGATGTTTAACTTCATCATGTTGTTGGCGGCGGGATAACATTTTTGTTAGTTATTTCTGTTTTGTTACGTTAAAGAAGTATACCTTCTAATGTGTGTACATATTTTTTTTTTGATTAATTATATTACACTTTATTTTCTAGGAGGTACAAGTGAATGTAACACCGAGCACTCCCAAGTATTACTACTTTTCATTCAACCAGGTCCCTGCGAATGTAACCGATGGGCATTTGAAAGGGCAAGGGATGCTAATGTGAGTAAAATTCATTCAACGGTCCCTGCGAATGTAACCGATGGGCATTTGAAAGGGCAAGGGATGCTAATGTGAGTAAAATTCATTCAACGGTCCCTGCGAATGTAACCGATGGGCATTTGAAAGGGCAAGGGATGCTAATGTGAGTAAAATTCATTCAACGGTCCCTGCGAATGTAACCGATGGGTATTTGAAAGGGCAAGGGATGCTAATGTGAGTAAAATTCATTCAACGGTCCCTGCGAATGTAACCGATGGGCATTTGAAAGGGCAAGGGATGCTAATGTGAGTAAAATTCATTCAACGGTCCCTGCGAATGTAACCGATGGGCATTTGAAAGGGCAAGGGATGCTAATGTGAGTAAAATTCATTCAACGGTCCCTGCGAATGTAACCGATGGGCATTTGAAAGGGCAAGGGATGCTAATGTGAGTAAAATTCATTCAACGGTCCCTGCGAATGTAACCGATGGGCATTTGAAAGGGCAAGGGATGCTAATGTGAGTAAAATTCATTCAACGGTCCCTGCGAATGTAACCGATGGGCATTTGAAAGGGCAAGGGATGCTAATGTGAGTAAAAATCACACATCACACAAGTAGTATTGTGTATTGTCCAGTGTGTTTTTATGTCAACTTATTCATGGATACTAGTGGCAGACCTCACTCATTGAAGCTGTGCGCTGTATTTTTTTATTTTGTGTCCCGAATAATTACTTTTGCTTAGTTAAAACCGGTTTCGTTATCAGTTACATCTTGCAGCGACTTTGTGCAGTCACGAACAAAACCGTTTATTGTTAAACAATAATGAAGATTAAATGCTATGGAAGAAGTCACAATTTCAAATGAAGAGGATAATATATTAATGAACAGTGAAGGAATATCAAACCAAAGTTTAGATGATTTAATCGATTCGGAAGACTATTCAAATGTTGATAACACCCATGCGAACAAAATGAAAAGAATCATGAGAAATGAAAATGAAAATTGGACTGTAGTCAATAAAAGAGTTAAAAACGTAAGTCATGAAGAACAATGTTTTGAAATTAACATTGATCACAGACAAAAGTTACCAAAACAATTTGCGTTAACAAAGATGTTCAAAATTAATCATTATAAATATATATAAGGTTAAATATGTAAACGCATATAAAATATTTGTACTATTTGAAAAGGAGATTGATTCAAATAATATATTTAATTGCAAATCGTTGTTAGATCTTGGCTGGAGATTTCAAAAACCTTCTGAGGTAAACCTATCATTTGATATAATTAGGAACATTGATTTAGAGTTGCCAGAAGAACAAATAAAAGAAGATATCTCGAGTACAATTAAAATTTTACATTTAAATCGCCTCAAGCGAAGAAAATCTGAAGAGTCTGGGAAAAGTGAAACAATTAAACTTTGTTTTCAAGGCTCATTATCTCTTTCTCCTTTCATTTATATCTACGACATGCGAGTAAAATTGGACACATACATATTTCCCGTTACACAATGTATCCCGTTGTTGGAAATTTGGATACATGGTCAAAGTCTGTCCCGCTAAGAAAATTATCTGCCCAAAATGTGGAGAATATCATCCATCTTGTGATAATCATCAGTTTAAATGCGCGAATTTCTTAGGTAATCATTCGTCTATATCTAAAGAATTCCCAGTCTATTTGAAAGAAAAGATAATACGTATAATTATGGTAGAGTTAACTGCACTTTTTTAAGAATGCTTCTACAATGTACGTACCGCCAGTATCATATACTCGAGATACGGACTTTCCGCCTAACGTTATAAATCGTGTAGCGATCGATCACAATGTACAAGCTCAGTACTTAGTACTTAGTACTTATACAGTACTTAATACTTAGTACTTAGTACTTATACAGTATTTTTCCCGAGTCTTAACGTTATAACCAAATCCACAAAAATCAACTAAGAGAAACAAAAAGAAAGATAGATCCCAGATAGAAGATTATTAATGTTGGAACGAGAGTTCTTGTATGGAGCAGAACTCTGAAGTTGAAGTGGAGAGCAAAAGAGAGAAGAAGAGAAACAGCTCAGAACATTCATTCCGTACTTTGTTACTAAAATTGAAGATTATTTTAGAATTTAGAATTCTGTAATGGAAAAAATTAAAGAAGTTATGTTAGTTAGAATCGAATTGGTAACAAAATGGATTATTGATAAGATATATGAAGGGTCTTTATTTAAATATTTTTATAATGGATAAAGTCATTACCATTAATTTATTGCAGTGGAACGCCCAGATCACTAAGACAAAAACCGATTCTTTTTTACAAGTACTTACTGAAGAAAAAATTCACATAGCTGCTGTTAGCGAAACTTGGTTAAGGCGACGTATTGATAAACTATTGTTTCAAAATCGAGTACCACACTCCCCTTCCCCCTGATAAATTTTACGCGTTCGCACTCAACGGAATCTTACGTGGCGCCGGCAACACGCGTTCCGACCGATCTTAACATACAGTTGCGTAGTATTCGCCCATATGGCGAAATCAAACTTCAGCCCCTTACAAACGTTACAAAATCGGTTTTTACGCAAAATAGTTAATTCCCCATGGTTTGTTCGAAACGAAGACCTCCATAAAGATATGGAACTTCCTTCGATCAAATCTTACATCAAAACTCTCGCGAAGAGCTATTTCGACAGAGCTTCAAACCATCCGAACCCGTTAGTAGCATGCGCCGCAACATATACCCCAGTCCCAGACGCCCCGAAGGCAAAACGTAGGCCGCGGAACATATTTACCGACCCCGATGACGAAATCACGGTAGCTAACGCGTCATACCCATCCGTCTCTTCAAGTCAAGCGTGTTTGCGCCCACGGCCGCGAAACCACCGTTCCCTCCGTAGGGGACGGGCGGTTAACTTCGCTCCTGCACACCCGCCACGACCACCCTCTCCAGCGGCAACTCAAGCCTAGGTCCGTTCCTCCGGCATGAAGCCCTTGAGCCAGCAGCCGCTCGCGCGATACAGTGACACTGCATTCACTAGCTATCGACACACACACATAACACTGCACTTCACACATGTACAACACTCAGGTACATAGGTTCTGTAAGGGACCGTTTTTTTCTTTTTTTGGCTAGTTAGTTTAGACAAAAATTACCAAATCACTAAATACATATACACATGTTCCTTCGTTCCTCCCAGAAGGCAGGAACATGTATATTTGTACAGTTAGTTAGCTCGAATTTCTATGGATAGGGATTCAGTCAGATCGCGACTTTTTCGCATGATCGGCAACAGCCCAAGCCGAGGTTCGGCCAATTTGGCACCCTTGGAGCTTGTTGCCTAGCTTTCGCGGCTGAGTGCCTTCCGCGCTCGCCCCCAAGCCCGGTGAAGCTGTAAAAGCCGCAAAGGCTCCAGAGCCCCTAAGGCTAACAGCATAGTCATTTCGAAAAAAAAAAAAAAAAAAAAAAAAAAAAAAAGCAACACGCGTCAACTCGATTTGACCTCAAACGCTTTTCGGATTCTCGCTGCCTGGAGCATAGCTACCACGGAGTCGGCTTGTCTTTATTTATTTTTACAAAAAAGGCTAAAATCTAATAGATTTTTTGTTAATTGTTTTTGTTTTGGCATATTAATATACATATTGTTTATGTTTATTTACATCATCAGCATATCAAAAATTCTAGAGCCTCTGATTATAATATGGAAACACGTGATATTTTACTTTAATCAAGTAGGTATAAACAAATTATGCAAGTTAGGGAGTTACGAAATCAAATTATGTATATATTTACGAGGATGTACGTCCGTCTATCAGTCACTTTTCTCCAAATTTACTGAATCGATCAAGTTTAAACTCGGTACATAATAATTCTGTGATTAAAAATTGACGTTAGGTATAATATAAATTAATTAATTTTGAATTTGTCATTTCTTTACGGAGATAAAGTAAAAAAACATGTGAAAAATTCGTAATAAAATAAAAGTAACTTAAACAAATAAACAAAAGTATTTTTAAACAAATAAAAAAACATGAGAATAAAAAAATTACCGAAGCGACTGAACTGATATTTATTTATTTAATTCTAATACTATAAGAATCTTTGTCCTGACATACTGACTGACTTATAGACAACGCAAAGCCTAAAACGCTGGTCGTAGAGACTTTAAATTTGGAGGGTATATTTGTCTTAGTACGTATGGGGGTCCTAAGAACAGATTTTGCAATAGGGTTGAATTAAGGGGGTGAAATAAGTAAACGATATAAGTTTTGTGTTTCACGGACAAACGTTCGCAGTGAAATGAATAATTTTTTTTTTTTTAATATTTTTTTTCGCACTGACTATGCTGTTGGCCCGGGGGCCTTAACAGTTTCACCGTACTTGTTGGCGAGCGCTTAAGGCACTCGGCCGAGAAGTTTTGCGCAACATGCGCAAGGGTACCAAATTGGCCGAACCTCGGCTTGAGCTGTTGCCGTTTTTGCAACATACGCGACCTAGCTAAATTCCTACGCGAATTCGAGCTAACTAACTATACATGTATGCGTGTCTCTTGCCTCCTGGGAGGGAGGAAGAGACACGCGTACATGTATTTAGTGATCTGAAAAATTTTCTAAGGCTAACTAACCACAAAAAAAGAAAAAAAAAGGTCCCTTACAAGACCTATGTACCTGAGTGTTCATACAGTGTAATGAATGTATGTCGGTAGCTAGTGATTGCAGTGTCACTGTATCGCGCGAGCAGCTGGCTTGAGGGCTCCCTAGCGGGGGAACGGACCTAGGCCCAAGTCGCTGCAGGAGAAGGCGGTCGAGATATGTGTGCAGGAGCGAAGTTAGCCTCCCGCCCCCTGCGGAGCGAGCGGTGATTACGCGGGCGTGGGCGCAAACACGCTTGGTTATTAGATACGGGCGAGAAAGTCGCGTTCGCTTCCGTGATTTTATCATCGGGGTCAGATAAAATGTCGCGCGGGCGTCTATATTTATTAGACATTCGGATGTCTGGATTCGGGTTCTGAGATGCAGCTGCCACTACTAGCTGGTTCGAATGGTTCGATGCTGTTTCAAAATAATTATTTGAAAGGGACTTTATAAATGATTCGATCGAAGGTATTTCCATATCTTTATGGAGATCTACGTTCCGAGCGAACCATGGGTCACCGACCGCCCTTCTGAGAAAGCGGTTCTGAACTATTTGTAACTTACTGAGGGTGAATTTACTTATGTGAGCAAAGACTGGGGAACTATAAGTTAGGATCGGCCTGATACAAGTCTTGTAGAGCGTGAGCTTACGCCTGAGGGACATTTTGCTCTTCGAGCACACGAGAGGGTGCAAGCGGCTTGAGACCATACCGGCCTTCCTTCGCACCCTTTCGATATGTGCCCTGAAATTTTGGGTGTTTATCCAGTGTGACACCCAGGTATTTAATCTGGTTGGCCCACAGGATAGCCACACTAAATAGTTTGATAAATAAAAAATATTTAGCTGTATTATATATATACCTTTCCCAGCATTTAAATGAATTCAGATATATTATTTATTTTCCAAAGAATATCGCCGCAGGTGTTTGGGATTAGCTTCTTTTAAATTACCTTATTTCAATACCTAGTATTTTACGAGATATGTAATAAACAGCCATTACAGGTATTCTATTGTACAGGTATTCTCTGATACAACACAACAAAAAGAAATAAATACAACTAAATTCGAAACATTTGATAATAGTTTTACTATCGTGTTTATGTCATTAAAACTTCGTGTTGTGGCGGTTAAACGCAGGGGTTCGTTATAACTTGGGTTGCTAAATCTATTGTTCTACAATAGCATACACACTATATAATGCACAATTTTAAATAATTTTGAGAAAATGTAATAAAATTCCACAACCTTCATCTTGAGATTTTTTCGCAAACTTATTGACTTTATCTAAATTTATACAAGATGAAAGTTCTTACTCTAGTGATTACCAATCTAACTAATAGGAAATTAGATCAGAACACCCCAAAAAATATATAAATTAAAAAGTAAATAACTCACGCACACGCTCACACGGGCAGTCGGATTAACATGTTTATTTTTGTTTGGCGTTCAGAAAAGCTTACTCTGCAACAATGACACAACTAAAAGTCGTTCAAATAATAAATAAATTAAAAATAAGTAGACTTGTAATTAAATTATATTATAATAAAAGTTGTTACATTAATAATTAGTGATTCAAATAATAAAAATCAGATCGAAATTCCAATTAGTCTTTGTGATACATGTCAAATTACAACCCACAAATTATTATTTTTTTGAACCCAAAAAAATTGGTCGGCGGCAAATGTATGCACACGTGTATATAAATTTAGGATTCAGAATATCTTGATGCAAAAGTTGTTACACTAATAATTAGCAATCTAATTAAAAATAAATCAGATAAAAATTCCTTTTATTCTTTGAGAAATACAATTAGAAAATGTTGGTTATTTTGCACCTACAAAACTCGCGCAGCGCCAGCCGGATGGACATGTTTGTTCTCATTTGATATTCAAAACGCCATTATCTACAATATAATATAAACTAGAAGCTGCTCAATTCATAATTTTTCGATAAAAACAACAAAACTTATATTTTTTCCATTAAAACATTTTTTTTTTTCAAAACTATTCATTTTATCGAAATTTGTCTAAGAATAAAAGTGGTTAAAATTATGATATTTTACCCTATAAAATAAAAATCTGATTGAAATTCCAACTTTAAATGCCCTATGTCCCTGTTTCTCTAATCCTGAACCACTGTGCGTCGTCTTAAGCCCGTTTAAACATACCTTTAACAGGATGGCGGCTCCCTTGTTAAAACAGTCCAGTAAAGGCTTAGTGGTAACTTAAAATGTATGTTCATTCCTATTATTTATAATCCACTTCACTTGTGCACAATAATCACGTAAATTCCGATAAAATTATAAAATATAGTGCTAAACAACGTAAGTTTGTGAATTACAATATCCACATTACCACACAACAGTTCTAGACACCGCCAAAAACTCTGACGAACGTTGTACTGACAATCTTTGTATAATTTTAAAAGCGTCGGATTTATAATTGCCATTCAGCATTTCAGCTAACTTAAAAAGGAAAATTGATCTGTATGCCCTGTCAAAACTATCAAGTCTTGACTATTAAGAGTTTTAAATCGCGCTCTCGTATTAAATTTATTCGACGAATTCTCCTATCGTTGTTCCACTTTCCGTACTTGCCTACAGCTTGTCAGATTGCTTGACTTTTATAGTTACTGCTCCGCTCCTTAAGGCCGTAGCGTGAAGTTGTATAACCTATACTATTCCTCATGAACCTGGCTATCATATAAAAAAAATATTTTTCGAATCCGACTGGTAGTAGTTTCAGATATTAGCGCATTTAGACAATCAAACAAAAAAACTCTTCATCTTTATTATATTAGTATAGATTCTGTTGTAAATGAGAAACAATGAAAAAAATACAACTGTATTATGCCCGCCTGACTAGCTACCACCCTTAAGTTGGAAATATGTCGGCAACACTTATAGGTGTGTTCTGGCAGCTGCAATTGAGAGTCGGTTCCCTTTTTAGCCAGTGTGTTGACGTCTTAGACCGCATCGTCACTTGACATAAGTGTGTTGACATTGTGGCTAAATGCTAAATAATAAACAAAAGCGGATGATGGAACTCTGTAAGAAAGAGACACTTCCACAGCCTCTTTTCAATTTCAGGTTCAACTATACAATACCGAAGAGTATTATACTGACAATTGATTCTGATGATGAACTGTGCGCTACCGTCTCCATACAGAACAACTCGGTGAGTTTAATTATTTGACTAATACCTTGTTCGATGTTTTAAAGATAAGTAAATGCGTATAAGTTACGGTGGGCCAAAATAAACTTATATATTTTTCTTTAGTTACACTAGCTTGGCTCCGCTCGCGTGGACTACAGAATACTGTCGGTCGAGCGTACGCGCGAATTTGGCTGCCCCAAAAATTCTTATTGTGTTTAATCATTCATGGTGTATAGACTTGTTGTAATAATGTGCGAGCGCATCGTAAAAATTAACTCTCATTATTTTTTTCATAATGCGCATTAAAAAGTGGAAAACTTTATAAATGAAAGTATATCCAATTACATATTATAAAACAAAACGTCTGTCTATGTTCTTTTTTTTCATAGCTGTGTTTCCTGGTCAGGTTATAGGATATATTTTGTAAGATAAAGTAAAATAAGAAATACGCAGTGACGATAAAGGTGAATGAAAATCTATCAGAGATTTATCAAATTAATCTACTACATAATTTTTACATCTTAAAAAGACCTACAAAATATCATATATATATTTTCTAAGGATCACGGGCACAACTAGTAAAATATAAATTGAATAATGTTATTAAATATATAAATTTGTAGTCGGGCAATTAAAATCTAAACTTAACATTTGTAACACACTCAGCCTCTGACTCACCACAAACAAAGACCTAGTTCCAACAAATTACCACTTTTTTTTTTTCGAAATTTGGACAATATCTTGTAAGGAAAAGAATTCGATTCCGATGAGGCTGTCCAAATCGCCTTTAAAGATTTTATTGATTCTCGCTTCCACAATTTTTTCAGCAATGGAATCAATGAACTACCTATAAAATTACTAAAGTACATAGATAATAATGGTACTTACTTGATTGAATGTATAATTTCATAATTTTTTTCTTCGTTTTACTTTTTCCTTATAAAACGCTAATTTCATATATAAGGACCTCTTATTAAAACACATGCAATGTTAATACTACATAATGTTTTCTTTCTAAATTGATAATTAGATACTAATATTAAAATTGTTGGCAACCTTTTTGTGTTGTCACGTCCTCCTTTGCCCTTTTTTTAAATATGTGAGTGTGAATCTAATTTAAGGACATTTGCTCCAGTGTCCCGTGTTCGATAACGAGCAGGATGTACTTTACAAGGGCTACTTCCTCACAATGACGTCTAAAGGTGGAATCACCCTTACGGTAAGTGCTTTAAACATTTGAGGTTCAAATACCAGGATGGTTGTATACTACTAACATCTGCTATGCGCAACCACATAGATAAGTAATTATATGGGAAGCTGTTAATCTTAAAATCGGCTTTTAAAAACGCCTAAAAACCGCATATGATTGAAATGAAAATGTTTTGATTTTTAAATTTTTCCCACCTAGAAAACTAAATTCCGAGGACAAAAGGTAGTAAATAAATATGAAAAAAATGTGTGTGTGCGATTCACACACTATAGAAGTGAAACTTCATTTTAAAAGACATTTTCTATTTTATATAAACAGTGTGCAATATACATACACACCGACATTTACTCTCTTGCTCTGGCTCACACAAAGAGGAGAGATCGATAATGTGCGTTAAACGTTTAATATTTAACGTTTAACGCTTGGAAGTCGCATAAGAAGTTTCACTTCAAAAATTACGATTATATGTTGATATAGATGCATGAGAAAATTTGGTACCATGAATGGGCATTCTCTTTGTGTCATCGACAGTGACCGTTGATTGTGTTCTGTACCGTTTTTACAATCAAGTACAGTACAGTCAGCCTGCCGAGCTAGTAAAAAAAACCGTAATATTAAAATGGACGCATACAAACAACATTTTTTCAGCAAATAAACTCGTTTTTGTCCGAGAACTGCTTAGTCATTAATTGCTACTGATGTGTTTTTGTATATCTGTTGTAGCAATCAATGTTCCCTACGGGTTTCTACATAGTATTTATAGTTAGAGAGAGTGATAGTGCCTGTTCCGGGAAGAGCAGCGGCTTGTCACAGCCATGGGATACTGGGAGGTTGAAGAGATTCAGGTAAACGATTGGAAAGTGATACTATAGTTATCAGATTGTCGAGTAATGACTGCGTAATAAACGGGTGAGCAGACAGTCTATATAAGGTTGATGAAGCAATGATGGTTCAGTGGTAGTGTGTACGGACATTGTACCGATGGACCCTAGTTCGAATCCCAACAATGAGCCTGAGTTTTCGGTGAAGGAAAACATCGTGAGGAAACGATAGCATGGTGGTAGGGCTTTTTCTAATGCCCGCCTGGCTAGCTACCACCCTCGAGTTGAAAATCAGTCGCCAAGAACAAATATTAGCGTGTTACCACCTTGGGCCACATCGTCACTTAAGATCAGGTGAGAGTATGGCGGTCACCTTTAGCATATCGTATGTTCTCGCAGATTCCGTGTTGTCGCGACGATATCGTATAAGGAGTATGTCGTCGGTGCGTTGGTGTCGCTCGCCCTGGTCGCTCTCGTCCCGATGTTCACGCTGGCTGTTCTAATGCCATGCGGGTGTAAATGCAAAGGTTCGTATTTAGCGGGAAGCGTTCTGTTTCCATCTCAATCGACAGTGTTGCACCACGTGGAGCACTCTTTGATTGAATGCGAATATCATAAACATGAAGAACGCATGATAACAACCCAGGGTTTGGGCATCAGCGATAGCATAGCGAGTCCGTAATGACAATATTTTTATATTGTTTTCTATACTCTGTTCAACGAACAGAGATAATATAGCGTTCTCTCTTTCGCGCTTTTGTATGCAAAAAAGGACAGACGATCGCATTTCGACGTCAGTGGGGGGTGTAAACGATTGCCAAGAAATATAAAGATGCGTTTACATCATGGCTTATTTTACGAGGTATTATTTCTTGTTTTTATAGTTTTGTACCAATGCTAAAAATATCTATCTGATAAAAAAATACATTTGAAATACAAAAAAACAATATCATTATTTTTCTATGCAGGTGTTTATGAGGATTGCTTAATAATAATAAAAATAAATAACTATATAAATAGATATTACTCGATCAATCCGAGAAACACGCCGAGTTGTACGGTAAACAGAAACAATTTAAAATACATGTAATAAAATTGAAGTGTTCGTTTGTAATGTCAAACTAACAGTTATTTATTAAATGCATATGAAAGTGTACACAATACCTATACCAAAAACACCATATATAAAATTTTAGTCTATCTGTTTGTTCTGGGTAATTTCCGAAACAGTTGAACCGATTTTGACGGGACTTTCACTGGCAGAGAGCTGATTTTATAAGGAATAACTTAGGCTACTTTTATTTTAAGAGATTTTTAGTAGTCCACGCGAGCAAAGCCGCGGGCACAGCTGGTGAACATTAAAAATTAGTTAGTTTATAGGATATGATTCGAATATAAATATAATATCTGTTCAAATGTATCGAGAAATATTTTCATTGTTTCGCTTTAAATCTACTCAGTTGTTGGTCGACTGGAAATCTTTCTCTCGTTAAATGCATTTGGAAATATGGGTTTTCTAATTATTTACTGTAAATGCGTCGTAAAATGTTTTCAATTTAATTGTTTATCAGAAGAGGTTGTGGTGCCTGACGATGTTGATCCTGCTCCCATCCCTTCTACTGCTCGTGATGGTCCCGCCTTTTCTACATGCAATACAGCCATTGAAGAGCAGGATCCCGGGCCCAGTATGATTTCGCACCTCGAGGTCAACGAGACAAATAATGTATGGTGTAAGTAGACAGTTGATTTAATGTTAATTTAGTAGAATCTTAAGCATGAAAATATGAAGCATTCATTTAATTGCTTTTTTTTTGTGTTAAATGGGAAGATCATATATTTTTTCGCAATATTTCAAAAGTTATTCCAAAATAAAAAATAATTTTTGAATACAGTACCAAAAACGCACCGATCGGTCCCGAACAAACCCGAGCGCGTGTGACGTTACAATGTTAACAATTGACTATTATCATAATTATGATGAAGCTTTAAAATACATAAAAAACAGTCAATATTCTTTTTTTTTAAATACCCAATGGTGGTGGTGGTAGGTTATGACCTGGCTAACTACCACCTTCATGTTTGCAGAGTATCTATCGGTGAGTATTAGCAGTAGCTCTTATTGGTATATACAAGGGCGGTGTCCATTCCAGAATCGGCTGGTGCCCAGGATCTCGAGGTTACCTACGCTAAATTTTGGCTTCGACACCATCTGTGATCATTTTCAAGCGCCAAACCCCACTTGGAAAATAATCGTAAATAGGTAAATGGTGGCTCTTGAAATCGTGGTCTTTGAGAATTATTATTAGGGGCAGCTGGGGGGTTTGATAGCTGGCTTTTCCTTCGGACCCGGTTATAACATGTGTTCTGATGTTTTTCGGCAGCTGTACTTAGCAGTTAGTCCTCTTTCTAGACAGCATGTTGCTATCGTTGACTCACTTAGCTAGCGCCTGGAGTTGTTATTTTGGTCAAATCTGAAGCTAACAGTTTTTTTTAAGACCAGATTTGTGTCATTGTGTCTTTTAAAATTAAAATATGAATTGCGAAGTTATACATGTACTATATTTTAGTATATATCGATTGAAAAGTTGTAATAACCCTATTCCTGAAGTTTCTTTAGAAGTGATAGAGACACGATGTTCGCGATAAACCAGCGCCAGCTCCGCAATTAATTTTAACACTTGTGTGTATATGGTTTTTTTATTTTTTGTATACCGAACATTAATGTACGTCATTTTGTTCATTAAACACCTCAAGTATCAGCTGCGCTCTTATTTTATTACGATACTACCAAAAATTATAATCAGGGTCAGGATTAAGCCCGCACACACGATAACCTTAGTTAGTGTGAGATTGAAACCAGATCTTCATCTAAATTCTTCAAATCTACCAGATAAATCTAAGTGATATTTCTAATTTCAGGGGAAAGCGAAGATATATCAAATAACGAACGACAACCTCTCGATACTAACTCTCCACAAAATTTAATAGGTAAGTTAATCGCTCACATGTGGACCCTAGGTAATCCAAAATCGAAAGCAAATTGTAATCAAGTGTACAGTTGTGTTTTCATCCAGCATGGATGGCTACATGTATGCCGTTAATTGCCATATTGTCAAAATTGTCAGTGACTCTCGTTATGAGATTTTTCTTATTATCCCGCGCTAAGAAAGTTTCGGGCATGTTTCCCTTCATTCCATTCTGTCCTAATATCTATCATCTCAGTATTCACACCTTTTATACGCATTTCATTCTTCACACAACCCATACCGTTTTTAATCTTCTTCTACTGCTGTATCCGTCCTCCTTAATACTAAACAATCTTCTAGTTATATTATGACTTTCATTCCTCCTTATGACATGTCCATACCACGCTAACCTATTACTCCTCAACTTTCTATCACTGGTGCTATTTTATTAGTTCCTATAACATACTCATTGTTAATCTTATCCATTCTAATTACATCAGACATCCATCTTAACATTCGTATCTCTGGCACATGCAGTCTTCCTTTCATCCGTCTCATTCTTTGCCCAGCACATATGCGCTGAACATAATCTATTCTAGTATACTCGTATTAAAGTAGAAGAGATTTTTTGTTTATGCACGTTAATCTCTGGAACTACCCGTCTGATTCGAAAAAAATCTTTTTGTGTATGATTGCCAGATTCATGTGGAATAGTATAGGCTATCTAGAATATACTACACACTACATACTACAGAATTACACCTCTCACTGTCCTTAAATATTGAATTTTGTCAAGTAAGTCGGAAGTAACGGCGTACCCGAACTGCTTTATCCGCGTGCGCTGGCGTAATAGTAGTGATACGTGACTACAATGTTCTACAAAAATATTGCTCCTTAGTATATCTATAAAAAGACTGAGATACCATATGCCTATTTCTTATATGTATAAGCCACAAAAAAGTACATTGTAATTTGTTTATATTAAAAATTGAAAAGTGATTTCTGAGCATTATTATTAGGCATGGCATATTAATCCTTACGAACGAAAGTTACTTCATCATCAAGACAATTTTATGTAGATAAACTTTGCCCTTTATAGCATGTTATTTGGACCAGTAGTTTGGGAGATAATGTAAAATTAAAATAATTCAACACTCGGCTCGAGTCTATAGGACTATAGGTATATTTGCGCGAACCAGCTGTGTGAGTTGTGACGCATAACCCTGACCGCCCGATAACAATATTGTCTATACTGAACTATTATAAATCAACAATCAGGGATTTTTTAAATTACACGCGGTCGAAACCGCGGGTCTCAGCTAGTATATCCATAGCAGGCGTGTTTTATATTAGTCTTAATACACTTTTAGCTTCAGTTTAACTTCTCTATCTGGCATTATTATAATAATATTACAGAGGAATCTCTGTTCGGTGCGCAAGCGCTTACTGTGGCAACACTGACGAGAGCTCCAGCCGATACCCTCGCCAGGCGTTCTAGCAGGTTCGTATTCACATTTTTTGAGGTTTACAGAGTTATTAAGATTTCTTGATGATCGTTAGTTATTTGCACTTAGACATAAATTTACACTACAATTGTATATAATCAAAACATTTTTTTTAAATAATTGTTTTATAAACCGAATTAAATCTTTTATTCTTAAAATATACTTACAAGATATTATTAGTTGTGTTATAGTTTCGTCTCACAGTGTATTACAGATAACATACAGCATCTCCATTCCTTCTTCAGCTATTCTACAGCTCCTATGATGCGAAAATATTTGTGCCCATTTTGCACTTATAAGGGCAGTATAAGCGCTTATACAGCTTTGTCAGATCGCGACTTAATTGCATACGCGCAACAGTCCGAGCCGAGGTTCGGCCACTTTGGCACCCTCGGATGTTGTTGCTTAGCTTTCGTGGCTGAGTGCCCTAAGCGCTCGCCCCCAAACCCGGTAATTCTGTAAAAGCCGTAAAGGCTCCAGTGCCCCTAAGGCTAACAGTATAGTCAGTTCGAAAAAAAAAAAGCAAAGCTTATACAGCCTTTATACATCTGACATTACAGATTTTAGTATAAAAATGAACTATAATACAGCGCGTAATGCTGCTTGTTGGTAGTCGTTTAGAATTTTGTAAATTGTAAAAATATTTTCCCATGTAATATATGAAAAAATATTATTATGCACCTAATCTTAATATTAAGAACTCAGACTTCAATGAATTTTTTGACACAGTCTAGTACACATATTTTTCTTTGTAGTACTACAATGCAGTGGTGAAAATAAAATAAAAAAAACTTATAACTTTCTAAGCGTTTATAATCTCCCATACTTCGTGGGCTGGCGTGGTGATTAATCTCGTGCCTTCCGTCGAGCAGTGGGATGTTCATATGCTGGTATTATTAATGAGGGTAATTTCCTGCAGGTATTTCTGGAGCACGGTGACAGTGGCCGTTGTCTACGCCCTGCCTGTTGTGCAGTTACTGATCACCTACCAAGAGGTAAGTGTCATGCGGCTTAGCAGAAGTTTTTATTTTAATTCATAGACTTATGTTATTTGGCCCTATATTATGTAATTTTGGCGGCATTTGTGGAGGTGTTTCATCAGTCTGGTTGCGCCAAATAGAGAGAATTCCAAAGATATTCTGAGTCTTGGGATAGAGTTATTTTGTCTGACAACACCGGTATCAAATTCATCCAGATTAGAAACCCTTCTTTTTTTTTCCTGGAGCGACTAGTTTTACTGTTTTAACAGGGTTTTTTTTATGTAGACATCTCAGAGCATATTGCGAAAGGCCCTTCAGCTGCTTGATTAGAGTCTTCTAACGAAGGGTTTTCGATTCTCGCTGTAGAATCATTTGCAAGGGCTTTGTCCTTCGAAATTATGCGATTTACAGTTCTTTGAGAAACATACAATACAATACATTAATATAATTCAGTCCACATAGTTTATATTATTATCTTATATTGGATTTTTTAATATCATATTATTATACAAAGGAAACTAGAACTTTACTAATTTGGGGAATAATAAACTGATTAATTGGCAACATTTTATGTGTAATAGCCGTTGTTCGGGCGATCATATGTTGAAATGGAATTATGAGTCCATATTAATCTTTTATTGCCCACAAAAATATTTATCGACAAGAATAATTTCTCTAGCAGCACTATGTAATGATTGCTTATCAATCATTTTTATCTTTTAATTATATATATACAGGGTGTTGGAGACCGCTCCCGAAAACGAACACAGACGAAATATGTTTTTTTTAAATCAGGATCAATTTTTTTTCCGTGCCATCATCAAAGGTGTCATTAGTGCTATCGTCGGTCTTCGTTTTCGGAATCGGTAAAAATAATAAATAACGAGATGAAAATAATTACTGCGTACCAAAAGCGTGCGAAGCCGCAGTGTATCGCTAGTATATTATGTAACCATTATTTTTTAATTTGAATAACTGATATTAGTGATATTGTTTATATTCTATGCGGTGTCTGTCAAGACTTACCAGTATTTTGCTGTGGGCTTCAGCAGTTGAGGTAGACACCATATGCATATTACAAAAGCGGGAAATTCGAGCTTTATTTTTTTTTTCGAACTGACTATACTGTTAGCCTTAGGGGCCCTGGAGCCTTTACGGCTTTTACAGCTTTACCGGGCTTGGGGGCGAGCGCTTAGGGCACTCTGCCACGAAAGCTTTGCAACAACATCCGAGGGTGCCAAAGTGGCCGAACCTCGACTCGGACTGTTGCGCGTATGCAATTAAGTCGCGATCTATCCTTCGATCTAAACTAACTATACATATAACATGTTTCTTCTCCCTGGGAGGAGGGAAGGAACATGTGTATGTGTATTTAGTGGTCTGAAATTTTTGTCGAACTAGGCAAAAAAAGAAAAAAAAAGGTTCCTTACAGAACCTATGTACCTATGTGTTATGCATGTGTGTATGATGCAGTCTCATGTGTGTCTGTGATAGCTAGTGAGTGTAGAGTCACTGTATCGCGTCAGCGGCTGCTTGGCTCAAGGGCTCCATACCGATGGATCGGACCTAGGCTTGAGTTGCCGCAGAGGAGGGCGGTCGTGGCGGGTGTGCGGGAGCGAAGTTAACCGTACGTCCCCTGCGGAGGGAACGGTGGTTTCGCGGGCGTGGGCGCGAGCACGCATATGTTGCGGGAGCGGACGTGTAAAACTTGTTAGCTTTCTCGATGTCGTCGTCGGGATCGAGAAAGAGATTTCGCGGACGGCGTTTGTAACGTTGGACAACGGGTATCGAGTTATCTGGGGTATAATTCGCGGTGGCTTTAACGAGCGGGTTGGGATGATTCGAGGCGCTATCGAAATATCTCCTAGTGAGATATTTCACATAGGCTTCTATCGAGGGGAGCCCCATGTCCCTGTGGAGCTCCATGTTTCTAACAAAGTCTTGAGGGTCGAGAAGGTGGCGGAGAAACCGATTTTGGACTCTTTGCGTGCGGGCAAAATTATGTTTGGACATATGTGCGAACGCGGCGCAGTTATATGTCAAGATCGGACGGACGCACATCTTGTACAGTGTAAGCTCATGTCTTAACGACATTTTGCTTACCGTACTGAGCAAGGGTCGCAAGCGGGAAAGGATCCAGACGTCAGCGTAGAGCCCTACCTCGACCCCGGGGGGTTTCAGGAGGTCGCTGACATACAGATTGAAAAGGCAAGGCGCCAGAATGGAACCTTGCGGGACGCCTGAGCGTATAGGGTGGGCGGTAGATAGTACTCCTTCCACTCGGTAGTCGAAGGTGCGGTCACGTAGATAATACTAGCTAGTAGATAGTACTAGCCTATCCGGGACTTCTAATTGATGTAACTTGTGGACTAGTCCTGCGTGCCAAACCTTATCGAAGGCCTTAGCTACGTCGAAAAAGTACGCGAGTGGGGCGATAGTACTTTTAGCAAAGTTACCCGAGATGTGCTCCGTGAGGCGGTGCACTTGATGTGTACACGAGTGTCGGGCGCGAAAACCGAATTGTTCGGGAAGGCATAGATTTTTGTCATCTATAACGGTTTCGAGACGGTTCAGAAGGAGCCGCTCGTAAAGTTTTCCTATCGTGTTTAGAAGGCTGATCGCGCGGTTCAATTCGAGCAATATACAATATGAGACCTCGCGAATCACTAGAGAAGAAGTTCCAGGAATTTAATATCTTAACTTTTCCCTCTAGTATGTATGCGTAGGGAACAAGTGAAACGGCTAGTAGCTAGTAGCACACTCTTTATTTCATAAGCGACAAGACTTAAATAGGAGCAGATGCAATCGCCCTCGTACTCTCGATATAATATACAACACCCTCTCAATATTATCTTTGACAATTTTTAACATATGTTCTAGATCATAATTACACATACAGTCAGTAGAATGAATTCACATTGTTATCATTGGTGGCTAACTTCATCATGTTGTTGGCGCGCGGGATTATTTGTTTCGTGTTACCTATTTTTGTTTTTACAATGAAGTATAACTGCTTACATGCGAACACCAGTATTATATACATTTTTTTTTTCAACTCGGAATAAATTTATGTTACTCTTTGAAGTTAATCGATAATTCTAGAATGAGTCGTTTATCAACAGATGGTGTTTGACATCGGTAATCAGGATCTTTGCTATTACAATTTCTTGTGCGCCCACCCGCTGGGCTACCTGTCCGACTTCAACCACGTCTTCTCGAATATCGGTTATGTTATCCTGGGGATCGTGTTCATGGTCCAAGTCCGGGTGAGGCAGCTCAAAAGGAGAACACATCCGCCTGTAAGTATTTTGTGTGTATTTTTTTCCGAACTGTCTCTAACAGAGCGTCGATTCTCATGATACAGCATATGCAATTTAAATCATTTGTCAATAGTCACTACCCTCATTTTTTTAAATATCATCTGCCCTAAAATTTCTGTATATGTTTGTCTCTGGAACTACTTATCAAATTCTAACAATTCTATCACTGATAGAAAGCTTAATTCAGTCTGACAGGTATGTATTTTGTTTATATTATATATTGTATAATGATAAAAAAGCACAAAGTCGTGAGCGCGTGCTAATAGATACTAATATGAACAAGGGGATTTGATTGTTTGTTTAATTAAACACGCTAAATTAATTAATTCTTTTTGTATATGATAGCCAGATTCACGAGGAATATCTAGCCTTAGGCTACACCTCTCAGCTAACCCTAAATAGGTATTGATTTTTGTTAAGTAAGGCTGAAGAAATAACGCACCCTAACTGCTTTATCCGTGTGCACTGGCGTAATGGTAAGTGATACCTAAATACAATGTTCTACCAAAATATTGCTCGTTAGTTAGTACATCTAAAAAAAATCCGGGATACCATATGCCTATCTCTTATATATAAGCCACAATAAGGTATTTTGTTAGAAATTTTGTATTAAAATTGACAGGTGAATTATGAGCATTATTATTATTAGGCATGACATATTAATCCTTACGACCGAAAGTTAATTTCATCATCAAGACAATTTTATGTAGATAAACTTAGCCCTTTATAGCATGTTATTTGGCCGACTAATTTGGGAGGTAATAAAATTAAAAACACTCGGCTCGGGTATCTGATTATAGGTGTAGTGGCGCGAATGAGCAGTGTGACGTTTGACGCATAACCCTGGACGCCCGATAAAAAAGTACAATCAGCGATTTCTTTTAAATTATACGCGGGTGAAACGGCGGGGCACAGCTAGTATCCTATATAATGCCTTCAAGTAAGGAAGTAAGTCTGTTTGTAGCATCCATGAAAATTGCAAACGACGCCGACGTGGTGAGTAAGCCTTAAGGACCAAGTTGTACTTTGAGGATGGTTCTTCTTTAGTCGAATCTCTCACAATTTCTACGAACTAATAGTAAATGGTTTATTTGGTTTCAGGACCTGGGCATTCCCCAGCATTACGGTCTGCTGTATGCGATGGGCTTCGCCCTGAGTATGGAAGGCGTGCTGTCTGCCTTCTACCATCTTTGTCCCAATAAGATGAACTTTCAGTTCGGTATGCTATTGTGTAAATACCTACTTGCTTTTCTTGCTGAAAGAAATACCTATCTCATGATAAAATAATCATATGTAGCAATTTTTAGTTCCACCTCTTGGATTTGTTTTTATCAATATTCGATCGGGTTTATTAATGTTTATGTTATTTTTTACAAACTTTTGATTGGCGCGTACCTTTATTGAATTATTTTGGGGCAAGGACAATGTCTAAAATTTAATTGTTCTAAAAAATTGTCCAGCCTTAGAATAGTTTAAATCCAAAAGTTGGATGTTCAGGATGTCGACTATATCTTATGGCATTTTACGATGGGGTACATCAGCTGAGGTACTATACAATAAGTGAATCGGGTATTTTAGAAGCACAAAAAGTTTTTTATAATCTGGTCTTTTGCATATTTACATTCATATTACATAAGTAGTCTCACAAGTTATCGAGAAACAACCTAAGTCATTGTGATACCAAAAATCACACGTATTGGAGAAACCCCCATAAATCTAATGACTGGGGTGAGTTTCCAGCTATAGAATATCAAAAAAGTTCTTTGTTCTCTAAAAAACACACTCTAAACACAAATTGTGTTTAGGTTATGATAATCTACTTAATTTAAAAAAAAAACTTATTTAAGTTAATTTTCTGGTGTCGCTTTTATTAGAGGGTCGGAAGTACGTCATGATGAAGTTAGCCTTTAATTGTAAATAATGTGAATTCATTTTCATAATCATCATGGAAAGGGTTTTTCAATCCACTGCAGGGCATAAGCCTCCTTCCTTTTACGACACTCTTCTTTGTTCTGTGCCAATCCTGTCCAGGTATTTATGGCTTCTATTTTACGTTGATCGTTAACAGTGTTGTGTGGTAAGTTGCGTCTTCTATCGAAAAGTGTCAATGTGCCTAATGATAGATTTGATCTTGTTCCTTTTTGTGTGTCCCGAGATGTTTCTATGCAAACTCGACGACAGTTCCAGAAAGCGGTTTATTTATGCTGTCAGTATCCAAATTTAACTCGCCTAGTCCCTATTAACTTCTCAACTTTTCATACATTCTTAGTGTTTTTAACAGTTTGTTTCTTTCCATAACCGAGTTGAATCGGAATACCGTCCTCACCAATCTGTGTCACCACATGGTTCTAAAATGATGAGGATATAACGTAGTTTACTTTATTTTTGGTAAAAAATTCTGCACTAGTCCAGGGGTCCACTTTTTTGCAGCTCTTTTCTCAAAGAAAGTGTCCATGGCATATTCCTTTCACTTTTTTATACCGAACTGTGGACCAATCTTCGCGTTTAAAGTTACCCAAGATTGTATTAAACTAACAGGCACTATCTTTGAGAACTTTCTCCACCTCCTCATAAAACATTTTTATTTCCTCGTTGTCATGGCTGGAAGTTGGGGCATCCCCTTTATGACTTTTAATGAGTAGCGTTTATTTAATGTTATTATTAAAGAACGTACGCGGGTTGATGTACCTACTCTTTACTTCTTGTATAGCAGAAGCTAGCTTTCTGCCAATTAAAAATCAAATTCTGGCAGATGTCGAGTCATCATGAACCCTGTAGTGTAGGTTTCCAGAAGGCAGTTTTACCAATTCTTCTCCTCTTCTACGCACTTCTGAAAGATCTATGAGGTCCCATTTGCACTTCCAGTTCGAGTTCGTGGAGTCTTTCGCCCGTTTGCAGCGTCCTAATCTCGTAACACACTAGGGAGCCAGAGTCGTCGATTGGTGGCCTGATCTCTTCCAGGGATTCTTAGCACCCTCTACCCCAATGTTACCGTGGCTACCACGGTGAACAGGAATATTAGGGTCGTTGGGAACTGAAGACCATTGCTTTTTGTCGTATTTCATTTTAAAAAGGAAGGGTTGATAGCCTTATAACGTTACTCTGGCCAATCCGTCTTGAGACGAGTCTTCTGGTCACGCTATATCCCAATCAGTTCATTTTACTGGCTTCGTCTTGAGACGAGTCTTCTGGTCACGCTATGTCCCAATCAGTTCATTTTACTGGCTTCGTCTTGAGACGAGTCTTCTAGTCACGCTGTGTCCCAATCAGTTCATTTTACTGGCTTCGTCTTGAGACGAGTTTTCTGGTCACGCTATGTCCCAATCAGTTCATTTTACTGGCTTCGTCTTGAGACGAGTCTTCTGGTCGCGCTATGGCCCAATCAGTTCATTTTACTGGCTTCGTCTTGAGACGAGTCTTCTGGTCACGCTATGTCCCAATCAGTTCATTTTACTGGCTTTTATTTTTTAAATTGTGTATAATTGAATGAAGTGTAAATGAAAATGATATTAATCAAATGAAACTTATTTTTATTTATATAATAAACATTTTACATTATTATCATTGATGGCTAATTTCATCAGGTTGTTGGCAGGCGGAATAAACACTTTGGAATTATATCTGTTTGTAAAATTTTTTATTCAAGAAAATGTTTATTCGTAACATTTGTTTTTCACGTTAAAAACGTGGAAAACGATTTCTTAGAGTATAAATTGTAGTAATTTTAATATATTGTTTTCCATGTGGACAGACTCATCGTTCATGTATATGATAGCGGTGCTCGTCATGATGAAGCTTTACCACAACCGACACTCGGACATTGTGCCTAGCGCTCAGTCCACCTTCATGTTGCTCGCTTTCATCATGGCTGTCGGTGAGTTTTTATTTTAACGCCCGCCATACACGCTGCGGTCTACCTGTGCAGGTGTACCGTACTTCCAGTAGACCGTAGCGTCTGCGGCCGGCTTCAATCGTATTTTCTTTTAATTTGGATGTCATTGTGGTTCTTTTTTCAAAGATTTAATCATTGCATATAATATGTTAGTTGACTCTTTTGTAAGTAGGCCTAGTAAATTATAAATTATTATACGATTAGAGGGAAAAAAATAACCATAATTTTAGGACCTAGAAAACCGCAAAGCTTTATTTTAAAAGTTTTCTTTTCGTAAACAGACCAAAACGCTCAACAAGCGTTCATCATTGTAAAAAGCTCTTTGAAGGCGGTTTGGACTGCCGCATCGGAGTTCAACTTTTTTCCTTTTAAGAAGTTGTCCAAATTCCTGTAAAATGGTAATCTTTTAGATCAAGGACCGGGGAGTACGGTGGATGTCGCAGACATTCCAATTGTTGCTCATCTAACTTAGTGGTTGTTTGTTGTGCAAGACCATACGTCTTGCGTTGTCGTGAAGCGGCAGTGGCCTAGAGCGATTGACCAATCTCGGTTGTTTAGCAGCTAGTTCTTCCTCCATGGTTAGCAATTGCTGACAATAGATATCTGCCGTAATCGTTTGGCCAGATTTTAGAAAGCTGTAGTTAACGACACCGGCGCTAGTCTACCAAATACTTTCAAGTAACTTTTTCTGAGTCAACTTTCGTTTAGGGCTGGATTTGGCTGGGTCTCCAGGGTTCAGCCATTGCGATGAGCGCTTCCGATTATCGTACAGTATCCACTTTTCATCACAAGTAATGATTCGATTTAAAATCCCTTCATTATTGTGTCGGTTGAGCAAAGTACTAGGAGGGATCAAAAAGTAGTGAGAACGACATACTCCTTGGTAAGATAAAAAAATACAGGCATAGCTCAGATACATATTTGTAATATTAATAAAGAAAAAATCTTCGATTCTCCTTTAATTTTTTTCTGAATGTAGTCATTTGTTTGCTTCGTGTTCTCGAAAATGGAGAAAAACGAAGTGCGACCGTTATTAAATACCTCTGTTTAAAAAAGTTAACGACGCAAGAGATTCGTTGCGATTTGGAGGCAACATTAGGAGAGTCTGCTCCGCCGTATTCCACTGTCGCAAGGTGGGCTTCTCAATTTCGAGTAGGGAGAACGAGCACGGAAGACGAACATCGTTGCGGCCGTCCATCGACGTCAGTCAAGAAAATGTTGCGAAAGTCGAGAAAATTGTATTGAGCGATCGAAGAGTCACTATCCGATACTTAATTCAAGAAACGGTCATTTCATATTGAAGTATTCAATCCATATTGAAACAATCTTTGAATATGAGAAAAGTCTCCGCAAGATGGGTGCCGAGAATGTTAACCGACGGTCAGAAAAAAAATCGACTTGACATTTCGAAGATATTGTTGGACAAGTTTCAAGAAGATTCTGAAAACTTTTTGTCTCGTTTCGTAACAATGGACAAAATATGGGTCCATCATTTTGATCCCGAGACAAAACAGTAATCTTTGTAATGGAAACGGCCATCATTACCGACCCCGAAGAAGTTTCGTGTCGTGGCATCAGCTGGCAAGGTTATGGCCTCAATATTTTGGGACTCAGAAGGGATATTGTTGATTGATTACCTGGAGCGTGGAACCACTATTACAGGCCAATATTATGTAGCTTTAATTCCCAAGTTGAGGAATGCCATCAAAGAGAAATGGAGAGGGAAACTTCGAAGGGGCGTGCTGTTTCCTCACGACAACGCACCCGCGCACAGGTCGGCAGTTGTGATGGCTGCCATTCAGCAAGCTGGCTTCGAATTGGTTGACCACCCCCCTTATTCACCAGATCTGGCGCAAAGCGATTTTTATCTGTTCCCCAAATTGAAAAAATACTTAAGGGGAAACAGGTACGAAGACGATAACGAGGTGATGGATGCCATGGAGAGCTTTTTGCAGGACCAAGACAAAACTTTTTTGTGAAAGGGATTGAAGCCTTGGAAAAGCGCTGGACTCGGTGTGTTGAGAGACTCGGAAACTATGTAGAAAAATAAATTATTAAGTTATCAATAGTCATTATATTCTATCTCATTCTTACTACTTTTTGATCCCTCCTCGTAACACAGCAGTCGACGCGTGTTTGCAAGTTCGATTCACTCAATTCATGAGGTACCCATCGTTCAAGTTACTTACTTTTCCGATTTGCTTCAAGTGGATTAATACAGTTTTATCACTTACCCAGAAGCCTGCAGCTATCTCTGAAGTGCTTTGTGATGGATCCGCTTCCACAATAGCCTTTAATTCTTCATTTTCCACTTTGGTCTACCGCCGTCCATGGGGTTGGTTCTGAAGGTCGAAATTTCCAGAACGAAAACGTTGAAACCAAAAACGTAACTTGCTTTCTTTAGCGACACCAGCGCCGTACACATCATTAATCCTTCGAGCTGTTTCTAAAGCACTGGTGCCACGGTAGAACTCGTACTCGTAAATATACCGATATTTCATGTTTTCCATTGTACGGTAATAAGCGACGGCAAAGAAAAAATAATGAGGAAAAAACGAATGACTGTTTTCAAAACTCAAATGTACCAGCTAAATAAGTTTATAAATTTGAATTTGGAATTCTTAACCAAAGAGGAGATATTTCAGATCAAAGTGGTCAGCACGACAAAACGCTAATTAATCAATACAAAGCAAAACGCTCGCTATAATAAATAATTTTTTTACTTAATAACTACTGCCTTTTTAAAAAATAGTTAATGAGAGAAAAATAACATTTTTAAACAAGCACTTCATACCTGTTGTATATGGGTAATCATTACAAAATTTGAATTAAGTTTTGAACACAGTATAGTGGTAGGGCATATTTTCATATTCGCCTGGTCACCTGTTACCCTCAAGTTGAAAATCAGTCGCCAAACACCTATAGTTGTGTTCCGGCAGCTGCACTTGAGAACCAGTTCTGGCTTAGCGTTTCACTATCTTAGACCATATCGTCACTTAAAACCAGGTGAGATTGTGAGTAAACGATTAAAGTATAAAAAGTTCCTTAAACAAATTTTTGGGATTCTTGGTTTGTTTTTAATTTTTCAGGTGCATTGGGGATTAAGTACCCAAGCGTGTGGTTCTCCGCCTTTTTCACCATTTTTCATCTCCTGGTCTGCTTCATATTCACCATGAAGATATATTATACGGGAAAATTTACTATGGGTCGGTATTTGTTTCGCATATTTTTAGGTGCTGTTAGTTGTCCATGATAGAACATTTCAGAAAACTTTCGTATATTTACGGCGCGATATATAGTTCTTTTAAGAAATTAAATAGCTGCTTTGCATAAAAACTACACGATGTTAAGTGGCCTGGACAACACGACTTTAATCCTGAGTTTAATCATCTTGAAGGCACTACTCCTGGAGGACTGAGTTAGACGGTTCATGTCTCTCATGAGTCAATAATTCGAAAAGTTCAAATTATTCGTGTTTTTCGAACAATTTATAATTTTTAAAGTAATTCAAATCATTTAAGAGTTTTCTTTTAAATTTTTATATAGGTACTAATTGCAATCGATTATTCGGTATCGGATTCGAATATTCGTATCTTAACTCAAATTATTCGAAACTCTACGAATAGTATATAGGTTGTTAGGAGACCGCTTCCGAAAACGAAGACAGACGATAGCACTAATGACAACGTTGATGAAAATCGATCCTGATTAAAAAAAGAAAACATATTTTTAAATCGTTTTATTAGCATTATTTACGCTCCATCATGTTAGTACAGCTAAATGAAACGATAGTTTCATAAAAAAACACATTACTTTACAAAAAAAATAACCAGCAATGGAAACACAAATTCAAAAACAGCTGAAGCTCGGAGCAACGAACACGCCAGGGCGCCAGCGCTGAGCGGCAGCGGCGCGGCTTTGATACCGCGCACCCCAAAATTTAAAACTTTGTAGGTACAAAATTTGCAGGCATTAGAAGAAGACCTTAAAAGAATTAGAGTCTGCGTTCACAATAAAAATTGCAAGTAATTTTAAAGTCTGTTAGCATAAAGTATAAGATCATAATTGCAATTAATTTTAACTATCAAGTTATTTTGTACCATTTCATTTTTAATTTCTTGTACAAAATCAAAGATAAAGATTAAATTGTTTTTATCATTGTATTAGGTTAATTTAATATGCTAATATCATTTTTGTAGTAACGAGCTTCTTGTTACGTCAGTGTACAGTTGTATTAAATAATTAGAGTTATATCTTCTAATTTCCAAAAAAAGACCAGTCAGTAGGGATAACTAAGCTTATAAAATAAAAAAAGCTGGGAATGTCTAACGCTTTATTGATCTGTGGAAATGATCAAAGCGCCCGCGGGCCACCGCAAAAGAAGCGGTTTGTTTTGGCGGGGTTGATTATTATGTTTAGTATTTGGGCGCCGGCGCCCGGACGTTCGTTGAACCGAGCATCAGCTGTTTAGAATGTGTGTTTCATTGCTGATTTTTTTTTTAGTAATGTGTTTTTATGAAACTATCACTTCATTAAGCTGTACTAACACGATGGAGCGTAAATAATGCTAATAAAACGTTTTACAAATATGTTTTTTTAATCAGGATCGATTTTTTTTCCTTGCCATCATCAAAGGTGTCATTAGTGCTATCGTCTGTCTTCGTTTTCGGAATCGGTCTCCTAACACCCAGTATATTAGATTCGACTCGCTTCCAATGAAATTTCTTCAGCTTTTATTTCTTCTGTTACAAAATACGTTTAATTTCTAGAATTATCCGTTTTGAAGAGAGCCTGGTTTATAATCAGAGAACACCGTAGCAGAGCCTTCGTGCCTATTTATACCACAAGAGCTATTCTCCTCGCGGTCGCGAACATTGCCAACTGGGCCTTCGCTATCACCACGTATGTATCTTTTTTTATGTGTAAACCTAATTGTGCGGTTGGGAGTAGAATCGATTATACTCGTACTACATGTCGAAACAACGACGTAACCGTTGTCAAATGTTCATTTCTATTTTAATTCATAAATTTATGTTGTTTGGCCCTATATTATGTGATATTGGCGTCATTTTACGTGATGTAGTTTAATTATTGTGTACAAGTGAAATGGATTATAAATAATACAGAATTGTGAGTGAATACGTGTTACCATTGAAAAAAATAAAAGAAGTCGTCAGATTTGTATTATGCGCCTTATATCTATCTGTTTATTCTTCGTACTACATTGTTAGCTGTACATGTTGTTATACCCGTGGGTAGTAAAATGCCGTAGTGTTTCAAGTAAATAATTTATTCGTACTCAAAGAAATACAAATTAAAATAAAACAAACTCATAAATCGCTCACCGAATGTACCTTCAGAATCATCCCCTGTATCTACTTACAGAATCAACATATAGGTTCCTCTTGTAAATAGTTCTTCTTTACTCCGCTTTTAAAATTAGAACTCTCATGACGCACTATACGGCTCACTTTTATATCCAAATGAGACGATAACGAAATCTCTAGAAGGTCTCTGAACTCTTGATATGTTGTAAACAACTTACGTCATCGCTTTTAAAAGGAGGGGAACGTTTGATTTATAGCCTATTGTTTGTTGACAGTTGTAGCGATAAGGCTTTATATGTGTGCGTCACGAACCTATGACTACACGACACACGACTACACTGTGATAAATACACGATATTTGGAGCACTTTCCCGATGATTCTTGAGATTTCGAGAATAGTGATATTATTTTTATTTTTCTTGTATTCAGACCGTACCAGTTTGATATTTTTAAATACTAGCCGAATTGTTTTTAACGCCATCCATATTAATATTCAATTTTTTTTAATGCGTTTTTGTTAATTTCGAGGTGGATTTGAGTCTACAACTTTTTGTCTCATTCGGTTATAAAACAAATAATTAGCTAACGTAACGTTGATTTGTAGGAACAAAATTGGCGATATCTATGTACGCAGTAGTATTATTTATTTAAAATGTTATTTAAATTAAGCAATATAGTTGAATACTTCAACGGCGGGGACATTGTGCTTGGTGAAAGGCACGGAATAGAAGTGACAGACAGCCGTCGAAGCGGATTGCGAATTGTTAGGAATAGAAAAGGTACCTAGTATGTGACGCCAACATATTTACTTTAATGTGTTTCATTTAATAGTCTAGTCAATAAGTTCAAAAACGTGTTAAATAGAAATAAAGCTCCTGAAAATATGTGCGATAGCTCATTCGATTCGGAATAACGTCTAGAAAAATGGTTTTTAAGGATTAATTAGCACATAAAAATTGCGATTGTTATTAACAAAATAAGAATGAAAAAGGTATTGAATTTTTCGTTAATAATTTCTAAAATCATGATATTTAAGATTTTATTTAGATTTTTTGAAATAATCTGATTACAAATTATTTTGTTTAAAGAACATTTCAAAATATATTTTCATAAACAATACAGTAGTTTTTAGATTTTACGAGCTATGAAATTTCAAAAAATGAAAAATATTCTAAAATTTCTATAAACAAATGCTTATAACAACAGATAAACAAAAGTTACAGAATCGAATTTGAATAAAAAAAAATTAACAAAATAATGAACTTTAATTTAAAAAAATGTACAACTTTATTAAGTACTTAAATGAGAAGAGCTCTACGAAGCGGAAAATTTATAGACCAATTATTTAAACTTTTATGCCGTAATTTATAAAAACAAAGATTAGAAATTAATTACTTAATTAATATTGGTACAACTTTTTGAAAAAAAAAACATATTATTTTTACAGAGGTTTTTTTCGTTCATGTGTCTAGGATTACACCATATTTTATAGAAATTTTTAAATTGCTATTTAATACTATAAAAAATTATTTTGGTGATAAATCAGCTTTTTATATGGCTCGCCTATGCAGTAACGACCTCGCGGAGCCCTATTTTCAACGTTATTTTTTTTAAATAAATAATAGAGTTCCTGCACTCGGGACTTTTCTATTGGAAATTTCCTCCTCTTTTAGAATCTTTTTTCAAAATTCCTTAAATTTATTATTTTAGAAATTATTAATGAAAAACGAAATACCTTTTTTAAATCTTATTTTGTTAATAACAATCGCAATTTTTTACATGCTAACAAACTCTTAAAACACATTTTTCTAGATGTCATTCCGAATCAAATGAGCTATCGCCCATATTCATCATTTTAAAGCTTACGTTCCGTACTATTGACGTATCATAAACAAATAGTTTAAAATTATTGTTTTAATTAAAAAAAAAATTTTTTTCATTAGGAATGCCATCTGGTGATGCTAAAGAAAATATATTCAAGGCGCCATCTATTAACGATCCGTTTAACTAAACTGACAGCTGTTAAATTGTTTAATATTGTTAAATATTCTCACGGGTCAACTAGTATTAACATACGAATAGTATTATTTTTTTCTACTCTATGGATTTTTGTGGTCTTTAATAAATGTTTATTATTATAAGAGAATGCACATTTGGAATGTCTACTTCCAGAGCGTATGAGCACAACGAAGACTTTGCCCGGGAGCTGCTCGCTATACTAATGGGCAACGCGATCCTCTACACTGTTTTCTACATAGTCATGAAGTGTGTCCATAAGGAGAGGATATTCGCCTACACGTGGGTTTACTTGCTATTCGCCATCGCAGCCATGTGCACTGGACTCGCGTTCTTCCAGGACTCGAAGACCAAGTGGTCGGTGAGTTATTCGAATTTCTTAAAACGCCGCGTAGAACGGCCTAACAGGACTAGTTCAACGAGCGTACTCACTAGATGTATGGAAAGCTGTTAACGGATATATTAGCGTGCAACTCTATGCACGCTCCAAGTTACAAGTCATAACTTAGGCTACTTTGTTTTTAGAAAAATAATTAAGATTGCGTGCAAAAAATATAAAATAAACCTTTTTTAGTAGTCCACGCGAGCGGATCAAGGGAACAGCTATGCTACATACAATTAAAATAACGGAATCAACAAATTAAAGTCATCTAATTAAGTTTTATAAAATATGTTTTATTTATGCAATTTTCTCTGGACGCAGTGTCTAGTTATGTATCTACTAAACTAGAGATATTAACGACAGGAAACTCCGGCGCAATCCCGCCAGCACAATGCTCCGTGCACCTCCCTTGATTTCTACGACACGCATGACATCTGGCACGCGGCCTCCGCCGCCGGGATGTACTTCTCGTTCAACATGCTGCTAACAGTCGACGACGCACTTTCAAATACCGAGAGGAAACTCATTCCTCCATTTTAGACTCGAACAAAAATCGAATATTATTTTAAATTAAACTTTACTACTCTTCGATATATACTTACTGTATTTGCGGTTGGCAACACTTTTTAAGGGTGGTTCCATACTTATAATAGTCGCAAAGCAGTATTACTCGTGCTGCGGTAAGGATGATAGACGTACCAGTTTTCTGGTACACGTATTTGGTTTCATGGTCTTGGCTTTCAATATTGGTCAAGGAACCTGATATTTTGTTCACCGACAAGTTAAAGAAAGGTCTCACGGAGCGAAAGTTGAAATCAGATCGTTTTCTCCACCGACAAGCAAAAAAAAGTTAGTCCGGTGCGTGACAGGCGAGGTAAAAAAAAGGTCCTTCGAGTCGAAACACAGAACCAAGCCCCTGGCTTTTATTGGAGTGTACCAATTTTTTTTTTTCTTTAACTATTAATTTTTAGCGACGTCTGCATCAGGATTGTTATGACGTAATGTTATAAGGAACAGCTTCCTGTACTATCACGTCAAATTAAAATACTATTGAAAGTGTCAAATAAAATAAAAGTCATAAAGAAAATACTACTACTCGAGCCGAGTGCAAGAGTATAAAAGGCGTTAGCGCACAAGGAGCGGGGTATTCTTACTTCAGCCGTGGAATAGCAACATTCTAGTTCGAGTTGTTGGATAGTGAACACCTGCATTTATTCATTCAATTACAAATAAACACTGTTCCTGCGTGACGTCACGCTGCCCGTCTCGGTCATGTATTTCATCATTACAGCAAATGTCCAAACAAGGTATTATTTCCTGGTCGCGTAATATACTCGATTGTACTGTATTATGACACCATTGTCTACTTCCCCTGCGCTGATGTGCTGATGTGTTCGTCCGTGGTTGCAAACGAGCCGTTCCAACTCGCTCCTACTCCTAAGAGTAAGACCTCAGAGGTGCGGTCCTTTTGGCTTTCTCTGCAGCGCTGGCCATGCGACTTTAAGGAAGAGCGAAATAGTCTTTCCGCGCCCTTTGGTTGACGCTTTCACACCATTTATTGTTTTGTATAACAGCATAAGAAGTGCGGGCGCCGTGCAGCTAGGCTTCATTTTATTTTCTTGAATTCAATTTTCATTTGCATTCCGGGCAACCCCGCACCTGTCAAGAGGCGTTATAAAAATATATTATTATCGTCTTTTTCTCTTGTAGACTGCAGAGACTGCAAAAAATTACGAGCTGAGGAAAATTTCGAGGAAATAATGTATCCTTCCCTTAAGGGAGAAATAGCAAAAATGACGGTGGATACGTAAAAAAAGTATTATATAATGTTATTTATTAAAATTAATATTTTTATATTAACACTGCGTTTTGAATAGATCTTATGCACTAAGTTACTCAATATGACGTATTATAATATACTCACTAATAATGCAATTACAAGCAATTCGTAACAACTTTCATAAATACTAGCAGTTTGGCTGACGTTATTCTGTAAAATAATTGGCGGCACTGCTCGCGCTAAAGTACTCCTAGTAAAGAGTAAGCGAGATAGATGACAGTTATCTGTGTATCTTTATGTAAAATAAATATTATTTTGTAAGCAAATTGTTTTTTACCTAAGAGAAAAAAGTATTTCTTTGGTTCGATAAGAACATATTATGACATATAGACATAAATAACTATGTTAGTAAAATAAGTTGATGTAAGTTTTTATTGAATAACCGTTATGTAATTTTTATATTAAAATTTTATACAATCAAATGATGTATTACTTAAATTAAATCAACAAATACTTTATACAATGTAGACCCTAAGAACGCACTTATGAAAGTCAAACAATAATATATACACTACTACCGGTTCGGAAAAACGTCCCAGTCATCGAGAACAACCGGCAAGAAAGTTAATCGGATTTATCTTTTTTACTGTTTTAAAGCTAAACCTTTTCAACACATTTGCTCAAAAAATGCATTTATGAAGCCTGTATACCTTGTTCGAAAGTTTAAAAAAAATTACGCACCGTACAACGGAATGTGCGGTAAAAATATTACCGCACTCTCCGTTGTATAGCGCCGTGCATATCCTTTACGTTTTTTTTAATTTCCTTAAAAAACATATAGAAGTGTCACATTACGATAATAAATAAGCTGAATAATCGAACTTTGGAAGCACTTTTTATCAATACATTCGTCTCAATTTAATACTAAAGAGAAAATGAGACGAAATATGTAGTTCTAATTTTCACCACGCGAACGTGACGCCATTTGCAAATGCGCGCCATTTTCGTATTGGAAACATGAGCGACTTTCCGATATTTATAAACAAAATAATAATACGAGTTCAAGTGAGGAATCTATAGGAAGGAAGGATATGGAATCTACTCCACCTGATATCATGAACGAGGCGGAAATTGCAGGTAAAATTTGCAAGAGTTAGTTACCTATCTGTATAATTTCTTATTTGCTATTAAAAATAATCGAATGAAAAAGTTTGCTTCATTACCTATTGTAAGGTTTACCTGCAAATGTGTTGAAAAATATTGTATGCCACGCGTGCGGAATTGTAAAAACGAACTTACCGCACAATAACTATGAAATATATGGAATTACTGATCTTTATAATTTAGCAGAACACACTGAAGAATATCACAATTTTATAATAGAAGGGAAGCAATAGCGCGTCGCGAGGGATCGCGTCCGTACAGTCGGTGATCGGAGGCACTATCTGTTGAATGTTGCAGATGTAACTGTTGGCCAGGTGTGCGCAGGCGGCAGAGAAGGGCACGTGTGATAACATTGGACCATAAAAAATCTATGCTATACTGTGTAACTATTGTTTGCAATTAATAATTATGTTTAGCCGATGTACAGAGAGGGAGTAATTTCTAGATATCACTGTCCTTCAATTAATCATCCAGCCTATAATAACCTTTTGACAGTAAAATCTACTTGACATGCTCTTTGAAGTTATTATCCGGCAAATCGGTAATGTGCTAAAAAACCTTGTTAGAGAACCTAATGGCTCATTTCACATTCGTGTTTATTGATGTGTAATATCTTTCCTCTCGGTTGCTGGATATTTTTTGTGGATTGATTTTGGAAAATGGACGGAAATGTGTTACAGGAAACCGGGGAAGTGCGCGCTATTTGATTTGGCCATTGAGCGCTGTTTTTTTTTTTTCGAATTGCCTATACTGTTAGCCTTAGGGGTCCTGGAGCCTATACGACTTTTACAGCTTTACCGGGCTTGGGGGCGAGCGCTTAGGGCACTCAGCCACGAAAGCTAAGCAACAACATCCGAGGGTGCCAAAGTGGCCGGACCTCGGCTCGAACTGTTGCGCGTATGCAATTAAGTCGCGATCTGACTAATCCCTATCCGTAATTCGATCTAAACTAACTATACATATATACATGTTTCTGCCCCCTGGGAGGAGGGAAGGAACATGTGTATGTGTATTTAGTAGTCTGAAATTTTTGTCTACTCTAACTAGGCAAAAAAAGAAAAAAAAGGTCCCTTACAGAACCTATGTACCTATGTGTGTTGTGCATGTGTGTATAATTCAGTGTCATGTATGGCTGTGAAAGCTAGTGATTATAGAGTCACTTGTATCGCGCGAGCGGCTGCTTGGCTCAAGGGCTCCATGCCGATGGATCGGACCTAGGCTTGAGTTGCCGCAGGTCGTGGCGGGTGTGCGGGAGCGAAGTTAACCGTAGGTCCCCTGCGGAGGGAACGGTGATTTCGCGGGCGTGGGCGCGAGCACGCATATGTTGCGGGAGCGGACGCGTAGAAATTGTTAGCGTTCTCGATGTCGTCATCGGGATCGGCAAAGAGATTTCGCGGACGGCGTTTATAACGTTTGGCAGCGGGGATCGAGTTGTCTGGGACGTAGTTCACGGTGGATTTTACGAGCGGGTTGGGATGATTCGAAGCGCTATCGAAGTATCTCCTGGTGAGATATTTCACATAGGCTTCTATCGAGGGAAGCCTCATGTCCCTGTGCAGGTCCATGTTCCTAACGAAGGCTGGAGGGTCGAGCAGGCGACGGAGAAACCGATTTTGGACTCTTTGCATACGGGCAAAGTTATGTTTGGACATATGTGCGAACGCGGCGCAGCTATATGTCAAGATCGGACGGACGCTCATCTTGTACAGTGTAAGCTTGTCTTAAGGACATTTTGCTTACCGAACTGAGCAAGGGTCGCAAGCGAGAAAGGATCCAGACGGCGCTATTCCGGACTATAGTAACGTGTGCGTTGAAGTTAAGCTTCGAGTCGAGGGTGACACCCAGATATTTAGTCTTGGTGGCCCAGGGGATATTCCTACCGAATAATGAGAGGGGTCAATGAGCGCGGGCCATTTGATTTGACTAATAAGCGCGCGCGGTGGCGGAGTGATGACTGTGAGATGGTGCCATTTTGCGTGAGGTTGGTAGCACGACGTACTGTCGGCCAACAAGAACGAGAAAGGGAAATAGAGAAGGAGAACGCATCAGCTGTGCACTCATCTACAGTTATACAGTGTTGTGTTAAAAATGTGAGGTTATATTTATATGTGTAAACTATATTAATTATCTTTACTGTTAAGCGTCTGACAAAGCTCAATATTCTTAAAAAAATCGAGTAATTATTATGGAATTATTCGAATAAATATATATAAATGATATTTACCACGACTTTAATTAAACTTGCGCGAGCGAGCGCGCGCCCTATTATTTAATTACATATATTTCCATGCTTAGAATATATTCGACCAATAATTAGACGAATAAATTGACTTCACATATATTTCATAAGTAGGATAACATGTCAGATGTTACACGTCATATACCACTACTCGCAACACCAGAAGTATCCCATGCGCATTGCAGACATTTTAAAAACCTGTTCACTCGTCTTTTGAAAAATCTTCTACTGAAGTTGACTCGGAAAACTTCAGCAGGGACCTCATTCCACGTCTATCGCGGAGGAAAACTCTGAAACTATCTGTCGCGAACATTTAGGCTCGAAAGTGTGAGGATGAACTCCCTGTCGATGGCGAGCGGTGCGAAGGTGGAAAATAGCCGTTGACATCATGTTGAACAATTCCGCATAATTAGTGAAACACGAGTGTATTTAAAAACATTAAACATTTATTTATTTGTAAACATTCAGGCCGGCCTTTTTATAGAAGCACGGTAGTAATGGTATGGTTGTGATGGTAAGCATAGTGCAATCCAAAACAACGGCGACCACCGAGAGTTCGGCAATCCATCGACGGTCGTCACTGTCATCTGGATATACAAAGGCTGATCCAGAAATACGACAAATTAAGAGTTACTGTGACGTATTTAACACCATAATGCATATGGTGGTCGCGAGACAGTTGAGTACAGATCTCGCTGTAAGGCGAGTATATGTCCCTTGACTACAGATTCCTACCACGCTCGCGCAAACGCAAACGCAAACGCGCAACGCCACGCAAAGCGACACTTTTTTCGATCTCACTGTACTGTTAGCTTTACTTTATCTTTACCGAAGGAACAGATTTAGGCTTGAGATGCCGTAGGAGAGGTTGGTATTGGCGGGTGTGCGGGAGCTAAGGTTATGTGCCCTTACCTTGCGGAGTGAACGGTGGTTACGCGGTTGAGGGCGCGAACAGTGGTGTTGGCGACATATGGAAAACACGTAATTATTAGGATATAGAAATATTATAGATAGAAATAACAAATAAGTAACTATTTTATAGAAATATTTGATATAATTATGTTAAGAATGTGTTTCGAAATAGAATATTGATATTTTGTTTACAATGTATGGAATATGTATAGAGTTAGTACTAGATAATACGATTTTTATTGAGATGTACCTATGTTTCATCGGTTTAAGTAACTGTTAATTATTGAAATATGTATTAAATTTGTGTTTAATCTTATAGAATTATAGATATAGAATAGAATGCTACAAAGAGAATAATATCTAAGATATGTAATAGTTTAATAGTAATTTCTAAAAATACATACAGCGAACGGCGGGTTCGCCCGTAGGAATTAAGGTTTTTTGTGAATTATTATAAAACGGTAATTGTTACGAGTTAGATTTAATTTGCATTATATAGAGCATAAAATAAGGAAAATAACGATGTGTAATACATATATGTAAAGTTTGTAAATAAAGAGTTATATTCTCTTAACAATGGCGAACCTACAAGAGTTAAATTAGTAAATGGTATTTTACAACGAACATCACCTGATATATCCTTTGCTTCCTCCGATATTGTTATAAATTTTAAATGGCAAGTATGCAAATAAAATTTAGGAAGAGTCCATTTAGTTATTAAAATATCATTTAACTATAATGATATACCCTGTATAACCAGAAAACGTAATTTTAAAAAAGCAAATTGGTTAATGTACCGAAATGAGCTTCACAATATATTTTCTAAACCACAAAATTGCAATAGTGTTCAAGAATGTTATAATTTTCTATTAAAAAAAATTAACGAGGTTGCTGATAAAAGTATCCCGTGCACTAAATTATGTAGCAACCCTGAAAGTACTTTTAAGCCAAAACCGTATTGGAATCCAAACTTGTCTAAAGCTGTGGAACTTCGCAGACTTGCGTTAAGCAATTCCCGACGACGTAACCCTACACCTCAAAACCTTACATTATTAGAGGAGAGAATAGGTGCAACTAAAAAATTAATAAAAAATGCCAAAACAGAGAGTTGGCAAAAGTTCTGCAATAACATTGACAAATCGGTATCTGTATCTGATATGTGGAATCGTATGAGATGGATGAAGGGTCATTTTAATTCTAAATTCATGGCATCAGAGGATAATGTTCAAAACCTATTAAACTCTCTTGCGCCAGACTCGGTTATGGGTCGGATGCAGACTTTTGTTTCTAATAATGTTCTGCTTGAATCTAGCTTCACAATGACAGAACTCAATAATTGTTTAAAGAAAAAAGAAACTTCACCTGGGGAGGATGAAGTTACCTATTCAATGATTTATAATTTGCCAGATAATGGTAAAAAAATATTTACTAAACATATATAACAACATTTTTTTGCTTAGTTATGTTCCTATTTAATGGCGAAATATCAAGATTATAGCAATCCCCAAAGCTGGTAATACAAATTCAAATCTCCGGCCAATATCATTGCTATCCTGTCTATGTAAAATCTTTCACGTTTTATTATGTAAACGACTAGAATGGTACATTGAAAAACATAATACTTTGTCTCCCTTTACTAGTGGATTTAGAAGAGGACAGTCTTGCCTGGACTGTTTAACACGACTTGTGAGTTATATTCAAATAGGATTTTCCAAAAATATTTCGACAGTGGCCTGATTTATAGACATAGAGAACGCTTATAATAATGTCTTAATGGAAAAAGTTGTTAGTATTCTCGATGAAATAGGAGTTGGGAGTAAAATGTGTAATTATATGTGGTCTTTCCTGAGTGAACTTACCTACTAACAGATAGGGTTACATACCCTCCTACGTAAACAATTTTTTTTTAAACCTAGCTCGTTATCAAACCAACAAAATAAAATAAGAATAATTCAAATCGGTCAAGCCGTTTTTAGTTTTAGCGAGACCAAACGAACAGCAACTGATTTTTATTATATAGAAAGATAAGTGTGAGAAAACATGGTCACTCGAGCGACTTATTTTTGTTCGTAATCCTTAATCTAGTACTTTTATTGGTCGAAGGTATAAAAAACATATTGGACAGTTCGACTCCACTTAATCCTTGTCCAAGCGGCGAGCCTAAGTCGTAAATTTTTATTGCTTTTTGTTGACCTTTTTGTAATTTAGACTTTAAATCATGCGTGTAAGTTTCAATTTACATTAATGTATATTTATTTCAACTAGAATTACGTAGACACAAGTGGCGACAGTTTTAAGAGAACTTTTGTATGGGATTGTGTATCTAGTGTACCTATTATTGATCGAAGGTTGGTATAAACTGTAGACTGATGGCTCAAAAAAAACTCTGAAGGCTTAGGAATAGCGTATTATGACTCTTGTAGAAATATAACAGCTTGTTTTAGAGATACCCAAGATATGTCGGTTATCGAGGGAAGTGACGCGAACCCAACAAGTGGAGTAGTACGCGTTAAATGGTCATGGCCATCGGGCGTCTGGGACTGAGGTGTATTGTGCACTAACGGGTTCGGATGATTCAACACTGTCAAAATAGGATTTCGCTAGGGATTTAACATATGATTTGATTTGAGGAAGTTCCATATCTCTATGCATGTCTTCGTTCGACATTAACCATGAGGCATCGGTTAACTTATTACGTTACAGTCAGTTTTGCAGTTTTTTCTAGTGGTAAAAGTTCGATTTATACATATGTAAGAAAATGGCGCAACTATAGGTTAGGATCGGACGGAGGAACGTGACACGCCTAATCTGCTTACTATGACGGGTTTTACACTTATTTTTCTTACTAACTTGGCAACTGGTCCTGTTTATTGAAAACCTAACAAGATGGTAGCTCCCTTGTTAGAACTTTCTGGGAGTTTTTACGACATTTCAGAATTCATGATCCATGTTCTTATTTACAATCCACTCGTGCATAATAACCAAGCTTTATTATGGAAAATGCCACCTGTATTACACAATATAGGGTCAAAAAACACAAAATTATGAATAAAAAACACTACATGACAGTTTGAGATCTCGCCAAATAGTCCGGTATTACAATTTGTCTAAGGTGATTGTGATTCGTTCGACACAACTTTCGTGTGCTGACCTATCAAGACGAAGGCTGCACTTTGTCTAGCCATGCATGTATTGATATATTATGGGACGTATTTATATGAGGGTAATTAGGGCCTCTTAGTAGGGGTGGCAGACGGCAAGAGTGGCGCGTTGTGGCACAGTGGTAGGGTATTTTCTAATGCCCGCATAGCTAGCTACCACCCCCAAGTCGCCAAACACCTATAGGTGTTCCGGCAGCTGCACTTGAGAGCCCATCTGCGCTTTGCGCGTTAACATCTTTGGCCACATCGTCACTTAGCACCAGGTGAGATCGTTAACAAATATCTAAAAAAAAATTTAAAAAAGATTGTGTGTACGTATATTCGAATTAGCTAAGGCAAACCTTAGGCTTCAATATATTATCCTATGTTATAAGAAAAATATGTTATAAATAAATTTCAGGAGTGACCATTGAACCTGGCACCCTTTTAGATCTCACTTCATTTGTCGTTGAAGTCAACAACCAAGGCATATATTATAACATTGAACTTGGATCTCATTTCATATTTATGTTTTTGATGGGATTCATTTTACTGGGTGTGTAATTGTACTACTTGTGCCTATCCGACTGGTGAATAATTCCACTTTTGAGAAGAACGCAGCCAAATAACCTTGTTTTGGTGAGTAGGGTTTTAAAGTTTCTTCGAGTAAGGGGTTCAAGGTTGGCAACAAGCTAGTAATACCTGTGGTATTACAAGCATCCACAGGCTACAGTAACCGATTACCATCAGGGTGGCAGTATGCTTCTTTGCCACCTTTAGTTGTATAAAAAAATAATTAATATTGATAAATGAGCACTATTATTATACAATGAAACAAAATAAAAGTGAGTAAAATGAGTTCACATTCTTATCAGTATTATCATTCATGTTTAATTTCATCATGTAGCACTTCTATCACATATTCTATGCAGTTTTTTGTTTGTGGTTAATGTACTTTGTCGCTTCGAACTATGCACTATTACCTAGATAACATAAATAGGTCAAATATTGATCTATTGACTAATAAACTTATCAATAAGTAACTACCTACACAATCTACTCAGATGCTTTTATGACATAACTAGCAACCCGGCCCGGCTTTGCACTGTTAACAGTATAATACCTATATAATAATATAACTATTGGTTTCACGGCGTACGTCATTAAAGCTCCCAGACGGCATAATTTTTTTATACTACTTGGTGGCAAAACAGGCATACGGCCCGCCTGATGGTAAGCGGCTACCGTAGCCTATGAATGCCTGCAAAGCCATAGGTATCAAAAGTGCGTTGCCGACCGTGAAGCTCCCTACCCCAAGGAGCTCTGGAAACCCTACTCACCGTAGAAACACAACAGTAGGACATTTGGCTGCGATCTTCTTTAGGGTGGAGGTATTCCACCAGTCGGGCAGCCCCAAGTAGAGAGAAATCTCCAAAAAAAATTATCTGTGTCCTACCTCTCTTTGAACCCACCCTTCCCCAAGGAGCTCTGGAAACCCTACTAACCGCAGAAATACAACACTAGGTCATTTGGCTGCGAACTTCTATAGGGTGGACGTTTTGCGACATTTTCAACAATAATCATCATATTTCAGGCAATTTTCACAAAACGTTAATAAATTATACTCCTTCCTTCCTAAACCTTCCTCATGAATCATTTTGTCCATTGATTAAAACCGTATCAAAATCTGTTCGGTAGTTTTTGAGTTCATCGCGTTCAGACAGAAGATAGACGTGGCGGGGGACTTTATATATGTATAGATATTTTCACTAAAATCTAAACATCCTACAATTAACCAAAGTCGGATTCAGAGTAAGAGGGTACAATGAGTGCAATTTCCCCTGTGGACTCTGGATTGAAGTACCTACCTAGTTTTTCTCTCTTTTTATTTTATGGAGATTTTACAATTGGAGTATGCCAGCCCTGTCGGAGCATAGCCAAGTTCAGCACAGACCGAAGTATATATAAGATAAGATTAACATTATTGTGTCCAGCAGCGACTAGCACTTCACAATAAATGCTTCAAGCGCTGTACACCGAGTACCTTTATATTATATTTGTATTTATTAATTTATCCGCAATAATTTAGCTTCATACGTAAACCATGAATAGGTGGTATTAATAAAATAGAGTTTTGATTACATGTGTATGTTTAAAAAATAATCATTAAGAATAAAAATACCTTATTTAATTAAGGCCTTAAGAAGACACTTATGAACGTCAAAAACGCTACCACGCCGGTTAGGAAACATCCCAGTCATCGAGAAGAACCGGCAAGAAACCCAGTGGGGTTTATTCTTTTTTTTTTAAACTACACAAATCATATTTACAGTTAATAATAATCATTCTAATAACTTAGTAGATGCACAGAGAGGGAGTGACTTCCAGAAAATACTAAATAATATAAGCCTGCAAATATCCAGTATTAGCGATTTCAAACACCGAATAATGTGCAGTTCTATATCTTCTAACAAATGGTGGGACTATTAGAATATTTTTCAAGTGTTCAGGTTTACTCATGTTGTTTTCCTTCACAGTTAACATCGATAGTGCTACCAATTAAAATTAAGAAATTACACAAATTTAGATTAAGTCATTAATTAACGCCCAGGTAAACAATCATAGTAATTACGTTTTATAAAGTAGACTTGCTAGGAATTTATTTACAACATGATGTTTGCAAGATATTAAATATAGATCGTGTGTTCACTGGGACACAGTCCACGCCACACGCTTAGGAGAGAACTGCATAGAAAAGTGAAATGAAATAAGAGAGCAATGGGTTTTTGTTCTTTTCTCTGTTAAACCCTAACCATAAAGCAGGTGCAAAAGAAACATATAAGCTTACCAAGTATCGTATAGATGTAATATAAGAAATATACCTAACAATTTTATTCTGATAGTCATACTTATCGACCATCTACTAGTTTTCTACGACTGGAGATCGAATGCTTAGCCGTTTAGCGAGTAAAGAAGTTTTATAAAACAATGCTCAACGACCCATTCGAATTATGGATCGATAGTATTTAAGAAATAGATACATATTTCATTCAAGAATGGGTTTTTAAAAAGTGATCGATATACCCCTATTGCACACGCCCAGGTATGTGTAGATTGACCTAAGAGGCTGTCGGCAGGGCCAGTCGATGCCCTAGTGCCCTAGATCGCTAGGTCATTCATCGCGCATGTGCAATCGACCTCTCAATACAGCTCCAAAATGCTTTTCGATACAATAACCAGTCGTGCAACAGTCCCTAACATTACCATAATTTCAGGGAAAAAGCTTTATTACTTCAAAATTTTTTAGATTTACTAAACGCTAATGATTAGGATCGCAAGTGACTCTGAATAGGTCTTTATGCATATTACAGTTTTAATGATTTTAATCATTTGCATCATTGGTTTTAAATCATCATTTACTATGTGATATATTTGTTAAACGAATTCATTGAGATGATTGATAAGAAAATCAAAGTATTATTTTACAACAAGAGTTAAGTGGGATGATTAAATATTTCAGTGCTTGTAACATTATTTGCTTTTGTTGTCACCAGAAGAAAAATGGCCGATTCGTCTAATGTCAAAACTTACAGGGCGATAGATTATGTCGAGAACGTGTTTAAATTGATGAAAAACGTGAAAAAAGTGCTTATTCAGTGCCCGTGACGTGTATCAAGTTTGCTACGTAGCCTTTGTTTCTATTTGCATGGTGACACTTTTATATTTAACGCAGTTTCCGACACATAAGTAAATGCACAGTAAGTATAATTTTCCTTTTTTGAACCATTACCCTGCCGTAAATCCTTGAAACAATTATTAAAGGTGATAATATTTTATCAGTTTTCACTGTCAGGAAACAAATTAGACCCCAAAGAAACGTTTTTAGTAAAATAAATCATTAAGAAGTTCGTAATAAATATTTCCTTGATTTCGATTTTTTAACGTTATAAACTCAACTTACACTATGAATACAACCTTGATGATGCTTTTATAACGAGGTCAAAGTAAATAAGAACGAGATAATAATAAAATTCACGTCGGAAAGTGGCAATTCCAGTTCGAATGGGTATTGGTTTTGTCTGATACCATTGTAATGCATATGTCAGACCCCATAAATAGATCTAGTTGATTCTTTATCATAATATTATTGTAGTTAAAAGCGATCGCGATGGATTCGTTATCGGTCACCAATAAAACATTATCTACTATGTTTTGTTGTTGGGTTTCCTTCATTTTATCCAATAGTCATGAAGACTTTGAAAGTTTTAAATTTTTGTGCAATTTTTCTGAGTCATACATTATTTAGCGACCCCTGTATATAATGAGTAATATCTTTGTGTCTCATCTGCACTGTCATAATCAGCAAAGAATGATAATTTTGTCAGGATCTGTGTAAATTTTGCATGTGTTGTGTATCTTTACTAATTTTCTTAAACAATTAAGTGCATTTGTGAAGTGTCATATAATGTTACTGCTAAGGTATTGAGAATATTTTTAAATGCTTGTGTACATCAAATGGAAGATTATATTCTGATGATGTTATCTAAACCAGTAAAAAACACTACACTAACTTGAAATTTGAACTTCCGTTTTTATCTAATTTTTAATATAAAATAAATCATATTCGAAGTAAAAAAAATAATTATAAATAAATAAATGAATTAGAAATATAAATAAATACTTTACACTAAATGCCTGTGTGTAAAATCAATATTTTCAATTAAGGATTTTTTTTTCTGGTTTTGTAATGTAATGTGTAACAAATGAAAGGCAATGATAACAGCACTAACTTCATTCACTACATGCCCCAATTGTACTGCAGTGATAAATGTAAAAAATAATTTTATTTTTCTTATAAATACATAATTAATAATTTACTTACAGTTTATATTTTTGTTGTATTTAACATCTTATTTATGTACTAGAAAAAATAGAAACACAATTCAATTTTTTTTTTAAATAAATCATAATAGGCAAATTGTAATGCTCCTTTTACACAATTTATTAACTATTATTTATTAATTTTAATAAAAATGTAAACATTTATATTTTATAAATTTATGTCCGGTCACATGGCATACAGCCTAATTTGCACATGGTATTGTTTTTCTGCTGCAAAATGTGTATTCTGGAAAATTATAGAAATGGATTTCTCTGTATTTAAAATCATCAAGGAATTGTGAGCTGGCTAGGTTATTTAGTTGTTTAGTTCCCTTTAGAAATGGCCTCTAGCAGTGAGACTCGTTAAAGGCTGGTTTTATTATTATAATGGCAGGGTACCCTTTTAGCATGCCCTACTAATTGAGCTGAGAGGTGCTTTTATATGTTAAGCATGAATTGTTAGTTTTGTATATGGGAATTAAATACTAACAGATGTATGATCAGCTGTTTCGTTACCATAGTACAATATAGGTAAGCTTAGTTTCAAATGAAATGGTAAATTGTGAGATTGCTTCATTAAAAATATCTTATTGTTGAATATATTGTATTGAAAATATTCTTGTTATTCTTATATGAAACATTACATGATTTTTATTTGAATTCATAGCTATGTTATCTGCCCAGGTTATAGGATATATTTTGTTAGATAAAGTAACATACGAAATAAGCAGTGACAATAATGGTGAATCAATTAGGAAAAAAGACGCATTTGCAGCTCTTAAATGGCCTCTGCTGAGCATAACCATACGAGATATATCAAATTAAGGCATAATTATAAATCTTAAAAATAACTATGAAAAAGTTAGCGATAGCATATATCTATCTTTTAAAGATCACCCACAATAACCATTTTTGTCTTCCATCTTTTGAGCAGGGGCGGCACGATTCGCATGTGCGCTCGACCAACGGCTTTTTAAAGTCTATGCAAGCGGAGCCACGGGCACAGCTAGTGTATGTATACATGCATGTACACTGTACACAGTATTCTAGCCTTTTGCATTCAAAGGCAAGGATAGTAATTTCTTTTTTAAATTTGAGTTTGTGTATCGAGCAATGCTTTGGGATAAAAAGTAGCCTGTCAGTTCAGCTTTTTAACTGGAGCCCACCAGCAGCTCTAAATATGGAGTCAGCCTCAGTTTGTCAACCATTGCTGTAGCTAAATTCTGTGGAGTGTATACATAATGTGTCTGATTACTGTTATATACATGCATTATGAAATTTGTAATTTGTCTTATATTTCTTTGTAGAATAAATCATAAAAAGTATTTAGGAAGTTACCATTTCTCTATTTTGAAATATACTAGGTATATATTTTCTTGGAAAATATGTATATGACAGCCCTGGTCTGAAGTTACACAAACATACATAAATTATGAGTTATATAATTGACCTTCCTGTTGCAAATCTATTCTTGAATTTACAACAAATAGCTAAATAAAAATGTATTGCCCTGTTGACATAGAATAGAATGAAATTGTTGCTTAATGTTAGGATGAACAAGATGCCTGAAATTGTTTTTAGTGTCCGTTCACGGATAAGTAAGTGCTAAGTCTATGCCTATGATAGAACTTTTAGAGGACTATATTTTAAATTATAACAGGTAACTGGTTGAAATTTTCAAACATGTTTTATTGTGATGGACACAACTAAATTACCAAAATCTAAATATTTAGGGGTGATATGGGGCATTATTGTATGGATAAAAAATGCTATTTTTTCGATATTCTTTATCCCTAAAACTGTGACACATGTAAGTTGCAAAGTTGGTGTAATAATAGTGCAATCTCTAAAGTAAATTAATAAAAACAGGCCAAATGTGAGTCAGGCGGCAAAGGAAGTCAATTAGTAGTGACATTAACATTTTGTTATCACGGCTATTGAAGTTTTTTTTTAGGTCCCCAGTCTACAGATTACTAGCAAAGCTTTTCATTTGCGAAAGGCTACACATCTGATCGTTTTCTAGTTCCTCAACCTTGTAATAACATAGATTCATGTATCTACTTACAGAAATATTATGATAAATAGTAGTTATACGAGTATAAATTAATTCATAATTATCATTTGTATTTTTGTTGTACCATACTAGCTGTGCCCGCGTCTCCGCTCGTGTAGATTATGGAATGCCGCCGGTCGAGCGCAAGTGCGAATCGTGCTGCTCCCGCTCAATAGATGAAAGACAAAAATGTTTATTGTGGGTGATCCTTCGAAGATAGATAATTATATGATGTTGCTGACTTTTATGTAAGTCTTCTTAAGATTGACAATTATGTAGAACATCTGGTATGGTTTACTCAGCATAAGCCATTTAAGCGCCCCCATATGCGTCTTTTTTCCGAATTCATTCATTATCGTCACTGCTTATTTCGTATGTTACTTTATCTTACAAAATATATTCTATGACCCATCTAGATAACATAGCTAATAATTTAAATCGAATAAGTGTTTTTTGCATGAAAATAACATAAACGGTCAGACAGACAGAGAGACGTCGAGTTTTATAATAGGTATAGATAGAAGATGAAAAATCTTAGTAATTCATAAAATGCTCCATGCCTCAAAACTAAACTAATAATAACTAACTAAACAAAATTAAAAATCACGATAGCCCCCTCTTAGTATTAAATATTAAGAGCTCAAGTTTTAATTTAAATAATTAAATACCAGTATTTTATTTTCGTCATCTTGGACAATATTTTCATGGTAACAATTCGACTAAGCCGATTTCCACAAAGCTAAAAATTTGTAAAATAATATTTTAGTATTTGTTAATTAAGTAAGTACTGTTCTAGTAGACATCCCGAGGTTGCGTCATGGTCCCTTAAATTTTTGATAAGGTAAAAAAAATACAATGCGTAGCCACGGTGCGTTAGTGCGACTCACACTTAGCCGACCTATCTTGCTTTCGTTAGGAAACGTGGGAGTAAAGTATTATGGAAATCGAAGCTTGGCAAAATAATGATGTTCCCTTTGCACCTGATAGTAAGTACGATGCAGTCCAAACACTACGGCGTCCGTCGAGAGATCAGGCTCCATCGATACTAAACGCCGATCTGCTCAAATTCTTCCTTAAATTTTCTTTGAAGGAGTCGCTAGCTGAACCGTATGAATATTTCTCGTATTCTATATCAGTATTTTTCAACCTGTAAGTCGCGACCCTCAGGGGTTCGCTAAGTCTTATTCGGGTGGTCGCGGTCGCAAACCAGGTAAAAGTAAAAAGTATCAAAATACAACAATTCGTAGTGAGAAGGCAGAGCCTGTTTTATTTTAAACATATTTACGAATCGTGGTTGTTAAGTACGACGTACTTAAATAATCAAATTGTTATGTAGGAGTTTATTTCTGTTCTTAGTTATGTTTACCATAGAAGGGTACCATAGTCCATCCACATAGGTAGGAAGTCGTGAATGGCAAAAATAATTTTAAAGGTTAATTTGCCATCTCTGGATTAATTTCTTTTCTCTTCGTCTAGAAGAGGTCAATCGTTTGTTAATCAAACTCATGTATGCCGTCAGCTGCTAAATCAGACAGACAAAATTATGTCGTTTTTAAAACGCTAACAAAATTTTATTATGGACCTGAGGGTTCGCCTGATTTTTATTACTAGTAAAGGTGTCGCGAATTTAAGAGCTTTTAAAAACATTGTTCTATATAATAAAAACAATATAACTAATAGGTCTATCTAGCTGCCTAGCTAACACCCTCAACTTGAAAATTTCTCGCTTGACACCTATCACCTATAGGTGTTCCGGCAGCTATACTTAAAAGTCAGTTTCTCCACTAGGCACTTAACATTAAGTGAGATTGTGGCCAGACGCTAAACCTATAAGGAAAAAACGCAAGGGCAGACTTTGGTTTCATAGTCTATGGCCGTGCTTCTTAAATGAAGTTTGCTATACAAATGACAAAACTCACGGAAATTTTACCACAGTGCGCGTGCCCGTAAGTTTTTGTTGGAGGTTTTAAAACCGCACCGCAACTAGACGCATTGCAGTGCGCGCTAACACTAAATTATTTTTATTCAATAAACAAATGGAATTAAAATGAATTCACATTTTTATAATTGACTAGCTGCGCCCGCTGCTCCGCTCGCGTGGACTACTAAAAAGTTATTTTTATATTTTGTGCTGAACCATAATTATTTTTCTAAAAGAATAGTAGCCTAAGTTATACACAAGTGTCACAAAATACCTTATTTTGGCTTATGTATAAGAGAATTTAAGAGATAGGCATATGGTATCGTGGACTTTTTTTAAGATGTTCTAAGGATCAATATTTTTGTAGAACCATTGTCTTTATGTATCACTAACCGTTACGCCAGCGCACGCGGATAAAGCAGTTCGAGTGCGCTGTTTCTTTCGACTTACTTAACAAAAACCAATATTTAAGGCTAGCTGAGAGGTGTAGCCTAATGCTAGATAGCCTATACTATTTCTCGTGAATCTGGCTTATCATATACAAAAATTTTTGAATCTGACTGTTAGTTCCAATGATTAGCTTCTTTAAACCAACAATCAAACAAAAAACTCTTCCGCTTTATTTTATTACTAGGTGTGCCCCGCGGTTTCACCCGCGTATAATTTAAAATAAAACGCTGATTGATGATTTATAAATTACAACACTTCAGTATAGACAATATTTTTATCGGGCGGTCAGGGTTATGCGTCACAACTCACACGGCTCGTACGCACCGCTACACCCGAGCCGAGTGTTGATTTTTTTTACATTAACTGGCAAACTATTCATCTAAATTAGTATAAGATTATGCCATTCTGTCACAAACCCATACATAATATACTATTACGCGCAACTCTCAATTTTACCCATTACTAAACGCGACAATATTAACCTCCGTTAATATTAGATTAAATATATTTACTTGGTTATACTTCAATGATTAAAATGATTTATGCGGTTTATAGATGTGATAAATCAGCGATGTGGGGCTCATGGGCGGGGTGGTGGTGCGGCGCGCTCGCCGCCAGCGCTCTGTTGCTGCTGGTGCTCGCGCAGCGCTGTCGCCGACGGAAGAGCTCCCGGCACACGTTGACGGTTAGTCCCATTCTCACTAGTGTCTATTAAAAATAGATTGTTTATCGATTAATCGATACTCAAGTCAAGTCAAAATCTGTCGCCAAGCACCAATAGGTGTGTTCCGGCAGCTGCACTTGAGAGCCAGTCGACCCACTAGGTTTAGCGTTTACCATCCTGGGTCACATCGTCACTTAACATCAGGTGAGTTTGTGGCCAAAAAGCCAAACCTATAACGATAAAAAAAAAGAAAAAAAAGTCATTAGCACTATTGAAAAATCAATATGTAAAGCTTAAACTATTTATAGTTCTAATTAGCTATATTTTTTTTAAAAGAAAGGTGTTCAATATTTCTAACCACAACAAATCCCAAGAGATACTGTCGAATTTTCAAACATTCAATGTTTATTACTAATTCTCTCATCTTGCCTATTATTACTCACTATTTACCTTAATATTTAACATACACATTTAAATTTAGTTAGAGTAATAATTAATATTTTTTCCGCAAATTGTACAATGATTGATTTTCTAAGTGATTTTTGTAAAGCAATCTGTATTTTTTAGATCTGATATATATTCTGAATACATATTGTATTATATATATATTGATTATAATTCTGATTGATATAATATTCTATCTGATATTATGATATATTTTTTACATTTTCAACTGTAATGTAACGGGGTAATGTATATTTTTTACTTTGAAACATACTTTTTTAACATTCTCTGCGGTAATCATTTTTTAACATTATCTACGTGTTACCGTAGTACTTCGCAAAAATAAAAACGGTATTATATTCAGTAAAGGACAGAAATAAAGCATGCGGTAGTGGTCTTAACAAGGCTAATGCATTGAAAATGCTGTTATTACTTAATTATTAATGTATAGAGTATTGGCAAATAACCATCCATTTTAATAAGTAAATTACTCTCTTATACAATCCAGAAATTATTTATTGTATGAAATTAATACAGGATAGCGTATGAATAATATCACCTAAAGTTGAGTGATGATTGCTCGAAAATGGGCCATACACTCACCCTAGAATAATGATTTGCTCTCAAGTGTTGTTGTACTTTAGTATTTAGTATACTAAATTAATTAATTAATATTTAGTAGTACTAGTGTATATAGAAGGACATCTCTGTCCAGGAGTAATCTAAAATATGCTAATGATTAACAGACATGATACAATGGTATTTATTTGCCTTACTATTGAATCAAGAGGTCGCGGGTTTCAACCCTCACACATGATCGATGGATTTCTTGTAAAATGTTGTGTCAGCTCCGTGTCTGGGTATTAAATGTCTGTTGGGTTACCATAAAACAAGCAACTTTGAAATCATAAGATAAAGACATATATTATGAACGAAAGTTAATATTTTGTTGTTACTCACTAAGTGTATAATTGTTTCCAGGTGCACATCATCCGTGACGCGCTTCCCCCACGCCCCTTACAGCCCCCTCGCGTGACACACCCCTATTTCCCATTTCCTGTCACTCCCCTACCACCGAGACGAACCCTGGCCACACTCGCTGGAGCGCCTGCTGACGAACCACAAAATATCCCTCCCCAAATCGTCGTAGTTCAGAACTCTACTCAAAATACTATAGCACACAATTCAGGACAAAATCCTCAACCTTCATCGAGCAATCCTAACCCGCAGCAAGAGTATAAAGGCATACCAAAATTGCCACTACCCGAACAGTGGTTGCATAAAAGGCCTATCGAATATAAATATTCCATAACGATACCACGACCGCTTGCTCAAATAGTGAGCGCTGATCTAGGAACAGATTTGAGCCAGGAATTACGAGCGAAGAAATATAGCGCCACAAGGTCACCTTCTTTGGAGAAAGACGAGAAGTCACCTTTTGTTGTTACAAGCGCTAAATCAGATAAAGTTTTTGGGTTCGATACTGATGTTCTGAAAAAGTTAAGCGATTCTGGTGAAACAAGTGAAAGGATGGACAGTGACGAACAGGAAGCGTCTACGGGCAATCTGAGACGGTTCAAATCAGTCAGCACTAGGCTTAACATATGCAGTGTTAATGAAGGTTCAGCGTTCGAAAGTCAGCACGAGAGATTAGAGATGCAAAACTCGCCTAGAGTATTAGAATGCAGCTCGGCAAAAGAAAAGTCCTCTACATCGAAATTCGATTTTTCACCAAAGAAATTAGCTGATTCTATAAGTTCACCACGATTCTTCACACCTCCCGAAACGGTGTCACCGATGTTCTTCGCTGAGCCATCACCGAAATCTGTTTATTACGACACAGTCAAGTCACCGAAATTCTTTCCTGAGACACCGCGTGATAATGAAGTTCCACAATCTCCAAGGAAATTAGCCGATAATTTGAATAGAAACGGATTAAATGAGAAACCAAGTTCACCAAAAATATTAGCAACACGAATTAGTCCAAAAGTGCATAGTTATAATAAAGAAAATTATTTCAGTTTCGATCAGTCCTGTACGATCGCAGATGTGGCTAGAATGTCACCACGACCTAGGAAATATACAGGACGTAATTCTATAGAAAAGGAAAGATTTACTCCTCCTGTTGATAAAGACATACGAAAATATAGGAGGCACAACAGTTGTGATACGAATTATAGAACAATTGAATTGAATATTACGAACGATAACAGAGATATTAAAGATAAAGATGTAGTAGATTGCTGCGCTAAAATAAATACACTGCAAATCGAAAATAAAACTGAAGAGAAATCGAACGAATTAATCCCAAATCCGACAAATACAGCTCAAGCTAGACGACAGCGACTTAAATCTATATCACTGGATTCGGATAATGCTAAAATAATTGAACAAAACCTAGGATTACCTATTGCGAAACAGATGAAGGATCAAATGAATGAGGCTTACAAGAATCAGGAAGTTAGTACTTCTTGCGAATGTGTGGATAGGTTTCCAAAAACTCCGAGCGATGAGCGGCCTATATTCAAATTTGACGTCGATAAAGAACCAGAGGAGGGAAAATCACCAGTGAAACAGAAGAAAAGTCTCCGACAAAGCTCAGACACACAATCCTTTCTTGATATGCCAAGGTTTTCGCCGAAAGAATTTGAAATAAGTGTAATTACGGACGAAGCGACGGCTTTAACTGAAACCCAAAGTAAACCTAAAAGCAAAAACTTGAGAAACTTAACGATCGATTTAACGAAACGCGATAGCGACCTTGAAAAGGAACTTGTTGAATTCGAAAAGCTTTACACTGATGCTGAGGAGATAAAGGTCAAAACTCCGATTTCTAAAATCAAAGCATCGTCTTTAGACTCGTCTGAGTCTGTAAACCTTTCACTTCCACAGAAAAATATTCTCGAGGTACCTCAAAATTCCATTTCCGTTCCGAATACACCGAAGAGGCAGTTAAAAAGGATACTGCAAAAAACTTTGAAGAATGATGTTGGTGGCGCTAAATTTGGTTGTAACTCTATACAGTCGACTGCGGATCAACGCCGTCTGCTAACGAAAGCCCAGGATAGTGGGATATATTTGAGAGAAAATCATGCAAGCCTCATGCTATACCAACCTAGTACATCACGACTGACTGCCCGTACTATGAGATCATTTGACGAGAACATGACAGATTTAGCTGAAAACACACCTGAAATTAATGTATCCGGAGTTGATAAAAGATTACTCGCCGACACGGGGCAAAGTTTGGGATCTAATTTGCTCAACTATAAGCAAAACCTAAGCGTCTCAAGTACAAATTTGAAGACGTTACCAGAAGGTGTACCTTCAGATGATTTTGAACCTAGCCTGGAAGATGAGAAAACCATTAAAAAGTTGTATCGAAGGAATTCTAATCAGAGTCTTATGTTGAGCTCACACAGTTTACAAGGATCCAACAGCTCCCTAAACAGCGCTGGAGCATCTTATCACAATTTAGCCACAGTAAGAACAAGCATTTCCAATTTCAGCTTAAGCTCTGATCGACTGAAAAAATTATCTATAGAAAAGAGAGATTCTAATGTCTCACTTACGAATGCTGATCACGTTACACCTGCAACAAGGGTCATATGCTCATCAAATTTAAATTTATCAGGGGATATATCGAAAAACTGCCTGTTGCAGAGAAGAGGCTCAAACAACAGTCTAACTTTAAATATTCATTCATCCAATAATCTAAGTAGGCACTCTAGTAACAGTTCCTTGAATAAAGAGGCTAAACCCGGTCAAAAGAAAGGTTTGCTCGAACGCCGTAGTTCAAACACATCTTTGACACTGAACATAAACACTTCGAATCCTCAGTTGTCGGGCAACAAGGGTCTGAGTATATCAAATTATAACCTTAATGGATCCGCATGCAATTTAAGTATATACAATAGCAGTCACAGTATAAATACCGAACAGAAAAAGGGAATTTTAGAACGACGAAGTTCAAACACATCGCTAACGTTGAATATTCAACCTCAAGAGCCCAGGGACTTGGAAATCGACGAGGCTGTGTTGGAAAACAACCTCAAAGAATTGCCGCATAGGGACAAACATCGGAAATCTCTCAGTACCGAGAACCTTTTACCCAAATCATATAAAAATAGGAGTAGAGCAAGAAATACTGAACAAGGCTTTGGTTCCCATGATAATTTGTGGTCATCCTCTTATGTCGAAGAGGGTTACCAGCAGAATTATGGTGTCACCTACGTGTATGGTGATCAGGAAGATGAGTTGGTGTATGCTGTCGCACGGCAAGATGATCCTAATTTCACAGGTTTTGTCAAGAATATATCAACAAAACCTTTAAGCCCGCAAACATTTTCTAAAGATTTCAAACAGTATTTAGTAAATATGCAGCATTTACAGAACGCGTCTAGCGTCTTAACACGGAGTCAACTGCGGGATCTCAATGAGGTATTCCAAAACGGGTACTCCAAGGTAAAATGTCATAGTACGAGCGACGTGCAACACTGCTGTTCAGGCAGGGTGGAAGAATTATCAAAGGATAATCCTCAAATGGTGATACCGGAGCCGGTTGCATCCCAACCATGTTCAGAATACCAGAAGAAATTGCTTAGGAATCTGCATCAGGAGTTTTGGGATATGCCGCTGAACTTTCAAGAGAAACCCATAGTTCCCGGTTCCCACTCTAAGAATCGATATAAGGAGATTCTGCCTAATGAACATTCTAGATTCATTTTGAAGACTTATGATGGAACTAAAGAGGGATATATCAACGCCAATTTTATAAAGGTATTACCTTTTTATATGAAATCACCACTTTTTAAATTCTCTGAACCCATTTTTTTATATGCACGGCCAAGTGGCTGCAATGTGCCTGATGGTGGCAAAGTGACTGCACTGTGCCTGTTGGTGGAAAATTGTCTACACTGTGCCTGATGGTAAACACAGTATAAACCAAACACAACGGCGACCACCGAGAAATCGGCATTCTATCGTCGATCGTTGCTGTCATGCCAACCTGCTTGCATCCGGTAGCTGGATATAGATTGAGTCACTTGACGCGTTTATCACCATGTATATGGCAGTTGCGATTCAGTGTTATAACTGGTTCATGAGCATTATCTAGTTGGTCACAAGGTGTCTTTATTCATACATTTTTGTGCATAAATTATTTATGTTGTTCTAGGGCCACGAGTATTCAAAGAACACCTACATCGCCACCCAAGGTCCTCTACAGAATACCATCTACGACTTCTGGTTAATGGTCTACCAGAATGGCACGGACTACAGAAGTAAACAATCACGAGACCTTGGACCATTCTCGCCAACCGGTATACAAAAAGTAGTCATGCTGACGAACTTCATCGAGAATAATCAACAGAAATGTGAGAAATATTTCCCTATGAAGCTTGATGAGGAAGTGATAGTCAAAAACCCAAATGGCGCTGAAGAATCTAAATTCTTCGTCAAAAATTGCGGTATGGTAAAAAAGCCTGGGTACACTATAAGGAAATTGGATGTTAGATTTCTTAAAGTGGAAGTGGAGAAGTCGAGAGGGAAACACCATGATCAGACTGAATTTAAAACACTTGAAGGAGCCGATAGAAGCGAAAAAAGTAATATGGATTTAGTAAGCACTCTTGAAGCTGAAGACACTGAGAGTCTTGACGGAGAATTATTCGAATTGCGTGATAAGAGAGTTAAAGAATTAAATCAAACACATGACAGGAGACTCAGTGAAACAAAAACTGACACTTATCCAAATTATATGACATTGGATAAAGTTAATAATAAAATTAGACAAATTATATTTAATTATGAACTTATTGGTAGAAGTCGAAGTGCATTGCAAGATGATATAAATAGGGATTGTGTTAGGAAATGTGATTTCTTGTTTGTGGGTAATGTTAACCCAAATGTGATAAGTGTTTCATGCCAAACTGTTGACAGTGATATAGAGAAATGTAATGTGGTCGATGAAACAGACTATTTAGGTCATAGTGATAGTGCTAAATGTCAGGCGGGTGAAGAAGATAAAGTTGATAACAGTCAAATTGATAAATTTTCTAGTGAAACGAACGGACGAATTGTGAACGAAAACTTTGGTAGTTTACGTAATTCATCTACACAAACCGAAAGGGGTTACGATGTGATTATGAATCAAAGTGGTCACGAAAGCGTTTTCGTGGTCTATCACTATTGGTTCCATAATTGGGTCGATCACAAATGCCCTAAAGATGTGAATGCTCTCCTGAACTTATCGTTGGACGTTTTAAAAACTGGAACGTGTGATTTCGATCAGATATCAGATAATTCTGAGGAGATGTGTACATGCGAGAGTCCGAAATGCGATTCAAAGTTCGTGTTTCCACCGATAGACAGTATAGTGCCCTGTGAAGTGAAGGTTAATTTAACTTCACCGTTAGACTTCACAGTGGATGTGCCATCCCCACCAACTATAGTTCACTGCTCGGCTGGCATTGGCCGTACTGGTTGCCTGATTGCCATTCTGAATGGCATAAAGCAGCTGACAAACGATCAGAAGGTGGACGTCCTGGCAATTGTCTGTAACATGCGGTTGAACAGAGGTGGAATGGTACAAAACTCGGAACAGTATGAACTGATACACAAAGTGCTGTGTTTATACGAGCAGGCCTGTTTGCCGGAGTTATAGCTGACTGGAAACGGTTCTGGTTATTGTCTTTAAAAATGGATGACTCGGGATATCTTCATACTTGCTATTACTTTTAAGGGGTAAGCTAAATTATTCGATAATTATTCATATATGTTTTGAATTATTAATATTAAGTTGCACTGTTACAGCATAATGTCGTATTTTGAAAAAAAAAAAATATTTCTTATGTTTATCATTGCTCTGATTTAAAAAATTGATTTAAAAAAAGAAAGAAGAAAACAAATGGAGTATTTATAACTTACGCTTTGTTCATTATGGTCTCTGCTTGAGTTAGATCACGCATAAAGTTTTTTTAATATATTATAAGCTGGCGTTTGACCGCAGTCACATTTAGGAACCGTACGTAAGGACGACTTTTCGACGCGATTCTGTATAATCGTTATATACAGATTGTTTTATGATGGATTCGTTTTATGTAATTTTACAATCGTGTTCAGACGAGCGCTTTATAATCGCCGGAATTGCGTTTAGTCAACACTTTCGACACGCTCATATTTTGGTACACTTTATACGTTTAATGTTTGATCACAATCTCATCTGATGTTAAGTGACGAAGTCGCCGAAGATGTAGACTTAGCATAGACGACGTAGACGAGCGTACTAGACTTACCTTACAGGAAACTGGATTTCCAAGTGCAGCAGCCGGAACACAATATAGATGCTTGGCGACAGATTTTCAAATTGAGAAATTCAATTTAACAAGAATTTCAATTCAGAATTTCAAATTGAGCTAAGCTGGCGTTAGATAATACCTGGTTTCATCACGAGATTTTCTTCACCGAAAGCTTAGGCTCATTTTAGGGTTCGGACCTATGAATTTTATCGTTGGTGTTCAGCCCCTGTGGAGAGCGTAATGATCCTTCGGGCTCAATTCTATCTTATACTAGCTGTGCCCGCGACTCCGTTCGCGTGGACTAAGGAATGCTGTCGGATGAGCGCACGCGCGAATCGTGCTACCACTTCCGCTCAAAAGTCTGAAGACAAAAATGCTTATTGTGGGATATCCTTAGAAAATAGATATATTCTATCTTTTTATGATCTACAAATATGTAGAACATTAATTTCATATGATATATCGTATGGTTTACTCAGTGTAAGCCGCTTAAGCGCTCCAAATGCGTTTTTTTTCCCCAAATTATCTTACCATTATCGTCACTACTTATTTAGTATGTTACTTTATCTTACAAAATATATCCTATAACCTGGCCAGATAACTTACTATGAATTAACATTAAAAAACATGTAAATCGGATTAAATTTGTAGTTTTCGCGTGAAAAGAACATAAACGGACAGACAGATAGAGACGTTGAGTTTTATAATATATATATACACATATTAAAAACTTGTGTACATCTTTTACTGATCGTGTAATTTCTTGTAATTTCTGAACGACTTGTCTTTACGACACGAGGGTTCGTAGGTATGTTAGGGATCCGATAGGTGGCACTTTGTTCGAGCCATTATGAACTACCGTAAAAGGGCAGAACGTCCACCGGGCCTGCTAGTATTAATCTAAAAATTAAATTCAAATTTGTGATACAGTAAGGCATTAGCTATAATACCTATATAGGCGTATATCGTACGCATTCTGCCTACGTAAGTACCTAAAACGCAGTCGTTAATAAGCAATCTACGTCACACTGATCCGTCCGTCTGCTAACCAGCACCGACACAATTAACACCCAAAGCAAAAATTAACAGTTACATGTTAAACAGTTAACTGTGTAGTAAATTCTTTCATAAGGAAAGATAATATATTTGTTATGATAATTTTCATGTAAAATACATAACGTTATTTATAAACGTACGTTTTTATGAGGGTCCATTTAACGTATGTCTTAGTAGTGTTAATTATACATCGATTGTCTTGTCAATTGATAATCATTTGCACTAACGAACAACCGATATTTAGGCTTAAACTACCGATACTAGGTATGAGAGAAAAATAATGAGGACACAATTTCACACACGCCCATGTGATTCTATAATAAGCATAGCTTGTACAATGCTAACTAAATAGCTGATATACAATATATACATATATATGACAGGAGCTGATAGGCTGCCTCGCTATTAGTTCGTTCAGTCATGTATAGTTAAGCGAGTAAACATAGAGAGTTCAATACCACGTTCGCAATAGAATCCTCAGAAGACAGGGCACGACAAGAATTTCTCTTGAGATACATACAGTCAGACGATCTAAGCGAGAATGCCGCTCGCTTATTTTTTTTTGATCCGACTACACTGTTAGTCGAAAGGGCCTTGAAGCCCCAGATGGCTTTTACAGCTTCACCGGGCTTTCGCTCCTTGTGCCACGCCTTTTATACCCCTCCATTCAGTCCGAGAAATAGGATAGTTATAAATATCTGATTATGAACATACCCCATATGAATTATGCTCGAGTTGAAAATCTTTCGCTAAGCACCCATCACCTATTGGTGCTGAACTTGAGAGTCAATCTTCCGCTAGACTTAGCGTGTTATCATCTTGGGCCATATCGTCACTTAAAATCAAGTGAGATTGTGGTCACAAAGCTAATCCTACAACGATAAAAAAAAATTAACGAATCACATCACCATATCAGCGTCACGACATATATATATTTTTTAATACACAGATACAACTGACAATTATGCTCATCACACAAAACTCAGTCATGGGCAGGATAGAACCTGCGACCTCTCGACTCGGTAGTAGGGCTTGCTACCTTTGCGCCACGAGGCTATATTTTAACAGGAAGGTATAATATGGGGATACATGTTTCTGACTATAAGAGATCACGTACATGACCTCTTTTTTAAAACTAACACAACTCCCTAATAACTGGTACTAAAAATCCGATAGTTAATCGATTTATCGATATTCTTTTTTAGATAACAATTGATACTATCGGGTTTTCAAACAATTGATGTTTAATGAACACCATGTCTGGTTGTCAATGGTGTCAATACAAATATCGTGTTTTAACTAATGGTGTGTTTTACTAGAAGCGTTATTCATTATTGAAAAATTGTACACCAAATAAAAAGACTAGCGATACCTGAAGTGGGTTCCGGTATAAGTCACCACCAATCATGTACGTTTTGTCATTGAATCTTCGAATGATTTTGGTTGTTAATTAATCCACTGTTATACATTTTATTTTCAAATCGTCTTTGATGTTGTCTAGCTTTCATAGTTTAGAGACCCCTGGTCTAAATAACAAGCATTCGTTCAAGCGTACATGAACAAGTTGATTGCCTCTAATCTGTATCCTCCATTATTCAAAAAAAAAAAAAAAAAAGAATTCGTCTTTTTATCCGTATTCGTTTTTTTTGTACAAATATCAAACGGATCTTTTAAGTTTATTCATTAAATTAATTTTGAAAAGTAACAATTAAAATTTTTGAACTCCATTACTTGATTTCAGTTTTCATTAAATTAGAATAGGTAGGTATATGATATAAAAAAATCGCTATATATTTACTCGTAGTACACTGAAAAAAAAGTTTTGTTAAGAATAGCTCAAATTTTACCTATTAGTTACAAAATTCAGGGGACTACTAAACTGAGGCCTACTAGTAACCAAACTCTTAACTAGTTTGGGAAGTGCAGCAAAACCAGTTTAGCTATTTTAACAAATGTTTGGTTACTAAGAAGTAAATTTAAGCTATTTTCTGATTAGTCAAACAGTTCAGCTATTCATTTTTTTCAGTGTAGATTTCGCGATTCGAATACTCACTCTGTTCGACTGAACTGTACTTCAATATATATATCAAATTAATTCAGCCTCCAGTGTAGAGAGATATCCGTCCTCGACGACTGACATACAACAAGTATCCCGTATCATTTTTTTTTTCGAACCATCCACACTTGGCTTTAATAGCCCTGAGCCTCAGACGGCTTTATAGTTTTACCGGGCTTGGGGGCGAGCGCTGAAGGCACTCAGCCGCGAAAGCTAGGCAACAAGCTCCAATGGTGCCAAAGTGGCCGAACCTCGGCTTCGGCTGTTGCCGAATCATGCGAAAAAGTCTCGATCTGACTAGATTCCTATACATAGAATTTCGAGCTAGCTAACTATACATATATACACGTTTCTGCCTTCTTGTCTAAAACAACTAGCCAAAAAAAGAAAAAAAGGTCCCTTACAAAACCTATGCAGCTGAGTGGTGTGCATGTGTGTGTAGGGGTGCAGTGTAATGACTGTATGTTGGTAGGTAGTGAATGCAGTGTCACTGTATCGCACGATCCCGTATCAGGCGAGACAATGTCTTTTATACAAAAATCCCCACTACTCAACAGATAAACTATTTAAATGATGATTTATAAGTACGGCTATTAAAAACACTTTTTAGGTTACAAATATATGACTTGGTTTAAAATGTCAAATTAACTTTTGGTTGATAATAATTGAGTATGTTTACAATATAAATAAATTAATAAAATATCTGTACTCCGGAAATCCCGACTGTCTCCCCGTCCACCGAACCAGTCCAATGGGAAGGTGGCCTCTCTTGGTGCACTCTGGCAGAGGAAGGAGGCGAATTAACTTACTCCCTGCACCCACCCAGCAGTGATTTTTTACGAAGGTTTCTTCCTAGACCGTCGGTAATTTTTTATAGGGGCTCTCATCCGCCGTCCATAATGAGTGAGCGTGAGAAGGCCCGCCCTTGATCCATCCTCTATCTCTGATGAAACAGAGGTATAACAGAAAAAGCGATATCGACCAGGTTTCAGCCGACAGCCAAAATGGCTGACATTGCCCGGGTTGCACCACGTTGAGGTTCCATACATCGCGCCCCTTCATTCCCATACACCAGCGCATCTTCATTTAATTAAAATTAACTCCGGTCAAACGCTTGGTTATGATACAAGAAAAAAATGAAATACAATAGTTGTATTGTACGCATGTGTAGTACGCAAAAATACAAGACTACATTGTATATGAGTGGGGGTCACTGATTTAAATGAGACTTTTATCGCAGGCGAAAATTGTTAAAAGATGCCAGAAGTGTAAAAAATGTAGTTTTATTAAAATCCTATATTATTTCATAGCTCATTCTAAAAAATTGTATGATCAGACAAAAAAATGTTGGCAATTCCAATCTTTGTATACATGGAAACGTATTTAGAGTGACGATATAATGATTGATTTTTATTCGTGGAATTTTATGTGACAATTTTTTCTATCTGTTTCCGACAACATTTAGCCAGTGTATATCCAGGTGTCGAAAGGCTTGCAAGCCGGCATGGCAGGAATGACTGGCGTTGAATTGCCGATCTCTCGTGGTCGCCGTGGTATTGGAATTGTACTTTGCTTACCATCAGGCACAGTGCCGTCCCATTAGTGTGTTACGAGTGTTTACAGAAATAACAAGTTTTCATTCTAGTAATACAGTTTTGTTCAACTTAATCTAACGATGTCTTTTGTTTTGATTACACCTGTGTTCTCACAATAACTGGCACATATTTGAAGAGCTTGTTTGTAGTGCGGGTCGCGAGAGAAGCGATGACGTCACAACTTAAACGTTAAAATATAATATAACGGTAGTACTCGCGCTAAATTCTACTAAAGAGTAAGCGAGATGGGTATACTTAGATGTCTCCACACTTGTAGGTATTTATACTCGGCTAGTGCCTTAAGCGCTCGCCCACAAGCCCGGGGAAACTGTTAAGGCCTCCTGGCGAACAGTATAAAAAAAAATGTATTTATAATAAATATTATTTTGTAATCAAATACATGAAATAATTACAATCGTCTAGTACCTACTTGGTAAACACTCTTTCAATACGGAGCCAGCGCGAAACAAACGTTTAGGACGTTTAGAAACAATTCATACAATTAATCGATTCATAAATCGTCTTACCAAGTGTAAGCGATAGATATCATACCTATATTTATATAGAATTTACAATAACTATATGTATGTACACTGTGTACCCCTTACGTAAATAGCAAAATAATATATTGACATTTGTTAAAAAGAAAAAAAAATTAAGCGCACAACTTTATTTTTAATCTCTTTACTTGGAGTCAATTCTCAAGTAACAAGATTTTTTTTGTTAGGAGTAAATAAGGTTTCGTTTAAGATTGTTCGTTTACTTAAGAATTGTTTCCAATTAACTTTTATATTTTTTTAAGTTGTAATTATTATTATAAAAAGAGTCGTGGTTATTTTAAATTATTTATTTGTGTTAAGTAGGTCTTCATTGTTTTATTTATTTCGTTTGTAAATGTATACAATTTTATTTTTTAACTGAAAATTCTGAGTGCCACATTTTAAGTGTTTTCTTAAAGAAAGGCTTCACAGTCTTTCGAAATAGAATTTGAATTTGTTTTTCGGAGTTCGATATTTTGAATTACACTAAGGGTCAGAATAATAATAAACAAATTCGAATAGTTTTTTTGTCCAATGTATAAAGTCGACCACATATATAAATTACCAAAAGTGGTAATAATCAAAAAAAAAAAATATAAATAACATTTCGTTGTTTATCACGTGAATGTTTAATTTTATTTGACAACGTTTTTTTTAAACGTAATACTATGGCACTCTGTTATTTATTAGTTTTAGCGTTGTAATATATTGTATTTGAGTGAAGAACATAATATATTTTATCCTGAGAATGTATACAAATAAATTTTTAATATGTATTTTGTTTGTTTGTTTGTTTTTTTTTCAGTTTTAATATTGCTTGCTCTTTAAATTATTATTTGGATTTTGTAACAATACTATGCCCCGTAGAGTAAATTGACAATCAATAATGTCAAACTTGAAAATAAATTGTTTTTCTAGTGTTGTTTTACGGTATACTTTAAGTTCCGGTTGTTCGTATCGTTAAATTATTATAAGTGAGTTTTTATTTTATTTATTAATTTAAATATTTTGTACTAATAGTAATTTCGTAAAATTTTAATTTTTTTTTTTAATGGAAATATCGTGTTTTTATAAGGTCCTAAGTATCTAAAGAGTAATACAAAAAAAGAGATCAAAATGTATTCAGTAGTTTTCGCGTGATGCGCGCACATCGGGAAACCGCTATCATTACATTTAGGCAACTAGAAAATGTACGTGACAAAAAAAAAAACAAAAATTTTACGCTTGGGTTACTTATTCCATCAAAAACACGATCGAAGATTTGTTGTTTGAGATAAAATTTAGAATAGCAAGAAAATGTACGGTTTTACGATTAGTCGACGTTAAACTAGCTAGATTATAATCCAGCCAATCATGGTATGTCGTTTTATTATACGGAAATAAGAAAGGCCGATTTTAAATTAGCTTCAAAAACATCAAATTTGTCGAATAAGTACGTACTGAAGATTGCCAATTAAATAAAATTGTTAGTAGACGAAATTTCGGGTAAACGCGAGTTTGCTAGATAAATATGTACCTATATTTGCAATGTCATAAAACTTTGTACAAACAAGTCTGGTTCAGCTTGATTGAAAACAAGTCGGTGTTTGATTTTAAGTGAGAAATAATTATAAATATTCAATGTGACCTTTACTTGAAACCGGTTTTTTAATAACGGTTAATAAAAGTTTTTTACCGGCTAAAGTAAAATCTCGTTCAGCACGTACTTAATCGAAAACCATATAGGTTCCATGAGATAAACAAACCGCCTCCTAATTAAGTAATCCGCATCAGTAAAGCGATAGCAATTTCATTTGCCAAATACGCAATTGAGAGGTCCTTTCCAAACGTATAAGTTTTCTATGTATTTCTAATATAGGCCGACATTGTATCAAGTTTTATTAATTTGAATCTATAACATTTGTATCCGCAATCGATAACTCTTGACGAGGGCTGGCGTTTGAAACTAAATCGCGTGTCGTGGCTTCTCCGAGTCATAATTTTCACAAACTGGGAATTATATCACATGGCAAAACGACCTCAAAATGGTGACGCGTCTCCCTACCCTACGCGTGTGTAATGAAAAGAAAGAAAGAAAACATTTATTCACAATAACAATACACAGTACATACAGATAAACGTCAAGATAAACAGTGAACTGTGCATAGAAAAATTACTAATTTCTACTTAGATAAAAAACAAAACAAACAAATACATAAATAAAAAATACACAAACAAATACAAATACGTTAATAATACAATAAAAAACAAATACATGTGTTGTTGCGTCACAGTCCTCACTCCATGTAACGAATTCTTTGATACTTTACTATTGAGCGGTATAATTAAATTATGAATTTAGATGGTATATGTAGCTGCAAACAAACAGCATCCCCCGATTTTCGTATCATCAGTTTTTTGAATTGCCTCCCACTATGAAAGCAAATTTATGGACGTATTCACGTCAAAAATCGATCGTTGACTTGTGAGTTCGAATTTCGAACCCAAATTTGCTGGTGGCTCTCGGGTCGTACCCCACTAAAGCTGTCTCTGAATATAGCAAACCATCTCTATATGATTGTAAACGGCTTTCAGATTAATTTATCCTTTCCTGTATCCGCGAAGATCGACTTCTAATACTTCTTGCTTCTTCGGTCCAGCACCTTACTTTTTCATTAAAATGCAATCTTTTTCACATTGGCGAATAGTTCTAGGTATGCTCTGGGAGGGAGTGCCACCATACGTTTAAATAGACTTTGATGAGTTGGACATGTGGATTGTTATGTCTGAAATTATGAGTGATAGAAAAATCAATAAAAATCATTAATTGTAACTAAGTGGAAACTGAAACTCGGACGAAAAAAAAATGAATTAGAAACGAATAGAAACAGTACTAGAATGTATTTCAAATAAGAATATAGGTCCGCCATCTTGACTCACCTTTCGACAAGCAACTTTAGTAAAAAAAATGTACGACCGGTAAAACAATACATGTGCAAATAATGATTAAATAGATTTAGATAGATAGAATTAGGTACTTTTGAACTTTTAAATGACAGGAATAATTTGTAAAGTAAATAAAGTAAAGGTGAAACCGCACTAGGTGGTAACGGCAAGGCACGGCACGTCGCGGCCATTTATTCTTTAATGTGTGGGGCATATCGCACTACGCGGCAGCGGCACTGCGCGTGACGGACATCTAGTGCGGTTTCACCCTTAATATAAACTAGTCATTCCATCTCCTAGACTTAGTAAGATTAATAAACGTATTTTAGGTAACGTCTCTCTTTGCCTTAGAAAATAATTGTAGCTCTAGACTACTTTTATTTTGAGGATCACAAACAAATAATTTACTTTATATTTAGGTTCCAGACTACATTCAAGAATATTGGGAGTCGTTTTAATCTGGTTTGGAAAAGAACCCCAACTTCTAGAAGAATTCACAAGGAAATTAACTGGTCTTCTGAACATAATGTTTAACCTTATATTCAATAAATAATGTATATTTATATGACGTAACTCAGCTATGTCATACATGGGAGTACCAGCATTGTTATAAAAACTATAAAATATTGTGATCTTTATAAAACATTTAATAGAGAAATTCTGTGTTAGCACAAAAGTACTTGTATATTTAATATTTATTAAAATACTTAAGTATAGGTTCCTTAGTAGGAGAGACTGTATTCTCTAAATTATTGTAATTTGGTGTGGAACGTCAAACGAATTTCGCATTCTTGCCCACATTATGTTTAAGAAGAAAGGCGGGCGGTGTTTTAGTTTACATAAAAGTATATAATGTATTCATCGGTTTTAGCCCTGGATAATGGCATTTGAGCTGATATTTTTTTACCATACAATCTATACATTGTAGATAATACTTATATCATCCTATTTTTTCTCTCGTCTTCGTCAGCGTGGACTACAGAATTTGGTCTTTACCGAGATAAATCCAGAGTTAATCCAGGTAATAAACTGTGTGCCGAATTTCATCCAAATCCGTTTAATCGTTTTTGTGTGATTGAGTAAAAAACATTTAAATTTTCACATATAATATACATAGTTATAAAATAAAGTCCCTCGCCTCGTCTTTCTGTCTGTCTGAACGTGATAAACTCAAAAACTACTGAACAGATTTTCATACGGTTGTCATCAATGGACGGACTGATTCATGAGAAAGATTTAGGTGTATAATTTTTTAACGTTTTGTGTAAATTGGCTTAAATATGGCAATGATTGTTGTAAATGTCGGAAAAAAAATATGCCGATTGGGAGCTTTACTGGCGTGCGCCGCGTAAACCTAGAGAGTTATGCTGTAACCCGTGCAAAGCCGGGGCGGGTTACAAGTTTATAATATGGAGTAAGATAGGAAACTTCTAGAATTTCTCAGTTATACTGCCGTTATCAGTCCAGGCGTTGTTCGCGGCTAGGAACAAATTTTTTAGAAGGTCAGTCAGTTAAAAACTAGAACAAACGGCTCAGTTTTTATTTCTAGTTATATTCTAATAATTGTGAAGTACTACTCTGTCAAAAAAGTTCTGGGAAAACTTCAATAATACACAAAATGTTAATTACACTACACTTACGCCAACGAATACCTAATCCAATCAACAAAACATTTTTTAACCCTTTTTGCGGAATTGAGTTTGGTTCTCGTCACGAATTCTCCTTTATGTCTTCTACCGAATGAAAACGGGTGCCACGAAGTCGTAATTTGAGTTTAGGAAAAAGAAAGAAGTCGGCTGGAGCCATATCTTGTGAATAATGTGGTTGCTCTAGGGTATTTGTTGAGTTTTTGGTCAAAAATTCGTTCACAATGTTGGCCTAGTGTGAAGGCGCTCTATCTTGATGCAAAATTTAAGAATTTTCTTTCTACAAATCTGGCCTTTTTCGTCGAATTTTCTCTCTTAAACGCTGCATAACGCTATAATAATATACTTTATTTACCGTTTGACCTTCCGGTAAGAATTCTGAGTGCACAACACCGCGACAGTCAAAGAAAACAACATGACTGGTTTTTAATCGACTTTGGCGTGGTTTTTTCTGTTTCGGTTCAGGTAGAAGGCGCTTGTTGACTAGTTTGCATGTCAAACTCGTAAACCCACATCTCGTCACTAGTAACACTGCGTTTCATGAATGTTGGGTCGGAATTGTTTTGTTCTAGCATGTCCTCAGCGACTCTTATGCAATTGAGTTTTTAGAGAAAATGCAGGTCTTTTGGGACTAGCCGAGCGGCAACGTGTTTCATACCCAAGTGATTATTTAAAATGATATGGATCGACTCGTGAGACACAGAAAGTTCAGCGGCTATCTCTCTTAAACTTGAATGAGAATTTTCAGTCACTATTTCCTTCACTTTTGCGAAGTTAACTTCACTTGTAGACGTTGATGGGCTACCAGGGCGATGCAAACCTTTCAGCATACCTCGACTGCTTTTGAACGCTTTGTAAGCATTTTGTTCGTTTATCTATCACATGTCGCATTACATTACACTGTCGCAAATAAAATTGAATTTTATGCCTTGCAGTCAAGGATTATAATAGTAAATTCGGAACATTGTATATGTTATGTCACATGTCTGCAATAATTTGTATTTTTTTAAAAAAGATCACTTGTATCGTGGTTTCATAACACCGCAAAATATTTTTTTGTCTATTATGAATTTCGCAATACATACTAGATATGATCTAACTAAAAACAGCACTGTATTTAAACTAAATGACAGATGCAACTAAAACTCCGCGCCAAAAGGAAACATAGTTGTGTCAATCTAACAGAAAAAAAAATCTGAATTTGGAATTATAAGCAAATCATTCATTCCTGATACTTTTTTGAGTGAATGTACAAGTATATGTACAGGATAAACCAATAATTATGATGTGTGTGGCAGTCTATCGATGCAGCGCATGCGCAAGAGTTGCAGCGTTCAAGGTTGGTTTGATGAAACGGATTGGTGTTAAACCAGGCCATTCCGGTTTACTTGTTTTTGGAGATCCGCGGAAACGTTCAGCAAACAAATTAGTCAAGAATAAAAAATAAACAGTATAGCTCTAGTCCTTTTTATATTATTTTTGAAAAAGTTAATTAAGATCAGTCCAGTTTTGGAGGAGGAAATCAGGAATAGTAAATTATGATTTCGTTTATTTTATATAGGTATAATCAGTTCAGTCCGAGCTGCGACAACTCTCGCGCTCTGAATTTCTATCAAAACCTATACCTACCTACTCCAAATATATTGGCGACCGCATTTCCTCTTAAGACATTGTTGCTTGTAACGTGTAATTTATAAAAAATGATAATATACTCGTATAAAACATAGTACATTATATATTACAATTAAATAAGTTTATATTATACAGTACATTTTTCAATGAATAAAAAAATATGACTGAGGTAAACATTCATGCGTATGTAACATGTGACGTATCTAAATGTTTTCTCTCTCTTACTCATGTACTGTGAGTGAAAGAGATGTAAAACCTGAATAAAGTCGATGATTTTAATCATTATTGTGTAATTACGTAGTTAAATAATATATGTAACTTATCTATTAAATTGTACATGCGTAGTATAATAGAAATCTTTTATCGTTACGTAAAATAAAAAGAGTAGGTAAATAAAATAGTGCGTGTCAGCTCCGACGTGCTACTGGAGTTTACTCTTTAAGAACCATTCTCTCGAAATATATATAATAGAGGAGTTGGAATTATTAAAGATGTGCCTGCGATTTCCCCCGCGTGCAAATTCGTGTATAAAAACTGCGATAAAAAAATATATGTAGATGTACTGCAATTCAACATCGGCGATTTAATCGTGTTTCACACTCACTTGACGGTTTCCCACAGTTCTTTGTGAACGAACGGTTCTGACTCTTTTTTTAGAGGAATGGAATACTGAAAAGGATTTTCTCTACTCTCCATCAGGCATTTTAATTTAATTTTAATCAGAATCGTAACACAATGAATCAAAAGCCCAGCTAAGTATAATCATTTTACATACTGTACAAAATACTTAAGTAATTTTGCTGAGTAGTTTTGTAATACTAAAACAAAGTTTGTTTAATAATTTTATATATATTAACCGTTAATATCCAGTGAATAATGGCGCATTATACTATATCCATTTTAGTATAATTAAATCAAAATATTGATAGCACAAATAACTCCAAACAACGACATCTATCGTTAAATTTCAGGACAAAATCGAAAAATCAAGAAAGTTCATTTGTATTGAAAATTAAGTGAAGATAAAATAATTTGGATTCATTTCGTAGAATTTCATTTCATTTCTTTCTATATTGAAAAATATATTTATTACATATACACACATACCTTTTTTATAATTACATAATTTAACCTCAATTTATAGACCATACAAATGCCCATCCTAAATGTAGGTAGGTACCTACAGACTATAAACTATACTCGTACCAAATTACATCAAATTCGGTTCAGTAGTTTCTTTGCGATTGGCGTACAAACCAACAGATGAACAAAAATGACAAAAACTTTTAAAAAAATTTCTGTCCTTAATTCTAAACCCCAAAGTAGTATTTTTATGTATCTACAGATTTAGACTCTTTACTCTTTTATTATAAGTATAGAATATATAATTATTAGTTCCGTATACAAGTAACTTGAGTATATGCATAAACACGCGTTCAGTTCAATATGCGCGGAGAGGCAACATAACTTTCGATTTTGGTTCCCATCTTATTTAGGTACTTCCCGTGTTCTGTATATGAAAATCGATTCATAATGAGTAAACTCCGACGAACTCGTTGGCTTGATATACAATATAATAATACAAAATTGGCGTTCATCACTTTTATATGCTATATCCATTAATATTATCTGTAAATATAATAATTAAATGTAAATCTAAATCTGTAACAGTATTTTGTCTGTGTTTTAAAATAATTGTATGTGGTATTTAGAGGTAGGTACCTAATGAAATAATGTATTTGTATATATTACATCAAACAAACTACATAACACATAAATTATAAAATTGAACTTCAAGTTATATTATAATTAAGTTAATACTTGTATATACTTATCTGTAACCTGTTACTGTAGCATAATTTGCATTTTATATAATTATTGGAACTCTGATTCACCTCTTGGAGGTGAGCGCTGATGGCTGAGACACAGTTTTCCAAACTAATTCAGTTGTTAACGTACACAAAATATTGAAAACCTGTGTTATATGTTCTAATATAAAAAAAATGTAATTTGTTGTAATTCGTATTTGAACCGTGTCCGACATGTCTAAATATAATTAAAAAAAAAAATTTTTTGTTGGTTCTAAATAGTTAAACACGGAGTTATTTAATTTCAATTTATTTGAATAAAAATGTTTAAATAAAACGGAATTATTTCACTAGAACTGTACGTTTTACAATTAAAATCAAAATAATTATTCTTTATACTGATTAAAATTATTTTATGACTGTAGAGCTCTCGTAGGTCAAATTCTGTTTATAGTTTTATTAATTTAAGAACTATTAAACCCCTTACATACAGCGTAAATTCGAGGTATAAAATGAGTCGTCGCAAATAAATCTTGTAAAGTGTGTTTACGTACTATAAAATTAAATTTACCAATTATATGTGTAAATACTCTTATTGTGGTGGGAAAACCACTATTGTCAGATTAGGGTGTTTCCCCTTAAATTCAGGGTGTGTAACGCCTTGGGGGATTAAACGTAAAGGGGTAAAAATATGGCGAAGCGTTAAGGGGAATTTTGCATAGGCCAATTTTAAAAAATATCACCCACATGTTATCAAATACTTAAGTGGATTTTATTTCTAAAACTTGATTTTGATTCTTGTGCAGTCATATGGAAACAGTTACTTAGAGATAATTTTAAAAAAGGTCTCCTATAAAGTACTAAAAATATAAAAACTGATAATAATTTCAAATTGTGCACGAACCACTATAGTTCAAAATAATTTATTGACATTCTGTACTACTGTGTTGAACAGGGGGTGCTCCCCTCCCACTTGATTTCCCCTCAGGTAAAGTTTTTATATTTAAAATAATTATATAAGTTGTAATATAATTGTAAAATTGTAATCACAATATAAGGTCAGGTGGGATAAGAGAATATGGGAAAAATGCTGTATATGTTGTAATCATAAATATATTTAAGCACAGTTTATTTTCTATTAATGCATTTTCAAAACCATAAATTTAGTTAAATTACACATTAAAACCTTACATTGTGGAAAAATAAGCGGAATTTGTTTTGGTCACGATTTACGTTAGGCCTGACTCGTAGCACATACGAAAATAGTCTCATATGTATATCTCGTTCTAACACAAGCGTGAACTTATACTCTTTCTCTTTCGAGTTGTCGAGTTATACTTATACTATGGACAAAATTATAATAAAAACGTCGAGCCAAGTTTCTTACATAAATGAAATTATAAATTACCTAAAAAAAGAAAAATAATTCGCCCTCAAATGAAAATAAAATCTAAAGTTATTCACACGATTTGTGTGGCCTTGTTTTGGGGTACAAATAGTAGGTTTATATAAGTATACTTATATTGGCAATTATTATGCATTTTTTTTTGATCTGACTATTATGTTAGCCATTAGGGCTCAGGAGCCTCGAATAATCACCGGGCTTGTGGGCGAGCGTTTAAGGCACTCAGGCACGAAAGCTTTGCAACAACATCCGAGGGTGCCAAAGTTGCCGAACCTCGGCTCGGACTGTTGCGCGTATGAAATTAAGTCGCGACCTGTCTAATGTCCTAGCACTCGAACTAACTAACTATACATATATACATGTCGCTATCCTCTGGGAGGAGGGTAAGAGACAAGCATATATGTATTTAGTAATCTGTAATTTTTGATCTAGTCTGTAATTTTTGATCTAGTGCAATTTTGTTCAAACAATGCTATTTTTATGCATCTAAAAACAACCTAACAAATTCCGAATGTTGCAAGAGAAATATAATATGTACCTATGTCCCTTTTTCATAATTTAGGGGTATATAATTAAACTTTAAAAGATCGGTAATTCAATAGCTATCTCAAGGTCAACAAGCATTTCTGTTAGTTTTACGAATACATTGATTACCATATTATTGTTCTATAATATTTGTTATGAATTCCTTAATATAATTGAAAATAAAGCGTTTCCTTGATCTTACCCTACTTCACCTTGTAAAGTTTTACAAAAATATACATATGTACTAATCGTGTAACTTAATTATAATGAAAACAAGAACACCAATATTTTAGATATAGTCTATAAATAATTTATTAAATTAAATTAATAATTAGGTATTATTAAAATTTATTATGTGTAATAATTATTGTCAGTGGATCATACATTATGAATGTTGTGTAAATGGAATTTACAATTTAAAGAAGTAGGTATATTATAAATCTCTTAGCTGGGAGTGGAAATAATATTTAAAAAAAAACTCATCTATTCGTTGTAAATGTTGTCAGTTTTTGGCGGTAACATTATTGGTTTTATCTATCGAGGTATTATACAGGTTTTATCCATCGAGGTATTATACATAGAGACGACGCCTCAACCAAATTGTTCGAAACACGCGTTCGGGAGCATGCCCTGGTTTTCTTACGCGTCACCATGGATACCTTATCCCTTTTGCGCTAGAGATGTGAACCGGTTCGAATTGTGTAAGTTTACGTTTACGTTATTGTTAGAATCCTTTATCTTAGTAAAATATGGTCATAATTGACACAAACTACCTTAACGTCCTTTGGAACCGTCTCAAGCTTACGATCTTAAAAAAATCACTCAGCACCTCCCCTTAAATAAAAACGCACTTAATTTTATTTTATTTTTAAATAATAAGAATTTTTCTTTGTACCGGAGTGGATTAAAATCGAAGAAAATGTTTTTTAAGTAATCGGGTCACATCACTAATTTGCGCTCCACCCGCGCGTTCCCCGCGGGGAAGTCGTTCACTATTTTTGCTTGTAATAGCTGCTCTAGTACGTAGTGCATAATATCTCAATGGTTAAATCCTTCTATTAATAGATTTAAATCTATGCTCTTATATATAAATGTATTCTGTTATTATATATTTGCATTATTTGGTTTTTTATTATTATTATATTATTTTATTCTATTATTTGCTGTTCGCGTGTAATACAGTATTAGGTTTTTTTATTAGTTTATTAGTTTTTTTAGTAATACATATATCTATGTAGCAAAACAAAAAATAATTAAAACTGTCCAATAGTTTTTTGCGTGATGTGGGCACAACGGTAAACCTATAATCATTTTATGTATATAGATATAATCTGCAAACTTGAATGACTTTTTGAGTATTATTTTGTAATACGAATTTATTGCATGGAAGGTTGAAAATTTCCCTCTACTTGGGGTAGTCCGACTGGTGGTATACCTTCACCCTACAGAAGATCGCAACTATATAATCTTGGGTTGTGTTCCTGTGGTGACTAGGGTTTTCAGAGCTCCTTGAGCTGGGGGTTCAAGTTCGGCAACGATATGTTGATATTAATGATAGTACAGGCGTGCATAGGCTACGGTATCCACTTACTATCAGGGTTTTTGTACCCGAATGTAACCACCAAGCACATCGAGAATAACAAAACAAATTTTAACAAAAAAGAAAACCAGCTTAAATTATTTTGAGGAGTTCTCTGGTGTATCTTGGAATCGAAGCTCCGATGCCAATGAAATTAAAATGGGACCCCTCTTGAGGTATATCACCTTTTCAACGAAAAGGAGCATCTAAATCGGTTCATAAACAAAGAAGTTATAACTGCAAAAAAAAACATTCGAATTAAGAAAGTCCCTCTTTTTTGAAGTCTTTTAAAAACTCTCTTTTACGTTGCCGTGTTTCGGGATTATCTGGGGTCATCATCATCATCATCATTGGCCTTTTCGTCTATAACAGATGGTTTAATCAGTGTCTCTGGGAGCAGCTTCTTTCGTGGCTGTATAATCCAATTTGTGAGCGGCACTGTCGACCACAATGTGAACATACAAAAAATAATATATTGTGTGCAGTGCGACCAATGTGATCATGTCGCATAGCTCTTTTATGTTCCAAACAACGAAACCAGGCCTCATCGTGCGCTTTTAGGCCATCATGAACACACTTGCGCCATTCGTCCCTAACCTCAGCGAGTCTTTTCCAATGTGCGGGATTGTTGTTAAAGGTAGCCATGACCCTCTTAATACAGTCTTTGAACCGTAGCAGTGGCCGACCAACGTCTCTCTTTGCATCTGCTACGGCACCTAGCATGACGCGACGCGGCAAATGGGAGGACTTCATTCGATGCACATGCCCCAGCCAGCGCAGTCGTCTCTGTTTCAGCATTGCCGTAAAGCTGGGCAGCTGTGCAATTTCTAGGACAGTCTCATTTGTGACTTTATCTTCCCAAGTGATACCTAAGATATTGCGAAGGCAACGCATATAAAAGGTGTTGAGTCGACATTCCTGTTTTGCGTATGAAGTCCAGGTTTCTGCTCCGTACAAGAGTATGCTTAAGACGCACGCTTGATACACCATCATTTTGTTATTTATTGTGAGGTGCTTGTTTCGCCACACCCTTGTACTTAGCTTCCCGAAAATAGTGGCCGCTTTGCCGATACGAATATCGATCTCATCATTGAGGGAGAGATTGTTCGACACGGTGGAACCAAGGTAACAAAATTTGTCGACTACTTCTAAAGGCGTGTTACCCAGGAGGATAATTAGGCTTTCCGCGTTGCCTTGCGCTAATACTACTGTTTTCCGGATGTTAATGGACATTGAGAATAAATCACACGCACTCGAGAATTTGGACATCATGATTTGAAGCTCGTGAGTGGAACTAGCAACAAAGGCTGCATCGTCAGCAAAGAGAAGAGTGTCTACGAAGAGATCTTCCCGGTAACGCTTATATTTCAATAGCGATATCTGGAAAACCTTGCCGTTGCTCCTTGTATGGAAGTGAATACCATGTTGGTTGTCGCCAAAAGCAGCTTTTATTAGAAGCGAAAAAAACACTCCAAACAGAGTAGGGGCAAGGACGCAACCCTGACGCACACCTCTGGGCATGTGAAACGGTTTAGATATGTCACCGTTAAACACGACAGCACCTTTCATATCCTCGTGAAAAGCCTTCACAAGGCTTAACAGTTTTTGTGGGCACCCTATGCACTGAAGTGCAGAGTATAGACCCTCTCTACTCACAGTATCGAACGCCTTATTTAGGTCGACGAACGCAATATAGAGAGACGTATTCTGCTCCCTGCACTTCTCCTGTACTTGGCGAAGAGTAAATATCATATCCACTGTTGATCGCCCACCACGAAAGCCACACTGAGACTCGGGATATATGCGGTTTGCAAGTTGTAGTTTATAGAGAATAACGCGACCGAACAACTTACCGACTTTGCTCAAAAGAGAAATGCCACGGTAAGAGTTGCAGTCGCTACGGTCACCTTTCCCTTTGTATAATGTGAAAATGTTTGCATCACACATATTTTGTGGCACCTCTCCCGCTTCCCAGCATTTACAAAGCAGGCGATAAAGTACAGGTGACATACACTTAAGCTTGACCAATTCAGCATGGATGCCATCGCTGCCAGGACTTTTGCCACGTTTAAGCTACGAGACAGCTAGGTCAAACTCCCTAGCGGTAGGCTGGTCATCTAACGCAGTCCAAGTGTCCAATTTGGGCAAGCCTTGTATGGCGTCCAGACAGATGTCAACTGGCTGCGAGTAGAGACCGGTGTAGTGTTCTACCCAGCGTTCAAGTTGACGGACACTGTCAGTAATAACTGTGCCGTCTAATTCTTTAAGGAGTGCTGTCTTTTTAATAACTGGTCCGAGAACCTGTTTTATGCCAGAGTAGACACCGCTCAAGTTGCCCGCATTAGCAGACGTTTGGATACTTTTGCAAAGGTCGGTCCAGTATGCATTGGCACAAAAACGTGCACTGCGCTGGAGGTCTGCCTTTGCTTTAGCCAGTTCCGCACGTGTCATCTGGGTTGGACTCAAGCGATGTTTTAAAGCAGCTTCACGCTTCAAAGAGAGCAAAGGTAGCAATTGCTCTTTGTGTGCAGCGAACCAATCCTTATGTTTAACTTTTTGGTATCCAAAAGCTTTACCGGCAATAACAGTGAGAAGACCCTTAACTTTCCTCCGCTCATCGGCAATCGGTGCATCATCACTCCAGGTTGCTCTATCATTCTGCACCATCTCAAATTTTTGGACCAGCTCGTAATCCCCGGTCTTTTGAAGATCTATTTTCTTCATACCCGGTTGCCTTGACGAGTGGATCTTTTTGCAGGTGTTGGAAACACGCGTAACAACCAAAGAGTGATCAGTATTCCAGTCAGCCAATCTATCTGGGGCATACCCTGGATATATCCAGCTACCGAGAGTCATCAGTCAGCCGGTATAGTGACGACCGCCGATGGATAGTACTGTGCTTACTATCAGAGACTTTACCGTCAATTTGTCTATTATAAAAAGCACTTCACCTTTGCCATTCAAAATTTAATGAAAATAGACATGACTTACAAGTTAACATGGTCAAAGGTTTTTGATTTCAAACAATGTACATTTTTGTGTTGCTAGTTTGTGCAACAATGACATAATTTTTTGTAATATTTTAATGTAGATTTTTTTGTATAAAGGATGTCATTGAAAACAATGAGTAACTTATGGGTTTATTTTATTTGTATCTCTACTTTTACTGTAGTATTTTATGACCGTATTGTATTTCAAGGGGGCGTGGAATAACAGCACAGATAATCAAATCATTTGCACCTTTATGGGGTTCATCCTTCTGATGCAACTAAGTTTGATATGTGCTGCGACCGCTCGCTTTGTTGCGTCAAGTGACGGTTTTGAAGGAAGGGACTCGCTAAAATTTAACTGCAATCGGACGACTAGTTTAAGAACGACAAACAAACAAACATTATTTTTTATTTATATAGATAAGATTCATGTGATAAGAGAAAATCTTTTAAACATAATTTTATACTTAATATCTGGGCGACAAAGATTTGTTCTGTAGGTTGAAAAAACAAAAAATAACACGTAGGTATCTAGATAAAGTTGGGATATAAAACATTATCTTAGTACATAACTACAACCATATCGTTGGAACAGTTTTACAGGAGGAAACAGGTGAATACGAAATTATAATTACATCTATTTTACACAGGTATAATCAGTTCAAGCTGCAGTTGTCTTTCTCGCACCCTTTCTGTCATTCGCGCATAGCGCAACAGCATTAGATTTCTGTGAAATCTATTCTCCTATAATCTTGCCGACCTCGTTTCCTCTTAAGACACTCCTGTTTGTAACATTAAGTTTTTTTTAATAGTAAATATATAAAACATCTTTTGGGCGGAGATAAAGATTTTCAGTATATGCGTATATGGTTTCTATCTCTTTCTCATATACTGTGAGTAAATGAGACGTAAAATATCCTATATTTGCAAGCCATTTTTTTTTTGCCAGCGTTGGAAATTACGAACTCAATTTCTTCCCATCACATGTGAACAACTGTTTTATATATAAGAGTATAACTTAAGTATGTATTGTGTTGGATTTTTAATCCCTTTGTACCATCTGTATATGTGCTATTTAAATATTAAAATGTATTGTCAATTTGTGTTTTATTTTTAAACTTTGATAAGCTCCGTTGTGACATGAAGCAATGATGGGTCACTGAGCCAAGTTACCACTGGGTGCATCGTTTCGTTGGACGTGACTTCGACTCCCTGCAATGAGCCTGAGCTTCTGGTGAAGGAAAATATCGTGATGGAACCATAATATGGTGGTAGGGCTTTTTCTATTGCCCGTCTGGCTAGCTACCACCCTCAAGTTGAAAATCTATCGCCAAACACCTATAGGTGTGTTCCGATTTCTGCACTTAAGAGACAGTCCTCACACTAGGCTTAGCGTCTTATCATCTTGGGTTACATAGTCACTTAATATGAGGTGAGATTCTGGCCATTACGATAAAGAACTCCTAAATTTGATTTAGTCGGTAGAAAGTTCGGTTGCTAAAACTGCTGAAGGAAATTTCTGATAATCGTCCTTATCACCACTGCGAAATGCCGATGTTAACTTAACTCAAAGCGCTAAAGAGAAAGCCGATTTATTGGGCACTTCCTTTACCTCCAACTCGAAAATGAACGATGATGGAATTATTTCCACCCGCACCATCTACCGTCCTGTGGTGCGAATTCTCCATGCTGGAAATTTGTAGCTCACAAAGGAATGTACGATGAGAGCTGTTCTCTCTGGATGTTCATAAGTCGAGTGGGCCAGACGGCATACCAGCAGTGGTGCTCAAAAAGATCACCACTGAGTTTTTCCTGTACTAACGCACCCTTTTGCTATCTCGTACCACTGTAGACGGAAATGTCTTCGTGGAAGACTGCTCATGTACACCCAGTGCCCAAAAAGGGTGATAGATCAGATCCATAGAAGTATAGGTATATCGCTATTTTATTTTATTTATATATTTAGCAAGCCAACAGAGAACAATTACAAAACATTAAAATTACATATTATCATACGCAAATTAAAATACAATGTAATCACTCAGGTAGGTAATGACAGACCTATTGGTCTGCATGACATTTAAATACATATTGAAATATGAATAACAAAATTTTAACAATTAAACATTTAAAATTTTAATATTACAAATTAAAATTGATATTAAATTATATTGCTGTAATCGGAGTGGCAAATATGTGTCGGTTGCGCCCCGCACGGGAATGAGATCGAAAATTAAATGTAATTAATAAGGGACGCAGACATAAGGCAATTTCAAATTATGTGAAGGATGAGTAATATTTCACTTCTCTTTTAGGCCAATCATGTTAAAATATTCCTGTCTATTATCATCATTAGGGATAGATTTACGAACACCATTCCTTATGCTCAGGTATCTAACAAAACGAGCTTGAACAGATTCTATAAGCTCTACGTAAGTGGAATAGTGAGGTATCCATATTGCAGAACAATACTCGAGAATACTTCTGACTACGGTGTTAAAAAGCAAGATAAGACTTTCGTTATTGCGAAATGGTCAAGATTCGGGTACGCATAATATATCCAAACATCGTTTTGGTTCTAGGTACAATATTAAGAATGTGTGTGTGGCCGGAAAGATACAAGAGAGTCAAAAATGACACCTATATTCCGAACAATGGATAATCTCTCTGGGCGTATACTGCTAAGCTGATAGCTAAAATCAATATATTTTAATTTATTAGTAAAAGTTATGTATTGACATTTCTTCACATTGAGTCATTTTGTTGTTGATATGCCATAATTCGAGTGTGTTAAGGTCATTTTGTAACCCGAATATATGATGATGATCTTCTTAGCCGATTTCGGCCGCTGCGTCTGTTTATTGGCTTTTCGAGGGTGTTTAATCATCATGATAATGAAGGGCTTTGCTGATCAGCCCGTCTACGGTGTGCTCTTTCGTGACTGACGTACCCAGTTTTGGTGGAAAATGTTCTGTCACATATTGGGCACGTCAGCACACCATTCACAAAATTGTATGGTATAGTCGAGGGTGGTCTGGCCTTTTTAGCGTCCCGTTTAATATCTAAATCAGCACAGCGTTCTGACTCCAACTTCACTGGCGCCTTATGAGGTAGGCTTCGACACCTGCGACATTTGCTTATCGTGGAACTTTCGTGTTCCAAACCCGGTCCGACCAACGAATGTTCATTATGTCTCGAAGCACTTTATATGGAACCTGTCGAGTGCTCTTATATGTTTTCGGTACAGAACCCATGTCTCGGATGAATACAGAAGATTTGGCAGCACTACAGCCATGTACACCTTCACTTTAGTGATAAGCTTAATGTCATGTGACCGAAACACTTTGGAACGTAACTTGCCGAAAGCAGCTGCGGCAGCACCGATCCCGCTATTTATTTCCGCTTCATGGTCAGACTTAGATGTAATATTGCTGCCGAGATATTTAAGCTTGTCCACTTGGTTAAGAGCGTTTTTTTAATGCATACACTAAATGGCACAGTGTCACATAGTCCTACTCTCATCACTTCAGTTTTCTTGACGTTTATTTTAAGGCTGAATTTAGTTCATGCGTCGTCAAGTCTAGTCATCAGACTTTGAAGACCAAACTGAGAATCCGCTACAAAGCATAAGTCGTCAGCATACATAATCTTCATTATAGTGGCAGTAGAGAATTTGATTTTTGCTTTAAGGCTGGCTAGATTAAATAGCCCTCCATCCATACGAAATCGAATTCGAATACCTTCGGGTAAATCCTGTAAGGCCTCACGAACAACAACAGCAAAGTATAGGGCAAATAAAGTCGGTGCCAAAACACACCCTTGCTTACCGCCACAAGTTCCAGGAAAACAATCCGACTTGTTCACCATTTGCTGTAACACAACAAGTCACATCGTCGCGTCGTGGAGAAGTCTTAGAAGCCTTACAAATTTGTCAGGGCATCCCAGCTTAGCGAGAATCAACCAAAGAGCATTACGAGGGACACTGTCAAATGCCTTTTCAAGATCGACGAAACACAAATATAGTGATTGTCCTTTTTCTCTGTTCTTCTCAATAAGTTGTCGGATTGAGAAAATGGCTTCGCAAGTTCCTCTTTCTAGTCGAAACCCAAACTGGGACTCCTGATCGCTTCTGATAATGTTACCAAGCAATTCAGCAAAATCCTAGCAAAAGTCATTCCGGGAACCGATAGGAGTGATATACGCCGATATGAAATGCAATCGGAGCGATCGCCTTTGCCTTTATACAATTAACATATACGAAAGACCTTGAAGCATTTAGGTACTTTCTCTTCGGTCCACATGCGCGAAAACAAATTTCCACAGAACATCGTGTAATCTATCGCCCCCGTACTTTAGCATTTCACCAGAGATGTCATCAACGCCTACCGATTTCTTGTTCTGCTGCTGCTTGATAGCAGTAATGACCTCGTCTTGTGTTGGAGGCTCCAGCAGCTCTTTACGCAGTGGATTTTTAGGAAGTGAGTTCACAAATTCTAAGTCTACAGATCTTTCAAATTTTTATTTATTTAAAATTTATAGTACACCATAAATTTAAAAAATTCATTAAATACATAAAATTTGTTATTGTTACAAAGGGCGACCTTATTGCTGAAAGCAATTTCTTCCAGGCAACCTTTGGATGGATATGTTTTAAGGACAAATTAGAGCTAGTATGGGTGTAACAGGAACAACGTACTTTAAACAATGTAATACAATATAAAGTTTATCACAAATAATATATATAGATACTATAGTTAAGGAAGAAACAAATATATGATATATAGACTATATTATTATTATATATAACTATAATACAAAGATATACTATATATATGTAATTACTAAAATACATTCTAATACAAACAGAATATCATATGTATAATATTAAAGCGATAAATAATAATCCTTGACTGATTTTTTAAATATGCTTAGCGATTGTGCGCGTCTCACAGAAACAGGTAGCGCGTTCCACAGCCGTGCAGCCTGAACTGCGAAAGATTTACCAAGAAAAATTGTAGAGTGTGTTGGTATTTCCAGCGTCACGTTTTCTGATGACCGTAGACAACGCGTGTGCGTATCGTAAAGGAATCTGAAACGTTTTTTTAGATAATAAGGCGCAAAGTCTGTTCTGTAGAGGAGAAACAAAGTTCACAGCATTACGGCGAAGTATAATAGGGAGCCATTTAAGCTTGAAACGGTATTCTGAGATATGATCATATCAACCTAACACAAAATATATACCTAATAAATATAAACCTAATATAAAAGTTTTGAAGTCGTTCGAGCTTATCTAATTGAGCTTCCGTAAGATCTAAATAGCTAACGTCAGCATAGTCAAGCACTGGAAGTAGAAGGACTTGTGCAAGTGAAATTTTAGTGGCAGTAGGGAGAAATTTCGTAGTCTTCTTAGGCACCCAGCAGACGCAAATATTAGTCAACCTTGAGCTGCCAATAATAATGACTTGAGTTTTCATGCGATCCACCCCAAGGCCAAATGCCTTACTCCAATCACTAACACGTGCTATGTCACGTGGACAATATAAGTAGCAGAAAATAAATATTTAATGGTTATGGAATGAAAATGCAAAATAGATAAATAAGTGTATTCCGAAGGCATTAACATTAAATGAGATATAAAAACAGAGTACCTTATTAAAGTCTATTAATGATAGTAACACCTTCACTACTAAGAAATGTCCAAGTTTCGAATATATCCGTAAATGATCTGCTAGTAAAATTTCGTCGTGAGAAGCTTGTGTTTAATTAGAACTCCATTCTGTTCCATTTTTATATCTGCTTCCTCAAGCCAGCATGAATGAATGCATCCGCCAGGTTTTTCATTCGTTTTATAATTTCGAGTAAAGGTTCCAACTCCTTCGAATACCGGTTGTAATTCGAGAGGTCTCTTGTTGTAACAAAATAAGTTTTTTATAGTCTCCAGATACGTAGTGTAACTCCAAATAATAAAATAGATCAGAATTATAAATAAACTTATAAAAATCTTGTAAAAGACTGTACGTATTTTTTATAGACGTTCTTGTCTCTCCCGTCACATTTCAATTCTTTTTCGTATGCTTCTATATTTTAAATTTAAAAAGTTCTTTAGCCAAAAATACAATATTAGTATAAGACCTACTTATTATATATATATACGAATGTAAAATAAGTTTGTAATACAATATTTAAAATAATAAATTAACTATAGATGAGATGCCTTCGGAAAGGAGCATAAATACAATAAATGAATAAATGAGAAATCAAATAAAGTGAAATAAATATATATAATTAAGAGATAAAAATGATTGATAAAACAATCATTACAGCTAGATCACTATTAATATTGTAAAAAGCCTGCGGTAGATTGTCAACAGTAGCTTGTGTATATATCTGTAGATCGTCAGCGTAAAGATGGTAAGAAGAAACTAAATTGTTCGATACGGAATTAATGAAAATACCGAAAAGAAGGGGGACAATACTCCACCCTGCGGTACACCAATAGAAGTCAGTACCAGGAAGAAAAAGTGTCTTCGATACGAATACGTTGTCGGCGACCACTCAGGTAACTACTAAACCAGCCACTGACTGAAGAAGATACATTTAGACAGCGAAGTATACCTATTAGAATATCAGAATCCACAGTATTAAAAGCTTTGCTAAAATCAAGCAATACTAGAACAGTTAAATTCCCTTGCTCCATGCCTGACCGAATATCATCAGTTATATGTGTCAGCGCTGTAACGGTACTGTGTGACCAGGACGAAAACCAGATTGGAATACATTCAGGAGATTATTATTACAAAGAAAGGAGTTTAACTGCGTATGAACAAGACGTTCTAGAACTTTAGAAAGAAATGGTAGTATGGAAATAGGACGATATTCGGAGAGCAAAACAGGATTGGATTTTTTAGGAAGGGGTGTGATCTGAGCGTCTTTCCATACAGATGGAAATACACCAACGAATAAAGAGTAGTTGAAGATGTGACATAATATGGGTAGAATTTCATCAAGGATTAAAACAATCATTTTACGACTAATATCGTCACAGCCGACAGCGTTAGATGTTATTGACATAATGGTCTTTTGAATATCATCAGGGGATAAATGTGCAAATATAAATTCAGAATGTTCAGGCGTTGACAGTGTAGAGAGATACTGCAGTGTGTTTGCTTTTATGGCCAAATCAAAGTCAGACGAAGAAGAGAAATGTTTATTTAATGACTCGACGTCTAGGTCTTTAGGAGTTGTTATATGACGTGATTTTCTAACTCCAATTTTTCTAAGAACTTTCCAAACTTTAGCTGGATTTTCAGCATTAACAGATTCATGAATGTAACAACGTTGGGCATCCCTACATAATTGGTTACGAATATTTACATATTTTTGTCAATTCGAAAGACTCGATGGCATTTATATCTTGTTTTAGCCACTGCTTTTTTATGCATAATTGCTTTGATATTTTCGGTAAGCCAAGGCGATGGGAAATATTTTATTTTAATCGCACGTATCGGAGCATGGTTGTCATAAAGGTTAATTATAGATGAATTAAAAAAATCAACCTTTTCGGCTATTAAACTCGACTTTGTTAACTGAAACCAGTCAATGTTCCTGGCATCCTCTCGGAGGTTATCTAGATTAATACTGCTGAAATTACGTTGTAATAGAATTTTTGATTTCTCTTTAGGTGGGCGAATTTTATAAGATGGGAAAATTAAGTCGTGATATGAAAAGGCATCAGCTGAACATTGGCCAGGCTTAGTGACATGTTCAGTGGTTCAAGTAACAAATATTAAATCCAGCAGCGAAGGTACAGAGTTTGGAAAATGGTGCGTAGCACTAAGTGGAAGAATATTCATATTACTTGACTGTAAAACAGAAACGAGTGAGTGTGAGCGCGAATCATTTTTTAAAAGACATGTATTAAAGTCACCCATAATGATAGAATGTTCATAAATAGGAGTCAAGTTCTAAAGAATATTTTCGAATGAAGTAAAAAAGTTTATGCGTGACGATGGACAATAATAAACACCGAGAAGAACTTTCGTGCGTTGAAGTTCAATTTCTGTCTGTTGGAGGTGGCTGTGATGACATATTAACCGAACTATTAACTGATATTACTTAAATTGATATATAACAATAGAAAACGGAATATATGTGCGTAAATATATTCCAACACCGCCACCAGCACCACTCGCATGATAATTTCTTATTAACTGAAACCCAGGAATTGAATAAGAAGTAGAAAGAAGACATGGCTTCAGCCATGATTCAGCAACTAGAATAGCGTGAATATTTTTGTTTTCATAACTTGCTAACATATCGAGAAAAAGTGCCGGAATACTTTAGGCATTTATATGAACAACATTTAGGAGACTGTTAAAATGATGAGCCCAGCGTTTCAGGACATCATCTTTATTGGTCAAAGGTTTATAAATACTTATCACATTCAGATAGTTGTTATTTTCTGAATGAAGACGCAGAGTTATAATGCGGTCTGATAAATATACCGGAAACAAATCCATCTTTTTAGCTAATTCGTTTTTGATAGCAAAGCCAACCCCCGAACGCCTTGGTTCATGTGAAGCAGTAGGTACCTTTCCAGAAAAATGTTTTTTTTTAACTGACTATACTGTTAGCCTTACGGGGCTTGGAGCCTTTGCGGCTTTTACAGCTTTACCGGGCTTGGGGGCGAGCGCTTAAGGCACTCAGCCACGAAAGATAAGCAACAACATCCGAGGGTGCAAAGTGGCCGAACCTCGGCTCGGACTGTTGCGCGTATTAAGTCACGATCTGACTAATTCCCTATCCGTAATTCGATCTAAACTAACTATACATATATACATGTTTCTGCCCCCTGGGAGGAGGGAAGGAACATGTGTATGTGTATTTAGTGGTCTGAAATTTTTTGGTCTAATCTAACTAGGCAAAAAAAGAAAAAAAAAGGTCCCTTACAGAACCTATGTACCTGTGTGTTGTGCATGTGTGTATAATGCAGTGTCATGTATGGCTCTGAAAGCTAGTGATTGTAGAGTCACTGTATCGCGCGAGCGGCTGCTTGGCTCAAAGGCTCCATACCGATGGATCGGACCTAGACTTGAGTTGCCGCAGAGGAGGGCGTACATCCCCTGCGGAGAGAACGGTGGTTTCGCGGGCGTGGGCGCGAGCATGCATATGTTGCGGGAGCGGACGCGTACAACTTGTTAGCTTTCTCGATGTAGTCGTCGGGATCGACAAAGAGATTTCGCGGTCGGCGAATATAACGTTTGGAAACGTTTGGGATTGAGTTGTCTGGAACGTAGTTCACGGTGGATTTTACGAGCAGGTTGGGATGATTCGAAGCGCTATCGAAGTATCTCCTGGTGAGATATTTCACATAGGCTTCTATCGAGGGAAGCCTCATGTCCTCAGGTCCATGTTCCTAACGAAGGCTGGAGGGTCGAGCAGGCGACGGAGAAACCGATTTTGGACCTTTGCATGAGGGCAAAGTTATGTTTGGACATATGAGCGAACGCGGCGCAGCTATATGTAAAGATCGGACGGACGCACATCTTGTACAGTGTAAGCTTATGTCTTAAGGACATTTTGCTTACCGAACTGAGCAAGGGTCGCAAGCGGGAAAGTATCCAGACGGCCCTATTCCGGACTATAGTAACGTGTGCGTTGAAGTTAAGCTTCGAGTCGAGGGTGACACCCAGATATTTAGTCTTGGTGGCCCAGGGGATATTCCTACCGAATAATGAGAGGGGTCCTACCGTGCGTGGTAGTTTACATGTATGCGGTTCGAACATAATCGCGGCGCTCTTTACCGGATTAATGATTATTCGCCACATTCGAAACCACTCCCCACTCCGGCACGTTGGACTGCGCAGGCGCGATTTTTTCTGTGTTTTGTTTGATGCGTATATGACTGTGTCGTCAGCGTAGAGCCCTACCTCTACCCCGGGGGGCTTCGGGAGGTCGATGACGTACAGATTGAAAAGGCAAAGTGCCAGAATGGAACGAACGTAGCTTTCTAGCTAGAACCTTAGCTACGTCGAAAAAGACCGCAAGCGTACGGGCGGGGGCGCTACTACTTTTGGCAAAGTTGCTCGTGATGTGCTCCGTGAGTCGGTTCACTTGATGAGTACACGAGTGTCGAGCGTGAAAACCGAACTGTTCGGGAGGGTATAGATTTTTAACATCTATAACGCTTTTGAGACGGTTCAGAAGGAGCCATTCGTAAAGTTTCCCTAGTGTGTTTAAAAGGCTGATCGGGCGATAGCTATCGGGAAGCGAAGCTTTTTTGCCGGGCTTGTGAATACCTACAACTATAGCTTTTTTCCAGACGGCTGGAAAGTAGCAGTGGGCTATGGCTACATTGAAGATGCAGACCAAAAGAGCTATGAGGTGATCGGGAAGAAGTTTAAGTACTTCATTCCTGATACCGTCGGGGCCGGGGGACTTTCTAGGCTTAAGGCCTTCAATAACAGAACAAATCTCGTCATGCGTGACCGGAGTTAACGTTTCCGCGGGGGGAATCGACGTTAGTTCCTGAACGGCGGTCTCGATAGTTTCGATGTGGGCAGTGTCTACGTTGTCGCAGTTTGAGGAGCACTGGCTCTCCAAGCTTGCGGCAAGGCATTCTGCCTTATCGTCGCTATCGAACGCGGGTGGGAGATCGGGGCCCCTTTCGAGGGGCGGCATCAGGGCGGTAGCTTCTAACTTCAGAGAGCGGGCGAGGTTCCAGTAAGCCAGATGGGACGGCTTGAGGCCCTCTAAGAGGTTATCCCACTGGTGACCTCTGAACTCGGCGATGCGAGTTCTAACCTCTCTCTGAAGTAGCCGTAACCTACGGGTGTTATCCCTCGTCGGATAAGAATCGTGTGCACGTGTCGCGGCGTTCTTTTCCGTGATTAACGCTCGTAAGCCGGGGGGAGTATAAAACGGCGATCGTTCGCCGCTTGCACCTCTCTCGAGGCCTCCCTTACACCGGTTTGGAGGTAGTCGACCAGGGAATCGATCACTAAGTCGGCGTCTGCTGTTGAGTCTAATACGTCGGGGATCCTAGCTAAGCTGGACAAGGTCGCGTTATCCGTTAGGTAGCGATTTAAGATCGCGTAGTCAACTACTTTGACTTTTGGCGGACTGGGGTCGAACGGTTGCCCGAGTTGTAAGATAACCGGGCGGTGGTCGGAGTCTAGTTCGTGTGCGACTTCTATAAGTCGTAACCGAAGCGAGACACCTTTGAGAAGGGCTATGTCAAGTACTGTCGGGTGACAGTTATCTTGAAAATGCGTGGGTTCTAGCGGGGCTATGACGTCAAAGCCGAGCACATCGCATAAAAGATCGAGTATAACCCCGTTGGAGGTGTTACGCGAGTTTTGAAGTGAGTGTGACCGCTATTGAGGTCGCCTGCTATTATGACGGATTGTCCGAGTGAAAGAAGCGCCTCCAGGTCGAACTGCAGGAGTCTTTTACTCGGGGAGAGATATGCAGAGACAAGCGTGATTGACGGATGGCCAGTCATGCCTATTCTACAAACTGACACTTCCATATTGGTAAGTGCGGCAGGGTCTATTGGTATGCAATAGAGGGAACGCTTGTAGTAGATGAGCGTGCCGCCGCCTCGGGTGGCACGGTCATTTCTACCTATGTTATAATTCGCTATCTTAGGGTCGCGCCTACTTGGTTTTAGAAGTGTTTCTTGTACTAGAAAGAAAAGAATAGAAATACTTGTATAGAAAAATGTGTAGTCACCACCGTGCTCAACCAACTCTCCTTCGTCAGCGAGATGTTTCGCTGAGGGCAGCTATTTCAATGTTGTAGCGGCGTAGCTCTCTTGCCACTACAGCTGTCTTGCGTTCAGGACAAAAGTTAGCGCTATTATCAAGTAGTGTTCGAACGTTCCATGCTCCAAATATAAAGGTCGTCGTTTAGGGAGTCCGTTTTTCTTTGCATTTCTACCACGCTTAGGCATGCTAAGGGCAGCCGTTGCTACTACCCCCAGTTTTTGTCGGAACAAGCATTTTTTAGAGCATTTTTCTAGCTCCTTCCTCGGATTGAGGGAAGCAGTGCCTCCCTAAATAGGGCTGCTTCGACGTGCGAGATGCTGCCCAGTCCAGTGCAGACCTCGGACAAAGCCCAACTGGCGTAAGGTCTGACCTCTCTACTTTGATCCATTGCCACGGGGCTTCTGTTCTCAGTTAGCCATTGTTCGAAAACAGTCAGATGCGCAGGAGATATTTAAGTGTACACGCAAACACAGATGCACTCTCTCGTCCGTGCCCCCCTTGACCCAATGGAACGGTAAGCCGCTACGACCGGAGGGAGGCTGGATGCAGAGTAGTCTGGCAGCAATATATGGCCCTTATTGCTTCCTCAAGGCCTTCCTACAATTGCCAGGTGTCTTGCCACCGTTGGTGGACTGCTTTACTTACAGCCAAGACAACGCAAATCGGAGGGTTACCGAGTAACTCCAGAGGTGTTCTTCTCGAGCCCCTTCTCCAGGTTTAGCCGACGTGGTTACCGGGGTGTGGCCGTTGCAGAACAGCTACTAGGAGCCACTGGGGAAGAGCACTGTAGACTGACGGCGAGTTATTTGTGCTTTGTCACCTTTGCAGGTCGGCTGACAAAGTACAACGCAGACAGCCCACTACACCCTTATATATTATCATATCGTCTGCACAGGCTAGACAATCACAATTCAGAGAATCTATGAAGTTGTTTATAAATGTTAAAAATAATAACGGTCCAATCTTAGATCCTTGGGGGAAACCAGATCACCAGTATGAAAGGTGGAGACTCGTAATCTGCCAAAGCGACTATCTGAGAACGATTATATTATAAATAGGTCTCAAACCACCTTAACAGATTGCCATGAATGTCAGCGTAATTAAGTTTGGTTATGAGTATAGATTGATCAACTCGATCAAACGCTTTGGCAAAATCTTTATAAATAGCACCAGCTTGGCCTCGGGCTTCCAACGTATTAGTTATAAAATAGTATATATGAGTAATTTTGATGTTGTAGAACGATTACACATGGAACCGTGCTGCCGTAAGTTTATCAAGGGGTTTACTTATATATTATACCCTCTATTTTTTCAAATTGTGAGATAATACATATTGGCATTTAATTTGAAACGTCATTCTTATTACCTGACTTGTATATTAGTCCAGTGATATACGCTCAAAAATGGGATAAACCCAAATGAAAAATGAAACCTATAAATTGGTATAAACCTTTGGTTTGACGTTTTAAAAGTCTCATAAGATCTCGCGTCTGCGTCTTAATTTATTCAAGATCAAAGGTCGCGAAAACGGGTTACCCGTAAATATCTCGCTTCCTATGCTTTAAATGATGTTTGCACTTTAATAAAAGTTATAGAGCATAAAATTTTCTGCAAATTTTGATATACACAATTTTTATAGCTTTAACCGTTTTTGAGATAGAACGCGTAGAGTGCGGAGAGCTAAACCATACATGTCATAAGACAAGGTCATCCGAGAATCCCAATAAATAGTACGGTTTATAAAGTTCGGTTCGGTTTATAAACCTTGGTGTAGTGAATGTTATTAAAATCGACAATATATAAAGATAGCATTAAGACTTCGTTCAGAGCACTATCCATCGGGAAAATTTGCTTATCTCATGAGGAAAGCAGAGGCACCCAATTGTAATATATGTGGAAAGATTGATGTAGATCACCTACTGATGGAGTGTGCCAAGAACAAGATAGAAAGGGAGTCGCTGGTAAATAGCATGAATTTAAACTATCAAGATATAGGTGTTTTTCACAGCATTTTGACAGAACCTTATTCAGATGATGCCAAGATGTTGTATGACCTTGTAGTGCCATCTATCTATATATAAGTGACTCCCTCTCCCATTAAATGATGAATAAGATTTTTACTGTAAATACTATGTATATAACTGTTTTTTTTTAATTAGCCTTATCTCGAGTTTTTTTGACGGTTCTTCTCGATGACTGAGATGTTTTCCAAATCGGTAGAGTAGTGTTTGACATTCATAAGTGCTTTCTTGGGCCTAAATTTAATTAAGTATTTTTTCATGTTGACTTTTTTTAAATGTCCAAGGGAACCCTTATTTATTTATTTATTATATACAAACTTTTTGACATTTAAAAAATAATATAATATATTTTTATAGTGCCAATTAAGTAGTATAGTAATATTACATTTCGTATACCGTGTGTATGAATGTATTTAGAATGATGTTTCGCTATGTCTGTCTCTCTGTCCGCGGCTTAGTTCATAGATTCTTAGTACTAGAAAGATGTAATTTGGTTTTCTTTTTTAGGGTGCTTCTCTTACACTTAAATTGGGAATGTTTTTTTTCTTGTCTTTCGTGTTAATAGATAGGTCTTTCAAAGATATTGTGGATCTGTGAAAACCATTTTTCGATTCAAGGATCCGTTTACGAGATATTAAGCTTTGAAGTGCTAATTTTTGTTAGAGTCCAGTGTGTCCCTTGCCCGCCTGCTAAATGAATATGTGAAATATTCATGGTATAGTATAATGAAATTAAAATGAAAGCTATCAGAGGCAAGTAGGCTTTACAAGTTATCGAGTAATAGTCAATCAATCAATTTCGTTCAAATTCCATTGAAAATTACTTAACGACCCCTCTCTAAAAGATGATTAATGTTACACCGGACTGGGCGCCAGTCGGGATACGGTCAAACATTTATAGTTTACTTTTTGTATAAAGTAGTTCATGCTATACCGGTCCAGACCCGGCCAGGCCCCGGTTCGGTGCAACATGCTACACCGGGCCGGATTCGTGCCCCGGCTGATCACGGTGGCAGGTAGATCCGGCCCGGTGTAACATAAATGATCCTTAAGTTTGCATATTTAGACAGGCAACTAAGGAACCCTACACTGCGCGTAGTTCGATACGCACGTGGCAAATTTATTTACAGATTGCAAATTTACAACAAAGCCTTGATACGGCAGATCATGAGGTCGATGTTTTAATACTAGAAAACAATAAACTTAAAGAAGAGGTTAGTGAATTAAAAATACTTATTAAATCATTAAAGGAATCGCCTGTAATTGGATTGCAGCGATTGGGTGGCTCTCCAATAAATAGAGTCTCTACTAGGAAGCTGCGTAATAAAGACATAATGACTCTAATACAGCCAAATATTAAAATTAACTTGGAAAACAAATCAACACAAACAATACAAAACAAAGAAAACTCGGAGCCACAGGATCAAACTAGGATTAAAGTTAAAGAAAGAAATGCGCGTTCTACTACGACGAAAGCTGTACAAAGAAGAAAACTATGTATTGTCAGGATAAACAAAAAACAGGACAAATAAAAGGAACAAAATCTTGAATATAGCCAAGAAAACATTCCAAAACTATGATATATGCCATTATGTTTCTCCGAATTGTGGCACGGAGTAACTCATTAGCAACTTGGACAAGAAATTATTAGACTATACTATGTATGACTTTTGTGTTATATTAATTTGAGAAAAATATTTTTATAAAACTGATAATTATGTAGATATAATTCTAAAACTTAGAGAAACATTGCAGAAAGTTCAAAACACGAATATTATAATATGTGTCCGGTGTCCCTACTTTTAAATTGAGTAATTACTCAACATTGTTTAACTGGTGCATAGAAACCTTTAATAATTTACTTCATTCAGATTTGCAGACATACAACTATGCAACGGTGTTTGATTCTAACTTAGACTGGTGTTATGATTTTACAATGTTTTCTAAATTTGATAGAAAAATTAACGACCATGATATGAGAAACATCTTTCATAATCTATCGTTGATTATAACTGATTATTCATATTCTCAACCAGAAATTGTCGACGATAATCAAACAAATGTATCATCTCCACGGTGCGAGTTATTTCTTTAATCAGTTAAATATAATGCATCAAAACATTGCCGGACTCTTAAGCAAGTCCGATTTATTGGTTATTTACAGAATTGTTAAGCAGACAAATTAAATTAGATATTATATGTATAACCGAGCATTTCAATATGTCTGGCCAAGATAAATTACTATGCATACCTAATTACAAACTAGCGGCGTGTTATGCTAGATCAAACATTAAGCGCAGTGGAGCTTGTATTTAAGTTAAGAAAGGCCTTGAATATAGAGAATTGCCTGACATTATGAGACATTCGGTTACAGGAATTATAGAATGTTGCGCAATTGATTTAACTTTACAGAAACTAACTATTTTATGTGTATATAGACCGCCAAAAGATACTGATCTCAACATATTCTATGAAAACCTAGACATAATACTCAAAAAGATATGTAATAACACAAACAAAAAAATAATTGTATACGGAGATTTCAACATAGATATCTTGAAAAAAAAAACAAATTTTGCGGGGAGTTTGAATATTTTCTGATGAATTATAATCTAAAACTAGAAATAAATAAACCGACCAGACCTGTTAGTAAAACTTGCTTAGATAATTTTGCGCAAAATTTAAAACAATCTTGTCAGAGTAAAATAATAATTTTCAGTTTATCCGATCATACGGCTCAAATATTTAGGTACAATTAAAGTTAAAAAGTTTAGACAAATCAAAACCTGGAAAACATTAAGGCGTGACATATCCGAGGAAAACTTGATTATGTTTAGAAAGCTTATCTTTTTTTTTTTTCGAACTGACTATACTGTTAGCCTTAGGGGCCCCGGAGCCTTTACAGGGGCTTGGGGGCGAGCGCTTAGGGCACTCAGCCACGAAAGCTAAGCAACAACATCCGAGGGTGCCAAAGTGTTGCGAACTGTTGCGCGTATGCAATTAAGTCGCGATCTTACTAAGAGCCGTTGAAAGCTTATCGTTTTCAGATGTATATAGCACGGAAGATCCTAATAAGGCCTATGATAACTTTCTAGAAATGTTTTTCTACTATACGAACTTTTTTCCATTAAAGGCGACAATATAAGGCACTGAAAAAGGATCCCATGGGTGTCTAAAGGTATAAGGATCTGCAGTAGAAAACAACACCAATTGCTCTGGAAACAAAGAGTTCAACCTACAAACGAAAATAAAAAGAATTTTAAACAATACTCGATAAGATTTAAAAAAAATTATTAAACTGACTTAGAAATCACAAAACAACTATTTAATAAAGAACTCTAAAAACAAATCTAAATCATCCTGGCTGATAATAAATAGTACAAAATCAATAACTGAACTTATATCTTGTATAAAAAAACATGATACAATAGTAACTAACCCTAATGATATAGCCCAAGCATTTAATGATTGCTTTGTCGATCAGGTCTCAGATCTATATCAATGTTCAACTAAAGACGTTGTCAAAATAAATAACAATCAAATAAAAAACAAATAAAAAAAAAAATAACAAAAATAACCCTCCTCAATTTTATGGCCCCTGTTGTTCCTCATGACATAACCAGAATAATAAAATCTTTAAAAAACAAGAAAGCTTTGGATATGACGGTATTTCAACAAACGTTATAAAATATGTTTCTACTACTATAGCCGATCCTCTATGCCATATTATTAACGTAAGCATATCCCCTGGAATTTTCTCCAATAGCCTTAAGACCACAATAGTTAAACCACTTCACAAGAAAAATGATAAAGAAGACATGACAAACTATAGAATACTTAGTGACAAACTGAATACTTGCGGCACGAGAGGAATTGCCCTAGAATTAATAAAATCTTACTTAAGCGGACGTCTTCAATATACAGAAATATCCAGTATATGTGTCAAATCCAAATGTGAAGTTAAATATTTATCTGATTCTAGGGAAATTAATTATGGCGTGCCGCAAGGCAGCGTTCTAGGACCGTCATTATTCTTGTTGTATATTAACGATCTTCCCCGCAACATTAATTACCCTTGTGTGTTATTTACCGACGATAGTACAGTTCTAATAAACTGTCTCAATAGACAAAAATAATCAAGACGAAATTTATAATTCAATAATCAATTGGCTCAACAATAATAATCTTTTAATAGATCTTAATAAAATAAAAATAATGCATTTTTATCAAAAAGTTAAATCTATTATCCTAAATATTAATTATAACGGTCAATCTCTTGATAGCACTAGTCTAGCAAAATTTTTGGGTATGTTGGTTGACAGTCAATTAACCTGGAAACCTTGTGGTTTCCACCTTGTGGCCATCTTTAGTCTTAAGGTCACAGATGGTTGCATCCCTATCTTCAAGGCTTACAATATACTTACTTTTCCTATCATTTATATTTTAGAAATAGCAATTTTTGTTAAAACTAATATTCATTTATTTCCTACATTGAATGATACAAGGACACGAACCACTGCAATGAGATCAAAATATAAGAATTTATTGTGTACATAACAATTTAACACTGCATTGCTGAAAAATAATAATATTGGTATGGCACCTATTATATTCAATAAATTGCCGAATAGTATAAAGGATCAGCCCTTAAGGAAATTTAAACAACTCCTGTGTTCGCTGTTATTAGTGTTAGTACTCTGTTACCGATTTCCTAAATGATGAATTGTAACACTCTCCTTATTTAAGATCTTAATTTTTATAATAAACTTTTTATGATCTCATTCTTAAATTTATCTTAGTTCCTAGTTTAAAATTAGCTGTAAGTTTCTCCTTCAATTTTGTATGCCAACAGGCAGAATGTACTGGGATTGAATACATTATATACTAAGACCATACTTGTACCTGCATTATATACAAATAAAAAAAATATTATTATTAATATTGTAAACGCGTCAGGCGAACTTTCGAACGACCGTATCTTCTCTTTTTAAAGAAATCGAATCCACGTCAATTAACGCGGAGCCATCATAACTGAAATAAAAAAAAACTTGATATTTCCATTCGTTCACACTACCTCTTAGGATTTGAAGTTCCAGCTGGAAAACCAACTGCAGACCTAGATTTACATATTTTATCTCGAAATTTCCAAGGGATAGGGCATCACGCGGGTGAAACCGCGTAGTGCAGTATTAGCTATTATATTTATATATACTAGTTAAAATTTATAATAAATGGCCGCTGGAGAGGCGCCGATGAGGTGCTTGCCTAGTGCACTCTTGCCATTTACTCCGCCTCTGATTTGAACAACACGTTTTAAACCTGTTCCTTCTAGTCAATATTATAAACTATGGAAATTATTAATAACTAGTTGTACCCGCGACTCCGTCCGTGTGGTATTCTTTAGGCACGTGTTGAGACAACCATTCACAATAATCCACAATAGCCCGCTCACGCGTTCCAAGCCCGCGCAGCAAGGTAGAATTACCGTACTTGAACCAGCCGCCTTACTCTTGACACGTTCGAGTTCTGAATACCCGACACGACCGCCCTCTTCTACGGCAACTCAAGCCTAGGTCCGATGCATCGGTATGGAGCCCTTGAGCCAAGCAGTCGCTCGCGCGATATAGTGACTCTACATTCACTAGCTATCATAGAAATACATAACACTGCATCATACACACATGCACGCCACACAGGTACATAGGTTCTGTAAGGGACCTTTTTTTTCTTTTTTTGCCTATAAAGCCTATAAGACAAAAAAATTCAGATTACTAAATACACATAAACATGTTTCTTCCCTCGTCCCAGGGGGAAGGAAGGGTAGGATCGAGTTCAAATCAAAAGTAAAATCGAATCAGAAATAAAGTTAAATTCGAATCAGTTTCAAGAGTAAACCCCCTGAATTATCGTACTTTATTTACTTCCGCTCCGGAGGACCTTGTTTTTAGCTCGTCGATGAAGAAAATTAACAACTCTCGCCTAGGTATGATCTTTTTTTAGCTCCCTTATTCCGTATGGGGTGGACCCATACGACCTTTTTTATGAATTCTTATAAATTTCACATTATCGGACGATAATCATGTACATCGTACGAAGGCATGAAATTGTCGTAGGGGAAAATGCGCGTTGGGCGCGCGCGATTCTTCACACGACTACTAGTTAATTTTATTAGCGCGGAACACCAATTCTTTTTCTAAAATAAAAGTAGCTTAAGTTACTTCTTATTATTACAAACAGATTCTTAAATTTTATTATTTTTATACATTTTTGTTTAAATAAACAGGCTTTAAACACGTAAACGTGAAACGACTATATAGAAATAAAAAATAAAATAAAAAATGAACTTGCTTGAAAATAAAATGGTTTTTATTTATGATAATATTTGTTAACAAGTTTCCAACACGTGAATTCCAATAGAATCCGGGTGTAGGTAGACAACCTTTGAAAAATTGTTTTAACACTAGCAAAGTGGTAGAGGTAATTTAACCCGAATTTGCATTTGCATCGCAGATGACTAATTATTTATATAATTTTATACTTCGTGACTTTTAATGAATCACAATTATGTAAGAACAAAAGTATTTAGGTACATTAAACGTAAATAAAAATAGCATTCACCAACAATGACGGTTAGGGTCATTTGACAATAGATAAATGAATTCTTGTCCTTGGTTAAAATGTTTAATTGTATTTGACTGAACTTGTTACAAATGCATACACATTTCCCAAGCCCGGTGAAGTTGTAAAACCCGCAAGGGTTCCAGGGACACCCTAAGGCTAACAGTTCGAAAAAAATATAAAACAACAAAATACACTTTTTAGTTTCCCTGTTCATTATTCTAAATGTTCTCTCTCCTTGAGCCAACTTTATTATTTATGACTTGATATTCCGTGGAAATATCTCGGCATCTAAGTGATGCAGAAATATTGGCATTATTGCAATCTTTACCAAAAGATCTGTAGATTTCCTATGTTAAGTAAAGGACATTGACCACAAATATGGTATTACGTTTCCCAAACCCCATGAAACTGTAAAAGCCTTTAGAGGCTGAAGCCCAGAAGGGCCATTGAGGCTAACAGTGTAGTCAGATCTAAAAAATTATATTAAACACATTTTTTATCTCTCTGTTCGTATATCAGGGAGCGTTCAAGTATTACGTAACGAATTTGGGAGGCTGAGAGGGAGTCTTCTGAAACGTTACGATGCGTTACAGGGGCAGGAGGGGGTTTAGAACTACGCGTTACGTAACATTGTTTTAACCCTTCAGACGATCGCGTTTTTTGTTACCTTTTGTGGCATTTTTTGGTCTGTTTATGTGTAGGTAATTATTTAATTTGCTTTTTGTTGAGGACGCTAGCTGCTGTTACACAATGAAACACGACTGTTCCGTGATAGATTTTATTGCGACTGACGAATAAACTTAACTAACTCCAACATCCCGTCCACCAAAGGACATAGTCCTTTACAAACTTAAGTGTGGGCTTTTGTACAAAATACTAATAATAAATGTGATACTAATTGCATACAAGACAATTTTCAGGAACTTGAACAAAATGACAAAATACGAATTTAAAAATGAAATTTTGATTAATTTTATGTCTAAAATTATAACATAAGCAAAAAACTAAAGATAATAACAATCAAATCATATAAAACGATATCAATTTTTATCGATAGGCATAGCACAAATTCTAGAAATTGATTTCTTTACAATTCCATTGCGACACTTAACACTATAAACTCTAGTTATAATGTCATGTCCCGGGTGCTTTTCTATTATCCGACCAAGAGCCCATTTCCCAGGCGGTAATTGGTCTTCTCTTAGATGTACTATGTCCCCAATCTCAAACTCTCTCTGTGTCTTAGTCCATTTTTGTCTTAATTGAAGGCGTGTTAAATATTCGTTTTGCCAACGTTTCCAGAAATCTGCTACTTTGTTTTGCTGTTGTCGAAGCTATCATTCCTGTTTTAATTTCTCCTTTCTTTGTTTGTCCTCTATAGTATACTGTTGCACAATATTCTTTATTTGAAGCATCACAAAACCCATGTAGTTGTGTTTTGTTGCTCTCTTTATCAGCTCTCTATATATCCATCTTTTTATGTGTACTTTATGTAAATTCGTAAAACCATCTCGTATTTCTATGCATTCTTTTTCATTTGACGTTCCTATACTCTCATCCCAATCTAATTTTTCTTTCCATATATTTTGTATTAAAATTTTTGCAGGAATTATCACAGGCGATATCCATCCTAGTGGATCGAATAAACGTTGCATATCCGATAGAATAGTTCTCTTTGTATTAAACTGTCGAGTAGGTGGTAACTTTATCTGATAATGAAATGTATCATTAATGACAATCCATGACAATCCTAAAGCTTTAATGATACTTTCACCTGTAATTCCTTTCTCGACACTTCTACTTCTTAACGATTGTGGTATTTGATCTAAAAATTCTTTATTATTTGATGACCATTTTTTGTAGTATAAATCCTCCAGATTTTAATATCTTTCTTAGCTGTTGGCTTGCATCTATTGCTTCTTCTACTGTATTGTACCCACTTATGCAATCATCTACATAGAAGTCTTCAGACAATATTTTTGCACCTATAGGATACTTATCTCCTTCATCTTTTGATAGTTGTTTAAGAGTTTTGATTGCTAAATAAGGTGCAGATGCTGTACCAAATGTAACTCGTAACATGCGATAGTCTTCAACTTCATGTTTTGAATCTTTTCTCCATAATACCCGTTGGTAATCTGTATCTTCTTTTGCAACAGGTATCATGCGGTACATTTTCTCAATGTCTGCCATAAAACAGATTTTCTTCATACGACATCTCATTATTAAGTTCCTTAAATCTTCTTGAATTTGAGGTCCGACTAACAACAATTCATTGAGTGAGACGTTGTTTAAACTCTTGCATGATGCATCAAAAACAATTCTGACTTTTGTTGTTTCACTTTCTCGAACTACTGCGTGATGTGGTAAATATATCGCATGTTTGTTAAGTTCTTCTTTAGGTACCTTTTCCATATGATTAAGCTATATATATTCTTCCATGACTCTAGCATATTCTTCTTTTAATTTTGGTTTGTTTTCTAACTTCTTCTCTAACTGCTCTAATCGTCTTAATACTATATCTCTTGTTAATCCTATTTCATGTGGTGTTCTTTTAAATGGTAATTTCACTATATATTTGCCATCAGATGTTCGAGAATGTGTTGTGTCATAAAATTCTTCATATATTCGTTCTTCTTAAGTAAGCTTGCGTTGTTGAGTATCATCAATGCTCCAAAGATTTTTTAAAAGATTATCCATGTTAATATCTACGTTGGGATGCATTACTACTAACTTGTTATACGTTTGTATGTGATCTGAAATATTACCAAATAAAATCCAACCCAGGCTGGTTTCCTGAGCTGATGGTGAACCTGGTGGTCCTCTTACTAAAGTATTCTTTTTGGGAAGTTTTCTTAATTGGGATCATATGATAATATATAACCGTTCAAAAGTTAGATTCTGATATACACAAAGAGTGGGAAAACTATGTAAGTCGGAACAATAACACAGAATTACCCACATTACTGAATTTAATTACATTTTTGGAGAATATAATACTTACACTCGAATTAACAAATCCAGCTTTATCGAAATATCAAAGAGTACATAAAGAACGTTCATTTCACACATCAACCGTACAAGTAACTTGTAAACTTTGTAACGGCCAGCATCTTCTTTGTCACTGTAAAGAATTTGTGAAATTTGACCCAGAAAAGAGAAGTGAGATCATCACGATCAATCGATTATGCTACAACTGCTTGTCAGCGGGCCATCCAGTATATCATTGTAAACGGAAGAGTTGTTGTAAAATATGTGGAAGGCGTCACCATTCACTTCTTCGCCAAGGAAAGAAAGAAGAAGAGTCACAAGACGAAGAGAAGATAAATAGGGGAATTTCTTCAATGCACGCCAATGAAAACGTACAACAAATTGTTCAGGATGAGTCAATTGTATCAAACATTGGGACTAAATTTTGATTGGTTTTATTTTAATAAAATAAAAAAGATGTTGTTTCGTTACTTCACATTGTATCTATATTTTCTTTTCTTCAGATCTTTCATTT